>OY728133.1:616590204-617320204 GCA_963277665.1 Viscum album
GTTAATACATAAACATAATAAAAGATTCATTTTTATGTAGAATTCTCATGATGTTTATAAAACACATCATTTCAAGAGTGTCGTCGTTATAAAAGTCATGATGAATTTCTCTTTAAGGGGGGGCATTTCAAAAAAGTTTAAGATGATTCTAGAATCATTATTTCAATTGGTATCAAATCTAATTACTTTGCAATGTTCTATAAAATTATTTTGTTTTTAAAGGTATGACTTTCTCAAACTCTCATCATTAGACTAAAAAATAAAAACTTAACACAAAGGGTGAGAAAGTTAAATAATTAAATAACATAATAAATATTTACGTATGAAAATTTCCCCAATTCCACTTATCCCGCTTTTTAGATTATAATGGTATGTTTGTTAAATTGAGTGTAAGAGATTTAGGTTTAACTTTCATAAAAAACTTTAAAATCTCATATTCTTTCAACCTAGAATAAAATTATAAAATACCTTGAATATTATTTTAAGAGTTCTCATTCCATAAGGTTTCATGATTAGCTAGTAAGGGATAGCATTGTTTTCTAAATCAAATCCTATTGTTTTTTACAACGAGATAGGTTCATGTATAATTATATTGAAATAGTGGCTGACACATTTCTTAAGAATAATATAATACCCATTTCCCATGAACTTTTAATTTATTTTAAAATGGGGGATGAAAAGGCAAAATAAATTTTTGGAACAATAATGGGGGATAGAAAGGTTATAAAATAAAAATAAGAGAAATATTCACATATTGACACATTCATTTAAGGAAAAATTTGAAGGTATTGAAAATAAATACAATGGGGGAGATTTTTGGGTCTACTATATGCTTGATTTTTATTTATTTTAAGTAATTTTCAATGAAATAGTAATGTTTCATTGATTTCAATATGTTGAATAATTTATAAAGAATAAGCTGCAAAAGATTCAGATGAAGTATCCAAGTCTAATTAACAAAGTTGATAAATCATGAATTAAGTAAGAAATTTTCTTGAGTCTTATTTTAATAAGGAATTCATTTTGAAGACCTAGAGTTTTTGGTGGAAATATCATAGTCTATGTAACAAAGTTTATAAATCGTGGATCAAGTAAGAAAGTTTCTCAAGCCTTTTTTCATAAGGAAGTTATTTTTGAAGACATTTAGTTTATATAATTGACAATTTTTTCACTATTCTTCATGTAACAACCCAAACTTTTATTAATAAAAATTCATATTGATCAAATTAAATGTATTATTATGTAAAATGGTTATATAAAAAATATGCAGTTTTTGGGTTTTATGTTTTTTGATTTTAAAATACCATTAATAATTTTTATCATTGTTTATATAGTCATTGAATAGTAATCACATGATTTGTATAAATATAGGGATTTAACAAATCCAATTTACTCAGAACAAGGAAGTGATGGCCTCATATGGTAGAATTCATCCATATAAAGCCTATTTTTTGGAGCTCAGGAAGGAGGTAGCATCACTAGGCTTCTCTCTAGACCAAACCCAGGCTGAGCTTCAATGTATTAATCTTGAATGGAATCGCATATTGGAGAAGTGGAAATTAATAGAGATTACCACTTGAGCGATGTTATCTGATTTGTCTTAAGAGTCTATCACAATCACACACCTTACCTTTAGGTCTTATGCAGGTGTTATAAGGTTTTATGTAACAAGACCCTAGTACTATGATTAAGTGAATTATTTTTGTATAAAGAATATACATTCATTTTATTATCGTTACTCTGTAAACAGGTTTCAACAGAAAAATAGAATTTTAGTTAATATTTAAATTTAATTAAGAAATATATTTTGATGAATTAATGGATTTTTGAATTAAATAATAATTTAATAAAATATTATATCTAAATTATTTTTTATTAAATATAAATGATTGTACAATTTTTATGAAAACAATTGAAATTTTTATTAATGTTTGAAAACTGTTTTTGTCAAAACCTATGAATTTTTAATAAATATATATTTTTATATTAAAATTAAAAATTCACATATTTATAAAATTATTTAGATAAAAAAAATATTATCTTTTGAATCATGACGTTGAAATTATCCAATGGAGAATTTATCATAATTTTTTGAGATAATCAAATTTTTGGGTAAAAACTAAATATGTAATGTGTTTTATGGCATCATAATGACCCACTAGTGATGTGATAAAATAATATAAAAGGGGTATTCGGAAAATATATTTTTTAACTTTAAAATAATGCGATTTTATATTTATTTTTTTTTATTAATTTTATGATGTCTTAGTGGACCCTCCAAAACTTATAAAATATTTTAACATTTTTAAATGATTTCCTTGAGATTATGACTCACCTTCACATAAGAAAACATAATTTTTTAATAATTTCAGCCATTTTTCTTATAAAATAATTTTTTTCACTCTCCTTTTTCAAAAACCGTGGGCCAAAACCATGGTTTAGTCTGTGGTTTTTAATATTTAATTATATAGATTCCAAAACATAAGTTTGTGAAATATTAAAGAAATCCCCTCTCCTTTCCTATATAAACCCACCCAATCTCCCACTTATATTCACTAAAAACCCTTTTAGAATATCCCTAATCATCCCTAATCTCTCTAGAATCCTCCCAAGACACCCCAATCTCTTAATAAGACTCTTTGAAGCCTCTCCCAAGCATTTGGAATCACACTTCCAAGTAAGGTACTTCTTCATTTATTATTTTTTTCCAAGTTTCTTTATATTGTTATTCCTTTTTATTTGCAATCAAAAATGTTGGGGTATGATTTCACACCTCCCCCATACTTACCTACAAATGGTTTAATGATTTTATACCTCTTTATCACATATTAATCCCTCCCACATACACCTGTTACCATGCCCAAATTTCGAAAGAGTTATTCCATTTGTCCTCTTTCTTCAAGTTTCTTTATTATGTTATGCATTCTATTTAAAAATTACATGTTTTAGGAAATGTATCTATATGAAACCATTACAGTACATTTCATGTACATGTGATTATATATCCCTTTATCTCTCATCAGCTATTTTTTATGAATGATTATGTCATGCCATTATGTTGCCGAAATTGCAACGCGATTTTCCATGCCAAAATTATTGTGTAGTGAATATCATGCTCATTTCTCTATCAAGGGTTTTCACCTTTATAAACATATAATTCAAGTGTAATGAGTGTTTACTCATTCTAATTCAAGTGAAATGAGGGTTTACTCGTGCTCCATGTGCAATGGACATTGGCTCATGCTAATATCATGTTAATTGTTGTTTCCAAATCTCCATGGTGTGATAATCATTATATATCATGCCTTTATGTTCATTTTTATCTTATTCTCCATTGATATTCCTATTGTCTAACATATATTTTATTCTTCATGTTATTCCTTTTTTACTCCCTTACCGGGATTTATAGATCACCCTTTTCTTATGTATGTCCTCAGATTATCTCATGCAATGCTAAGTATGAAGAAATGTTGTGGTCATGTAAAAAAAAGATTTCAATAAAGATATTGTATTTTTATTTCTTAATTTGTCATTTAATGCTCTTAATTTCTCAACACACTAGACCTCTTGATCCTCATATTTTTTTAAGTTCATGTTTATTTAATAAATCATGCTTAAGTTTGTAATAAAGAGAAGGGTTGTTATAGTTGGTATGGGAGAATAGGTTTTGTTATTTTTGGGATTAGGAATAGAAAACCCTAGTGAAAGGCTTAGGTATAAGACTAAGTATAATAAAAACATCCCTATATTTTGGTGAATATAGAGTAAATTAATTATCAAGAAAATATATCCCTATCTTGATATGAACAAGTAGACGTGGCTCTAGCACAAATGTATCTAGGGGTAAAACCTTAAAACACCACATTGAGCTAGACTTGAACAGGAAGTGGTGCACGATAATGAGTCTTTCTAAACTCTTGGTTCAACACTCCCATAGGATATGCTATAGTAAATTCATAATATTAGTATGAACCATTATAAAGGGAATAAAAAATTCCCCTAAGAATATATGTTGGGAAGTAGATCATAGATAACATATATTAAATCCTATAAATTTATAATTTAAAGAAATAAATGTAATTTATAATTTATCCCTTTTTTTATTCGGATTTCCTTTTATATATTACCCCTAACATTCCTTTTATTCTATCTAATGGCTGATAATAGGAGGACTTGGGCTAACAACTGATGCGAAGATCAATGTGATGACTATTCTAATGAGATTCCCAATATGATGGGAGTGGGAATCAAAAACTTTTCTATGATACTCTCTTATTTAACTCAAGTTTTTAATAGAAACATGGGTTAAGAGGAACGTCCACCCCCCCCCCCACACACAAAAGATATAACAAGCCACAATCTAGAGCTTCATGAGACAAAGGCCTCCTACTTTCAATGGATCATTTAATCCCCCAATCGTCGAATAATAGATCAAATCCATTGGGAATATATTCTCCATCCTTTAATGCTATGAACAATAGAAGGTTCTTTTGGCTTCTTAATGTATAGACATTGAAGCTGATCAATGGTGGAAATTGGTCAAAATGTGAAACATGAAGAAAATATCGAGGCATTGGAATTCAAGGATTTTCGAAAAATATTTTTTGATAAATATTTTCTTTGTTCCCTCTGACTTAATATAGAAATGGACTTCTATTCATTCAAGAAAAAAGATGAAAAATCTATCGGATTATATGATGAAAACTTCACAAGGCTTGCTGATAAGCCTCCGGCTTTGTCGTTACCCCAAAATTCAAGGTTGAACACTTATTTGGTGGGCTAAAACCTATCCTATGGAAAGTTGTAGTGATCTATGACTTTGATACCTATGATGAAATTGTTTTATGTGACCTCAATATCGAAATAGAGATCGCAGAATCTTAGCGGTGTCATGGGGATAAGAATTAGAATGTGGACATTAATTCTAGCAGTCTGATGGATAAATCCTATAGTGATAAGAAATTCCAGCACCCCACTTTCTAAAGGTTCGGAAAGAAGCACCTCAGAAATTTCCAGAAATGGATGAGGAAATTCTTTAGGTGTGGAGCAGAATGCACCTTGTAACGCCCCAACCCCAGAATCCAGGAGCTGGTGCATTATTTTAATACATTGGAATGATTAAAAAAATCATTTCCTGAAGGACCGATTAGTTTAGTAGTCTTGGAAACAAGATACATACATAAGATAAACATTACAACTTGAAAAGAAAAACAACACTAATTTATTCCATTAGAAACATCCAATCTTCCAAGATTATTCCTGCAAGTCACTCATAACTAACTTCTTCATATCATGGGAAAATGAAACATAAGAAAGGGGTGGGCTCAAATACTTAGTAAGAGTAATAAATACATCGGAATATAACATAAACATTAGGAATGGTGAATAATCGAAAACACATTCCTTTACAAATTGTAAACATGAATACTTTATGGCGGGAATATGAGCTGAGAAAATAATGCCATAAAAAACATAGTCATGGTTATTCTACTAGTCGAATAACCACGTGAAATATCAATAGATAATCTCATAATGATGGAATGCATAATTTCGGACATCATAACCACATATTCAAGGCTTCATACCAAGACTACAAATAAGATTTTTTCAAGGCCTTGTGCCAAGACACTAGTTTGTCTCATGAGACCTACTGATGCATCGAGGAGATATAGAAGGCTCAACCCGTCACTTACTAAGTTCAATGCATTCCTCATATGAAAGGGTGAAACAAAATCTAAACATTCGTATTAAAAATAGCATATGAAATGTCAATACTTTAACCACAAAACAGGAATGGCAAAGAAATAGCACATCTACAGTCAAAAATAACTCATTAAATAAAATATAGATTATTGTATTATGATAAATCAACCTTAATTAAGAATAAAATATTCTGAAGGATATTGACATGGATAAAAATAGTCATTAAAACTATTTGAGAGAAATATCCCCTTTTTCTTGAAAACAATTAAAAGTCTCAATATTTATCAAGAAGCTGTTTAAAATAAATTTTTGAATAAAAGTGTCCCATAACACTGTGAAACTTTTAAAAGTAATTTTCGTTTTAAAACATTAATTTCTATATAAATTATACCTTAAAATCATCTTTAAAACAAGCACATTAATGAGAAAGATTTAGAAGAGTAAATATTTAAAACATTTAAAATAATATTTTAGTTAGAGTACCTAACCAAATGAGAGACTCTTGAATACAAATAATTAAGGTAATAAAAACATTATAATATCATTAGAATAAATGGATTCATGATATACTATGTAAAATTATAGTATATACACCAAATAAAAGTGAATTGGTGCATAACAACAAAGAAGTCTCAATTGAATATAAGTTGAGATGAATTCCTTTATAAAGACCGTTTCCTTTGGTTAAGGATAAATCAATGACATAATTATGTGTGAAAAATATAAATACACTCAGTATGATTGTATATTCAGTGTAAATAAATAAGGGGACATTCACACATATTCATGTAAAAACAACACCAATGACTTGGACGTTTAACTCAATGAATGTAAATTGAGTTAAAATTACTCTTATCAAGTTTATATCGATGACATGAGAATTTATCAATGGAGTGATTATGTGTATCAAAACTATTTCCACACAAAGTTTAGTGTAAATTTCAACATAAATAAATAAATAGTGATTCCACACATAATCATATCATGACACAATTAATAATTAGAAGATGAACCCAAGGAATAGAAATTGGGTTCAAATGTTCCCTTACTGATTTGGTAACATACAAAACATACAACCCATGAAAGAATGATCATAAAATAAAGATGTAAATACCCATAAATTTTAGTATATTACACAATTAATACAATCTTGGGTAGTACATACATCACACAAAACGAAATAGTGGCAAATATAGCATGAATCTCACAGAAATAAAAAGTGAGAGGAAAATCCCTTACCACGTTGTAATCAATCGAGTCGTATGACCAAAAACTAATAACTGCCAAATTATTCACATAATAACATAAATATAAACAGTATCATGATAATATATATCAAATGGATGTACACAATACACCACATGCAATAAATTAGTGGCGAACAATGGAAATCTCACGGAATTAAAAGTGAGATAAGAAACCCCTTACCTCAAGTCTGACATGTCTTGTATGTTCATTGTTCATCCTAAATAATAAACTTAAGTTAATATATAATTGATTAAGAAAATTTTTCAAGTTTATTATTAATTTTATATCACTTAATACCTTTCTATAACAATTAGTTAATTATTTGAGTTCATATTGGATATTTTATCGATGTTCGGAACTTGAGTCAAAATGAACTTGTTATAATTACAATTTTACATGTGGTCAAAAGTCCATTATATCCAGAATTATATATATGATTTAGATATAATATATATATTATATATCCATTATATATATTTATTTATAACATTACATAACATTTGGAGATAAGAAATGAAATGCACTGTTCATGGAGACGGCAAGCTGTATGTACGCATGAACGCTACTTTCATTTATATTTTGTATTTAAATGGAATTAAAACATAATTATACATAAGTATATTATAATTCCAGTATAATATAATATATAATATCATTAAATCCATCTTTTATACATCTCACATAAGGCATTAAGGAGTCATATCACTTTGAGGGGGCAATAGTCTGCACTTCCTCAAAAGAAATTATCGTGTTTTACCCATAATAGAAACCCTAAAGGAATTATATAAATGGAAAATACAGAATAATAAATAAAACATAAACATAATATATATCATATAAATATACATTTACGTCTTAATGTCTACCATGAGAGGCGGTAGGATATAATTGAACAATCATCATTTAATGAGGAATTAGTTTTCCATCCACATAAACAATATATTCTTTACCCATTAGATGGAGGTGAGTGTAAGTGTTGTTAGAATCCTTCTCATAAAAACATCCTAGTATATTTATTATACTGGTTTTGTTATAAAATAAAGTAATGAAAAGTTTTTATGGGTTGGAGAAGTAAATTAAAAGATAAGAATTTAAGAGAAACTGTTACCTTTAATTTGGGTAACTCCCTTTGGTTGGAACCAAAAGGACCTCTTGAAGTGCCTTCTGCCTAAGGTAAGGCTTCTAGGATGAATAGGGGATATTGAGATATTATTTGGGTAGGTATTGGATGATAAAAGGGGATTTATAGATGTGTGTAATGGGTTATAAGTGAGGGATTTTTATAAGGGGGAGGAGGGGCTATTTTGGAAAGTGTGGAAATATTATTTTATTATATAATTATATTAGGTTTCTAAGGGTCCAAAAATAATTAAAGTCGAAGATAAGTTGACTAATGGTCTAAATAAAATCATCCAATAAGAATTTGGCAGGTTTCGGATGTTATTTTAATATTTATAACCGTATTTATTTAAAACATTTATTAATTAGGTAAATACTACATCATTTTTGTTTCATAAATAATTTTATTTATTTGATGTCTAAAAATTATAAACAATATACCATGATATAGGAAATCGTTTTATATTTCCAATTAATATTTATAGTATAAAATATTACTTATATAACCCCATGTAAAAATTAATTTTCTAAAAGATATTTGTTTGTGTCATTTTGGTCTTTACTTTAAATTAATTAATCTAATGTGCCATTATCACTCCCAAGTGGCACCATGGGGTCCCAAAATCGACCCAAAGCTACCCATGGTCATAAATGACTCAACTAAAAAGGTTATGACAATTTTTAAGGTAATTTTGTGTTATTATAATATTCGTTTTACCTTGAATTACCCTATTTACCTTTAACCGTGGTAAATAAAAGTCAAAAGTTACTATTCACCAAAAGTTATTTTCTTCTTATTGAACCAAATTTTACTCACTAATAACAACCATGTATGTCGGATTTTTGAAATCCAATTCACAGAAGTAGTAAAATTTCATTTAAATGAAAAATTTAGTTTTTTATCTACTACATAGTGGTTTCACTATTCATCGAAAATTGAAGTTTCTCAAAAAACTACAAAACAATTCAGCCTAATATATATTTGATATTCTGAATTCAAAAACATAGAAGTATAATTATTTAATTTTAAATTAATTTCCATTATCAAAACAAATAGCGTGTTTTTAAGAAACAATAACTATCGAAAGATTGATACTTGTTTATGTCCAATTTCAATGTGAAATTAATTCCAATGACAAACATTAGATAAATTGGTAAAAACATAATATTTACACTTTAAAACCAATGAAAAAGATAATATAACCATATAAATAAATTAGATTAAAAGGAAATGTTGAACTGAAATATAGTATTTTTCACTATTCATAAAAATGAATTTTATCAGAAAAATTCCAAAAATCTACCTAAAGTAAATTTTGATGTCCCGATTCTGAAGAAGAATTTTATTTTGTCAAATTGAATATATAAAAGTGACCAAAACAAGATTTAATGAGGTTTCTTCTTTAAATTTAACACCCCAAGCTTCCACGGTATGCTTCTCTTTGAATAATACAGTAGCATGTGTTGTACGCAACTTCGAGTTTTAACACACACCACAACCAATCAAACTAGCCGTTATGAATATTAATACCCAATTTTTGAAATTTTATTAATTTTATCTTTCAAAATGGAATTCATTTTTGTATTCAGAATATCGAAATTAGCTTAGGGTGAATTTTTGTTATTTTTCTGAAAACATTCAATTTTTGATGAATAGTTAAAAAATACTGAGTTATAGTTTAAAACCGAATTTTTATTGAAATAATTATTTATTTTATTTAAATTTAATTAAGGTAAAAATAGATACATAATACCTATATATGTTCAATGTAGTTCATTGGAGTTAGTTTAGAATAATTTTAGGTATATAAAAATTTTATTGAACTTTTCACCTTCTTTTACCCACCTCTTAGGAGAATTTGGAAATTCACATAAAACTTAATTTTACCGCTTCTTTGAGTGGATTTTAAAAAAATACGAGAGACACGGTTAATATCAAGGAGTAAAATGTGGTTCAATGTGATGAAAATAATTTTTTGTGAATAGTAACTTTTTACTTTTATTTACCACGTTAAAAGTAAATAGGGTAATTAAGGGTAAAATGATATTAATATTACCCTAACACATGTCTTAATTATATTTCACAAGTTTATCTCAACCAAAAACAACCTTAGGAATAAAATATTATCATTTAGGTCCACTTGGATTAGATTTGGAAATATATTATTATTTCATTCAAAGAAGAGTTAAAAGATATAAAATCGATGTTTAATAACTAAAACATTTTTAATATAGAATTATACCAAAGATAAATTCGATTATAAATATTAATTAGAAATTTAAAAATATTTCCTACATAATGGTATTTTTTTATAATTTTTAGACATTAAATAATTTAATTTATTTATGACACAATGGTGATGCAGTAATTACCTAATTAATGAAATATTAAAGTAATTGATATTATAAATATCAAAATAAATGTAATTTGAGACTTTTTATGAATTAAACTAATTTTATTGGTTAATATTACATATTATGATTGGTTATATAATTTATTTTGAATTAATTTATGATATGAAATTATCAAAAACAAAATACCCAATTGTGTCAAAATTGACATAAAAGAGTTTTTAAAACAAATATTATATTATTAATTGATATTATATTACTAAAAATATAAGGTTCGGCCAATGTACTTATATAATGATAGGTGTATCATTAATAGACCGCTTGGGAGTATCTTGGAGTTATATAGTAAGTTTATTAACTATATAATATAAAAATAAAAAGAGACATGGTAAATGTCAAACTATTTAACTATGAGTCAAATATAAATGATAAGGTTAATATAGTGACCCAGACCTATCTAAAATCTATTGGTTGAAATAATTTCGACCCATCCCCACCTTAACCTTTAAATAATCCACTTTGGATCCATTAGAAACCGAATATGAATTTATTATAAAATAATATTTCTAGCTTTTCCAAAGGTGCCCCTCACCCCTCTTATAAAAGGGCACTCCACCTTCTCTCTAATTCATACCTTCAAAGCCTTTTTCTCGGACAAAACCTGCCCAAATATCATCCCAAATTCCCTCACTTCAACCTGGAGGCCTTAGTTTGATTATAAATCCAACATAAGGATCCATTTTGATCAAATCAAAAGGAAGAACCCGAAGAAGATGTAATGTTTTCACAACCCTATTTCAAGTTACATTCTTCTTCCACTTCTTATTTCTTTTTTATTTCCATTATAAAATAATAAATCCAGTATCCTTTATATACTGTGATATTATTATAAATATGGTACAACCATATTCAGTATTATATCCATCCTTTGAATGACATGTCACCATACGTGCGTACGTATGGCCTACCGTCTCCACGTCGTGGTGTAATTGTTATTCAATACATTATTATTTGGATGGGTATAATAATGATGTGTAATTCATGTAAATAATAATTATAACATGATAATGATTTTGTATATATTATATAACATCCAATTATATAATATTTTAATATCAAAAGATTGATATTATCGCTCGTGCGTACGTACGGACTACCGTCTCCATGAACGCGATGAGATTCATTCCCCATCGTATCCATACAAGTATAATTCTCATTTTATGATTAAAAATAAGGTTTAAGGACTTTATATCATTATTTATATGAATAAGATACAACCTATCCATAAAAAACATGACTTATGTAAGAAAACATATAAAAGAAAATGAGTAAGTTAACACCCGAAAAGACGATAATACTAAGATATTATTAACAAAGCAATGTTAAAAGATCATATATGATATAATATTAATGTATATGATTCTTTTATAATTCAATAAAAAAAATTTCAGTATTATACAGGAGGATAAACTACCCTCGAACATGGAAAATGTACAGTGTAAGGGGTTTCTTATCTCACTTTTAATTCAGTGAGATTTCCATTATTCACAATTTATTTATTACTTGTGGTGTGTGTACTACCCATGATTGTATTCATTGTGTAACATAATTTTATTTATGGATATTTACATCATCATTGTATGATCCATCTTCCATGGGATGTATGTTTCATAATTTACCAAATTGGTAAGGGAATTACAAATTTCAATTTCCACTCATTCGGCTTTATGCGTACTTCATTGATTATTTTACTCCAAGATTATGTGTGGAATCACTATCCATTTGATTATGCCAAAATTTCCACTCCCCTTTCTGGGGATATACGTTTGATACACATAATCACTCCATTGATAAATTCTCAAGTCATCAATATGAACTTGATAAGAGTAATTTTAACTCAATCTCCATTTGTTGGGTTAAATATCCAATTCATTGGTGTTGTTTTTACAAGAATATGTGTGAATGTACTCTGATTGATTTACACTAAATATCCAATAATATTGAGTGTATTTATATTTTTCACACATAATTATGTCATTGATTTATCCTAAACCTAAGGATACGGTCTTTATAAAAAGTTTCAACTCAATTTACATTCCATTGAGATTCTTTTGTTGTTATACACCAAATCACTTTTATATGGTTTACACAATGTACTTTGACATAGTATATCATGAATCCCTTTATTCTAATAATATTACAATGATTTTATTTCCTCAATTATTTTTATTCAAGTTTCTCTCTTTTGGTTATGAACTCTAACTAAAATATCATTTTAAATGTTTTAAATATTTATTATTCAAAATCTTTCTCATTAATGTCAATGTTTTAAAAATGTTTTTAAGGTTTTATTTATATGGACATTAAAGTTTTAAAATTAAAATTCCTTTTAAAAGTTTCAAAGTGGTATGAGAAACTTTGATTCAAAAATCTATTTTTAAACAACTTCATGAAAAATAGTGCAACTTTTAAATGTTTTCAAGAAAAAGGGGATGTTTCTCTCAATAGTTTGATGATTATTTTAATCTATGTCAATATCCTTCATTATTATCTATTGAGGTTAATATATTACAATAAAATCTTCCACATTGTATTGAATGGGTTATTTTTTACTGTAGATGTCCTATTTTTATACCATTCATGGTTTATTGATAAAGTATTGACATTTCATATGTTAGTTTTAATATGAATGTTTGTGTTTTGTTTAAACCTGTTCATATAAGGAATTCATTGGACTTATTAAGTGATGGGTGGAGCCCGCTATAGCTCCTCGATGAATCGGTAGGTCTCATGAGACAAATTAGTTTCTTGGCACAAGGCTTTGAAAAAATCTTATTTGTAGTCTTAGCATGAGGCCTTGACTATGTGGTTGTGATAGTCTTGCATTAAGATTTCCAAAGTAGTTTATTGATATTGCATGTGGTTATTCGACTAGTATAATATCCATGTGAATAAGAAAAGGGACTTATTTCATTTTATCTTTTCCATATTATGCTGAAGTTCATGTTTAAAAGGCTTTTTTTTAGTTATACATTTCCTTAAATGTTTATGCTTATTTATGAATGTTTCATCTATATTTTTATCCTTACTGAGCATCGGAGCTCACCCCTTTTAATGTTTTATTTTTCCTAGGATGTGAAGAAGTAATTTATGAATGACCTGTAGGGATAGTATGAGGGGATATGAAGACAAGATGTTGTTGTGGTTTTTTTTACTTTATGCTGTAATGTAAGACTTATGAATATATCTAGTGTTTCCAAGACTACTAAACTAATCGGTCTTTCGAGACTTGACATTTTGTGATCATGCTAAGGATACGTAATAATGCACCGACTCTGGGTAACTGGGGTTGGGACGTCACATTAAAAGGAAGTAAATCAACCTTTTAAAGTAAATTATGTTTAAAATTAGATTCATTCACATTTTAAGCCTCTAAATTTTATTAGATAAATATAAAAACATTTAACAAACATATATAATCATTTTTAGTTAGTTATGTTCATTCCCGCCATTACAACGGCTAGGTGTTAACAACCATTTACAATAATATTATTATATTATTAGTCAGCAATGTGAGATTTCAAAGTAACCCATTGTTGTGTATTGGGTACGCCATCGAACATAGCGTCCCCTTTAACGTAGATTTTAGTTCACAAATATTAATAAATTTGAAAAATGTCATGCTCTTTATTTACCTGTGATGTTACACAACTGGCCATTAGTTGTCGATAAAAAAACTGTTGTTGTGATAGAGGATAGGAATGCTCCATTCGACTATCAATGCATTGTTTATTGCTTCAACTACAAAGAAACAAGGCACTTTACAAACCATTTTCCCTAATCCAATGGTTTCTAGAGGCAACCAACAACCTCCAAGAAAGTAAGGGAGAGCTTTTTCCATCACTACTGCCAGAGAGAACCCTAACAACAAAATAGTGATAGGTATGCTAGTTATTCATTCAATAATAGAGAGTGTACTTTTTTATTCTAATTCTACTAATTCTTTTATATCATGAAATTTTAGTAGAAAAATCCTAACACCACCAAAAAATCATGGAAGTAGAGATGTCATTGAGAATAGAAAATTGGGAAATCATTGTATTCCATGAATATAACTCCTCCATTGTCTTAATTTTTTAATTGAACTTCCTGTCAAACCTTGTCATACTCCCCCTAGTGGAATTTTATGAAATTCTTGGAATGGATTGTATTTCCCTATATAGAGCCATCATAAATTTCTTTGAGAGGAAAATCACTCTCCATATGGAGAATCGACCCCCGATTCTGTACAATTAAAAGGAGGAGGATGAATATTCTTTAGCACAATCATCTCAAGATTTGATATTACTGCCCCATGAGAATGTATATCTTTCTAAGATAATTGAGTCTAAGGAAGCAACCATCCTTAAAGACATGTCTATTATGAGGGAGTTCACTGAAGTGTTTCCTGAGGAATTGCCTAGTCTTCTTCCTCAAAGATATATTGAATTATTCATCGATCTTATACATGGGGCATTGCAAATATCCAAGACTCCATATAGAATGGATATTGTAGAGATTGAGGACCTAAATAAACTACTACAATAGAATCTATATAAAGGGTTTATACGCCCAAGTGCTTCACCATGGGGTGCACCAGTCCTCTTCATTAAGAAGAATGATGGGTCAATGTTCCTTTGCATTGATTACCACAAGCTCAACAAAATCACGATAAAGACCAATTATCCTCTACCATGAATTGATTAATTTTTTATCATCTATGTGGATCAAAATACTTATTCAAGGTGGATCTGTAGTCGGGGTATTAACAATTATGGTTGAAGAAGGAGGATTTCCTCAAGACTTCTTTTCGTACAAGGTACGGGCACTATGAATTCATAGTAATGCCTTTCGGACTCACTTATGCTCCAAAAATCTACATGGGATTGATGAATAGAGTCTTTAGAGATTACCTCGACAAATTTTTTGTATTATTTATAAAATATATTCTAATATACTCCAAAACCAAGTAGGATCATGAGGAGCATCGAAGCAGTGCAGTGGAGACCTTGCTAAAGGATAAGCTTTATGAAAAGTATAGAAACTATGAGTTTGGGTTGAAGGATGTATCATTATGAGGTCATATCATCACAAGCAGTAGGATATCTACGGATCCCTTCAAGATAGCTGCAATTTAGGGATGGTTGAGGCCAATATCAGTGACAGATATCTATAATTTCATGGGGTTAGCTAGAAATTATTGCTGATTTGTGAGAAATTTCTCGCAATTGTCAAACCCTCTTACGAAGCTAACTCATAAGGGAGTCAGGTTTTCTTGGAGTGATGAATGAAAAGATATCTTTAAGAAGTTGAAAAATAGCCTTATCACTGCACCCATTCTCACCCTCCCCACAAGTGGAGAACTTTTTGTGGTATTTAGTGATTCTTTGAAAAAGGGCTTGGGTCGTGTGTATATGAAAAATGACAAAGTAATTGCCTATGATTCAAGGAAATTGAAAGTTCATGAGAAAAAATATCAAACAATTGATCTGGAGTTGGATGTAGTAATATTCACCTTAAAAATTTGGTGATATTACCTCTTTGGGGAGAATTGTGAAATATATATGGATCACAAAAGACTAAAGTATATATATTCACAAATAAAGAGTTGAATATTCTACAATGAAGATGGTTAGAACTGATCAAAGTCTATGACTGTTCAATTCACTTCCATTTAGGGAAAGTGAACAAGGTAGTGGATTCTATATGTAGAAAGGATCCAGAAACAATTTTGTTGATGAGAATTGAAAAGGATCCAATCTTCTTGGATTTGATGAAGATAGAGATGGGAATCATTGAGGGGAATAACATCAATCCTTTTACAAATTTTTTCTTAAACATCTCTTTTTAAAAGGATAAAGGATGATCAAAAGGATGATGTGGGAATTCCGAAGAAAGTGGTAACAATCAAAAAAGGTAAATCCTCATATTTAAATGTTAATGAAGAAGGAATTGTGAGAGTTGGATAAAGACTATGTGTTCCATCAAATCTAAAGTTAGAGAAAGAAATTTTGGATGATACACATTTTTTGAATTCTACATTCACCCAGGAATCACTAATATATATCAAGATCTCCAAGAGAATTATTAGTGGGATAACATGAAGAAGGAGATCATTGAGTATATATCAAAGTCCATGGTATGTCAGCAAGTGAATGCTGAGAGGAATAAGTCTAAGGGGATGATGTCACCACTACCCATAACAATATGGAAATGGGAGAACATCACCATGGACTTTTCCACCATACTTTTGAATACATCCAAAGGAAAAAATTCTATCTCGGTTATTGTGGATCGACTTACAAATATTGCATGCTACATTGTAATTCAAGAGGATTTCTCATTGGATCAAGTGGTATGGATATATATCAAATAAGTGGTAAGGGTTCAGGGAGTTCCACTATCGATTGTATTCGATCGAGATCCAAGATTTACCTCTATGTTATGGAATAATATTCAACACGCTCTGAATAATCAGCTGAACTTCAGTACGGCTTATCATCCTCAAACTGATGTCCAATCTGAGCAGACTATCTAATCACTAGAGGACATGTTTAGAGCATTCCCAATGGACTTCAAAGGAGGATAGTATTAACATCTTCCTCTGGTTGAGTTCTCTTATAATAATAGTTTCCATTCAAGCATCCAAATGGCTCCTTATGAATCCCTTTATGACAAGAGGTGAATAACACTAGCATGTTGGGATGAAGTTAGGGAGAAAAAACACCTAGGTCCATAAATGGTCCAAGAAATGGTGGAGAAGGTTATGACCATCCAGTAGCACATTAAATCTTCTCAGAGTCAACAAAATATTTATGTTGATAATCATCGATGAGACCTATATTTGAGGTTAGAGACATGGTATTCCTCTTCATATCAATGTGTAAGAGAGTTATGAGATTTGGGAAGAATAGAAAGTTTATTCAAAGGTACATTGTCCCTTTTGAGATCCTTTATAGAATTAGAGTAGTGGAATATTGATTATCACTCCCATCGAACCTATCTCAATTACATGATGTATTCTATGTATCACTCTGGAGGAAGTACATACATAAACCATTTCATATACTCAATCCAGAGGTGGTGCCATTGGATAATGACCTATCCTATAAAGAGAATCCCATGAATATCTTAGATCATAGGGAAAAAAATCAATGAAATAAGAAAATTCCCCTCATCAAAGTGTTGTAGAGAAAAAAAGGTTTGAAGAAGAAACGTGGGTACCATAGGAAGTGATAAGGAAAAGTTACCCCCATCTATTTTATAGTGGGAAAAGAAAATTTCTAGGTCTAAATTTCTTAAGGGTGGGAGATTGTAATGAACCAAACTTTTATTAATGAAAATTCCTCCTTATATAATTAAATGTCTTATTATGTAAAATGGGTATATAAAACATATACGCTTCCTTGGTTTCAGGTATTTAGATTTCATAATACCATTAAGAATTGTTATCATTTCTAATATAGTTATTGAATAGTGATCACATGATTAGTATAAATATAGGGATTTAACAAATCCAATTTACTTAGACAAAGGAAGAGATGGCCTCATCCAATATAATTCCTCTATATGAAGCCCATTTTTCAGAGATCGGGAAGGAGGTAGCATCACTGAGATTTTCTCTGGACCAATCCCAAGATGAGCTTCAACACGTTAATCTTGAACGGAATCTCCTAGAGGAGAAGTGGAATTCAACATAGATTACCACCCAAGTGATGTTATCAGAGCCGCCCAAAGAGTCTGTCACCATCGCACACCTTACCCTTAGGTCTTATGCGGGTGTTATAACGGGTTTTGTAAAAAGACTCTAGCACTACGATTATGTGCATTATTTTTATATAAAAATATACATTCATTTTATTATTGTTACTTTTTAAATAGGTATTAAATCACAAATTGTATTTTTAGTTAATATTTAAATTAAATTAATAAATCCATTTTGATGAATTAAGGGATTTTTCAATTAAATAATATTTTAATAAAATATTATATCTAAATAAATTTATATTAAATATAAATGATCATACAATTTTTATGAATACAATTGAAATTTTTATTGTGGTTTGAAATCAATTTTTGTCAAAACTGATGAATTTTCAATAAATGTCAGTTTTTATTTTAAAATTAAAAATTCACATATTGAGAAAATTATTTAGATAAAATGAATACTATTTTTGGAATCTGGACATCCAAATTATTCATTGGTTAATTTTTCATAATTTTATGAGATAATCAAATTTTTGGGTAAAAATTAAATATATAATGTGTTTTATGATATCATAATGACCCAATAGTGATGTGATAAAATACTATAAAAGGTATTTTTGGACAATATATTTTTTACCTTTAAAATAATATTACTTTATATTTGTTTGATTAATTTTATGATTCCTTAGTGGACCCTCCGATACTTATTAAATATTTTAACATTTTAAAATGATTTCCTTGAGAGTGTGACTCACCTCCACATAAGCAAGACTAATATTTTAATAAGTTCAAACATTGGACTGATAAAATAATTTGTTCCACTCCCCCTTGGAGAAAAACGATGGTTTGTTTTGTGATTTTAAATATTTCATTATATGGATTCTAAAACCTAAGTTTGTGAAATATTAAAGAATTCCCCTCTCTTTTCCTATATAAACCCACCCAAGCTCCCACTTTTATTTACTCAAAACCCTTAGAGAACGTCCCTAATCTACCCTTATATATCTATAATCCTCCCACGACTCCTCAATCTCTCAATAAGCCTCTCTCAATCATCTCCCAAGCCTTTGGGATCAGACTTCCAAGTAAGGGATTTCTTCCTTCTTATTTTTGTCCAAGTTTCTTTATGTTGTTATTCATTTTTATTTTCAATTAAAAATGTTGGGGTATTATTTCTCACCTCCACCATAATTCCCTCCTTATTTTTTAATTATGATATACCTATTTCTCTCTTATTAATCTCTCCCATGTACACCCATTACTGTGCCAAAATTTCGAAAGAGTTATTTCATTTCTCCTCTTTCTTCAAGTTTCTTTATTATGTTACACCTTCTATTTTCAAATTCCATGTGTTTGGAAATTTATCTATATGAACCCATTAATATAAATTTCATTTACATGTGATGATATATCCCTTTCTCTCTCATCATCCATTTTTTATAAATGATTATGTCACACCGTTATGCATCTGAAATTGCACTGTGATTTTCCTTGCCAAAATCATCATGTAGTGAATACCATGCCCATTTCTCTATTAAGGGTATCCACATTTATGCACAAGTAATTATTGATAATATAGTTTCATGTATTTATTTTCACATTCCTTTAACATGGAATAAATTATGATGTTGAATGATTCTAATGTTATATGATCCATGTGGAAAACTTATGCATGAAATGAAATTTTTATAAAGGGTGCACCCTGATAGCACTTCAATGCATTGGGTAAAGAGTAGTATCATGATAAATCATGTGAAATTACAGTTTACTTATGATAATTCAACTACAGTGAGGGTTTATTCATGATAATTCAATTGCAATGAGGGTTTACTCATTCTCTGTGTGCAATGAGCCTTGGCTTATGTTAATATCAGGTTAAATGATGTTTCCACATCTCCATGCTGTGATAATCATTCTATATCATGCCTTTATTTTTATTTTTCTATTATGCTCCATTGATATGTCTATTTTCTAACATGATTTATATTCTTCATATTATGCCATGTTTACTCCTTTACTAGGCTTTATAGCTTACCATTTTCTTATGTATGTCCTCAGGTTATCCCATGCAATGATAAGTACTAAATAATATTGTGGTCATGTAAAATAAGTTTTCAATAAAGATTTTTTTTTATGTCTTCAGTTTTTATTTAATGCTCTTAATTTTCCAAGAAATTAGACCTCTCGATCCGTGGATTATTCTTAAGTGAAAGTGTATATAATAAATCATACTTAAGTGTGTAATAAAAAGAAGATTTATTATAATCCATGTCTCAAACATGTGTTATAATTTTGGAGAAGCATGTTTTTTATCATCATTACAAATTTGGTGTTGTTTCCATAAGGTTTTTACTAATGAATTTTTTAGAAGAAAGTGAAAAATATTAGATGAAATTTTCCCAAAAATTTTGAAAAATAAAAAATGAATTTTTCTTACGAATATGAAAAGATCATGTGAGTATTTCTTAATATGGTGAAAATTAATGGATTAACATTCCTTAAAAAAGTGGAAAATATTAGACGAACATTACTTTATAAATTTTTTGAAAAATATCATATAAACCTTCCTTGATAAATTTTTGGAAAAATATCAAATGAAATTTTGTTAAGAAATTTATAGAAATAGATCTATGATATTTTATTAAGAAAGTGGAATATATCAGATTTACTTTCCTAAAGAAATTTTTGGTCAAATATCAGATTAAATCTCCTTAATAAAGTTATGAAAAAATACTTATAAGGGTTTCCTTAAAAAGATTCTGAGAAAAAAGTTACCAGATATAAAAGGTGGTGGAAATAAAATCTAATGATGTTTTTTTGTTCTCAAATTTTCCAACCAAATGAGTTATAAAATATCAAGATCCATGTGTTTAGAATAAATAGGGAGAATTTTTTTTGTTTAGAAATTTAGAAATATTTTTTACTGTGGAAAGTTATTTATGAAGTTTATTAAGTTTATGAATTTTATGAATTTTGGAAGTTGTGATTATATAAAGTTTAGGAATTATACTTTATAATCATATTTGGTATATAAATTTACTCAAGAATAGAAATTTTATAAGTATTTTAAATGAAAATTTTGAAAATTTTGGATGAAATTTTTCATGTGAACAACGTGAAAATATTTGTTGAATATTTTAGATGAACATTATTGATGAACCAAGTAAAAATTTCATATGAAAATTTCCAAATGAACAAATTCAAAATTTCAGAAAAACATTTTTCAATTAAAAAAGTGTAAATTTCATAAGAACATTTCATATAAACATTTTCGATAAACAAAGATATCATTTTAGATAAACATTTTCATTGAACAAAGTGATACTTTTGGATAAAAATTTTTATATTGAAAAAAATAAAATTTTGGATGATCATTTTAAAATGAAAAAAGTAAAAATTTCATATGAAAATTTATTATGTACATTTCATATGATCATTTTAGGACATTATTTTTATAATGAAGTTCTATAAATTAAATTTCTTTATGAAAAATTCATAAATATATCAATTGTGATGATGTTGAGTTAATTGTTAAACGTTTATGAAAATTATGAAGGAATATTTTGATGCTTTCAATGAGAAGGAATATTGTTAAAAATTATTTAACACAAAATTGAAATAAATTATTGTAATAAAGTGGTTAATAAAGATTTTTTGAAGCATTAAGAATATTATAGAAACATTGAGAAGAATCCTAGAAATTTGTTTGATTCAGAGTTTTGAATTTTCAATATTCATTGAGTGGGGAAATAAATTGGAGTTATCACATTTTTATTTCTATAACACCTATGTAAAGGGTGTAAGTGTGAATATAATGTTTTGAATACTCTCACATATAAAAAGCGGAATTATTGAAGAATTAATTTAGGATATAAATTATGCACAAACTTTTGAAAGATATTTTTGAGATGGATGTTTCCAAACAAATAATATCTTAGTTGAGGAAGAAGTTATTATTAAATAGAATAATAGGATGGGAAAATTCATGATGGAAAAAATTTAGATGAAAAAATTATAAATGGATATATTCAGGATGAAAAAAATGGATAGATAGATTTTTTATGGAATAGATTCAGGATAGGTATATTTAGAATAAATAGATTCTTGATGGACAGATTGAGGAAGGAAACTGTAGGATAGAAAAATTTAGGATTGAAAAATTCCAGATGGACAATTTTCAAATGGAAAAATTCTGGAAGGAGAAATCAGATGAAAAATTTATAGATGATGGAATAATAAGAAAGTTCTAACCTACTAATGGATAATAAAGAAAAGTGGAATTACTTATAAAAAATCAATAGTGAAGAAGAAAAACATATCATTGTTTCATCCATCATAAGTATAAATATATAGAAGACATTTTTTGTTTCACAAAATTATAAAAGAATTTGAAAATGTATTCATAGGAAATATGAATAAAAATCAAGTATCTGTAAAGTTCGAACAAGTGTTCACTATTCTACGGAATAATATTATTTATTTTCCCCCTTCTAAATATAGGTACTCTTACATGGATAAGGATTATTTTCCAACCAACCACTATACTTCAAATATTATTATAGTGGATAATCTATGTATTTTTGAACACCATACGTGGAAAGGACTATCTACTCTTATTGAGTTGTGAACCTTGTAAAAATATTTTGTTCTATATTTACTTACTTTCATATAATTTCATGCGATAAGTAAAATACAATGAGAGAATAAATATTCTAAGATTTCCAAGAGGTAATCGAATAAAAATTCATAAAAATTTTAATTTTTCTAACACTAATTCACCCCCCCCCCCCCACACACACACACACTCAGTGTTGAGAATATTTAAAAGCATTCCTCTCATATTTTTTGTGTCACACTCGGTTTCATTACGGAATCAGGTAGGGTCCCTATAAAATTGGTTAACAAAAATTCTTTTTTAAATACTTATATAATTTAAAAAAAATTTATAAATTATAATAAATGGATTTAAAATGTATTTATTTTTTTATGAAGTATTTCATAAATTAATCGTGATTTTTTCATGATTAACTAGTAATTTTTTATGAAAAGTTTAATAAATAATTATTTTAATAACAAATGGAAATATGAAATATCTTATAAATTTAAGGTATTATATTTATAATTTTAATGTAAATTTTTTTATGTACAAATTATTAAATAATTTTAAATATTTAAAAATTATAATATAAGGAAAATTATAAAATATATTATATTGATTGTATGAAATTTTCATAAATTATGATATGAATTGTTCATATTAAATGTATTATTTTTAAAAATTTATTTAAACCATTCCAAAATGTATTTTTTTGATATAATCAATGGTTTAAATAATAAAAAATATATAATAATGTAAATTGTGGAAATTATTAATAATATATGATCATATGGATTTAAAATGTGAAAATTTAATGGTAATAAATCATATATTTTAATATGGTGAACTTCATAAGTATACCATTAAAATATGAAATATTTAGAGTTTATATTTGTGATATAAACATAAAAGTTTTATATTAATATCACATATAAATTAAATACTTTTTATGAATTATACATTGTCTATTTTTCATATTTAATGAAATCTTCCTCATATCTCATGTATAAATTAATGAATTTTTTATTTATTTATTTTATTCCCTTATTAATGAATATAAAATAATTATATTATGAATGTATTCATGTATAATAGTTTTATATTTTCTGAATTTATTTTATTAAATTTCGTATCATTCATTTTAGAAGTTTAAATCTAAGGTACAACATAAAGTTTATTTTATTTTTACCAAGGTTGGTGATTTGATGGTTATAATTCTAAATTAAAAATTTTATTATAATTATTCATATATATTTAGAGTTAAAAACATCTTTAAACTATGATTCACTATTGAGTATTTATCTATAGATAATATGACATTGGGTTGGACTTTCATTAGACTATGTATTATGATTATTTCTATAAATTTGGGGTCAAATACCTACTACACCATACATTGACTTGAGTGGTATTTCAGTTTTATATGATTTTAATAATTTCAATGAAATAGTTTCATATACTAGTTCCATTTGATATATATGTATATGTGTTGAATAATACAACTAAATTTTTTGTTATGTATGTATAATATAAATCATTGATTGTATAAATATCTACACATTAACATGATTGGAATGTGTTCATTTGGTTAATAAACATTTGATATATATAAATTAAATAAAATATAAGCATGTAGACATATAGGTAAATCATGATATAAAATAAATGGGATGTATATATATAGATGATGAGAATTTTAAAACCTCACAAAATAATAGGTGTTATAATCCTTATTAAGAACACACTTGTCAGGATGCCAATGGCTCAATACAGGTAACCTTGAAGTTAGGAGCCTATAGATTGTGTAAGGCATGGATGATATGGTTAACCATATAAGTTAAGTAACCATTCCCTATTATGATTTTTTATTTAAATTAGATGGATAACCCTAAAAGTGTATCAATTTAAGGAATGAAGTTATGAAATATTCCTATAATGAATATAGGAATAATGGTATCCATATAACTTCCCAAAAATCTATATATGATATAATTGACATGATGGATTACCTAAATAATTATGAAATGGTAAATATTCCAAAAGTAAAACAAATCATAATGAAATATAGATATTTTCCTACTAATATATATCATATGAAAACGGGTTTACCATTTTAGTGGGATTACATTTAATAAAATCCATTATTAAATGATTTTAAAAAAATCACCTGAAAATATAGTAGTTGAAATTGAAATTATTATATCATTAAAATTATCTTTGAGAAAAATATTATAGAAAGAGATCCTAAATGGTGGTAGTTTCATAGATTGATATCAAAATTTAAGAAATGTTTTTAAAAAATAAGAAAGATTATATTTCTTATAGAAACTAATTCCCAATGCCCTGGTTGAAGAAACAAGTCAAGCAGTGAAGGATGCTTATAATAAGGATGTTATGGAATCTCTTAAAATATACACAATGATAGTAGTTTCCTTAAATCAAAAACTGTATAAGTAAAAGTAAAAGTAAGAATGTTTTTGGAATGATTAACAACCTGAAAGTGCTTATCAAGAAAAACATATACATGAAAATGTTATGTTTATAAAGAAATATATTGGTAAAAGATGAATGACAGCACATTAGTCTCCACACATGTACTCAATATTCAAGGGTATGTTAATGACTTGTAGAAACCAAGTTAACCAATAAGGTTGGATCTAGAAATGTAATTTATCTTTTAATCATTTTTAGTTATATTTTATCAATTCATCATGAATTACATCAAGGATGAATTAAGTAAAATTCCTACCTATCTCTTTAATATTTTAATATTGGTTGAGAAATACATGCATGGTCCAAGTGATAGTGATATAATGTTGTTAAAAAACAAAATGATAAATATTTATTCTATAGGATAAAGAATAAATTTCATGAAGAGTCCTCACCTATTTTTATAAAACTAAAATGTGGGTGATGATGGACTATAAATGTTTTCGTTATGGAAATGTTTTAAAATAGAGATAGAATTTCCTATAATTTCTAAATCTGTTTAATAAATTCCATTGAGATTACATTTATGGTATTAATATTATAGAAATCAATTCTTCTAATTTTTAAGTATATGTTTTATCAACCACGCCTTATATAATTGTTTATGAACATGTACATGATTTAAAAATCAAGGAAGGATTAATAAAGGAATCTATGAGTTAATGTATTAGGGAAATCAAGTATTTTTTATTTAAATAAAAAAACATTTATTCAATATTATTGAATAATTTTAATGTAATTATATTATTTTATTTTATTTGGTCTTATATAATAAGGTTATTTTATTTTTTATTATATTTTTTGTTATATAGAAATGATGTTTGTATGAAAATATTTAGTTTATATTATTATTAAATTTATAACATAGTATAAAAATAATAATGTTATATGGAATTAATCTTTTGATGAGATAAAAATAAAATAATTTATGTAAATAATAATATTTTAAAAAAAATTATTTTAATTTTATTTTAATTTGTTTAAAAATTACATGTGATGTAATAAATTCAAATGAGATGTGATTTCAAATTTTTTATATCATAATAAAAAAAATATAATATGTGATTTTTGTTCACAATATTTTTTTATTTCTAAAAAATAATTTATTTAGGTTACCATATTTTCTAAGTGGTCTATGGGAGTTAATATTTAACCTAGAGAATTTAAAATTCAAAAAAACAAATTCTATGAATATTTAATATTGTGATAATAGATGTATCCAATATAATGTTATTAAGAAAATATTCTAAAGTATTAGAAGTAATTATTTATAATATCATTTTTAAATTAAAAATGATTAATATAAATATTTAAAGTTTTACTTGTTACCAATGGTCACAAAAAAACTTTTTTATCTTTGAAAAGAGTTTCATTTTTTACTCATTTTAACAAAAAATTACATTATAATTTTGGATAGTAAAAAATAAATGTTTTTTGGATATAAAGCTAAAGTGTTGAAAATAATGATTATTAGTCATAATTTTATAATTATATTAAAATTATGATACTTTACAATATATATTTTTCAAATAAATTCAATATATATCTTGGGATGCACACAACATCAGGTTTAAACGAAACGCTATACTCTATTAAAATATTATTATTTAAACATGAACATTATAACCTTATCATAAAAATTGGTGTGTATAAATAACACTAAATAAATTATGAAACATATCTTTAAAAAAATTATAAAATAAATTCAATGGTTATCTATTGATTAAAAATAAAAAAATAGCCATTTGAAAGAGAAAGAAATGTTTTCTGAAAAACTATTTTTTCTAAAAGGAAGATTAGTCATGCTTTGTCCACATAATTTAGACTTAATTTTTACAAATTTTGTAAACTTTATTTCAAAAAATTAACTTTATATTTTAAACCATCATATCCAATTTATCTTAGGTTAAATTTTTTTTTATTTTTCTAAAAAGTTTTATTTTCTGATGAACAGTGAAAATATTGTGTTATTTTTAAAACTACCTTTTCCTTTAAAGTATTTAGAATCCCTATTTTATTTTAATGTGTTTATAAAAAATTAGTTAATTTATATATTAATTAATCCAAATTAGGTCATTGGAATCAATTTTATCTTGAATTTGGATATAAAAACTATTTTAACTTTTAAGAGTTTTCTTTCGGAAAACTGTATTTTCGATACATCTTGAAGACTAATTTTAAATTAAAATATGCCAATTTTGTGAGTTAAATTTGGAAAAAATGTATTATATATTTTTAATCAGTATTATTTATATTATATAATTATTTAAACTTCATTTTTTCCCATAATTAATGGTGAAAACAATAAAAATTATTTACCACAATTAATGTAAAAAAGGGTTAAGTAGGGGTTAAACTAAAAATATAAGGGTTAAAAATGACCCAAAAAATTTCTAATTCCTATTTTATAATGATATATAGACTTATATATATTAAGGTTCTATAATTTTTATCTTGGATCCTTTTTGAATGAGAAAAAATTCAGTTGAATTATTTCTTTTCAAAAAATTCAGTTGTGTGTGCTCCCCCACTTATAAAAGGATACCCTATCTCCCCTCCTTTAAAAACATAAAAAATATATATTTTTTAATACAATACCTACCAAAATAATTTCTATAATTACCTCTCATCATCATTTAATCCTTTTACAGTCATAAATACAACCTAGAATGGCTTTTGGTTCAGAAACGTTCCCTAAAGAATAGGTAATGTCCTTAACCGATAATTTTATTTTATTTATTCTTACACATATTTAAAATATTATTAAACCATAATGATATAATAACCTTAGTATATTCCATATACTAAGATACTTTTGTGTTAACGTAATTACATAAAACCATCTCCTCCTTTATCAAATGGGAAACGAAACCATTGATCGTGTGTACGGGGGACCACCGCCTTTCAAACCAACATAATTTGTTTTCCATTGCCTATTATCATGTCTAGTTATAATGATGTATCTAATTATATTTATGATATAATTATTCTTATTTAATTATAATACCAAATATTCCTTCTTAATTTCCATTTCATAGAAAATATGATAATGTTGCTCATGAGTACGGCGGACTTCCACCACACAAAGCAATGTCATTCATTTTTTACTTAATCTTTACATGGAAGGAAAAAAATGACTAATTTTATGTTTATATATTATATTAATTACATATTAACAATTAGTAAAAATTAATATACCATTTAATTTCTTACCTTATCATCCATTGAATAAATGATAATGTGGTTCATGTGTATGGCGGACTACCTCCTCTCGAAGCGATGTGATTTATTTTTATTACTGTATCACATGGATAGTATATTTAATGTTTTTTAAAGAATTAATATGATATTTTTGATATAATTATAATCATGTAATTATAAAATAACATTTAAATTCCTTCCAAAATATTCTAAAAAATGGAAACATTACTCAGGAATATGTATAGCCTACCGTCTCTATAATTTTAACATAGTCATTTTTCCTAAACATATTTCATGGTTGGTTTAAAAAGAATAAATTATATATAAAATTTATAATTATTTAATGTTCAACATTAGTTATATGGTTAACTAATCATCTCTTTTACCTTATTCAAATTTCCAATGTCATTTTGGACATATGAATCATTTTTCATTAACACGACCTATGTGAAATTAATTAGTTAAGTAATTTAATATGACAAGGTAAAAATAAAATAAAGAGATTAATAAACTTGAAATTTTTTATTAAGAAATTAAATAATTAACATGATTTTATCATTTTGGAAGATAGATAATTCACATGACAAATCTGTCTCAGGGTAAAGGATCTGTAAACCACCATTTCCTTGAGCATATGAACTTTCTCTCTCTAAATTACTTTATATGTCTCGTTAATGTTTTGAAATGATTAAAAATTATGTCTGTATATATATATATATCTCACATATATACTTATCTTATTATCCCTATGATAGTTTAATACATACCTTATGATCATTTATCAAATTACACCATTATAAAATTTCCTTTGTTTGTGATATGAAGAAAGATTATGAAAATCATTTTATTTCTATGGGTAATTCTTATGTTATACCTTGTTATTTATTCTTTTATATAGATTTCATAGATCATGAACATGTTATTATGGTTTCACCTAGATAGTTATCCAATTCATTGGGTAAAGATTTATTTTCATGATTCATCATGTATTGGATTAGGGAGTAAGCTTAATCAATTATGAGACTTTGTCCACCATGTGATATTATCTAGTAAGTTAGCCTTGAATAATATCTATGTCTTGTTATATATTGTTTCCAAATTTACTATGATTCCATGATCTTATGATACCATGTCTTTTATGATTCATTCCAGGAAATTACTCACAAGCCTTCTCTTTTATGATATCATGTTATACCTTTGACTTTGATGTTATACCTTTGAATCTCAGGTTATGTTTTTTTATCATGTTTATTTCCTTACAAGGATTTTTAGATCACCCATTTTTTTTATTTATTCATCAGGTTATCCCATGAATTTTTTGGAGTTCAAATTTATTTTAGGATCTCTCTCTGGATAATAAATAAGGATTCCATGTTTTATGTTT
This sequence comes from Viscum album, assembly GCA_963277665.1. Classification (NCBI taxonomy): domain Eukaryota; kingdom Viridiplantae; phylum Streptophyta; class Magnoliopsida; order Santalales; family Viscaceae; genus Viscum; species Viscum album. The sequence continues at coordinate 616,620,045 of OY728133.1, forward strand.
CTTTTGATGTAATATGAACCTAGTTTCCCAAATACGCTAGGCCTTTACAACCCTTATGTTGTATTAATGGATATTTATGTTTAACAATCATGTAATAATATGTGTAAAAGTCTTGGGACACTGTATTTAGTATCATAGGAATGTTTTAGTTAACCTTTGTAACTATGATGAGAAATGTAAGTGATAAGCCTAGGGAAAATTAAAAGGATAACTCTAAGGATAATTCTATATATAGGAAAATATCATGGAATCCTAGTGAAGTATAGAGAGTGTGGTTTTAAAGAAAATACATCCCTATCTAGATACTATAAGTGGATGTGGCTCTCTCATAGATATTCCAAGGGATAATAATCCCCAAAAGGGTGCATTGAGTTAGGCTCGATCATCACCTGGTGCACAACAACAAGCCCTGTTGCACATCTAGTTTGAAACTCTTAGGTGATATGATTTAGAAATTCAAAAACTATTTACAAATCATTATTAATGACATGAAAAAATTGTTTGGTTATAAAAAATAATAGAAAACATTACCATGGATAACATATATTGAAACCCATAGGTCAATAAGTTAGTACATACATATCATTCATGATTTACTCCTTTTATGTTTATAAGTTTCCCTTTTGAATGTTAAAATATGATCATCCTTTGTTTTTATTTGTTTTAGTTAATGGTGGGAAAAATGAGAAACCATGACAACCACCAAAATAACAGGGAGTGTAATGATTTCCTCAATGGTATTCCGAACCTTCTAGGATTAAGAGATGAGAACTTCATGGTGGTACTTGCTCAACTAGCTCAAGTTATGAATAATAACATGAATCTTGTGGAAAAACCTACTCCACCTAAGAATCATCAAGTTAGAGTCAAGTATTTTAGGTGACAAAGGCCCCCTAACTTTAGTGGATCTTCTCATACCCTCGTTTAAAAATTCTATATTAACTCCATTGATAATAAATTCTAAACTTAAAATGAAAAAATAAATAGAAAGGTGTGTTGGGAATCTATCGCATTGAGGGTAAATCTAATAAGTGGTGTACATTGATAAAGAAAACAATTCAAAATAAGAAATTACTTCCATTGAATGGTAATACATCAATAAAATATTTTTCAATAAATATTTCCCCCGAAATCACTATCTAAAAATGGATAGGGAGTTCCTCAGACAAAATAAAAAGGAATAAGAGTCTATCAAGGTGTATGAGGAAAAATTCACAAGGATTTCATGGTACACCTTTAACTATGTTATAACCATATAAATTATGGAGGTTCATTTATTTAGTGAGTTAAATCTGATCCTATGAAAGGATTTGGTGATTCAAGACTTTGATAGTTATGAAGAGATTTTTTGTTGTTCCCTCAAAATTAAGATGGAGATCATTGAATCTCAATGGTCTAATGAGACTAGAGATAAGAAATGTAAAATGGAGTTTACTTCAAGACCAAAAATAGATAAATCCCATGGAAATATGGAAACCCAACATCCCACTTGTCAAAAGTTTGTGAAGAAGTATCCTGGAAACTACCTAAGGAGAACTGAAAGATGATTCGAGTGTGGAAAAGTGGGGCATCAAGCAGATCAATTTCATGGGTAAATGAAAATTCCAACTAATGAGGAAGGAGAGAAGAAGGTTCATATCAACACTATACATGTCTTACAATGTTCTAACTGTATGGAACACAAGAATTATACAAGAAAATTCTCTAAGCCAGGGGGTTTCAGAGAAACTATTTGACAACAACCTCCAAGTCATCAAGGAAGGTTATTTTTAATCAGTAAGTATAAGCTGGATGTAAAAAATTATTTGGTGATAGGTATGCTAGTAATTCACTTAGGAAAGTGAATATACTTTTTGATTCCATTTCTACACATTCTTTTATATCTTGTAATTTTAGTAAACACCACCTCAAAATATGGTGGTTGATCTATCTAAGGGAATAGAAAATGGATTGATGGTTACATCCTAATTATATAAATCCTACCCTTTTAGAACCCATCCTTCCTTAAAGGTATTGGTGACAGGATGAGTTTTCTTTCTTTGGATTGATGATGATACTCTTTGCATAAAGAATCTTGGCTTTTCTCTCCTGTGTGTTCAGATGGACCTATCAGTGCCTCTCACAAATCATCTTTATCTCTAGGTCAAGGTGATTTTGGTTTTTTGAAATGAATTAATTATGAGGAAACATTTTGTTTTTCTTTGCTTTACTATCAACAAGGTCACCAGCCTTCTTTTTTTACTTTGTACATGGGAGGTTAAGTCGCAAGGGATCGGTGACTCAACCTAATGACAGCCTTGATCCCACATTCCCTATGGTTACTATTGGAATTTCTTAGTCTAGTGTCAAAATTACTCTAAGATCTCCACCAGAAGGTCATCAGTTCCCTTCATGCATCCGATGGGCTTCAGCCACTTCGGGCCCTAGAAAACCCTCCTTTTCTAATTATGGTCTTCTAGGTTTTTATGCTCAGGTACCTCCCTTTTTTCTAAAGTTTCTTGTGTCGAGGGAGAAAAGAAAGTTAAGGGAATTCATTTTGTGGTTTCTAGGAGTTTTGGAACCTCCTATGTTAATGTTTTCCATAGTGTGATGGCTAAACCTGAAGGGGGAAGGTATGACCCTAATGGGAGAATGGATGACCCAACACTACAAAGTTTAACAATGGTATATGGATCCAAAGGTATTTTCACTACTATTTTTTGTTCTTTTAGGGAACAAGTGGCGGTCATCACTATGACCTTTCCAAAAAGAAATGAAAAATTATAGGGAAGGAAAGAGAGTTGTTCAATCTAGGTGTTTCCTCATAGGTCAATGACAGTTAGGAGGCAGGTAGGTTAGGTAGGATGTTCACTCACTCTATCAGCCACCAATATGGTCTTGTGTTCGAGGATATAGTTCATGAATTTTATATGGAACAATATGTTTCTTAAGGTATGTATGAGGATAATTTTTAGGTTTAAATTTCGGTTCTCACTCATTCATAAAGTGGTTTATGGATTTTTTATGTCTCATGTCTGCAATGGTGGATCCCTTTGGGCATGTTTTCTTGCCTGTGGTTCTTATTTTGGTTATCAATTAAACATAAATTGATTATTTTTTGGTTCTCACTCAACCATAAATTGATTTATTTGAAAATATATTAAAAAATTTGTCAGTATATAAATCCAATATCAACTTTCGAGAGAGGGATATCTCTCTTCATGTCTCTAGTCACCCTCTAATTTTACACAAGTGTAAGAAGTACGATGAATCTCTCCAAGAATGTTATATTAAATCATGGATATTATTGCCTTATAATCAAGAATATATAATCAAAATTATTGAGATAAAGGATAGAATCATGCTTCAATACATCCCCATTATGAAGGATTATATTAATGTATTCCCCAAAGAGTTTCCAAGACTTCCTCCTGACAGAGAGTTTGAGTTCTCAATCAAACTTATACATTGATCGCTACCCATATCCAATAATCCTTATATAATATACTCCATTGAGTTGGAATAAGAGAATAAGTAGTTATAATAGAATCTAGAAAAGGGTTTTATACACCCCAGTTCTTTTCTATGGGGTGCACTGGTTCTCTTTATCAAAAAGAAGGATGGGTCAATGTGCCTCTATATTGATTAATGTAAACATAAAAAATCAAGATAAAGAACAAGTGTCCCATTCCACTAATAAGTGATTTTTTTATCAATATACGGGTCTCAGTATTTCTCTATGGTGGAACTTTTTTCAGTTCATCCCCAATTATAGGTGAAGAAGGATTATATTTCCAAAACTATATTTTGAACAAGGTATGGAAATTATAAGGTCATAATGATTCCTTTCAAACTCACCAATGATCCATAAATATTTATAGACATGATGAATAGATCCTTTAGATATTACCTAGATATATTTAGGGTAGTATTTATAGATGATATTTTTATTTACTCTAAAAGTAATAAGAATCATGAATAGCATTTGAATATTATGCTAAGGGATTTGAGAATGGAGAAGTAATATGAAAAGTATAGTGAATGTGATTTCATGATGAAGGAAGTATCATTATTGGGGTATATTATTACCAAAAAAGGGATATCCTATTACCCTTATAAGATAAATGAAATCAAGGACTGGCCTAGACTAGCATTTATAATAGATATCCATAGTTTCCTTTGATTATCTATGAATTACCGATGATTGTTTAATTTTTTTCGTGATTTTCAAACTAGCTAACCAATATAACGTGAAAGGGAGTAAAAAATTGGACTAGTGAATGTGAATAGATATTTATGGAGTTGAAAAAGAGACTTATCATATAACCAATACTTACAATTCACTCAAGTGGGGAAATTTTTTTGGTTTATAGTAATGCTTAAAAAAAGGGTTTGGGATGTATACTAATGAAAAATGATAAAGTTTTTACTTATACCTCAAAGAAATTAAAAGTTAATGAGAAGAAGTATCCCACACATGTCCTAGATTAGGATACAATGATATTTTTATTGAATATATGGTGACATTACCTCTCTGGGGAGAAGTATGAAATATACATGGATCATAAAAGATAGAAATCTATATTCACATAGAATGAGAAATTAACTAATGAATATGGTTAGTTTTGATCAAGGGCTATGACAAATCAATCAATTGCTATCTTGGGAAAGCAAACAAGATGGGAGATTCTCTAAGTAGAAATGATCTGGAAATTTTATCAATGATGAGAATTCGAAAGGATGCAATATTCTTATATTTGAAAAGTATGGATATGGGAATATTAAAAGGATATTTATGCTAACTTTCTCAAATAATTGCTCAAATATACATTCCTGAGAGGATCTAAAAGGTCCATAAATATTATTAGGTGCTACAGAAAAAGTTCGAGAATATTCTGGAGTTTAACTTTACTGAGGACGGAGTTATAAGGTTTGGAACTCAGATATGTGTCCCATAAAAACCCAAGATGAAGAGAATGAATCTAGATTTTATGAATATATTTTACTTCTCTATTCATTCAAGAATCACTAAGATTTATAGATATCTGAATAAAAACATCTGGTGGGATAACATGAATAAGGAGGTTGGGGGATTTTTTCTTGATGCTTGAAATTCCAAAAATTTATGTCTAAATATAATAATTCTAAGGGTATAATGCAACTGTTTCCCATACCATTATGGAAATAGAAAAAATAATCATCGATTTTTTCATATGGCCCCTTAGGAAACCTAAAAATAATAATTCCATCTTGGTGGAAGTCGATCACCTTATGAAGTAGGAACATTTCATTTTTATCAAGTAAGATTTCTCCATTGACCAACTTGATAAGATATACATAATGGAAGTTGTAATATTTCATGAATTGACACTCAATATAGTATCTAATCGAGATCTGAGGTTTACCACAGGGTTCTGGAGAAGACTTCAGAAATTTTTTGATTCATAACTCAATTTCATCACTGCATATCACCCTCTTATGTATGTTCAGTCTAATAGAACCATCCAAACTCTATAAAATATTATAATTACTTGTTAAATAGATTTAAAATGGTGTTTGGATCAGAACATTACCCTATTTTAGTTATCATATAACAATAATTTCCATTCTATAATTCAAATGGAGCCTTATGAAGCTTTATAGAGGAAGCGGTTCCTAACTATGATATGATGGGATAAAGTTGGTGGTTGGAAGCTAATGGAACCTGGTATTTCTAAAAAAATGAAAGTGAAGTTCCAAAACATTAAAAATCACATGAAATATATGAAAATTTAATAGAATATCTTTAGATATAATCATCGAAGAGACCTTGAGTTTGAGGTTAGATATAAGGTGTTCTTTCATATTTCACCATGGAAGAATTTAATGGGGTTTAAAAAATGGAAAGATTAATCCTAGATACATAGGACCCTTTTAGATCCTTAATCTCATTGGATTGGTTTCCTACCAAATATCACTCCTACCAAACCTATATCAAGTACATGATGTGTTCCTTATATCCCTCTTGAGGGAGTGCATAATAGACCCCTCGTATGAACTAAATCCAGAGGTGGTACTGTTGGATAAATACCTTTAATAAAATGATAAAATAGTGATGATCTTGGATCATATATAAAAACTTCTATGAAATAATACAACTCACCTGGTCAAATTATTGTGGTGAAACCACAAGTTTGAGGAAGAAACTAGGGAAACATAAGAGGTGATGAGGCAGAAGTAACCTCAATTGTTTTAACTTTATCATGTAATATGAAATTTCAAGGGTGAAATATTAAGGGGGGAATTTGAAACCCCAATATTGTAGAATATATTTCTTTTTAAATAAATTAATTATCTTTGATAGCATGTGATTCACGTAACACCAGTTTTAAACAAAATGTGTTACTCTATTAAAATATTATTTTTCAAATATGACCATTATAACCTAACCATTAAATTTTTAGGTATGAATTGAAATAAATAAATCATGGAACTTATCACTTACACATGCATAAAATATATTCAATTTTTATCTATTTATTATAAATAAAATAATAACCATTTGAAAGGGAAAAACGTTTTATGAAAAACTATTTTTTTCTAAAAGGACGATTAGTCATGCTTTGCACACATAATTTAAAATAAATTTTTACCAATTTGAGAAAAAAAATTAAAAATATAAATTAATTTTTTAAATCATCAAATAAAATTTATCTTAGGGAAAAAGTTTTGTATTTTTCTAAAAAAATTATTTTTTGATGAATAGTTAAAAATACTAATTTTTATTAAAAAATGTTTTTTTGAAGAATTTACAAGCCTAATTTTATTTTAATATAGTTTTAACAGTAAAATTAGTTAAATTATGTACTATTTAATCCAAATTATTTTATTGGAATAAATTTAATATTTAATTTTTATATAAAAACTTTTCATCTTTTGAAATATTTTCTTTTGGAAAATCATTTTTCGACACGTCTGTGGGTTTAATTCTAAATTAAAATTTTTCACTTCTGTGAGTTGAATTTTTAAACATGGATTAAATATTTAGAATAATTAAAATTTATATTATATAATTATTTCAACTTTATTTTTTATCATAACGAATAATGAAAACAATAAAAATTATTCACCATTTTTAAAGTTAAAAAAAGTTTATCGGGAGGTTAAACTAAAAATATAAGTTAAAAAAATAACCCAAAACTAGTATAATTACTATTTTATGATAATATTTAGAAATTATATCTTCTATATTTATAAAATTTTCATTTTTTAGCCTTTGGGTATAGGAAAAACGTGGGTGGAATTCTTTCTTTTCATAAATTCCAAAAGTTTCATCTCCCCCATTTATAAAAGGCCACCCCCTCTTCTCTCCTTTTCACACTTCCAAAATCCATTTATTATGAAAATACATAAAATTTAAATTCCCTAATTCTCTAAAATAATCCTAGAATCATTTTCTTTTCAAAAATCTATCCTATAATTTTTTTTTGGTTTAAACCAAAATAATTTGTCTAAAGAAAATGTAACATCTTTAACCGATCATTTTATTTTATTAATTCTTACACCTCATTAATATATTATAAAAACGTTATGATATAATAAAATCATTATATTACTTATAATTATATATTTTCATGTTAGTTTCATGACCTAAAACAATCTCATTCTCCCTCAAATGGGAAATGATACTGTTGATCGTGTGTACGGCGGACTACCGCCTCGCGAACTGACGTAATTCATTTTCCATAACCACTTATCATGGATAAATAAAATTATTTATATAATGATTATATATGATATTTATGATATAATTATTCTTTTTTAGTTATAATATTATATATGTCTCCATACCTTCCATTCCGTAGAGAATACGATAACGTCGATCGTGTGTACGGTGGATTACTATCTCATGAAGTGATGTGATTCATTTTTCACTTATTTTTATATAGAAGGTAAGAAGGATTAATTTTATGCTTTTATATTATATTCATGAAATATTATTAATTATGAAAAATAAATATGTCTTATAATTTCTTACTTTAGCATCCATTGAATAAATGATAACATTTTTCGTGTGCATGGTGGATTATTGTCACGTGAAGCGATATGATTCGTTTTTATTACCAAATCAAATGGATGGTATGTGTAATGTTATTTAAAGAAATAATATTACATTTAAGATATAATTATAATACTATTAAGATAAAATAACACTTAACTTCCTTCAATCATGATCTTTAAAAAATATAAATAGTACTCATATGTAGGTACGACCTACAATCTCCATGATTGTAACATAGTTCATTTTTCATAACCATATTTCATGGATGGTTTAAAAATAATAATTTATGAATAAAATTTATTATTATTTCATGTTTAAAATTTTGTATATTATAAATTAATAATCTATTTTACCTTAGTCAACTTACCAAAGTTATTATGGACATATGAGTCATTTATCGTTAAAACGTACGATGTGGAATTGATTGGTTAAGTAATTAATTATTACATGGTAATAATTAAAATAAAAGGAATAATAAACTTGAAAAAAATTATTAATAAAATAAATAATTAACATTATTTTATCATTCTTAAATTCAAATAACGTATTTGACAAATCGAGTTCGAGGTAAGGGATCTCTCTAAACCACCATTTCCTTCAGGTTATAAACTTTCTCTCTATAACTCACTTTATCTCTCTCTTTAATATAGTGAAATGATTATATATTTTGTATATATATATTTATATAACATATATACATAGATTATTCTCCCATCCTTTTATGGGTTAATACAATCCTTGTGATCATTTATCAAATACCTTTATTGTGAAATTTCATTTGTTTATGATATGAAGAAAGATTATACAACCCATTTTATTTCCATGGGTAACTATTATATTATGTATTATTATGTATTCCTTTATGTGAAACACATATATCATGAACATGTTATGATGGGAGTTCCAAGATAGCACTCTAATACACTAGGTAAAGCTTTAGTCTCATGAGGCATCATGTATAGGATTAGAGAGTAGGCTTAGTCAATTATGAGAATTCAACCATATGATGTTGTCTATGAAGTTAGTAATGAATCATGTTTATGTTATGTTATATTTTCTTTCTACATTTCCAATGATTTCATGATCTTATAATACCAAGTTCCTTACAATATTATTCCATGAAATTACTCATGAACCTTCTCTTTTATGATATCATTGTATACTTTCGACTCTCATGTTATATTTCTTCATTATATTTATTCCCATAATGTTATTTTTATCTCAAAAATTTCTTTATGTATTCCCTAAGTTATCTCATGATATTTTAGGATCTCAAATGGATTTAAGAGATCACTATGGATAATAAATAAGGACGTCTTGTTTTTATGTTCCATTTGATGTAATATGAACCTAGTTTACCAAATAAACTACGAATTTAAGATACTAATATTGTAAATGTATATTTATGATTAATAATCATGTAATAATATGTGTAAAAGGATTGGTTCACCATAATTATCCAAATATTATTTCTTCAAAGTTTTTATCTCTCTGAGAGGGCTTAGTGTGAGACTTAATTTATTAAATGATTGTGTGGTGATGTAACAAGAGTTTTATAGTTATGTAATAGGTTTTTTATAGATATGTGAAAAGTTTTGATAAATAAAATTAAATAATCAAAGAATAATATAATTAAGTTTTATATATAGAATGATGTAGTGGGATTGATTCTCTATATATCGGTTTTCTTAAAAGTGTTTTAAGAGTATAAAAATATATAATGTTATATAAATATATTACTAATTTGTCATTAATTTATGTATGATTCTTATATCATTAAAGTTTAATGATAATTAATCCCTTTGAGATAAATCTATAAATATATCTTTGGTTAATAATCATCAAGTAAAGACATGTGTTATGAGGAGATGTTAAGATCAGTGTGATTAAAGGATCTCATGGAAATACAAAGTTCAGTCATAAGACATAAAAGGTATTTTTCATTATGGATTCAACCACTAGATGTACCTCTTGAAATATCAGACATCATGTTATTAAAATAAATAGGTTTCATGTATTATAATAATCTATATTACTTGAGGTTAACAAGTTATATCACATGAATATCATTATACATTGATAATTTTTTATTTTATCCTTGATTTTATGCTAATGAAGGGGTGGATGGGTTTGTTACTAATCATGTAATAGATTTTTTTAACCAATATGATATGTATCCTCCTGTATAATAGATATTATATATGATCTCTTGATGAAAAATATTAATGTAGTATATAGTTATACCTAGTTGAGCGATTTGTGATGTTTTTATCTACTTAAATGAATGATATGAGATATATTCATTAGGATAAAGGGAATGTGATGTATTCATAAGTCCCAACTAGTCTTTAAAAAATGAATTGAGAATCTATAATTTGGCTTATATGATATTGACATGTTTATGCCTAGTGATTGTAATAATTTTATTTAAAAATAGATTATATAATTTTGATGATATATGTGATACATCTGATAAGATTGTTTTTGATAGAGATCATGATAGATCCCTTTGTATATTAAGTAAAACTATCACTTTATTATATTTTTTTATTTGTTTATAGTTATTTATATATAATTCATAATCATTTTCAGTGCTATAATGTCCCACGTGGTTATACAAAAAGGTTTTGTGAATGAGGATTTATTATTATATAATGTATTTTCTTATAACTTAGGGAGTTATTTGGTATCTTCTCTTGAATGATATTTGGGAATGAATTCATAAGTTTTTACATTTAATATATCACAAGTTTAAATGTACATAAATATTAGGATACTTTAGTACATGTAGGATATTGAAATATATTTCTCTCTAAAAGGGTATAATACAAGATATGTTATCATCCTAATGCCATATGTGATATGTTGTGGATATAAGGTTCCAATCATGAGAAGTGATGAATGCATATTATTTTTTCACATTATTCATGCAACATCTAATATCACATTTGAATGTCTTGATTATTCTATATTAAGGTTATTAAATGTTTTACTATTATTATGTAATTATATTTATTACATCCTAATTAATGATTATAGAGATAAATATTCAAAATCAGTTTACTGAATAAACACAGAGTACATTATAAATGTTATGATTTATAATTATTCTTATTTTGACCTTTGTATTATCTGAGTACTACTTATATAAAAGAGGATAAATTAATAGGTTGTTCAAATGATTAATACATGATTTTTTATCTTTTTTGAGATTCATAGTTGTAACTCTCTTCATTTATCCTTATCTTTCAATCTAAGGTTCTATTAGTCTATGAAATCAATGATAAATCCTATCAAAAAAATTTAGTGATACACACTTCCTATGTATACCTACAAAGTTATAAGTCCTTAGGTTGTTTTTTTAATTCCTCTTAAAAAATATTATTGAATCTGAAGGTCCATCTAGTAAAAACGAATTTTATTCATTTAATTTATATATAATTTTAAGAATCTCATGTTTGATCTTGTGTTATATGTTTTTTATTTTTCATCCAGTATATTTGGGAATTAATATTTCCTTACAAAACAATTGAGTACCCATCATTTTATATTTTATAATAGATGCCACAAAAAGATTAGTTGAATCAATTATCCATAGATTAAAAATATAAATCTAAATACTCACCACATAATTAAGTTATTATAACCGATGAAAGAAAACTATATAGTTACAGTGATTTTTATTTATGAAAGAGGAAATGAAATGCATGTATAAGAATTATATATCTAATATGGTTGAGTTATTTTATGGAAGGAAATCATTCAAAAATATATGGGTATAAAAAATGATGAATATAAAATCTAAAAAAATGATATAAATACAAGATATTTTTAAATATATTTAGATAAAATAAAGGTGTTGATTTTGATGTATTTTTTCCTCATGTTTTCAAAATCAAATATATCTAAGTTGTTCTTAGACTGGAAGCTAACCTCAACCAATAGGTATAGAAAATTTATGTAAAGGATATATTTTTACATGATTATATTTAATAGAGGATATAAATGGAGAAAAAAAATATTTCCAAGTGAATGATAAATAAAACACAGTATATCAACTTAATAAAAGTTTATATTGTTTGAAATAGGAACTGGGGTAATGATATAATAATTTTGATTCATTAATTGAAAAAAATGAGTACAAAATAATGTTCATTGATCATTATTTCTTCATAAAAATGTATTATAAAGGTGATTTCATTATTTTATATCTTTATTTTTATGGAATATTAATTATAGTATTAGATATAACAAATATTATCATCTTAAATAATTCTTTAAATAGTTCTTTTAAAATTAAGGAATTATGAGAAGATATACAAGTCCTTAGTATGAATATTATCCAAAACTAAAATAATCACAAGATTTTAATATCTAAAAAACAATATAATTAAAATTTTCTTAAATTATTCAAAATGAGTAAATATAAATTTATCATCTATCAACCTAAGATCCACTTTTAGATCATGAAAATTCATAATCTGTTGACTAAGGAGGTAAAAACCAAGATGAGAAAATTTTCTAGGAATTAGTAATTAGAGGTAAAATTTTTGTCATGTAGTTTACTAGACCAAGTAATACTCATATAATTGAGTGAGTCATTATCAAATTATTGAAAGGAACTCTAGGAAATGATCAAATGAATATTAAGGTATCTCTAGTGTACTTTTATTCATTGTTTATGTTTTCAAAATGATACACCTACATCGAAATGATTTATATATTCATAAATTACTATAGATGTTAATATAGTAAAATATATATCTCTATATTTGATAAAGTTTTAAGAAGTAGATTCTTTATAGAAATCATAATTACAAAAGGGTTCTTCATTATTTATTATATAAGTTAAGTATATCTTAAACATTGAAGGTTGTAAAGAGGTCGTATAGATAAAGAAAATTCTTTGATAGGTTGTGTAAGTACTAGAGAATTATATTATCTATTGTGATAGTTAGGGTTTAACTCAACTCAGTAAAAACCCAAAATTTCACTCCAAATAGATAACATTTATACTAATGATAATGTAGAAGATCTGATGAAAAAAGTTTTACTAAAAATGAAGATAAAAGTATAAAAGGAGACTGTAGTTTAACATCTAATACAAATTAATTATGAGATGAATATATGAGATTTCCACTCTAAATTTGTATATATTTATGGAAGGAAAGTATTTAGTTGAAAAAAACAACTAAAAAGGGAAATGAAAATATTTTTGTATGTCCTTAGATGTAGGCATACTTCTAAACCATGTAAATTTTTCATGTTGTTTTATTTATATCCATATAAGTGTGTTCTATTCTCTAGAATGTGTCATGATGTTAATGTATCCTTGATATTTTTCAAATTTATAAGGTTTGAAAATGTATTCTACCGACCAAATCGATGTATAAATTAAGTTAAAATACATATTGTGAACTCAAAAATATTTGAGGGTGACTATAACCTAAGAGGTTTTTATTTCATAAAGGGGATATTTTTAGTTTAATATGAAGTTATTTATATTTTATTTGTGATATTTTTGTTTTATTTTATTGATTAAACATTTTTAACTCATGGATCACCTTCAAAGACAAATGAATTATGATGATTTACATGAGTTGGTGGTCATTTTTAAGTTTAAAATTTATTGTAAGAGTTTTGGAGTTGAAGTTTGGTGTTTAGAGATATTTTGAGAGAAGGGAGGTTTTTCTATGTAATGGTGTTTACTAAACCATTTCTTGTAACATGTATTCTTGTAAAAAGGTTTGTTCGGACCTAGAAATGGTCATTTTCGATGACATGGTTTTCAAAAAAACTTCATATCCACTACAATGAATGGTATCTATTATAAGGTCATGTAGTGATTATTCATGTTTTTTGATAAGTGAAGATAAAATAGGGAGTCTGTTATTTCATTGTTTATTATGGTTATTCATGGTATATAGGAAAAAATATCCATTATATTGTATTCTTGTGGTTATGGTTGTGGTCCAAAAATTGAAATTATTAGGCATTGACTTATGGATGATGGAAATGGGGAGTAAAATAACAATTTGATCATGATATTTGCCTTCTAACCAAAAAAAGGATCACTATGTCATGATTAAATTTTTGTATTCATAGATAAAAAATAAATTAAAAATTATTTGAAGGATTTGGAGCTTTATTATGTCGTGTTGATGGCCTAAATACATAATGCTCAGTATAAAAATGTAGATTAAAGTGTTTTGGTTGAATTGGATTTGTGGATGAATCATGGGATACTCTAAATCAATAATTTAAGTCCATAATTTATATCAAGGGTGAGTAAGAAATTTTTATTAATATAATGTCTCATAATGAAGGATAAGATTTTATAAGTTAAAGTTTATTTTTTATTTTTTATTTGATATGAAAATTTATAATGGAAGTGAGATGGAAGAGTACTATTGTGGAATTTAAGTGTGTTGTGTGGATTTATAGAATGTAGATTAGTAAGATGATGAATAATATAACCAAGAAAAAAAGGGGTTTTAAATAATTTTTATGCATTTAATTTTAAAACTTAAAACACTATGAATTTGATTCTTTAAGTTACTATTAAAGAAAAATGGGACTAAAATGGTTTGTGAAGTGGTGTTATGAGAATATTATATTGATTAAAGTTTAGATATTTTTTATTTAATCAATATTACTCAATTAATAAGTAAAAAATCATGTAAGTTTTTAAAATAAATTATTCACTTATTTTTTGAAGACAAATTAATTATACAATGAAGTGAAGTGAAAGTGGAGTTCATCTACAATAAATTAGATATTATTGTTGAGTTTGAAGAATATCTTTCTTATATTTCTTAAATATTATCATTTTTATTATTTTGGATCACATTAAATTGTTTAGGATAAATTTTTATGAAACATTATTTCAATGATAAACTCTTGTTTTTTTCATCCTTGATGATTAGTGGATAGTTTGATTTTGGGTTTTCCATATCATTTGATGGATTTAGCCATTTTTTTAATGTTAAACCTTATAAATTCATTATTATCATTGAGAATATTTATTTTGTGTGTTTTGATTGACTTAATTGATTAATATCATTAAAATTATGTATATAAGAAGAAAGATGTCAAAAAAGTAAGAAATTTGATCACTTTAATAGACGATGAAAATTTTTAGGTGGTAAAATATAAAATAATTTGATAAAATAATTTATACCCTATCCATGTATCCTTAGAGATATTAAAATCTATTAACATCTAGGTATTAATACTTGGTATCATAGTTATGTTATAGGTATCTTTAAAATTCAGCAAAGTTATTTGAGATTGAAATTGATGAGTATTCTTTATTTTTGAAACTCATTTGATCCACAATCCATTTTTTGTATTATTTTAAAAACAACATTTTTGGAAAAGTGGGAACCAACATGAGCTACCATCAAATCCCACGTAACCCAAAGCCATTACACATCACATTCAAAACTCAGAAATTCAACCAACTTCCAAAAACCACCAAGCCTAAAACCACGACACCAGATACAAATTTCAAAATTCAAATTTAAAAAAACCATCAAACCAAGAAACCTCCTCAACTCACTTCCAACCAATCACTGTCACCTAACCTCTATAATCACACTGAAAATGTTGCTTCACCGTCGTCACCACCATCATCACACATAATGTTTGATCATCATCTTCATCAACACTTTAAGAAAGAAACTCCAACGTCATCACCGCCCTTTACCAAACACCTGCAACTAGGGTATCATCCTCTAAAGATCCAATTATAGCCTTAACACCACCTCCAAAAGCTCCAATGAACCATTGCTTCTGATCGAACTTAAGAGGAGAAATGGAACTTGGGGCCAGGGTAGGGTTCAAGAAGCGTAAGATTCCGGGGGAACGAGACTTTTACCAAGAACAAAACCCTCATACCACACCGAACAACATCATCCCAAACATTCTAGAAATTACAGTATAATCATTGAAACGAACCACTATCGATATTAGACACCACTGATGTAGTCTACCATTGCTAGCACTAAAAGAACCACCATTTTTAGCAACGATGCCATTATCGCTGGAAACACTATAATACTCAAATACACCTGGAAAAACATCAAACAAAGAACCAATACCAACTTCATAAAACTTAACCTACCATTGTTGAACCATCACAAACACCAGGAGGGAACTTCCCCCAGGAGCCCCAAGGATTGAAATGAAGACAAAAATCCAAGAATCAACGAAATGTCTTCTGAAGCCAATGAACCTGCCATAATTCCCCCAGGGGAGCTTGACGAAGCATCCAGACACCATAAAGAAACAGAGGATGATACAGCGCCTCTCAGGGCTGGATGTACCGCCACCAGATCTATAAAGGGCCCCTGGGAATGGGATCTGGAATAATCAAGATAGAGGACCGCCACCTGAGGCTTGAACTCCGAATTAATCAAAATAGAAGAACTTGAAAGCGGGTGATGTGACGAGCGACAAACCCACCCAACAAGAAAATGATGGGGAACATAGGAAACCAAAAAAAAAGATGTAGAAGGAGGAAAAGTGGTGAACAAATATGGAAAATCGGGTTACTGAGCCGATAAAGCAAGCAAATGCAACCGAGGAAAAACAGGAAGAGGAGCCACCAAAAATTGAGGCGAGGAAGCGACGAAATCCTAGGAGCCGCCAAAACCGAGATGAGGATGTGAGGAAACCCTATGAGCCGAGAGAGTATCCCGAAGAGTGGGTATCCATCTTGAAAATCATTTGATTATGGATTTTATATTTGTAAAATATCACATAAATCCAATGAAAACTAAGAGGATTATAAAATTTTATAGAAGGAACTATCATATTTTTAAGGATATGATGATATCATAACAGTTATATATTAGTTTACATATGCCTAAATATACTAAAAATTGGTATTTTCCCATGTAGAAGGTGTTGTGATGACTATGGTTATACAGATAAATATAGAAAATGATGGCCACACTCATAATGAAGTAATTTTATCAATTTTTTAGAAATAATTTATAAAAATCATAGGGATTAATATAGTTATAGGTATATAAGATAAGTTATAGAATATCTATGAATCAGATGTTAAAGTATAAAAAGATAAATTATAGATTTAGTGCTTTAAGTATGGAAACATTCAAATACGTGATAATGAATTTGTTGATAACTAGTTCATAAGATTCAATTTATTATTTTTAATCATTATAGATTTTAGTGAGATTATTAAAGTTTCAATGGTAACAAAAAATATACTTTACATCATGTTGGATGAATTTGATTCATTTAATAATGTGATATTAATATATTTTCATTGGATGATTTATATATAATATTGATTTCTTATGAAATGAGGGAAGGAATTAATCTTAATAATATGAACAAATATGAAAATGAAATATCCTTTAAATCTTTTAAGTGGGAGAATAATCCGATATAATTCAAATAGGAATAGAGGAATTAAAAGGATAGTGAATATTTTGAGAAAAAGTTTGACATTTTGAATTCATTCCTCTTACAAAGTGTCATAAAAGTTAAAGGAAATTACTGAGGAAAGATTCCATTGAATTTTTTAAAATGTTTATTTATTGGATTTTTTATTACAAATTTTAAAAAGTTAAATTAAGAATAAATTGTTGATAAATATGATTCATCAAGGAGTTACTCAAAGAAGAAATTTGAAAATTTCAAAAAATTTGAAATTTTATTTCAAAGAAAAAGGTAATAATATATCAAAATTTTATAAGATATATTTATTTAATTTATTTAATGAATAATTAATTATTGAATATGGAGATGAAGTTTAAACTTTAAGTTAAGTGGAGGAAAATGTATTTATCACTAAATTTAATGATAATGAGTTATTTAGAAATAAATATTACAATAATTAAAATGAGGAAGAAATTGAGGAGAATATATTTAAGTTTGAGTTAAAATATTTTGTTTCATATATTTCAAAATTTTAGAAATGGAGTAATAATTTTAATAAAGACTCTCAAGCTTTAAACAACATTAATTATGCTTATACTGAAAATAAATCTGGTTTCTTAAAGAAGAATGGAGATTTTAAGATGTTACTCAGTGAATAAAAAAAGTTAGTGGAAGTTATTAAATAATAGGTTAAAGATAAAAAAAATTCATGAAAATTTAAAACAAAATCTATTATATGTTGAAATTCAAGTGAACATGTTTAAGTTTAATATTGGTAAATCAATGTAAGAATTGTGAGAATTATTTAAGGGTATTTTAAATAGTGGTGACGCCTCAAATAAGTCTGATGATTGTGTTAATTGGAAAATTCATCACTCAATTGTAGAAAAAATTTCCCGATGTGTGTAATAAATGTTTAATTTTAAGTTAAAGTTGATGGAAGTGAATATTGTGTCAAAGGAAAATATATTCTATAAATATATAAATTCTAAAACTACTAAATTTAATGAGATATTTATAGAAAATTCCATGTTTAAAAATTCAATGAAGAATATCAATGAGTATAATAATATATTTTAAGTATCCAATAATTTTGTTTCACATAAAATATTAGAAATCATAGGTCAAAAAATAAATGGACCAAAAGAGAAATGATCCTGAAAAAAAGTTGTTTATGGAAGAAAATTTCAATTTTATGGATGTTCCTTGTACTATAATGTCTTTGCACATATGTAAATATATTATAGTTTAATAATGGTTATTTATATAAACCTAATATATTTTTAATTTAGGATTTAATTTTTATTTATCCATCTCAAATAATATAAGTTTAACATAAAGAAGAAATTTATGAAGTTAAGATGGAAAATCAATCTTAAATGTTGAAATAACTTTAAGGAAGGTGTGACCACCCATTTCATAAAGTTGAAAATTTTCTTACCATATTTTTTACTCAATTAAGTATAAATTTTAATACTCAAAAGGTTTATAATAAAAAGATGAATGGAAAGGAGAAATAACTTTTGGTATAAGTCACATTGAAATATTCACAAAAGTAATATCCATGGATTCTATATCATGGGTTTTCATATCACATGATAGGTGATATTAATTTTATAAATTAATTTTAAAAGTAAAAGGAAACTTTAGTATCATTTTTAAATTTTGGTTGACTAAAAATTAATGAATTTGGATCAATGGTGATTGGATAGAATATGTTGAATTTAAATAATAAACTTTATATTATCAAGTTTAAGCATAACTTGATTAGTGTTTCCAAACTTTTATATTAAAGTAATAAATTTATTTTTAAAAATTATGGATGTTTTTAAAGATTTTAACAGATTATAATTTTGTGACTATAATAAATTTAATAATAGGTAACTTATTTTAAGTGGTAGATACTGAAATTTTTTATTATTTGGTCATGAAGGGGGAGAATAGGATATGCCATTTAAGACTTGGCCACCTTGGAAAAAATATCATTAACAATTTTATAAAAGGATAAAATTTTAAAAATTATATTATTATAAAAAGAGAAAGATATTTTATTTATTAAACATAACAAAGAGGAATATTTTTAACTCTTATCACAAGAAATTGGATATTAAAATCCATTAGTATTTATTCATCCAATTATTTGTGTCCCTCTGAGGAAGAATTCAAAAAAATAAGATAAGTAATTTATTTATTTCATTGATGAATATTATTATATTACATGTATTATATTTATGAAATACCAATCAAAGGCCATAAATATTTTTATGAGTTTCGAGATAAGTTCATAAAAGGAGTGTGGTTTATATTTTTAAAGAATTGGAATGAATAATAGATCTTAGTACACAAATGGATTGTTTGAATCTTATTTTACAAAGTATCGTATCCAACATTAGTTTATTTCATCGTAAACCCCACAAAAATGGTTTTTTTTAATGTAAAAATAGTAACATAGTGGAGATACCTCGAATGATGTTAATAGAGCGTGATACTTCATGATTATTTTTTAGGAAAGAGATTATGATAGTGTTGAATAATTAAAACCATTATTTATATCATTCAAATTCATACATGTCACTATTTGAAATTTACTATAATAAAAGACCTATATTAATGTATTTAAGGGTGTTTTTCAACCCTTATATTATCATAGTAAAAGGAGAAAACATGGGAATGTTTGAGCAAGGATGTGTTGATGGAATTTTCCTTATTTATCCTTTAAATAGAAGAGGATGTCTCTATTATATCAATGAAATAAGAAGATTATTGATAATCTTGATGTGAAGGTTCTAGAACACCCCTGAAATTAGTTTGTACAAAAAATAACATGTATTGAAAGTGGGGTATATAAAGAAGATTTTATAGGAAAATACACTAAAAAATTCTAGAAATGAAAAATATTCAATTGATTTTTATAAAGAATATCATGATTCAACCTTATCTAGTGATGAAGAATAACCAAATTCGATTAATCTGGGGTTAATAAAGAAATTTGTGGGCTAGAATCACATTGTTAATCTTGGAAAAGTGACTCAAACATGGATAATTTTGAGCACAGTAATAAATACATCATTATTTTATCAAGTACAACAAAGAAGTATAATTTAATCATTTAAGTATCAAGAATGGTTCAATTTTATGAATGAATAATTATCTAAGACTAAGAATATAAACACTATGGAGTTGGAACCTAAGACAATGTACAATAATTTTATTAGAATGAATTGGTTATTCCATAACAAGTTGAATGAAAAAGGTAAAGTTATGATGAATAAAGTAAGATATGTTGTCAAAGGTTATTTTTAGGTTGAGAGGATTGAATTTAATAAGGTATTTTCTCCCAGTTCAATTTTTAGACAATAAGTATTTTTCTTAACATCATTTCTAAAAGGTGATATAACATATTATAAATGGATTTCATGTAAATATTCCATAATTATTAACTTAAAGAGGAATTGTATATAAATCAAACCAAAGTATTATTACATATATATAATTAAGTAAGATTTCACTAGATGAATAAGGCATTGTATGGGTTAAAATAATCATTGATGGAATGGTATTTAAAGATTTATTTAGGTTGGAAGATATTGGATTTCAAAAGATGAATATTCAAAAATAACCTCAACATTAAAGTAAGTATGGAAGAATCTATCACTGTTATAATATATGTTAAGAATATTATATTTAATAGAAACCAAGAAAGTGTTTGAAAATATTTTTCACTCAAATGAAGAAGAATTTTTATATTTAAAATCTAGGAAAGATAGATTGTTTTTTGGGACATGAAATATATTAAGGTAATAATTACCTTATTATTTATCAAGATAAGTATTCCTGAGAGTTTCTAAAAGTTTATAAGGGAATACTAAAAGGTAGTTTCTACCCTTATATCAGTGTAAAAAACATTCCATGGATGTTGAAGGTAAATATATAAATCAAATAGAGTTTATAAAACTTCTCCTATGTTAAATATATTTTATTTATTCATGAATATACATCATATATACTATAATATTATGTACTCGTTATCAAAATTCACCAAATAAGTCTCAATTAATTATAGGGAATTTGATTCTTAGGTAAAAAAAAGTTACTCTGGATTTTCGGATAAAAATTTACAAAAAAAGGAAGTTAGCTATATATGGATTTTCTAATATGGATTGGGCTATAAGTATTGATTACTAGAAGTCTATATATAATGGATTATTCTTCTTCGTATATAAGAGTGTTCCTTGGCAGATGAAAAATAAAATTTATATTATATTAAGTACAAAAAATTAGAGCATTTTACTATAACTCAAGTAAACACCCTATTTATGTGGATAAGAATTCATCTTAAATATCAAAATGTTGAATTAAATTTTTTGTGATTCCCCAATGTCATATTCTCTTAGTATTTTATCTAATAATTAATTTTCAATAGTTACAGAAGTCCAGGGTTTGACTTTTCAGAATTTTGTGGAATTATATAGGCTTTATGGATGGATCATGGCTAGATCATGGTTAGAGGTAACTATATGGTTTAATATAACATGTGTCAAGCTCCCATGTGTATTGATGTATCACTGGGATAGGGGGGGTAAATCAATAATAGTAATTATTGTGATTTCTTCTTTTTAATCAACCTCAGTTGCTGGTGAAAGTCTTAATCCTCTCATTTATTAATATCTTACTACTTCTGTATACAACCAAATAAAAAAATAACATGAGTATTTTTACAAGTTTTGACATAGATGTGGGTACCTAATACTTTCTACATTAAGGCCATGTACGAGATTTATATTTACACTAGTAAATAAAACTAATTACACTAAAAATTTATCCCCCAAAAATCACGAACACAAGTGAAGGTAGTAGAGGGATATTGGGATATCATGGGGTAAGGCTTCTATTACTTCTCCCTCCCTCACAATCTGAAACAAAGTAATGGAAATATCAACCTATTTTCTTTTTAATCATCTTCTATGATATATATATCAAAGGAATCATCTTCTTTTTTTTCTTCAATGCATAGGGTCTCCTTTCTATATTTCATTAGCCTCCTTAATCTTCAATAAAAAGGATCTTTTTCTTTAAATACATTAATGGGTTCTCAATTCACTTATTTTGTTTCTTCTTCTCACTTTTATAAATATATAGTTACAAAATTGTATTGTTTCTATATTTTTAATATGGGAAGTATTTAATTTTTGGTAAAGATATCCTCTCATAATTGAGATGGTCAAAAATATATTCTTGTTTTTAATTATCATTCAAACCTTGATTATATATTCTAGTAAAATAAGGATTTAATTTCTTATTTTATATTTTAAAATATTGAATATTTCTTCCACAAAATTCATGAACTTTATTCCATGGTTTTATGCATGTTTTCATGTACAGAACTTCACATTGTAGAATCATCTATTGGAATGAAAATAACTCTCAAGACATACTATTCACTATATATTATGGCATGTCACTATTCTTATGGTGAAAATATATCATATTTCAAATAACCTCCTTCATCTTTATTTTTATTATCATACTAATTTTTAGAATATTACTTTTCTCCATGATGAAAATATATTTTCTCATTTTGAATCAGAATCCTCCTTAGATAATTGAGATGTTTATTTCACTAAAGCACAATTCAAGCATTAGGAAATATAATTTCTCTAAGTATCTTATGAAAGATTTTATCTTAATAAATTATCATATTTTTTTAACTATGGATACTTAAATAGTAATTATGAATTATTATGTTTCAGAGTTTGAGATCAAAATTCTTATGTATTATAGAACATCTTACATATGTTTATTGTGGATTGGGACTTCGTTATAAACTTATCCTTAGGAATATATTATATATATCATGGTGGTTATTCTCTTTTTTAAATTTCCTCTTCAGAAAATTTATTATATATCATCCACAATTGTTATGTATCTCAAGTAAGATATTTCCTTTTCCAATTTCTAGAGATATCTTCGTCAAAAATCTTATGTAGACCATTTCTTTTCCATTTTATTGCCTCAACCCAAAGTAACATCTTATGTATGATCCATAGAAGATCATAGGTATCTAGTAAATTCCCATAATTTTACAATTATTTGGAATCTAACAAATATATTATGTATAAAATACTTATACATGATTCCAATTACTTGAATTCCAAAATTTATAGTATCATCTCTAAACTTATTTAAATATTCTTGGACACTTAAAATTAATTTTTAATAGCTTCACATCATCTCAGAAAATAACCATAATAGTTACAAACAATAATATATCATATGATCATTTAGTTTATAGTATTTACAAGTAGATTGAATACCATTTAACTTCACTGTCATTTCTACTTCTTCGAAACCTTAACCCAAGATATATTCAAAACTGAAAATAAAATCCATCATGATTAATAAGCTTTGTATTTTTTCTCAAACTTTAAGACAACATTTTCGCTCCCTTAATAATATATCTTCAAGATGTTTTACATAACTATATCATCAATTTCACTTGAAACATATTCTTGATAGTTCTTTTTACCTTAACATCAAATAGAATCCAACTTCCTTTTCATATTTCTATATGAGCAGTATATCAATTTCATTGAGATCTTAAATCTCACCATCTCATAAAACACTCATGAGATTCTTTAAGATTCTAGTTAATAGGATCTTCTACATAACCCAACTTCGTATTTATTGATTTTATTCCTATTTGATATATTGAAAACAAAAAAATCATATCTTCATCATAATACAACAGTCCCTTCAATACCCCCTTTATATTTTTTATCAACACACACATCACCCCAAAATTCAATAATTTTCTCCCTCTTATTGATAATAAATTCTTAGGTGAATGTAAGGGTAGATCCTAATCACATCATCCTCATTATAATAAGAAATAGAAAATTGTTGAACCATATTTCACTTATAAATGATCCAATAATTAAACAACTCTAAGTCTATATGTGTTATTCTTAGTGTAGAAAACAAGGTTGATTTACCTTGATAACAATGTTTCCCATAAACTATCTTGTATTTGAAGAAAAATATGAATTCTCCCTTCAAGGGATTATTAAATATACTTCTCATCAAATTTTATCAACTATACTCACATTAATAAACACATTCAAAATTTTCAAGTATAAACGATTTTACTCACCCTTTTTCAGCTTAATAAATTCTTACCTTATCATAAACAGATGTGTTACATTTAATGTAGAATGGGAAAAGTTATTTTAATATCTCAACCTTAATAACTATCTATAATTTTTAGATCCTATTGAATAATTATATTCTATAAGCTTCTCCACTCAACTCCCCCTAAAAGGATGTACTTCAAAATCTCTTGATCATGGTATATAAATTATTACATGGTAGACAACTCTTATTATTTTATAACACCTAAAACACTCATCCAAATACCTTTTAATTCATATACTTTAATTCCATACACATTATTATAAATAAATAGATGAGGAAATAAATATGGGATTAATTTTTCCTAAATGAGAGTATAAATATTGAGAGTTACCTCTTGACCAAGATCCTCTATTCATTCAAACTTTATTATTATGAGAACTCTTCAAACTTCCTTTCCTAAATTTCCTACCATATTTCCTCATAGGTATCATTGTCATATTCTCCTTTTTTACCATCTCATTATATGGTAAATATTCCTTAACATGATCCACAAAAAACACCTAAATCGTTTGGTTCTTTATTATTTTATTTTGGTTTTCTTCTTGTATAGGTAGGATAACCTAATAATTATTTTAAACATGACCACCTTGACTAAATATCCCACAAAATATATCATGAGATACTAGGTTACCAATTATTGATAGACTCACATGAGCTTCAGTTTCATCTTGTAAACTCTCTAGTATTCCTTTATCGTAAGAACTTTCTTGTGATTTTTTCATCTCTTCTTTTTGATAAGAAATTATTTGACCAAAATAGTTAGGTCTCCTTTATATTATTGAATTTTCTTAAATCTGGTAGTTTTAGGTGTATATCCTAAAATATATTCCACAAAGTATTTTTCATAGTCACCTTTTTGGCCACAAATTCTATAAGTTTATTTTAATAATTAAAAATTATTTTAAGTAGAAAAATATTTTGGTTTCTTAGATAAAAACTTCTATATCCCAAGATTGTTTCTTCTACCCATAAAACGGCTTCTTTTGTTTCTATAATTTCTCTCCCTTCATCCATGTTAATTAAAAGGAAGTGACATGATATACTCTTAGTTATGGGACTTATTCCTAAATATTCCATAACACTAATAATAACCCCTAAAGTTCTATATTTAATAAATTTGATTGGTTTTTTAGTGAGTAACAACTTTCTTCCTCATACCATTAAATAATTTTGATTTCTTCGATCATAGGATACATTCTCTTCTCAACTCATATCCAACTATAATTTACATAGGATTAAATATTTCATGATTTTATTTAGCCTATAAAAGTCCATTTTTTGGTTTTAGAACTTTTAATTTTAGATTAAATATATTTATTATAAATCGAATAATCAAAAAAACATGTACCTTAGTTTTTTGACTAGTTTTCAAAGCAGTTTTGGAAGATTTATCCTAAAAATAAATATATTTTTCATAATTTTCTCTCGTAATCACGTTATTTTAATCTTTAAGACACCTATATTGTGTCTTATCTAACTATTATTAATTTTAAGATAACTTTTCTTCAAGATATTTCATAATTTTATCTTGTTCTATAATTTTAAACTTGAAAGTCTTAATCTTATACATGATTTCATTGTTCTTCTCATCAATATTTCCACTCTTTTTCTCAAGTATCTTAATTATTTTATTTCTCTTGGTTTTTTTATTAATAGATGTTATCAACACATATTTCAATATGTACTCATTATTTCTCTATTATTTCTCCTCACCACTTTTAAAGATAATTAATGTTTTTTGACATGATCCATGAAGGTCTTGTGCTTTTGAGTGGTACCTCTATATTCTAACTCAAAGATTTATGATGAATCTTCAATTTATTGCCTTCCCAATGGATTTAATCTAAAATTTCTTGAATACTTATTCTTCTTTCCAATTTCACCATTTCTTGTTTTTTCATATCTCTTTTAAGAGTGGTTTTATACTTCATCATCGCATTTAGTTTCATCATATTTTTGGGGGGGTATTCAATTCAAAAATATCCAATTACACTAAGATTAAAACATTTTAGAGGAAGAATACTTTTATTTTTTTATTTTTCACTTTTAATGTTTTTTGAAATATGAGACATGATTCCCTTATAGTCCTCACTTTTTCATCATGAATTCCTAAATATAAGAAAGATTCATCCTTATTTTTTATTAGATTGTGATCTCTCATGGATTTAAACTCCATTTCATCATTATATTTCTTTTTGAATATGTAATCTTTCCTCATATCATAGTTAAGGATTATGGTATTCAACTCATCTAAAGATATATCTTCCTTCTCTTCTAGAGTTAATATATTTGGGTAAAACCTAATATGGAAATTTTGTTTCAATATCATAATAATAGTTAAAACTTATAAAGAATCTCTTAAGAATCTAATATTACTAAATATATCATTTAATTTTATTTAAGTACCTAGGTTTATAGATGTATCACTGAGATTAGTGATAATAATATTATTATTTCTTATTTTAAATCAACATTAATGACATCTGAAAGTCTCAATCCTCTAATTACCTAATATCTCACCATTTCCTGTATACAACCAAAAAATATAGGAAATAATTCAAGTGTTTTTAAAAAACATGTTCATAATTTTATTAGGTTTAGGTCAAGTATGAGACATATATTTCTAACAGTAAACACAAGTGATTAAAATACAATCTATCTTTAAAAAACTTAATTTTTTTTGAATATAATAGAATGAAAAATCTTGAAGATCCTTAGTTATTTCTTGATATATTTTTTATACTAGCTCCCATAAATGTGAGTTATCTATTACAAATATCAAGAAGTTTTCCAGATAATTATTTATATTATTTTCCACCATTTATTCAAAGTACCCTTCTAATGAACCCATGAAAAAGTCTTCAAATACTCCTATATTCTGGTGTAGTGTGCATGTTAGCCTTATTATTCTTTAATATTACACATCCATATCTTCTTTATAAAAAAAATAAGGATCGTTGGAATTGTTTTTTGTTCATGTCTTACTTAAAAATTATATCCTATGATATAGGGATATCATAGGGAAGGGTTTCTCTTTTTCTTCATTCCTCATGAGCCTCAACACATTAGTGCCATTATGGCCTCCATTCTTCTCGATAACATTCTATAATATTGATATATTATAAGACTCCTCCTTTTCTGGATTCTTTGACACACAATGTATCCTTCTAGGAATTCATACGACTTCTCCATCTTTGATATAGAGAGTATTTATTTTTTAATACATTATTAGGTTATCATTTCACTTATTACTTATGTGTATTCTTCATAGTTTTAAATCTCCACATAATCATGATAAAATTGTTTCCATAGTTTATATATGGAAACTCTTTATATTTATTAAAGTGATATCCTACCATATTTAATCTGGTTAACAATATCTTCCATATTTTTATACTCAATAAAATATTAAAATTAAACTCATCATTTAATTCCTCAAATGATATTTGAAAATATATCAACCTTTTTCCACAAAATCCATTCCCTTTATTAGAGAGTGACATTCATGTTTTCATGTATAAAACTTTTCATTGTGTAATTGTCTATTGTGGTGAAAATAATTCTTAAGGCATACTATTTATCTCACACTACATAATGGAACTCTTCTTTTATAACAAATATCACATGGTTTAAAAAAACTTCTTCATCTCATATTTTATTCTCATACTAATTTATGGTGTGTTCGTCTTCTCCATAGTGTGAAGATATTTTTTCTCATATTGAATCATAGATCACCTAAAATAATTTTGATATTTATTTCACTAAATAATAGTTCAAGAATCAACATATATAATTTTGGGAAGTATCTTTTGTAACTTCTCATCTTCATCAATTATCAAATTTTCTAACTATTGGTACTTATATAAGATGTATAACTTATGGAGCATCGTAGTGTGAGATAAAAATATCTTATATATCATAGGGAATATTACATATTATCTATGTGGATTGGAAAATTATCAAAAACTTTTCATTGGGAATATATTACAAATCTCTAAGTGTTTTATCCCCGTTCTAGATTTCATATTTGTCAAATATATTATGTATCATCCACACTTCTTATGTATCTCAAGTTGGATATTTCCATTTCCAATTTCATAAGATATCTTCATCAAACATCTTATATAGACTTTGTCTTTGCTAGTTTTTTTTCATAACCCAAATTAATATCATACGTACGATCCAAAGAGGGTATTTCATATTCATTGAAGTTCCATACTTTTCCAATTATTTGAAATCTAATATATATTTTATGTATCAAACACTTAGATGAATTTACAATGACCTGTATTCCAGAATTTCATGATTTATATCTAAGATTATTCAATCATTATTATTCACTTAAAATTAATTTTTAATGGATTCAAATCATCTTCAAAAATAACCATAATAGTTATAAAGAATAATGAAACATATAAACACTCAATTTAGTATTTCCAAGTATCTTGAGTTCCTTTGAACTCCAATATCATTTTAGATTCTTCAAGACATCACCCAAGGAATATTCAACACTAAAAATAGTATTTATGATGCTTAATAAACCTTGAATGTTTTCTCTAACTTCAATATAGATGTTTCACTACTTTAATCACAACTATTTAATATATTACTTATATCTTTCTCTTCAATTTCATTTGAAACTTTGTTTAGTGGTTATTTTACCAAGAACATCAAGTATCAACCATGTTTATTTCTCTAATTCTATATGAGTATAATCTTAACTCCATTGAGCACATCAATATCCCCATATCATGACACAATCATGGGATTCTCCAAGATCCTCATTCATGGGATTTTATACATCACCCCACTTCAATATGTATTGACTTTATTTATCATTGATATACAGACAAAAAATTAACTAATTCATATCTTCATCAAAATACAATTAGCCTCTTCATTTTTCATCTTCTATTTTTTTATTGGTACATTATTATCACATGTTTATGAGTAACCATTTGGTTTAATTTTACTTGGGGTGAAATACCATAAATATTATGCATGGTTAAGAGTAACCATGTGGAATAATCATTAAAGTGTTTCATCGTGAGTCCAATAGTTGTCACATTATTGATGTATATTTTCCCAAACTACGTAGCCACATCATGTGAGATTCCTAGACATAAAAATTTATGAATTTTTAATTTTTTCCCCTTACATGTTATTAACCCCTTTCACCTCTTTATTTTCTCTTATTCAATTTTCAGCAACCCCAAATGTCTCTCCCTCTCATTCCTTCCTTCCTATTATCTTCTCTATGGGTTTTCTCCTTCCATTAGTGATTATATTTCAACGTAAACTCTTATAAACATTTTCATTCCTTTCTCAATCCTATTATTCCTCCTTCCTCCAAATTCTTGTCTCATCATGGCCATTGTGGCTAGAGTTTATTGTTTACTTGATTTATTTAATGATTTCCTTGATTTATATTTCATAAGGTTTGTTTAAAGGATTATATTTCATCTTTTTAGTGTATTAAACTCATCAAAAAATTATTTTCTATAAATTAAATGATTTAAAGTAAGTGTCTCATTAAATTTTCATTTGAAGTTAAATCCATTAGTGATTTATTTTTTTCATACATTTTTTGAATGACTTAAAAGATATATTCATAATATCAATTAATTAAATATTAAAGGTAATTATATAACATCTTGGTTATCGTTTTTCATAAAAAATCACTTTTTCAATATTTAAAAAAAAATCATGAAAATGTAGAACATAATGTATTTGATTAAATATAAACCTGAGTTTTCTTGAATTAATTAAAATAAACTAACTTTTTGGATCCCTTATGAGTTATAGTGAATTAACATCATTTTCTTACTAAATTTTTCAAAGGGGAAAGGATTTTTTGTCCATTTTAAAATGGAATTATTTCTATTATCAAGACATATTTATTTGGCTCTTCTCATGTCTTGGAAAGGATTTAACTTTTTTTTAAAGGATAATTTCATACTTTTATTATGTTTTCCAAGGTTTATAACCTTATAGGGGTTACTTTAAATATATTAATTATGTTTTGTTTGTAAACCCATTAGTATTAACCCATTATTGTCACTTGTGTTTTAAAGAAAAATTTTATCATGTCTTAAAATGATTATAAACTATAGATATTATAATTTCATGGATGTTATTTATTAAGAAGCTGGAAATTAAATGAAGGTTTATTCAATGTAAGTGTGTATTAAAAATGATACTTTTTTATCTTATTACTATGTGATATACATATTTTTTACCCACCTCCATAATATGTCATGGGAAACTTTGGGTATTTTGATGGGAAATCTAGGTATGGATATTGAACTAGTTAATGATTCCCCTATGGCTAGTGGACCCATGTTGGGACTATGATTTACGTAGGGGTGTTTCATTTTATATAGGCTAGGTTGGGTAAAAATGAGTGTTTAAAAATTTAAATCATATTATACATTCTAATTAGATGTATTTCATTAATGTGTTTTCCTAGATTGTCTATAGGGTTCCTTGGTGATCCCATAAAAGGCAGTTTATGATTATTTAATGAAAAATGATTTATGTTTATTTCATGATTCTTTCTTATTACTTATTTATATTTATTATGTTGTTTTATACTATTATCCTTGATTACCTCTTCTATTTGGTCTCATGTTGGTACGGTTTTATAAATAACATAAGTAGATATATTATTTTCATTATATATAATGCTTACTTCTAAAATAGAAAGTTTTTTTGAAATAAACCAATTATTTTCAAGTTCAAATTATAAACTTGATAATTGTTTTCTTATTTAAAGAATAAATAAATCTCACCCAATTTTTCCTTGTTAAATATGAAAGGTTTAATAAATCTGATCTACTTTCCTTATTTCTTCAAACATGGATATTTCCAAAGTATTTTTTTGAAACAATACTGGTTTTCATTGTATAAAAGGATACTTTCACTAATAATATTTAAAGTGAGTTTTAGTTTTAAATGTGTAACCAAAACCCCCTTGAAGGATAGATATTTCTCATGTTATCCCTCCTTACTTATTTTATTCAAAACTTAAATATTACTTTTTTTATATATTTTAAACTTGCGTGAAATTGATTTACTATTAAAGGTTATGTAGAGGACATATATAGGATACCTAATGGATAGTTTTTTTACCCTATATACATTACAAGTTTAGTAAAAGTATCATTGGGATATAGAAGGTAGTTGTTAGATTTCATTTTGGGTATTTTAGAGGAGATAACTAAAGATAATTCAATTGATTCTTAGATATGGGTGTTTGGAACTTTCTTTTGGGATCTTTATCAGGTGTGTTTTTAGTTAATTTTGTGTATCATGTCACTTTAGATTTCTTAGCCTATTTTATTTTTATATTTATGACTGATCTTATAGTGAAAATTTAAATGAATTTATGTTGGATTATTTTTTATATCTTTATTGGTTTTACTGGTAATTTTACTTTATACATTTAGTACTTTGTTTGATTTTTCCCTATATATTAACTGCTTACTTTATATGTGTGATTCCCCAACTTACATAGTGTTTATTCTAGACATCTAGGTGGTGTTCCACCCTTGGTTTTATTCCATTGGGATAAATCATTTCCAATGGTGTAAATCTTGATACCCCTGTATTATTTACCAACCTGTGATGATTGAGAATATGTATCAAGCTCCGTGATGGACTAGCTCGGGTGGTATGGTGGGTTGACCTAGGTCGGTTCATAACAAAATGGTATAAGAACCTAGTTTTTATTTTTGAAGTTATAGTATAGAGAATATTAGACCATCAAAGCTCAATATGTAAGTATGATAAAGTGTCTAAACAATAATTTTCATATTTAACCTTGTGTTACCAAGGGTATTTATGATGTTTTTATCTCAAATTTTAACATTGTTCGCAATTATGTTTAGGACTTTTAGTATTCATTTGTGAATTTTTATTTTTATATTAAAGATTCATGAGTTATTTTGAGAAACTCTAAGATTTTGAGTATAAAATTGGAATAAACCCAGGTTTTCACAATTGTTGTGCACGGTCTGGAAAACCTTGTGCAAACCAAGAATTGAATTATAGGAATCTTTCAACATGATTCATATAGTTAATTCATGGTTTTCCAAAACATGTCTCAAAATCATGAATGGTTATAAATTTAAAAAAAAAATATTTATTGGGATTTTGAATTATTATTTCTTTATATTGATGATTTAGGATGAATTAGAATTATTTTTTTGAATTATTAATATTATCAAGATTGGTTTAGTATAGTGTTTCTTGAAAATATTTAATGACTATATTTTGTAAGGTTAAATTTATTAATTTAATAGATTTTGTTAAATTTTTTGGATTTATTGTGAGGTTTTGTTTTATAAATACCATGTTTTGATGAGAAAAATAACTTTAGTACCAAAGTAGTACGGGACTCCATGCCCAGTATCACAATATAGGGTCACCATTTCTAGTATCAAAACAATATAAGATTACATGCCCATAGGTATATATAACATGAAAAAGGGTCATCATTCCCATTTACTATTATTATCTTGCGTCTCTATGCCCATTAATATCCACAATTAATTAAAATTCAAAGAGGCTTTACAACTATTTATATTCATTCAATTTAGAGTGTGACCATTATTCCTTTTAGTCTAGCGATGTGGTTGTAACACTCATAATCAATTCAATTATTTATAATTTATAAGGGTGTTATTCATGTTATGACACTACATTTATCCACTATTAATATGATATTATCAATTTCAATTAAAACCAAACACACCATTATCATTTTTGGCTTTAAATCCATGGAGGCCAATTAGGAATATGGGGGTACACCCAAAAGGATGGCTCACTCTGAGGTGGATGGTCTCAATATTAATTTGGTTCTATCAAGTCATTAGGTTTCATGTAGGAAAATCAATTTAAGACAAATTAAATTCAGGGGAAACACATGGTGAAACCAATTTGTGGAAGATATCAAATATGATAAAACATAAATAATTTAAGGGATAAATGCAAGACAACCAACCTCGATCTTGTAGTACTTTCCTCATGTAGTATCAGCCCTTTATATGTCCTAGATCAATAGAAAATGGAATAACAGATGAATGCCCTAAAAATAAATCATATAATCCTATATCAAGATATTGTCATTGAGGGAAATAAAATTGATGAACTAAGATAAAGGATTGAATAACATACCAGTGGTTATCCAATGTGATGATCAAAGGTCAAATTGGAGTCTACATGAATGATCAAGATCAAAAACTATGGAAGAAGGTGCTTGGGAGCTCTAATGTGAGAAAGGGAAGTTTCCTCCTCTAAAAATATGAGAAATAAAGATAGGGTTAATGTAATATATTTTTAAAGGAAAATAGTAAATTCTCCCAATAAAACAGATTCACAGGGTTTGCCTTTCTAAGGAGGGACCCTTCATAGTTTCATACACACAGTTTTCCAAACTATGTGATCCATCTCTACAAAAAATTATATACCAACTGTATGGGCATGAAATTCATGAAACATGGTTATGGAAAATAGTGTACCCTTCATTCCCCCTCTAAAATGACCTACAGAATTAGGGGAAACCATATAGACTGGATGACATGGTTTTTGTAAATTGTGTGGCCCAATGAATTTTTCAACTGTCTAGGAATCTAAGCTTAAAAAGGCCAGACACACACCTGTAACCTCCATAACCTCATTATGCATCCATATTTGGTCCAAAAACTAGTTAGAACAAAATTAAAAGGATCCACACCTTATAAAAAAACTAGGTTCTCACAGTCTTTCCCCCTTAAAGAACTCATCCCCGAGTTCACCTTCCTAGGGAAGAGAAATGTTGTCTAAGAAGAAATATGGCCACTAAGGATGTATGTCAGCCTCCCACTCCTAAATCATCTTGTACATGGCTATGATACCATATAACCCACAATAAAGGTATAAAACTTCCTAAGAGAGACTTCATTCTTTAGTCAATAATGTATATTGGATGGTCCTTAAAAGAAGCATCAGTATCTATCTAAACCTCCTTGAGATCAAAATATTGATATGGGTCAGCATGATAATGGTGAATTTGTGAAATTTGGATGAAATCATGCATGGGATGGTATCTCTGAGGTAAAATAAACTGATAGTAAACTGATATGACTCTATAAAAAATATCAAATGGCTTGAAAAAGCATAGAAAAAATTTCCTTTCCTCAGAATCCATCTATTCCCAAGTATAGGTGATACCCATAAGAAAACAAAATCCTTGAACTTGAACTCTGGAGGTCATTGATGGTGATCATCATAAGATTTTTTACTAGAATGGGTAGTATAAATTTACTATCTAAACAGCTAAACCTACTCTGATGTCTCATGAATGATATGAAGACCCAATAATGCTACCTTACCTACCTCTAACTAGAACAGCGGTGAACGACGCAACCTACCATATAGGGCCTCATAAGGATCCATCTTTATCATTTCCTGATATCTATTATTATAGGAAAACTCGAATAGAGTAATATGAATCTCCCAAAAATTGATGAAATTGAGGATACATTCTCACATCATGTCATCTAAAACATGTATAGTCCATTCCAACTAGCCATTGGTATGATGTTTAAAAGATGTTCTCATAATAAACCTATGTACCCATATATTTTTATAACCCCTTCCTTAATCTTGATGTAAAATTATCATACCTATAAAAAATGATAGTACAAGGGACCCCATGTAGTTTTATGATCTAATTTAAATAAAATCTTCATATCTTATCATCTAAGAAAGTCTCCCAGATAGGAATAAAGTGGGATACATTTTTCATTCAATCCACCACTACCCAAACTATGTCACTAACACAAGTAAAACTTGGTAATATGAGGAAAAACTATTTCACAACATTCTCACATTTTCATTATAGGACCATTAATGGTTGTAATGAGCTAGAAGGTCACTGGTGCTCCACCTTCACCCATTGAAATGTGAAACACCTCATGATAAAACTTGTTATATGAGATTTTATCCCTAGAAACATATTTTATTGGTGAATATGATGATAAATCTTAGAGATATGTGAAATTACCACTGTAAATTATTCAACTCATTTATCAGATCATATCTTATATATGTGGGAACCCAAATAGAACTATTTATATGCAGTATTTTATCATCGTTTTTAGTCTAATCTAGAGGAGGGTCCTCACCAAAAATACTTTCCTATAGTACCAATCCCTCGGGATCTAAAAACTACCCCATCTTCACTCTTTCCAAAAGTGAATAGTTCACTATTATGAATGCAAGTATAGACTATCATGATATTCTTGTACCTAGATGTGCATCTAATAAAAAAGATCCATAAGCTATCATATAATACAAGCCTCTTGAACTTCCAGTGTCTAAGTCCTCCTGATCAGAGCATCATCAATAGAATTTCCCTTCCCATTCATATAGGAAAGTTAAAATCAAAGGACTATAGATATTCAAATCATCCTCATTGTCTAAGATTCAAATCTCATTGTGTGAAAATATTCATGTGGTTTTTTGTGTTATATAAACACCAACAAACACTATCCTGGTAGGTAATGCCTCCAAAAATGCAAGG
Organism: Viscum album; assembly: GCA_963277665.1. Lineage (NCBI taxonomy): Eukaryota > Viridiplantae > Streptophyta > Magnoliopsida > Santalales > Viscaceae > Viscum > Viscum album. Next base: position 616,656,233 of record OY728133.1, read on the forward strand.
CGTGTACCATATATGTGAAATCAGGATCATGTGTTGGGTAATTTTTCTAATGACACCTCAACTTCTATGAACCATACACAACAAATCAATATTATTTCATTTGAACTACTATAATTTTGATACCTGATGCATCAAAATACACTATATAGCTATTTCCTAGCTTTGGAAGAATCAGTATTGGTGATGAATTCAATATCCTGTTAAGCTCTTGAAAGTCCATCTCACAGGACTCATTTAATATAAACTTCACAACCTTCTTGTTAAATCCAATAATAGGTGTTGATAAGCATGATAAGTCTTTTATAAAGAACAAGTACTAACCATATTTCCCCAAGAAACATCATATGTCAAAGAACTTCTTAGGATTCTCCCAGGTAACTACATATCTCACCTTCTATGGGTCAACTGAAACTCCTTCCTCTAATATAATATGACCCTATAAGTAAACCTTGTAAATCCATAGATGACATGTACTGAGCTTAGAATACATTTAGTTCTCTCTTAGTGTGTTCAAAATGATATCAAGATGAGGGGAATGGTCTCTTCAAGTATTAGAATACACCAAGATGTCATCGATTAAGAAAACCACAAAGAAATATATATGGTAATGGAAAACCCTATTTATCAAATCCATGGAGATGGAAGGAACATTAATAAGACAGAATGACATCATGAGATACTCATATAAGACATAACGACTATAGAAATATGTATATGGGGTATATAAAGGTATTACTCAAGCTTGATTATAATGCAATCTTAGGGTGATCTTTGAGAATACCCTCTATCCTCTAAGATAGTCGATAAAATAATTTATACAAGGTAAGGGATATACAATTTTTTACAATGAACTGATTTAATTATCAGTGATCCGTGAAAATCATGAGGGTTTTTTTGAATTTTTGGTGAAAAGGACCAGTAAACCACATAGATATGTGTTGGTTCATAAACAACCCTTTGCTTATATATCTTTCAGGTACCTATTGAGATTACAAAACTCAGTATTAATTATCCTATAATGAGGAATGAATGCCAGTGAAGCTCCAAGAACTAGCTTAATAGTAAACTCCACCTCTCTCTTAGGAGGTAGTCGAGAAAATTCTTTAGGGAAAATATCCCTAAATTGATAGACTATAGGGGGAACTCGATCTAATGTAACCCTTTATCATCTGTATAAAGTATAGAAATATGGGTTTCCACTCCACCTAGCCCGAAATTATCTAGTCAAACCCTGCCTAGTGGTACATCCTACTCGCCCTTGTGAATGTAAGTACTGCTTTTTAGTGACGTAAATGACACCTTCTAGAAATAATAATCAATATAGGAAATATATAAAACCAACTAGTATATTATAAGAATGAAATAAAATATATTCATCTCAATGATAAAGAGGTACCATAAAAAAATAATGGCTTTTTACCTCAATAAAAATTTACTTGTACTAGAACAGACTCTCAGAACGTATACCCAATGGTGTATCAAGCATCATAACGTCACTACAGAACTGAACACTAACCAAAAGGATCTCCCCAACAGGAACAGATATGAAATAATTTTATGTGCCTATGTCAAATAAGGTAGAAATTATATTAGTGGATACTATAATATTACCTAGAATAGTAGATACCCAAGCACCCTAATCCTCTAGTAAAGGATAAACTGAAATGATATGGCCTGATTCATGGCCCTATCCATCACCCTGACTACCTTGAATAGGTCCACTCTATTGGTTTTGTATATCATAATCATTTACATCATGTACATTACCTCCACTTTTATATTTATAGATAGTAATAATTTAGATACCTACTTGGAGAGGTGCTACTGAACCTTCTTCTGAAGGTGGAGCTAGCATGGATCCTCTCCCACTCATTATAGATGGGAAGGTTCTACAGAAACGTTATAGATGCCCCAATCTGCTACAACCTTGAAACTTGACGGGGTATATGGGACACTATGTATAGAGACCCAAAACTTGATGTACATATACATTACTATACTTTTGTGGAATACTTAATACATAATAAAAACAAACACACAAGGACCGTAATAGTTTAGTGTCTTTGGAAACTCGGAACATAATCATCTAATTATGGTGAAAGATCTTCAACATCTCCCATAAAGATCTTCCCCTTTTGTTTTCATAACTAAAACCTTTATTTATATCTTGGGTAAAAGAAAACATATAAAATGGTGAGCTCAAATTCTCAGTAAGGGTAAGCATGGAGAAAATAAAACAAAACATATACATTTGAACATAAAAACATGAACATAATGTTTAAACATCAAAATCCTGAGCAATGACATAAAACATGGCAGTATGTAAGGCATAGATCATAATGGAACATCAATCATGATAAAATATCTTGGAAATAAAAGTTTTATTTGTGGGAAAACATTAAGCACTTTATATGATTTCAATAGTATCCAAGGCATTGCTGCCCACACCATCTTAGTGGACAAAGTCCCTTTTTGAATCAAGTTCACTCCTCGTTTCAGTCCTGTATCACTGAACTAGATTAACTTACCATTCCAGCCATATCTATCTCATGAGATATAAATCTTTACCCAATTCATTGGAGGGATATAAAGGTCCCATCCATCTCATAATGAAATCATTCTTACTTGTGCCACAAAATAAACTTAAAACATTCATCATAACCCAAAGAATAAAATGGGTTTCATAAACATCATCCCATCATGACATAATATATATAAAACAAATGGATATTTCATCATAAGAAAAGTGAAACCATGTAAATAATAAAGACATTATACTTGAAAGATACACATATTAAATAATGTCATCTTAGATGGATAATGGTTTTGATAAAACACTTATTCTTAAGGAAAATATCATTTCTTCAAAATCATTTTCTTTTCAAAAAATGCCATGAAATTTTAAAAGAAATGTATTTTTTTGAAAATATTCATAAAATCTTTTAGAGTATGATTCATTAAAATGAGTCGTTATGAAACTGTAAAAATGAGTCGTTATGAAACTGTAAAAATTCGTTCAGGCCATATAAATTAAAAATAACATTCTTCTCGTACTTTTGTCGGAAAAGTCAAAATGTTCCTCGTGTGGTAAACAAAGGTAAGATTCCTTTCATAACATGTGTTAAATTTAAAAAATGGGTAAAAGGACTTTAAAAATACATGAAAACATTTTTAGAAAACATGGGCATGGATGATAACAATAACCCCAGTAAATACTTACGAATAACAATCTCAGATAAGAACGAGATTGGAATAGTTATCCCTTACCTTGTGTCCAATATCTTCCATATGTGTTTGAGAATAATGTATAGTGGGTTTAAACATATAATTAACTTTTAACAGAAGCATAATAATATTTATGATATCATATATGATTCACTTATGACTTTATATTATCCTTTCATTTGTCAATTTCATGTTAAAGCAGCGTTTGAGGTAAAATCCTTTCATTTATCGTTCGTGTTTTGACTTGTAATTATTAATATGATTACATAGATCATGATTACTTAATTACAAAATATAAAACATGATTTATATATAATATATATTCAGAATATACTTATATATAATTGATTTATAAATGGAATGAAATACACCATTCATGGAGACGGTAGGTCGTACGTACGCATGAACGCTGTTTTTAGTTTCCTTATTGAATTATATGGAATTAAGTAGATGACATACATATATATAAACATCAATCCAGTAGCATAATTATTTAATATATTTCATGATTAATTATTATATATACTTTATAATCATTCTTGAATTGTTAACATGGAAAATGAATCTCATCGCGTCGTGGAGACGGTAATCCGTACATATGCACGAGTTATGATATCGTTACCATATTTATTGAATGGAATTGTAGTGGATGATATAATATCTTAGAATCAGTATGATGTTATAATAATCATATATATTTATTCTTTACACCGTTATACCCATCCAAGTAAGGTTGTGGTGGAAAAACAGATTACACCACGGCGTGGAGACGGTATTCCGTACGTATGCGTGCGCGGTGATTTCGTTTTCTGTAGGATGAATAGAAGGTGAAATGGGGTTTTTTCATATTTATAATAACATATCAGTATATTATTGATACTGATGTTATTAATTTATAATTAAACAACAAAATAAGAAGAAGTTTAAGAAGAAAGAAAACTTGAAAGAATCGGTAGAAGAGATTACCTCTTCCTCAACGCACCTCCTTTAAACTTCTTATTAGGGCACTAGAGTTGGTCTTTTGAGAATACAGGAACCTCTATGATATAACTAGAGAGGTTGGTAAGAGTAATTGGCAGGGTTTGGCCGAGATTCAAGGCTCAAAAGGGTGTGAAGAGAAGAGGGAACGGGTTCCCTTTTTATAAGGGAGAAGAGGGGCACCTTAGGAAAATTTAAAATATTATTTTATAATAAAGTCATATTCGGTTTTTAATAGTTCTAATTTGATTTATTTATAATATAAGGTGGGGATGGGTCGAAATACTCTCAACCAGTATATTTTAGACAAGTTTATGATACTATTGTATCCTCGTCATTTAGATTTAACTCTAAGTTAAATAATTTAACATTTACCGTGTCTTTTTGTCTTCTTACACTATATGATTAATAAACTTACTATAAAAAGCCAAAAGAACCCCAAGTGGTTAATTATTAATATATATATCCTTATCTAAGTCATTTTTCCGAACCTTATATTTTTAGGAATAAAATAACAATTAATAATATATTATTTTTTTTAAAAACTATTTTATGTCAATTTTGACACTATTTGGTACTTGATTTTTTTGAAAATCATAACAGCATTATTAGTTCAAAAAACGTTTATTAAATAAATACTAACATGTCATATTAACCTATAAAATTAGTGGAATTCATAAAAAGTCTAAAATTACATTTATTTGTGTATTTATAACATCAATTATGTTAATATTTCATTAATAAAGTAATTACTGCATCATCATTGTGTCATAAATAAATTAAATTATTTAATGTATAAAAATTATAAATAAAATACCATTATGTATTAAATATTTTTAGATTTATAATGAAAATTTATAGCCGAATTTATCTTATGAATAACCCTATATTAAAAATGTTTTAGTTATTAAACTTTGATTTTAACTATTTTCATTCTTCTTTAAATAAAATAATAATAAATGTCCTAATCTAATCCAAGTGGACCTAAAGGGTAATATTTTATCCCTAAGGTTTTTTTTGGTCAAACTAAACTTATCCAATAGAATTAGGACATGTGTTAGGGTAATAATAATATCATTTTTACCCTTAATTACTATATTTACTTTTAACCGTGGTAAATAAAAGTAAAAAGTTACTATTCACCAAAAATTATTTTTATCTTATTGAACCACATTTTACTCCTTGATATTAACCGTGTCTCTCGGATTTTCAAAATTTCACTCACAAAAGCAGTAAAATTAAGTTTTATGTAAATTTTCAAACTCTCCTATGAGGTGGGTAAAAGACAGTGAAAAGTTCAATAAAAATTTTATATGTATAAAATTATTATAAAATGACTACAATGAATTACATTGAACTTATATAGGTATTATTTCTAAATTTTTACCTTAAATAAATTTTAATAAAATAAATAACTATTTATATAAAAATTCAGTTTTTAAATAGTAACCCAGTGTTTTCACTATTCATCAAAAATTTAAAGTTTTCAGAAAAATTCCAAAATTTCACCCTAGGATAATTTCGATATTTCAAATCCAAAAATAAAGTCTATTTTGAAAAATAAAATTTCAAAATGTGGGTATTACTATTCGTAACGGCTAGTTTATATAACGTATCGTTGTTTAGTGAAACTCGGTATTGGGTACAACATACGCTATCATGGAAGGTCGTGATTGCATGTAATGCAAACCAAGTCAGGGACGTATAGTGCAAGCTCCTTTTGGTGTAGCTTACAACACAGGAAATCGATGAAATTAAAAATAACATTTTTTTATTAAATCTCGGGGTGTTACATTCTACCCCCCTTAAAATGAATTTTGCCCTTGAAATTCGTCGAGGTTATAAATGGTTTACTACTCGAAAGTTTTAATAGAAACCCACATTGTAAAAAGGAATACCAAAACTTATCTTCAAAAACTAAAATATGAAACATAACGGTTACCCAAATTAAGTAATCATTAGGTTTTCACATAGGAGAACATAGGTGAAAATATGGATATGGAAGAGAAATGTAACCATCAAGTTTTGATGGAGAGTGGTAGAGAACACGGCTACGCAAAATCCAACAATCACAAAGCCATAAATTTGTGATTATCTAAGGTACCATATGATTCATCAGATATAAGGTCACTGGGACAACATTTTTTGTTTTCAATATGATTTCCCTAAAGTTGAAAATTTTGAATTAGAAGAAATACTTACTTTATTTCGGTATAATCTCACCGTTGTTCATGCATTGAACAATTTCCACTTAATCTCTTAAAGAAATGAAGTTGAATTTTTAATTCGTGAAGTGTTAGCAGATCATGTGATAGAATGATGGGTCATTCCATATGTCTCAAACAAAAGGCTAGCAAAAGTTATCATATATACATAAGTCCATCTGTGGTGAGGTTAATCGTATAGGATTCCAAAAATGGACTTATACTTTATCTATAATATTGCTTAATAAAACTAGTTTCTACTGACCATGGACTTCTTGTAGGCCAGTGGTAGGAAATAAAGGCCTCTCTCACTTCGGTTGTGGGTTTGATTCCCACAGCCTTGTCCAACGCGACGGGTTGTTGCCCGTCCTGTAGGTTGTCCTTTTTCTAAAACTATATTATTATAACATTCCATCAATAATATCAAAAAATAGTTCTATCCTTAAACAATACTTACTTATGTCCAGCATAATCCATTCAATATTTAGGTTTATCCAAAATAATTCTGTCCAAGCTCATAGTATGAAGAAAACAATAACTAGACATGTCATCTTCTGAGCATGTGAATACCACAATTTATCCCCCATATATCATACGATATATCTTCTTGGTCAAATTATAAACATGTGAATACCTTAATCATGTATTCTTTTGAAAAATGAATACCCATTGAACCTTAGTGAAAACATGAATGCTGTCAAAATTTAACACTTTCCACATAACAAAATCCCAAAATTTCTATATACTCAAACCATGATATAACTTGGTCCTTATATCAGTCATGAGCTCATTTAATTTTTTTTCTTCATCCTTAATTATGCACATATCATCTTCTTTCCAAAAATATTTCAATCACTTTTCATGGTTACCGGTACCATATAATTATTGAAAACTAATACATAGATATTCCAAAATTCCATGATACCAAAAATGAGATTCCATGATACTATTTTTAAATCCCATTACATAAACACTTAATCATTACACAACATCATTTTCATACTCAACATCACAAATAGTGATCGCATGTGACTTCCCTTTATCCTTTTCCTTATAAGGTTGCTCATGTTGATCATCATTAACCCTTGGATTAGGGAATTGATTAGCATAATGCTCAATTTCCTTGCACTTGAATCATTAAAGTGCTGGTGGTGCATTCTCTGCATTCCTTTATTTATTCACATCATTAGAAACCCTTTTTCCATTACTTTGACACTCAGCTACTCGATGACCTTCTTTTCCACACTTAAAACATTTTCTAGTCCCTTTAATACAATCTCCACCATGCTTCTTTCCACACTTTGAGCATAAAGAAACATTCATCTTCTTTTCACCTTTATTCTCAGATTTCTCCTTGAACTCCATCTTTCATTTCTTCTCAAATCCATGAGATGGATATGTAACACCAACTTCTATTTCTACCTTGATAGCACAATGCATAATTTCTTCATAGCTACTAAAGTCTCTTATAGCTAATTCCCTTCGAAGACTTGGTTTTAAGCCACTGAATAATTGATCAACTTTACTTTTAGGTTGGATGATAAAGCCAGATGCATACCTTGTAAGCCTTGTAAAATTCTCTTCGTATATACAAAAAGATTCATTATCCTTTTCCTTGAGCTCAAGGAAATACTTTTCCATATTTGTTCGAAGAATATGAGGGAAGTACTTATTGAAAAATAAGTTCTTGAATTCATCCCATTCCATGGATTCAATTTCATCTCAGGGCCTTGTATTCTTAATTAGAGTCCCCCATTGATTTGCTTCACCTTCTAAATGGTAAATAGCCAGAATGACTTTTTCATGTTCCGAACAATGAATTATGGAAAATATATTTTCAATGGTACTGATCCATTGTTCCGCAACAAGTGGATCAGAAGACCCACTGAAAAAAGGTGGACGTTGCCTCATGAAGGACTCAATAGAATATTATTACCTTCTCTGTTCATTTGAAAGTCCATAATTATTCATAGCTTGTGTAAGTATAGCAATAATATTTTTCACTCCATCTTCCATAACATTGGTTTGTTCAGGAGGACAATCATTGCATTGTCCATTACATTGATCGACACGGTTCCTTCGGGTTCCAGCCATCATCTAAAACCCAAAAACAATAGTGTGAGAGGAAAAAATCATGCTAGGAAAAACAACAGAATAAAGGGGGAGTACCTTCAATATATAACATCTTACGGTTAATTCTAAGATTGTTAACGTAATTCTAGGACTATAACCTATACTTATACTTAACCTTAGGGACATCTCTAGACATATCATAGAAATATCTCTAGGGATCTCACTAAATTTCTCAGATCCTATTTTCCAAAGGTTGACTAAACCTTTCCTCTAATACCAATTGTTGAGACCCAAAACTTGATGTATATAGACATTACTTTACTTTTTAGAAATACTTAATACATAACAAAAACAAACACACAAGGACCGTAATAGTTTAGTGTATTTGGAAACTTGGAACATAATCTTCTAATCGTGGTGAAAGATCATCAAAATTTCCCATAAAGATCTTCCCCTTTTGTTTTCTTACCCAAAACATTTCTTTATATCCTGGGTAAAAGAAAACATATAAAATGGTGAGCTCAAATGCTCATTAAGGGTAATCATGGATAAAATAAAACAAACCATATATATTTGAACATAAAAACATGAACATAATTTTTAAACATCAAAATCTTGAGCAATGACATAAAACATGGCAGTACGTAAGGAATAGATCATAATGGAACATCAATCATGATAAAATAGCTTGGAAATAAAACTTGTATTTGTGGAAAAAAATTAAGCACGTGATTTGATTTCCATAGTAGCCAAGGAATTGCTGTCCAGGCCATCTTAGTGGACAAAGTCCCTTTCTGAATCGAGTTCACTCCCCGTTTCAGTCCGGTATCACTGAACCGGATTAACTTACCATTCCAGCCATGTCTATCTCATGAGATATAAATCTTTACCCAATTAATTGGATGGAGATATAGGTCCCACCCATCTCATAATGAAATCATTCTTACTTGTGCCACAAAATAAACTTAAAACATTCATCATAACCCAATGAATAAAATGGGTTTCATAAACATCATCCCATCATCACATAATCCATATAAAACAAATGGATATTTCATCATAAGAAAAGTGAAACCATGTAAATCATAGAGACATTATACATGAAACATAAACATATGAAATAATGTCATCTTAGATGGAAAATGGTTTTGAGAAAACACTTGAAAGGAATTCTTGAGGAAAATATCCTTTCTTCAAAATCATTTTCTTTTCACAAAATGCCATGAAATTTTAAAAGAAATGTATTTTGTTGAAAATATTCATAAAATCTTGTAGAGTAAGCTTCATGAAAATGAGGCGTTATGAAACCGTAAAAATCTGTTCATGTTGTCTAAGTTAAAAATAACATTCTTCTCGTACTTTTGTCGGAAAAGTCAAAATGTTCCTCGTGTGGTAAACAGAGGTAAGATTCATTTCATAACATGTGTTAAATTTAAAAAATGGGTAAAAGGAATTTAAAAATACATGAAAACATTTTTATAAAACATGGGCATGGATGATAACAATAACCCCAGTAAATACTTACGAATAACAATCTCAGATAAGAACGAGATTGGAATAGTTATCTCTTACCTTGTGTCCAATTTCTTCCGTATGTGTTTGAGAATCATGTATAGTGGGTTTAAAAATATAATTAACTTTTAATAGAAGCATAATAATATTTATTATATCATATATGATTCACTTATGACTTTATATTATCCTTTCATATGTCAATTTCATGTTAAAGCAGCGTTTTAGGTAAAATCGTTTCATTTATCGCCCATGTTTTGACTTTAATTATTAATATGATTACATAGATCATGATTACTTAATTCCAGAATATAAAACATGATTTATATATAATATATATTCAGAATATACTTATATATAATGGATTTATAAATGGAAAGAAATACACCGTTCATGGAGACGGTAGGTCGTACGTACGCATGAACGATGTTTTTTGTTTCCTTATTGAATTATATGGAATTAAGTAGATGACATACATATATATATACATAAATACAGTAACATAATTATGTCATATATTTCATGATTAATTATTATATATACTTTATAATCATTCTTGAATTGTTAACATGTAAAATGAATCTCATCGCGTCGTAGAGACGGTAATCCGTACATACGCACGAGTTATGATATCGTTACCATATTTATTGAATGGAATTTTAGTGGATGATATAATATCTTAGAATCAGTATGATGTTATAATAATCATATATAGTTATTCTTTACACCGTTATACCCATCCAAGTAAGGTTGTGGCAGAAAAACAGATTACACCACGGCGTGGAGACGGTATTCCGTACGTATGCACGCGCGGTGATTTCGTTTTCTGTAGGATGCATAGAAGATGAAATGAGGTTTTTTGATATTTATAATAACATATCAGTATATTATTTATACTGATGTTATTACTTTATAATTAAACAACAAAATAAGAAGAAGTTGAAGAAGAAAGAAAACTTGAAAGAATCGGTAGAAGAGATTAACTCTTCCTCGACGCACCTCCTTTAAACTTCTTATTAGGGCACTAGAGTTGGTCTTTTGAGAAGACAAGAACCTATATGATATAAATAGAAGGGTTGGGAAGATTAATTTTCAGGGTTTGGCTGAGATTCAAGGATCAAAAGGGTGTGAAGAGAAGAGGGAATGGGTTCCCTTTTTATAAGGGAGAAGAGGGCCACCTTAGGAAAATTTAAAATATTATTTTATAATAAAGTCATATTCAGTTTTTAATAGATCTAATTTGATTTATATATAATATAAGGTGGGGATGGGTCGAAATCCTCTAAACCAATAGATTTTAGGCAAGTTTAGGTTACTATTTTATCCTCATCATTTAGATTTAACTCTAAGTTAAATAATTTAACATTTACCGTTTCTTTTTGTTTTCTTACACTATATGGTTAATAAACTTACTATAAAAAGGCAAATGAACCCCAAGTGGTTCATTATTAATATATATATACTTATATAAGTCATTTTTCTGAACCTTATATTTTTAGGAATAAAATAACAATTAATAATATAATATTTGTTTTAAAAACTATTTTATGTCAATTTTGACACTATTTGGTACTTGATTTTTTTGAAAATCATAGCAGCATTATTAGTCCAAAAAAAAGTTTATTAAATAAATACTAACATGTCATATTAACCTATAAAATTAGTGGAATTCATAAAAATTCTAAAAATTACATTTATTTATGTATTTATAACATCAATTATGTTAATATTTCATTAATAAAGTAATTACTGCATCATCATTGTGTCATAAATAAATTAAATTATTTAATGTCTAAAAATTATAAATAAAATACCATTATGTATTAAATCTTTTTAGATTTATAATGAAAATTTATAGCCAAATTTATCTTATGAAAAACCAATTATTAAAAATGTTTTATTTATTAAACTTTGATTTTAACTATTTTTATTCTTCTTTAAATAAAATAATAATAAATATCCTAATCTAATCCAAGTGGACCTAAAGGGTAATATTTTATCCCTAAGGTTGTTTTTGGTCAAACTAAACTTATCCAATAGAATTAGGACATGTGTTAGGGTAATAATAATATCATTTTTACCCTTAATTACTCTATTTACTTTTAACCGTGGTAAATAAAAGTAAAAAGTTACTATTCACCAAAAATTATTTTTATCTTATTGAACCACATTTTAATACTTGATATTAACCGTGTCTCTCAGATTTTCGAAATTTCACTCACAGAAGCGGTAAAATTATGTTTTATGTAAATTTTCAAACTCTCCTAGGAGGTGGGTAAAAGACGGTTAAAAGTTCAATAAAATTTTTATATGTATAAAATTATTATAAAATGACTCCAATGAATTACATTGAACTTATATAGGTATTATTTCTAAATTTTTACCTTAAATAAATTTTAATAAAATAAATAACTATTTATATAAAAAGTCGGTTTTTAAATAGTAACCTAGTGTTTTCACTATTCATCAAAAATTGAATGTTTTCCGAAAAATACCAAAATTTCACCATAGGATAATTTCGATATTCCGAATCCAAAAATGAAGTCTATTTTGAAAAATAAAATTTCAAAAGGTGGGTATTACTATTCGTAACGGCTAGTTTATATAACATATCGTTGTTTAGTGAAACTCGGTATTGCGTACAACATACGCTATCGTGGAAGGTCGTGATTTCATGTAATGCAAACCAAGTCAGGGACATATAGTCCAAGCTCCTTTTGGTGTATCTTATAACACAAGACATCGATGAAATTAAAAATAACATTTTTTATTAAATCTCGGGGTGTTACATTCTACCCCCCTTAAAATGAATTTTGCCCTCGAAATTCGTCGAGGTTATAAATGGTTTACTACTAGAAAGTTTTAATAGAAACCCACATCGTAAAAAGGAATACCAAAACTTATATTTAAAAACTAAAGTATGAAACATAATGGTTACCCAAATTAAGTAATCATTGGGTTTTCACATAGGAGAACATAGGTGAAAATATGGATATGGAAGAGAAATATAACCATCAAGTTCTGATGGAGAGTGGTAGAGAACATGGCTATGCAAAATCCAAAAATCAAAAAGCCATAAATTTTTGATGATCTAAGGTACCATCTGATTCATCAGATATAAGGGCACTGGGACAACATTTTTTTTTTTCAATATGATTTCCCTAAAGTTGAAAATTTTGAATTAGAAGAAATACTTACTTTATTTCGGTATAATCTCACCGTTGTTCATGCCTTGAACAATTTCCACTTATTCTCTTAAAGAAATTAAGTTGAATTTTTAATTCGTGAAGTGTTAGCAGATCATGTGATAGAATGATGGGTCATTCCATATGTCTCAAACAAAAGGCTAGAAAAAGTTATCAAATATACATAAGTCCATCTGTGGTGAGGTTAATCATATATGATTCCAAAAATGGACTTATACTTTATCTATCATATTGCTTAATAAAACTAGTTTCTACTAACCAGGGACTTCCTGTAGGCCGGTGGTAGGAAATAAAGGCCTCTCGCACTTCGGTTGTGGGTTTGATTCCCACAGCCTTGTCTGACGCGACGGGTTGTTGCGCGTCCTGTAGGTTGTCCTTTTTCTAAAACTATATTATTATAACATTCCATCAATAATATCGAAAAATAGTTCTAGACTTAAACAATACTAACTTATGTCCAACATAATCCATTACAATCTTTAGGTTTATCCAAAATAATTCTGTCCAAGCTCATAGTATGAAGAAAACAATAACTAGCCATGTCATCTTCTGAGCATGTGAATACCACAATTTATCCCCCATATATCATACAATATATCTTGTTGGTCAAATTATAAACATTTGAATACCTTAATCATGTATTCTATTTAAAAATTAATACCCATTGAACCCTAGTGAAAACATGAATGCTGTCAAAATTTAACACTTTCCACATAACAAAATCCCAAAATTTCTATATACTCAAACCATGATATAACTCGGTCCTTATATCGGTCATGAGATCATTTCATTTTTTTTCTTTATCCTTCATTATGCACATATCATCTTCTTTCCAAAAATATTTCAATAACTTTTCATGGTTACCGGTACCATATAATTATTGAAAACTAATACATAGATATTCCAAAATTCCATGATACCATAAATGAGATTCCATGATACTATTTTTAAATCACATTACATAAACACTTAATCATTACACAACATCATTTTCATACTCAACATCACAAATAGTGATCACATGTGACTTCCCTTTATCCTTTTCCTTATAAGGTTGCTCACGTTGATCATCATTAACCCTTGGATTATGGAATTGATTAAAAAATGCTCAATTTCCTTGCACTTGAATCATTAAAGTGTTGGTGGTGCATTCTCTGCATTCATTTATTTATTCACATCATTAGAAACCCTTTTTCCATTACTTTGACACTCAGCTACTCGATGACCTTCTTTTCCACACTTAAAACATTTTCTAGTCCCTTTAATACAATCTCCACCATGATTCTTTCCACACTTTGAGCATAAAGAAACATTCATCTTCTTTTCACCTTTATTCTCAGATTTCTCCTTGAAATCCATCTTTCATTTATTCTCAGATCCATGATATGGATATGTAACACCAACTTCTATTTCTACCTTGATATCACAACGCATAATTTCTTCATAGCTACTGAAGTCTCTTATAGCTAATTCCCTTCAAAGACTTGGTTTTAAGCCACTGAATAATTGATCAACTTTACTTTTAGGTTGGATGATAAATCCAGATTCATACCATGGAAGCCTTGTAAAATTCGATTCGTATATACCAAAAGATTCATTATCCTTTTCCTTGAGCTCAAGGAAATCCTTTTCCATATTTTTTTGAAGAATATGAGGGAAGTACTTATTGAAAAATAAGTTCTTGAATTCATCCCATTCCATGGATTCAATTTCATCTTAGGGCCTTGTATTCTTAATTAGAGTCCACCATTGATCTGCTTCACCTTCTAAATGGTAAATAGCCAGAATGACTTTTTCATGTTCTGAACAATGAATTATGGAAAATATATTTTCAATGGTACTGATCCATTGTTCAGAAACAAGTGGATCAGAAGACCCACTGAAAGAAGGTGGACATTGCCTCATGAAGGACTCAATAGAATATTATTACCTTCTCTGTTCATTTGGAAGTCCAGAATTATTCATAGCTTGTGTAAGTATAACAATAAGATTTTTCACTCCATCTCCGATAACATTGGTTTGTTCAGGAGGAAAATCATTGCATTGTCCATTACATTGAACGACACGGTTCCTTCGGGTTCCAGCCATCGTCTAAATCCCAAAAACAATAGTGTGAGAGGAAAAAATCATGCTAGGGAAAAAATAGAATAAATGGGGAGTACATTCAATATATAAAATCTTACGGTTAATTCTAATATTGTTAACGTAATTCTAGGACTATAACCTATACTTATACTTAACCTTAGGGACATCTCTAGACATACCATAGAAATATCTCTAGGGATCTCACTAAATTTCTCAGATCCTATTTTCCAACAGTTGACTAAACCTTTCCTCTAATACCAATTGTTGAGACCCAAAACATGACGTACATAGACATTACTTTACTTTTATGGAATACTTAATACATAATAAAAACAAACACACAAGGACTGTAATAGTTTAGTGTCTTTGGAAACTTGGAATATAATCTACTAATAATGGTGAAAGATCTTCAACATTTCCCATAAAGATCTTCCCCTTTTGTTTTCTTACCTAAAACCTTTCTTTATATCCTAGGGAAAAGAAAACATATAAAAGGGTGAGCTCAAATGCTCAGTAAGGGTAATCATGGATAAAATAAAACAAACCATATATATTTGAACATAAAAACATGAACATAATTTTTAAACATCAAAATCTTGAGCAATGACATAAAACATGGCAGTACGTAAGGAATATATCATAATGGAACATCAATCATGATAAAATAGCTTGTAAATAAAACTTTTATTTGTGGAAAAAAATTAAGCACGTGATATGATTTCCATAGTAGCCAAGGCATTGTTGCCCAGACCATCTTAGTGGACAAAGTCCCTTTCTGAATCGAGTTCACTCCCCGTTTCAGTCCGGTATCACTGAACTGGATTAACTTACCATTCCATCCATGTCTATCTCATGAGATATAAATCTTTACCCAATGAATTGGATGGAGATATAGGTCCCACCCATCTCATAATGAAATCATTCTTACTTGTGCCACAAAATAAACTTAAAACATTCATCATCACCCAAAGAATAAAATGGGTTTCATAAACATCATCCCATCATCACATAATCCATATAAAAAATGGATATTTCATCATAAGAAAAGTGAAACCATGTAAATCATAGAGACATTATACATGAAACATACACATATGAAATAATGTCATATTAGATGGAAAATGGTTTTGAGAAAACACTTGAAATGAATTCTTGAGGAAAATATCATTTCTTCAAAATCATTCTATTTTCACAAAATGCCATGAAATTTTAAAATAAATGTATTTTGATGAAAATATTCATAAAATCTTGTAGAGTAAGCTTCATGAAAATGAGGCTTTATGAAACCGTAAAAATATGTTCATGTTATATAAGTTAAAAATAACATTCTTCTCCTACTTTTGTCAGAAAAGTCAAAATGTTCCTCGTGTGGTAAACAAATGTAAGATTCCTTTCATAACATGTGTTAAATTTTAAAAATGGGTAAAAGGAATTTAAAAATACATGAAAACATTTTTATAAAACATGTTTATGGATGATAACAATAACCCCAGTAAATACTTATGAATAACAATCTCGGATAAGAACGAGATTGGAATAGTTATCCCTTACCTTATGTACAATTTCTTTCATATGTGTATGAGACTCTTGTATAGTGGGTTTAAACATATTATTAACTTTTAAAAGAACCATAATAATATTTATGATATCATTTATGATTCACTTATGACTTTATATTATCTGTTCATTTGTCAATTCCATGTTAAAGCAGCGTTTTAGGTAAAATCTTTTCATTTATCATCCGTGTTTTGACTTGTAATTATTAATATGATTACTTAGATCATGATTACCTAATTCAAGAATATAAAACATGATTTATATATAATATATATTCAGAATATACTTATATATAATAGATTGATAAATAGAAAGAAATACACCATTCATGGAGACGGTAGGTCATACGTACGCATAAACGATGTTTTTCGTTTCCTTATTGAATTGAATGGAATTAAGTAGATGACATACCTATATATATACATAAATCCAGTAGCATCATTATGTCATATATTTCAAGATTACTTATTATATATACTTTATAATCATTCTTGAATTGTTAAAATGGAAAATGAATCTCATCACGTTATGGAGACGGTAATCCGTACGTACGCACGAGCGATGATATCATTCCCATA
Source organism: Viscum album (assembly GCA_963277665.1). Taxonomy (NCBI): domain Eukaryota; kingdom Viridiplantae; phylum Streptophyta; class Magnoliopsida; order Santalales; family Viscaceae; genus Viscum; species Viscum album. The sequence continues at coordinate 616,673,651 of OY728133.1, forward strand.
TTTAATGAATGGAATTTTAGTGGATGATATAATATCTTAGAATCATTATGATGTTATAATAATCATATATATTTATTATTTACACCGTTATACCCATCTAAGTAAGTTTTTTGTGGAAAAACATATCACACCACGGCGTGGAGATGGTATTCTGTACGTACGCACGCCTGGTGATTTCGTTTTCCGTGGGATGGATAGAAGGTGAAATGGTTTTGTTTCATATTTATAATAACATATCAGTATATTATTGATACTGATGTTATTACTTTATAATTAAACAACTAAATAAGAAGAAGTTGAAGAAGAAAGAAAACTTGAAAGAATTAGTAGAAGCTATTACCTCTTCCTCGATGCACCTCCTTTAAACTTTTTATTAGGGCACTAGAGTTAGTATTTTGAGAAGACCAAAACATCTATGATATAACTAGAGATATTGGGAAGAGTAATTGGCAGGGTTTGGCCGAGCTTCAAGGCTCAAAAGGGTGTGAAGAGAAGAGGGAAGGGGTGCCCATTTTATAAGGGAGGAGAGGGGCACCTTTGGAAAACATAAAATATTATTTTATAATAAAGTAATATTCAGTTTTTAATAGCTCTAAATTGATTTATTTCAAAGATAAGGTGGGGATGGGTCTAAATATTCTCAAACAATATATTTTAGACATGTTTATGTTACTATTTTATCCTTATCATTTAGATTTAACTCTAAGTTAAATAATTTAACTTTTACCGTGTCTTTTTGTTTTATTACACTATATGGTTAATAAACATACTATAACAAGCCAAAAGAACCCCAAGTGGTTCATTATTAATATATATATCCTTATCTAATTCATTTGGCTGAACCTTATATTTTTAGGAATAAAATAACAATTAATAATATAATATTTGTTTTAAAAACTATTTTATGTCAATTTTGACACTATTTGGTACTTGATTTTTTTTGAAAATCATAACAGCATTATTAGTTCGAAAAACGTTAATTAAATCAATACTAAAATTTCATGTTAACCTATAAAATTAGTTTTATTCATAAAAAGTCTAAAATTACATTTATTTGGGTATTTATAACATCAATTATGTTAATATTTCATTAATAAGGTAATTACTGCATCATCATTGTGTCATAAATAAATTAAATTATTTAATTTATAAAAATTATAAATAAACTACCATTATTTATTAAATAATTTTAGATTTCTAATGAATATTTATAGTCTAATTTATCTTATTTATAACCCTATATTAAAAAAAATTTAGTTATTAAACTTTGATTTTAACTATTTTAATTCTTCTTTAAATAAAATAATAATAAATGTCCTAATCTAATCCAAGTGAACCTAAAGGGTAATATTTTATCCCTAAGGTTGTTTTTGGTCGAACTACACTTATCCAATAGAATTAGGACATGTGTTAGGGTAATAATAATATCATTTTTACCCTTAATTACCCTATTTAATTTTAATCGTAGTAAATAAAAGTAAAAAAGTTACTATTCACAAAAAATTATTTTTATATTATTAAACCACATTTTACTCTTTGATATTAACCGTTTCTCTCGGTTTTTTAAAATTCTACTCACAAAAGTGGTAAAATTAAGTTTTATGTAAATTTTCAAACTCTCCTAGGAGGTGGGTAAAAGACGGTGAAAAGTTCAATAAAAATTTTATATGTCTAAAATTATTATAAAATGACTCCAATGAATTACATTGAAATTATATAGGTATTATGTATCAATTTTGACCTGAAATAAATTTATATAAAATAAATAACAATTTATATAAAAAGTTGGTTTTTAAATAGTAACCCAGTGTTTTCACTATTTATCAAAAATTGAAAGTTTTCAGAAAAATACCAGAATTTTAGCATAGGATAATTTCGATATTTTGAATCCAAAAATGAAGTCTATTTTGAAAAATAAAATTTCAAAAAGTGGGTATTACTATTCATAATGGCTAGTTTATATAACATATCGTTGTTTAGTCAAACTCGGTATTGCGTACAACATATGCTATCATAGAAGGTCGCGATTGCGTGTAATGCAAGCCAAGTCAGGGATGCGTGTAGTGAAAGCTCCTTTTGGTGTAGCGTACAACACAGGACATCGATGAAATTAAAAAGAACATTTTTCATTAAATATCGAGGTGTTAGACTATGGCATCTTATTCCTAGGCTTCCCATGCTGGGGATAAACCACATAACTATTTGTGGGTGTCGATTAGCTATCTCTGCTCATGTGTGCAGTCGCAAAGATTCGCTTCTGACTATTAATAGAACCACTACCCTATATGGGTTCTGAACCTCTTTATCTCACAATGACCACTTCCCTCGAGTTTTTATTAATTATAATGTCTTATTGAAGTATATAATATATAGAAGTAAAATAAAAAACATTCACCCTAGAACAAATAGGATGCCTCATTCCATCCTCAAATCATTACTCATTCGCCAACTCATCGGTAGTATAGATGGGTGAAAAGAAATGAAGCTCTATAAAATAAGTTGGATGGTCCATAAATATCATATAACCCTATTGTAGATTCATGAATTCCCTGGAATGATCACCCCTCAGGGTCTCAGGGAAGAAATAATCAAATAATACTGACTTTAAATCCCTCGAAGTCACTTCATGATTCTGACCAGCCTCATTTAGAATATCCCACCAGCATTTGGCGGATCCTCAAAGAGTATAAGTAGTGAGTTTCACTCTCATGTCAGGAGGTTTCACTAGATTTTGGAATATATAAATGACTATATTTATCCATAAATCTGCAGCCTTTGTTCTTCCATCAACTAAAAATATGGGTAGATGATGCTACTGGAACTCCCTCATATGCTCTCCCATAGAAGGGGAAGAGTTCAGAGCTCCCTGAATTGTCTTCATAAGTCTTAAAAAATATCCTCAAAACTAGGCATAATAACTCATGTTGATAATAGTAATAGGTTTCATATGAGGAATTACAGGAGGTATCATTATTGGCCCAGGGCCCACTAACTTAGAATCATGTTCATCACTACCCTCTTGGAATACAACTAGAGGGCATTTTAGTGGAATAGATCTACAATTTCTGAACACATGCCTTAGGCAAAGTTTGATAATGTCATAATACATAGATATAAAAATAGAACATGTAAAAATCCTTTCTAAGAAATATTCACACACCTCTACCATCTCAAAGAGTTAGGTCTGGGTGATAGGAATATTTATATAGAACACAAGTGATGCTAAATACTTCCCACTACTAAGGTAGATACTAGGTTAATATTTATTCCTTTTCAACTTCAATTTTTTGATTTTATATTTTTATTAGATTTCAATTTTTTTTAGATAGTTGAACCAATGGTCCATGACTCAACATTCCATAATTAACTACTTAGGGTGTCTGTTGTAGCATATTCAAGAAAATTTTATTAGGTTATAGTGGGAAATCTAAGTATAAATTATATTGTGCAAACCCCTATATAAAACATTAGTCCATTAAAATATATATCCTAGAGGAACCTATAATAATTTCATGTAGTTAAATAACTCATATAAATTAAATTCAATGGAATTAATAAAATTATATTATATAGAATGGCTTATGCATGGAATGTGAATTTCTTACAAGGTTCCTAAAATGATGCATGATCACTTATTATTTTCTCTCATCTAATAAGTCCAAGGATAAAAGGTAAATGTTAATCATATCAATAATAACCATCATATAGCTTTTGTTTCACCAAATGGTGGAATAAAAACTACTATAATAAACAAAATATAGAACAAAAATTCTTATTTCAGTTAAATCAGTGTTTACCCTGATCATGGGTTAGCTACACCCAAGAATAGCATATCACCAAGATCCAAATCATTTCTAATCTTCTGTCTATTTTCTCAAAATATTAAGGTAATAAATAAATCCTATGATACAATTTTGTGACATATCGACCTGAATTCCACTTAAATGATGCCCCAAGATGGTGGACTACATGGCCTCAAGCATGCCTCCCTATGCACCAGAGGTAGCTAACTAGCATCAAGGGCCTAGGGTGTCTATGGGGAGACTATTCCCTCTAGTCAGAGTATAAAAATGGTATAATCAATTAATAACTAAATATTAGAAGCATATTAATAATGTAATGGAAAAAATAAGCGCATATAAATGATTGGACCAGTAACTCACCATAGTAGAAGCATGATATGAACATCCAATAATTATGTAATAATAAAAATTAGTAATTGAATCATATCCAAAAGATGAAGATTTCATGTCTCTATAAAAAAAGGAAAACATTTATACATGGCAGTAGGCAATAAATTAGTACATGATCTAAAAAAATAATATAAAGGATAAAATCTATCCAAGTATCCCAAGATATATTCTAATTATCTTCTACCAATATCACATCCTAATACATGTAAAAATTCATGAATTTATAATAGGATTCTTCCACTTATCTACTAATGTAATAATATAGTCTTCATAGGTATTATTGGAGGCCTGGATAGGGTGTGAGATAAACCCAGTAGGTCACCACCAATAGTATCTATAAATATCAAATATATGTGTATAATATGGAAGTGTGAATATATGACAATTAAAATTAGTAATAATATCTTTAAATGGGTCGGATCTTGTTTCTAAAGGAAAACCAGGCTGACACTGCATGCTTCATCTCATGCTAAAATATCTCTGAACAAGTATCAATGGACGTAGTTCTTGGTATCACAGTAGTAAGTGATTTCATTCTCAGTATAATAGTAGTAAGGGATTCCATGACTAGTATCACAATATAGGGTCACCATTCCTAGTATCACAATAGTAAGGGACATCATTCCAAGTATCACAGTACAGGTTTTCCATACCCAGTGTCACTAAAATAGGGTATTTCATTCCCATAGGTATATATAACATGGACAAGGTCTATCATACCCATTTAATATAATTTTAAAGGGTCTCCATTCCCTTTAATATTCATTATTAATTAAAAGTCAAAGAGTATTTACAACTATTGACTTTCATTTGAACAAGGGTGTGACCATTGTTCTTTTTAGTCATGTGATGTTTTCATACAACTCATAATAAATTAAATTATTATAATTGATAAGTGTGTTAGTCTTTTTATGCCACTGCATTCATCCACTATCAATATGATATTATCAATTTTAAGTAAGACCAAATGCATCATTATGGGTTTTGTCTATAAATCCTTTAAGTCCAATTAATAATATGGAGGGAACACACAAAGGGATGGATCACTCTAAGGTGGAAAATCTTAATATGAATTGGGTTTTAACAAGTTATTAGGTTCTGATAAGGAAAACCAATTTAAGACAGATTTAATTTAGGGGAAATGTGAGGTGAACCAGTGTATTAAACATATACCATATTATAAAGCATCATTACTTGAAGGTATAAGTATTATACCACCTACATCAAGTTCTTAGTACTCTCCTCATATAGTATCATCCCTTTGTTTGTCTTAGATCAAGAGAAAATGGAAGAATAAGAGAATACCTTGAAAATAGGGTATGTAATCCTACAACAAGATAGAATCATCAAGGGAAATACAAATGTTGAATCAATCCAAATGATTGAAGAACATAGGGGTGGAAATCCAATGTTACAATCAGAGGTTGAATTAGAGTCTAGAATAATGGCCAGGATCAGAAATTATGGATGATGGAACTTGGTATTTCCAAAGTAAGAAATGGGAGCTTCCTTCACTGGAAAGAGGAGAAATAAATAGAGGGGTATGATATTAGATTTTTTTGGTAAAATTTTAAATCCACCCAAATAAATAGGGTCACACAGTTTAGAAGCATAGTTGGCCAAACTGTGAACTAACCGTGCACCTCCCACTATCTAAAGAGGGACCCTGCATGGTTGCATGTGCACGATTTTCCAAACCGTTCACAAAACATGTGATTCAACTCTTTTAAAAATTTTAGACCAACCACGCATGCCTGAAACCTATGTCACAGGTCTAGGAAAAATCATGAACCCTACTTTCCCCTCTAAAACACCCCACATTGTTATGGTAAACCATGTGTACGGGTTCGCATGGTTTCTACTAACCATGTGACCTAGTGAAATTTTCCATCATTTGGCGTTCCAATCTCTGAACAAGCCTCTAAAACCCTTGTAAACTCCATGAACTCATTAGGCATACATATTAAGTCCAAAAAAAATATTTATACCAAAATTTAAAGTATATATACCTCATAAAAAATTGGTTTCTTTTAACTTATTTGGTTTTTCCCAATTTTAGTAACTTGTTTTATTATATGTATAATTCATTAACTCACAGAATGGTAATGCTTGAATTTTGGGTAGTGGTCCTCTCTTAGTTTTTGTTTCATTAAGATAAATTTTTCACAATAGTGGATGTCTTAATGCCTCGAAACAATTTTTTGGTCTATGGTGATCAGGAAAGCACCTTAATCCTTGTGATGGTATATCTCAAGTGATGTGAAAGGTTGGCCCGAGTTGGTTTGTGATAGTTTTCATTGAAAGTGTGATATAATAGTCAAAGTTTTATTAATATTTTAAGGAATTAGGTTTAATATTCCTAATCTAAGAATGTAAATATCAAGGAAATGGTTTATAATAGAGTATTGAAGTTGAGGTTTGTTCCTAAAAAGGATAAAATGGAATATTTCTTTACTAAACTATTTCTAAAGGGGTTATTTCAAAGGTTGAGGTTGATTATGGGAATTTAACCAATTTCTTTTCATAGATAAGTTGTGGTGTTATGTCACCTCTTGTATTGTATTTGTATTTTTATTTTTAGTGAATTAGATAATAAAATAAATCCAAATAATATATTTTTTTAAGGGGGTATATATTTAGGAGGATATTTCAAAGGTTGAAGGCATGAATTTTGTTTGTTTTTTAGTGGGTGTGGGTGTGTTCTGTTATAATTTTTTTGTTAAGTATGTGTGAAAGAAGATTCTTTGGAACATGTATATGAATATTTTTTGGGAAGATTAATTGATAAATAGAGCATAATATGGTTGTTTGGAAGTGAATGTGAGTTACTCTTTTAGAATAATTTGATATTATTTTATCATTATTTTTGATTCCAACACTGAGTTCTCTAATGTAGGCTTGGAATAATTGAATGATGATTCATTTATAAGATTTAAAGTGATCTATATTTTCTAGTTGACAAAAAAATCCAAAGGGGGTTATTTTTGTGACTAAGAATATTTTTTATAGTGAAGATGCACTAAGAGGGGTTTATTTCACAAAGGGGTATTATTGGTTTAAGGTTAAAAAGCGTGGATGTGGGTTGTGACATTAGGGTTTTATTTTTTGAACACATTTATTAACACGTGAATAAGAGGAATTAAAATGATTTATATGATTATATGTTAATTTATTAGTTTGGAAGTGATTGGAATAGGTTTAGAGTTTATGTTTAGTGTTTATAGATGTTTAGAGTGGAAGAATGTCATCTTATTCTATGGTGATAGCCACACCATGTCATGGAGCATTTTTCATGAAAAATAACTTGTTCAGTCATGAAAATATGAATTTTTAAAATCATGGTTTACAAAAAAACCCAATCTTCCATGGATAATAGTCATTAATTAGTGATCATGTAATGGTTGGGAAGTGCCTAATAGATTATGGATGGACATTGATAGGGGGAGTGAATTAGTGCTCCCATATTTTACTAATTTTTAATTTCTCTTTTAACTATCCCCTCTTAATAATTTAAACTCTATCATGGTTAAGAAGTATGGATTTTTTATGCGCACTCATCACTCAACTCCACATGTATAGAAGATAATATAAGAGATTATAAATAAAAAATATTTTTACAAGGTTCATCACCAATGAAAAAACCTACTCATTAATATGTTTGACTCCCACTAAGATTGTAGTGATTACAATTGCATATCAATCTCACAAAATGGATGGGTATGTATCATATACTTCGCTAGGTTAGGTATCATCCACTTCCCTAATCTTTACTATATTACACAAGTAAATATTTCATTATACTACCTCCCAAAATTATAAATTATACTGATTCGTATAGTATTGGATTATAATGGAAGCCTTTAGTCATCAATTATTCTCCTCCTAAAAAAACTTTTAAACATGATTTTTTCAGCTTAGGGATTACACTACATCAATTATAAAATCAAGTTTCTCAATTTTATGTCTTAAACTTCTACTTTATGAATAACTTTAACAATATGCATGTTAGCCTAGTACTATTCTAAATATTCATAAGGTGTAAATTTTGATTCAGGTCACTATAAAATGAAATAATGCAACTTCATATTATTCTAAACCTTTTTAAGTAACTTAACTTCTTCACTCTTTCTCTTTTATTTTTAACTTCTAGAGTTTTATTTTTCAAGAAACTCTACTTCCTATCTTTTTGAAATTACATGTATAGTCTCCTCAAAATTTCTTCATGAAACTTTTAGTTCACACTATAGTTTCACTCAACTATAATTATACAATACTATTTTCATTGATATAAGTATAAAAAATTCATAGTCCTAGAAAATGTTTCACTTTACCATACACTGTTATTATTCTAGGATTTTTCTCAACTCTACTTATTAGTGTTTCTTAAAAACTATAGTTTTTTAAGCTTTTCTTCTTCATGAAAATGTAAAGTATTTCATAGTTTTTTCAAATATTATTTGTGAAAATTAGATTATGTAGTATTATCTTAATGAAAATCTATATTATTATATGCACTCCTTAGTTTTAATTCATATAGTTATTTCATATGTGGATTCCTTCATTTAAATAGTATACATAGTTGAATATTTCATAAGGAATCCTTTCATAAATATATAGATATTTTCTAAAAAACCTTATCATCTACTGTGTTTCTTTCCCTCTATTCCAATATCAGAACATTAAAAATGATGGTTCCAAGGGGTATTTACAAACAAATATCACCCCTTAGAACTTTCATAAAGTATTTTCATCAATTCACTTCTTTATGACAACAAAAATAATGGCTTCTATCGTTTGAAATTGAATCCAAGTTCACTCATCTAAGTTTTCATTTTCCTAGCTCTCACTATGTTGAGTCTCAATCTTATCAATTCTCAATCCATCATGAAGCTTCCAGTAATATTCACCTTAGTTTAAATCTATCATAATAATCATTCACAGTAGTTGAGATATAAAATTAATGAGTGTAGCATGACCAAGAAGACATAATCTCGTGTGGCATAATGGATTGAACATGGTGTAACACAATTAATTTCATCAATATTCTTAACATATTAACTCAATTGATACATCATGAGATCCTATACATTATCGAGTTAAATTTAGTGAAAATTAAGGTGGTGTAGTGTGAACCTCGATTGAAAATCCTAATGTCGTGTGGTAGAAGATGATAAAAATGACACAGATTTTTTTAATCTGCATAGGAAACTTAAATGATGAACAGTGTCTTCATAGGATGAGTCCCACATAAACTTTTTCCTTGCATGGCCACTCCTTTATTACACTATACAAAGTATTGTGAGCCATTTAATTTTCTTTGAACCTCTCTGTTCCATGACCACTAGTCATCTGCTCTTTGAACTACCCTATGTTGGATCTCATTATGCTCATGTTTGCACCAACCCGTGTGGGTCCTCTACTCCTATATAGTCACACTATCCAATGCCATTCTTAATCTCAATCATTGTCTTTGATGTAGGAATACTTCAATGGTGCTAAATTTTGTGATATAAACTCTTTTAATTATCCTTAAAAAATTTCTTATCAAAAAATAAGCTTCCTTTGAATATATAATTTCTAAGGAATGGAATCATAAAATATCTCCCTTATCCATAATAAGTATTCTTCAGAAACTATAATAGTCATCAACTCAATAATAATTCTCATCTTAATCAAATGACATTCTCCACACATAATATCAACTCAACAATCATCTAATGCATAGGATGCTTTCTACAAAGAAGCGCCTCTTCAATACTTAAATTTTTTTCCAATATATGTAAGATTATAAACATTATTCCAATTCTAACAAACTTAATTATCTATTAACATATTAAAAACGTTACTTTACAGTGTAATCCATTCTTATTAAAAAAACCACCAATGCTCTATTGGGATCATAAATCTCTCCCTTAGAATTTAGTATCAATTCCATTAAATATCTCTATGTAAATATTTGTTCTTATTAACTCTTTTTCTTCTCCCCGTTTTTTGGAAATAAATATTAAGGTATAAATATTTTGGGTAAACACTTAATTCTTTCTTTAACTACTTTTGAAATTTCTATAACAACTTTTTATCCCCTTTTTTTAAAGTTACTTCTAGTTTTTTTAGAGAATGATGACATTGCATATTACATAGAAATGATTAAAAAATTAGTTATTGGTCAAAATACCTCATGGTAAAGTTTTTGTATTTTTATTTTGTGTTTTTTGAAAAATCATATTAATAAAGTGGTTCCAAAAGTATTTGTAGATTCTTGGAAATAGCCTAAAAAAAATTCAGGTTTGAATTTTATTTTTGAAAAAGATAGTTCTCCATAAAGTAGATTATATAGAATATAAGATCGAGTATATAGATCATGATGTGAAGTTCATAGAATCATGAAGAAATTTTATAGTTATAATTTCATGAGTTAAAAGCATATAGAACATGAGTTTGAGTATGTATAATATGAGGTAATTTTATAGAGCCTTGAATAGAGTATATAGTTGTTAGATAGAGATTTTTGGGCCACCATTATGGATATTTTGTGGATTAGGAATTCAGTCCAGGAAATAAGAGGTCAAGTTTATGGTATGAGGTGAAAATTCGAAGTGTGAAATTTTAAATAATGTTATTAATAATAATTGTGATTATTGGATTAATTAGAGACCTTTTTTCTATAAAAGTCCCTATAATCACGTCATTAAGAATAAGAAAATTTTATTAAAGAAGATCATCACTGGAGAAATTATGATAAGTGTGAAAGTTTTTTGAGAAGTAAAATATATGGAGGGGAGTTCATGAAAGTGATTTGACAAAATTAAAGTCTATAGAATGGTGTCTTTTAAGGATTATTCTATGATATTGGAGTATGTGGAGAAGACCGTGAATTCAGAGAGGAGTCATCTTTAAGGTTAGAGTTCATGGTGGGTAGTTTAACTTGAGATTGGGGTGTTTGGATCAGTTCAAGAGTTTGTGAAGAAGTAGTCTTTGAGGTTGGATTTCATGGTGAATATTGTTCCATGAATTCTATTTCATAGAATAATATTTCATGGAGTTTTCTATGAATTTGAGTAAATGGAAAAGTGTATTTTATCTCTTGGATGGAAACAAAGATTCTTGTCACACATATAATGTGTAAATCAAGTCTAACCAAATTCAAAATAATACAATAATCATCTAGAGTGGTAGTTTTTCACTTAATTTTATAGATTAGTGAGTTTTAAATAGTGAATAGTTATATTCAAGGTGGATAGTGAGTTTTATCCAAACATTTTAATAGTAATGCACTTTAGTGATTCCGGTACATTGGAACATTATCTTTATATATTCTTTGGACTAGCCCGATATAGGTAAACCAAGTAAAATTATTGTATCTATTTCATGATTTAATTTTAGTTTATATATTTTTATTGGAAGAAAATAGATAAGAGTTATTTTTTTAACAAAAAAACAATATATAAACATGGATTATTTTAAATTGACATGCCCTAATTCACCCTCTCCTTCTCAGGGTATTTAAACTAGTGTGGCTAATAATCTCTATTAAAGGTAAAGGTTAAATTCCCTTAGTGAAATAAATATAATCAGTTAATGAAAAATTTACTATGATCTTTTATTGAAATGATTTTCAATGGTGGATGAATTATATGAAGCACTTGCAACAATTGGCCAAAAAATTTAGAAAAAAAATAACTCTCACAAAACTCATGGAATAAAAAAAATTGGTGTCACTTTTCAAGGGAAATGTTTTTATATTTTAAAACTAATTTAAAAGGAATGTTTTTGATAAAGTAATATTTATGAAAGTTTTTTAAACAATTTATTCATGTACTGGAAGTTATTATCAGTTTCAAGAATCCTTAGTTATAATTTAAAGATAAACAGACAAAGAAGAATTACAACTATATACTTGAATAAATGAAATCATATAAATATTATATTTGGATGGTTAACAGAGAATGGAAAGAGAGGATAAGTTTTGTTGAAGTTGAGAAAAATTATCTCAACTTAAAATACTTGGTACATAGAGTTAAAATGAAATATTTTTTAGTATATCCACACAAATCATCCAATATAGTGAGAAAATAGTTACTTATGAAATTATTTAGAAGATTTTTAATTTCATCATGACATGTTATAGTGGGAGACCATTCTTGAAGTTATTAGAATATACATCTTCTACTCACTCACTTTAGAAGGTACTCCAAGTTCTATGAAATATGTATGCACTAGCTCAATTTCATGGAATGGTGTAGTATACAAAAACAATTCTAGTCTAATTTAGGTAAATAAAATTAGTGATAACCCCCCCCCCCCCCCCACTTCCATAAAGGTGGAATAAAGGAATAAAAAAGGATATAGTTCTAAATAAGGTTTCTAGAAGAAAGGATTTAATATTCAAGAATTTAAAAATACTTCCACCAGCCAAACTAAAACACAATGGAAGAGGATTAAGTTTTTTGGCTACCGATTTAGCTATATAAAGATTAGACATCATGCCATTAATTGTTGGAACAAGTTTTCAACTAAAATTAAAAATGCCTATATTAAGATGGAATCAAACAAAATATAAATAGGATTTATATACCCATAACTAGGGAACATGGAATAAATAAATTATTTTTAGTTTGAATATATTTTAATATCTTGAATACTTCTATGAAAGGTGAAATGAAAGTGTTCATGGTAATGAAAAGAGGCAGTTTACCTCTTCCATGAACAACTCAATTACAACTAATTAAAATTGGACATGAAGTCAAAATAAAAATGAAATAAAGATACAATATAATTCTACCTTAGGGTTTAAATAAATGTAATTTAGAAATAATAATGCACCCAAGAATAAGGTAATGAAATATTTTACACCCAATAAAATATTATTATATTGTGGAAGAAAATTTTACATAATGGATAGATGATATAAATATATGAATGGAAAAATTAACTAATGTAATCTAGAATAATAAGATAAATAAACTTTTAAAATAAATTAACATATTGGTTTTGCGGAAGACATATTCAATGAATATGTTTAATCTCACTTGAATTTAACACAAAATAATAACTTAAGAAAAATTAAAAGCTATGTGGAATATTTAATAAGACTATTCAATTTTCTAAAAAATCCATAGCAATTATATTAGGGAAAGATAATTTGGAGAACAAATAGAATCAATATTCAAAAGATTCAAGGGTTTCCCTGTATAAAAATAAAATAGAAATATTCTAGAGGTTTGAATAACTATTTGTAAATAAGATTTATAAGTATCAAAGAAGTTTTAAGGAAAAAAAATAAGAGTGATTGTATCCTGCTAGAGAATTTAAAGAGAAAATTTACACACAATTTAAATTTAGAAGGTTAGAAGAAGAATTCTATGAAACCCAATAATATTAGTGCTTGTTAAATCATGGGTGATAGCATGAATAAAAGTGAAGATAAAATGAATGGAGTTTATGGATTGAGAAACACTTCTTAGTCCTATTTTTCTAAATAATGGTAAAATAAAGATGCACCTTATTCTCTTGTATGTTATGAATGTTTTCATTGATATAGGAATTATAAATGATGCAATTTAGTGGAGAGATAAATTAAAGAGTATTATGGAATTGTAACATGATTATAGAAGATATCCATCATGGATTATTTCATTTATTTAAAATAATGGTGCATCCTTGATGCACTTAAATTCATATCAACCATGATTCAAATGGAAGATAAATTTCACTCAATTTAAGGAGGGTAATATAGATCTAGTAGATCTAGAAAATTTATGATTTTCTATAGAAAAGATAAATTCTAAATAACCAATGAAGTAAAAATCGTGGGTATTATAGTTATGGATGATGGAGGACCATAAATTATAGTCCTAGATTGTATCTGCCTTGAAATAGAGGCTCTAAGATGATGTTGATGGGGTTTTGGATGTTGAAATTATGGAGATTTATGATTCAATAATTCATGAGTTATGTTGATATTTTCTCTTATCTATGTATAAAATATAAATTCTATGATTAATGTAGGGGGTCTAAATTTGTTTAATAAAATAAAATGTCTTGAAAGGGGGGGTGTATCCTATATTTTTGGATAAACGTTTTTAATCTATTTTTTGACATATATGTATGATATCACTTTTAATTTGAAAAATATTTTTATTAAACCCTTATATATTATGTTTGAGTTAGTATAACTCATTTTATTTATAATGTATAGATTCTAATTTCAATATAATCACTCTTGTTTTATACATCGATCATGGATCATGTAGGCATAGAGTTTTTTAACTCATGGATCATTATTTAAAGAAAAGTGACTATATTATTCTCTCAATAAATTCATGGTTTTATTTTAGTTCAAAGAAATATAAGGGTAGAATAAATAAATTAGAGCCCATAATAAAGTGAAACATTGAATTTGTTTTCAATAATGTGTAGAAGAGATCATTCACTTTAGCATGCATTTGGTATTGATAACAAATCTAATGGGGGGTTACAGCACATAGTTGGTAAGTTGTGATGATGAGTGTTATATTTTATGTCAATATACATAAATATTTATATAATTCAATGAGTAATTTTAAGAATATTGAAGGATTAGCTAAAATATTTATGGTATTTCTAGATTCAATAAATAGGAAGTTAATTTGATGGAATATCTACTCATGTATATAGAAAACCTACTTCTGGTTAGTAGAATGAAAATAGTCATATAATCTCTTTTTATTATAAGAGAGACTAGATCACCAAAATTAATAAATAATGATGAAGTTTATACTATTAAAGGGTTGAGAAAATTTTAGTTAAATAAAATTATCAAGAATCATCTTGAACATATGATGATTGTGGATCTGAGATTTAGTGGGGTTTATGATAATTACTAAAGGTTGAAGAATAACTATTGATTTTATGAGTTCATGGAGTATAATTTAAACTAGAAGATATTGATCAAAAGTTACAGTTTGAGAATGTGAATGTTAAATTGAATATGAGGCGCACAATATTGATTATATTCATCTGAAGGTACTTCCCTAGATTAAGGATGTGAGTGGTGATATATGTATTATTTAAATAGAATATTACTTAGTCATGTGTACACAAGATAGGATCAAGGAATATTTCCCATAATGTTGGGTGTATGGTTTATCAAAAGGTGAGATCAGAGAAGTAATTTCTCTTAATATAACATTAATATAACCAGAAGACACTCATAGATGAAAATCAAAAGTTAGGATAACTGAAATATAAGAGAGATTGATGAAATAAAAAATTGTATTGATGGCTTCTTAAAGTTAATACATGACTTTGTAGGGTTAAAAACCCTTTATAAGGTTAATAAAAATCTTCATAAGGTTTTTATAGGACTTTTAAAGGTTTTTTTTACAAATTTTTAAAGCTCATTCAACCCAAAACAAATATAAATTGGGTAAGAATTTAGAAAAGGTATAATGATCCTTGAGTTTAACAGTTTTCCATAATTTGTGGAGTCAAGGGATCTATAATTCATACTATAATATGACTAAATTCAAACATTTTTTTGTGATTTTATAGGATAATAATATAGATATGAGGATTAAAAAGACCAAATTATCTAACTGGTTTAGATATTAAGTTATATTATGTGTGCATTGTTCATTTAAAGGAAGATAAATTACACTTACCTATAAAATTTTTTTATTCAATAAAATTTGATACAAAATTATATCAATAAAAGATAGATGAAGGAAGGATGAATTTTAAGGATCCAAAAGATGGTGATAGGAAGAATGAGTGGTATGTGATATCAGCATAATTCATTTCAGTGGAAGGATCAGAAGTAAAGATACTTGAATTGGATTTGCTGCTAGAAAGAATGTGAAAGTTTTACTAATTGGAAGATAATTTGATCAAAAAATTCAATGATCACACGTAGTGATTAATTTATAAAGTATCAAAATATAGAAGATAGACCATTATTGAGACCAAAGTTAGATTAACTAGAAGTATTTGTTTATGCAAATGAATTTAGAGAAATAAAAAAACAAAGTGTTATAAGCATGAATTAATGATCAAGTGTTGAGAATACTGAGGAATAAAATAAGATTGAATGTTACACTACCATGAGAGAAGAACTTCAAAAAATGAAAATTCATGAAAGTTCAAGTATTTATTTGGTCATAAAATATATTCATTGGATATTAGATGAAATAAAAAAATAACATAATACTAGATTATTAGAATATAAGGTGACTAGAAGTTATGTAGAGTTACTGAGATAAAGAAAATTGAATATTGAGAAAGATTTTGGATACATGGAAGTATGAATACTAAAATATCAAGATTAATTTAATAATTTGTTAAAATATTCAAATTATTTAAAAAGTGTGAGTGATTTTGTTGATGATACAATGGAAAATATCTAAGAAAAAGATACTAAGTGAAGTCATTAAAAGTTATACTATTATAAGGTTCCAATATTATTTACTTTTATGAGAAGTATAACTCATTATCAAGGTGTTTATTTAGATGTTAAATGGTTACAAATTAATATAAAAAATAGAATGACTCAAGTTGATATTTATAAAAGAGTGGAAAAATTGACATTGAGTTTTGTATAGGTTTTAATGAAGTCAATCTCTGATATCTTTGAAATAATTTAATTTGGTTGAATAAAGACATTGAATTTGTAGAAATTTCAAATTTAGTACCTATGATCCCCACATTTATCAATTGTTAATTGGTTATATAAAGGGGAACATAATTCAGAAGGTAATATGATGATTAAGATATTTTTTGTTATTATTAAGAAGTGAAAAATAGAGGTAGCAACCAACCTATTATGTTTCGAAATATCTATTGGGTCAAATAATTAAGAAGACAAAAACTTAAAGTTTTGAAGAAATGGCATGAGGTTTCCAAAATTTAGTAAATTTTAAGATATTGGGAAAGAAAAACCTCTATTTCCTACCTCTTAAAGTTCTAGTCATTTAAGAACTTGAAGGTGAGATGTTAGAAAATTAAATTTTGATAAGTTAATGGACAAGTTCAATGATCATGTTGTTGTATTAAAATATAATTTTGGTAGTTAGATACCTATTTATTAGGATTAATATCATTCATATGATGCAACAAAATAATAATATAATTGTAATATTCTTCAAGAAGTCATATAAATTATGGTAAGACCAATGGGATTCAATATAATTTGGAAGGATGGTGTTCATGTGTGGGAATCACTATGGGATTCAGATGATAATAAGCCCACAACACTTATAATTTATAATAATATTATTAGTGGAGAACCTATGGCTCAGGATAATTACCAGACATAACAAGTAGTGGGATTCCCATATTGGGACTAATCCTTATAAAAAATTTTGTGTGTTGTGTTCCTTTTAATATCTACATTACATGAAAGGGTAAGTGGTATGGTAATATAATCAAGATCCATACATCCTAACCTAGAAATATGTTCAAAAAACTTAAAAGGGTGTAAAATTTTAAGTTAGGGTTATTCGGTAAAAATGTTTCTACACTGATTCACCCCCCCCCCCATCCCCCCCCCCCCCCCCCGATGTATGTTCATAGTCCACTTGGACTAAAAAACTAATTAACATTACTATAAACTATTCTTTTTATGGATTATTTCTCAACAATACTTCTTAATGCTTCATTAAATATCAATATCATGAATCATGGAATATTTATGGAAACATAAAGTACATTATGGTGTTCCGAAATTTTCTTTATGTAAATCAGAGTACGCAATACTACCTTTATGAAAATGAATATTATTTCATATCCACCTTAGTTATTCTTCATTTAACTAGTTTTTTCATGATTTCATTCATGAAAATAGTGGAAAATTTAAGGTTACATAAATAATCCTCTCTTAAATATAGAGATTTATTCTTAAAAACTTTATCATGTGTTTCTCTTCTTTATCTCAATTCTAATATAAATAAATTGTAAATGATTCTTCTAAGGGTTATTTATAGACAAATATCACCCCTTATAGATTTTATAAAAAAATTCAACCATTTATTTCTTTGAAACATAAAAAATAGTGTCTCTTAATCATAATCAAATCCAGGTTACATTTTCTCAGTATGAATTTAATTAGATCTCACTACATCGAGTCTATGTCTTAACCCCAATATATATTCCCTGAATCATTTAGTGATCTTGACATCATAATGACTCCAACACAATAATCATTCATGGCAGTCATGGTGAAAAAATAATGGGTGCATCATAACCTATAAATAATAACTCATTACAATAAGTATAGTGATTGTAGTGAAACATAGTGCATGTCATCAAACTCCTCATAGAATGAATCCAAGTGATATGGTGTGAGATCCTACATTCCATCAAGATCCTCACCCTTCAAAGCTGGGTGGCATAAAATTAACCTCAAATGTAAACCCAAGTGGAGTGTGGTAAAAGATGATGGAGATGGAATTATTTAATTTAATCCATTTCTGTAACTTAAATGATTAATAGTGCCAACATAGTGTGTGCCCCATGTCAACTTTTTTCCTTTCACTATTTCTCCCTTGTTACTTGGTATGGGACATAATGGTCCATTGAATTTATATGGAGACTCTTTGTGACATGACCACCAGTCCTTTAATATTTTTATTTCCTTGTGCTAGATGTCACTATATTAATGCTAGAAACAACTTTTTTTTGGTCCTCAACTCCTCCATAAATACACTCATCAATTCCATTGTGAATATCAACCTCTATCTTTGATGGATGGTTGCATTAATTTTACAGTCATGAGGGATAGATCTTATTTTAATTCCCCTTATAATTTACATTATCCAAAAATAAGGTTTAGTTGAAAATATAATTTACATGGCATAGAATCCCCAAATATACCCCTTATCAACAATAAGTCTTCTTCTAAAACTATAATATTCATCACTTTAAGAATAATTATCATCTTCATCACATGACATTCTTCACACTTCATATCATCTCAACAATCATTTGATTTATAGGATTATTTTTATTACATGTTACCTATTCAATTATAAAATTATTTTCCAATATATGTAAGATTTTTAAAAATATTCCAGTATCATCCAACTTCATTATCTCTTCACATTTTGAGATCTTAACTTTACAATGGAGGACTTACTTATTAATGAAAACATAATCTTCCATGTTTCATCATGATCTTTAGGTTTTCCACAGTCTTTGGGGAGTGAATAAAAAATTGTTATTTCTCTATACTATGATCTATTGTAGTTGGTTGTGGTATATATATAAAAATATTATCCATTATTTAATGGTCATGTGGTTGATTTCATGGTATAAAAATTTAAATAATAAAGGAATGAATTTTTGGATGACCGAAACAGTGAGTGAAATGAAAATTTGATCATGGTACTTATCTAGAAACCAAAATGGGGAGCACTATTCCATGGTGTGATTTTATAATCCATGGTTAAAGAGAAGGTTTACAATCATTTATTGGAGTTTTGGTTTCATTATTTAGTGATGATATCCATAACACATCATGGATAGTATACAAATATAGATTTGAGTTTTTTTATTACTATAGATTTATGGATAAATCTATTAGAATGATGGAGCCCAGTCTATTAGTTGGTGTTGGGTCAAGTGCAATAGGCACTTTAGTAGAGTTAACCAACTATATCAATGTTATTCGGTGAAACCAAAATTGGGTATTACAACCATGTAGGATTTAATTACTTGAGTACTTTAGCAGTCTGTACTTTACCAACATTGGAATGGTATAAAAATGTAATACTAGGTGGATATAGTAATGTAAAATTATGGGTTATATTATCACTATGATACTTTATGAGATCATCTTTGAGCTAGGTTTCATAATATTGTGTGCGTACCTTATAGTTTTCTCCTAAAAATGGTGAAATTTGTCTACCTCTCTATGGGTGTAGAGATTATCTTAAAGCACTTAAATAATTGTATTTTTTCCCTTATTATTCTTCATTTCTTTCTCCTATCTACCCTTATTCTGAAATCTTTTATTAGTGGTGTCCTTGGTGTTTTCATAACAACTAGTATCAGATTTTGAGTTTGGAAGATCGAGGTCATATTTATTGAATTAAATGGTAAGGAAAAAAGATAAGGTAAATATCAATCATTTTGATGGATATAAATTTAGTTTCTATATAATATAGATCAAGGATTATATTTATCAATAAAAGATTCACCTGCTACTTCTCAATGTAAAACTAATTGATATGGGAAATAATGTATGGGAATAACTAGATTGAATTTTTTTGTAGTTTTTTATATTACATTGTAGAAAATTATAGTGTTTGACATTAGAGTGGAGATGGTTGTGGATATGTTAATAAAATCACTAGATAACATGCATGAGAATCCATATACCTTTAACAAAGTTTACTTGTTTTGATGATTATTAAATATTAATATAACTGAAGGGAAGACCATTTTTATTCACATCAATGAACTCAACACCATCACAATTCAATTGATGCTATATAAAATTAAGTTATATGATGAGGTATAAGCACTAATTTTTCTATTTTCATTACCTGATAGTTGGGAAGATACTCGACAACAATGAGTAGTTATTTGGATATTTAAAAAATAAAGTTGAGTTATATGTGAGATCAAATCCTCACTGGGGGTATTCAGAGAAGTGAGTTGGGCAGATTATCTAGTTCTACTTTCCATATTAAAGGAATATATTGAATATGTAGTAAAATAATCATAGAGGGTGATCAAAATTAAGATTAAATAGTCATGATAAAGAGAAGTGTTGTGGTCATACCTACTAGATCTATATGAGTAATGGATGATTCAAGAAGTGGTGTAGGGGAAAATATAATGTACCTGAAACTAGTTTAGTAAACACAACCACTAAAGAAACAAATGATGTTTTTTTTGAGTGTAAACAGTCCCATGGGGTCTTGGATTTTAGACCCAAGGTAATATTTTCATTATAACGATAAGAAATTATTCCTATATAATTATATTCATAGAAATTATTTCATGGTAAGTCTTATAAATGATAAACCCTTAGATATTTTGGGGAATAATGATGCATGAATCTAAAAAATAATGGTAGTTTTTTAATTTTGGATAATGTGAGATATATTATTGAACTAAGAAGGAATATTATTTCTATTGGGTAATTCTATGATGCAATATTTAGTAGTTGTTCACTGGTTATTTGTGAAAAAATATCTAGGCATATCTGTTCATAGATTATAGAGTGAGGAATGAAACCCTATATAATCTAATAGAAAATTTTATTTATATAGTTAAAATAACATATTTTATTGATGATTAAAAACTATGAAATTATAGGTTGGGTCACATGAGTGAGAAGGGGATAAAATTTCTTGAAATAAAATTAATTCTACTGTAGATGAATTTGGTTGAAGTTTTCCTATTTGAATATTGAATATTTGGATAGAAAAAATGTTTATTTTTTGAAATTTGGTCAAATACCAAAGGCTAGAAATCTTAACTTGGTGCACACTAATATTTGGAGGCTCACACCAGTACATTGCCTAAGAGGGTAACTATATTATATCACATTTATCGATGAATTGATAAGGTAGTTATGGTTTTACATTTTGAAAAGGAAATCTAATTTATATAATATGTTTCAAAATTGTAATACTCTAGTATAGAATTAATCTGGATCAAAGTTTAAATGATTGAGGTCTAATAATGTTGGATAATATGATAGGGAATTTTTTAAGGTATTTTGTGATAATAATGGAATTAAGCGGAAGAATAATCTTCCATATATACCACAACTGAAATGTGTGGATTATAATAATAATAATAATAATAAATTTAATAAATTTTCTAGGAGTATGAGGTTTCACTCCGGGACAACCAATACTTTATGGGAAGAGAAAGTAAATTAGTGGTGTATTATATCAATAAGATTCCATATGCACTAATTTAAAAAAGTATTTTTAAGGATCTATAGTTATTAATGGATCTGAGAATATTTCAATACAATTATTTGGTTGTTTTTTCATGTTCATGTAGATTTTGATGCGAGGGAAAATTTGGATTGAAAATCCAAGGATTTCTTCTTTATTGTACATAGTGTAGAAGAGTTTGGACAGCACTTCTAGGATAATGAGAACAAAAAGATCATAAAAAGTCATGAAATGATACTTAAAAAAGTTTTTTTGTATTTATTCTATTGGAACTGATGGTGGGAATAAATCATCAGGGTGTTAGGAGAAAGTGTATCTTGAAGGTGTACTTATTCATGTGACCACATAACCAATGGAGCATACTACTCAATTAGGGTTGAGGATAATAAAAAGGGTAAGAAGAACTATACAAATATATTCATTTTCCTTAAACTGTTTTTTTGTTGACTAAGAATGAGAGCCCAAATTATTTAAAGAATCGATGTGGTTGAAGGAGTTGAGAAAGTGAGAGCTGTTAATGAAGGATGAAATTTCTTATTTTCATGTTAATAGTACTTGGTAGTTGACTCCATTACCAAAGAGTCAATAGAAAACTAAATGGGTTTACCAATTCAAGGATAAGCATGATGGTAGGATAAGATATAAGGTTATACTTATGGAAAAAAGTATTTTAACAAAATAAACTAATAGATTTCACTGAAATTCTTTTTCTTGTAGTAAATTCCAACATTATTTGAGTGGTTCTTAGCATTGTTTCATTAAATGGTTCACATATTGAGTATCTTGATGTGAGAATTTTTATAATTCATAGATATTTGTAAAATGAGATTTATGTGGTTAACCAAAAGTACTTATTGAGTGAAGAAATAAAGACCTAGTGTGTAAACTCTAGAAAAGTTTATATGGGTTGAAGCAGGAACTCAAGTAATGGAATAATAAGTTTGATGAATTCATGAGTAAAAATTCATAAAAATGGTGTTTCATGGATTAATTATTATATTTAAATTATTTTAATGATGGATATATTATATTTCCTCTGATTTTGGATTACATTTTCATCGTAGGGTCATGCATGAAAATGATTGATGAGATAAAAAGGTAGTTGGCCTAGGTGTTTGAGATGAGAAATATTGGTGAAGCTAGTAAGATTATGGTGATGAAAATCAAGATAGATTTTTTAGATGAGACCTTAATTTTTTAACAATATTATTATATTAAAAAAATCACCAAGTTTAGTATGTTATAATAAAATCCAATTTTTATTCCCCTTGAAAGTCATTTTAAGTTGTTTAAGGAGGACGCACCAATGACAGAACAAGAGGATGATCATATGGTGAAGGTTCCCTATAAAATATTTTTTGGAAACTTGATGTATTACATGGTTTTTACATGACCTAATATTGTTCATGTAGTGTGATTTTTCATAAGGTACATGATTAATCAAGGAAAACAACATTTGGAATGTGAAGTAGATAATGATATATTTGAAGGGAAGCAAGGAAATATCTTTGTGCTTTAGGAAATAAAATTCATTATAGGGATATGTGGATAATAATCTTGTAGATGATTTCAATGGTAGGTGGAGTACAAAGAGTTATGTTTTTACTTATGGAGGGACTGTATTAAGTTAGATATCTCATTTTTATAAGGTGGTGGAACTATCCACCGCATTGGTAGAGTATATTAATGTAATATAAGCTGAAAAGGAGATGGTTTGGATGAAAAACATCATGGAGGATCTAAAAAAAATATATGATGAAGATGTATTACACTATAAGAGATATATAGTTATATATATATATATATTAAATAACTTTTTATTTTAGGATAGGATGAAACATATTATATTTAATTACCAATTTATCGAATTCTTAATATAGAATGGTTTGTTTATATTATTAAAGATTCAACGTACTAGTAATATAATATATATTTTGATGAATTCGATGGTGACTAAGATGTTGAGGTATTATTATATGTCCATTGGTATTAATATGTGTATTTAGGTGTATAGGTATAATATAGAAGCATATTTTTGGAGCATGGAAGATAAAACAACTAGTCTTTCATGAATCATCGGGCTGAAGTTAAATATTTAAAGGGAAATAATTCATTAGTGAGTGATGAAGAGGAGAATATTAGATTAAGTTAGTTGTATAAATTGGAGTTATGAAAGCATTTCAATATTTTACTAGGAATTCATGGGATATTTTTTGAATATTGGATCCCAATCGATCATATAATTTTAGGCTAAGTTCTAGAGGCATTGTAGCATAGTTATAACACCCCAAGTTTTTGTGAATTTTTTTTTCAAATAAATTAATTTTATATGATAGATTTAATTATATATAACACCAATTTAATAATTTATTACACACAATACCAAGTCAATATTGTGCTACATGCAACATTGGCTTAGCTTTTATTACACACAACACTGAGTTTTAACAAAACCATGATATATTATCAATATAATAATTTAAATGTGATTGTAATAACATAGCCATTAAACTTAAAAATAATAATAATAATAAATAATTTTTAAATTTTAATTATATTATATTTATATAAATGAAACATATTGATAAAAAATAATTAATTTTCTATAAAGTCTATATATTTCAAAAATACTATTTTCTCAAAAAATGATTTTTATTTATTTTTGGGAACATTAATAAAATTAATTTCTCACAACTGTATAAAATTAATTTTTCAAAGTAAACTTTTTTTAAAAAATCACTTAAAATTTATCTTAAGGTGAATTTTTCTGATTTTTCTGTAAAGTTTCTTTTTTATGAATAGTGAAAAATAGTGAATTTTAATTGAAAACTGTATTTTAGTTTAATTTATTAATAAATTTTAATTATATTTTTATTTGGTTTTAAAATAAATTTACTTTAATTATGCGTTCATTAATAAATTTTATTTCATTAGAATAAATTTCATAATGATTTTTTAGATAAAAAATTTGTAAATTTTTGAACATTTTCTCTTTAAAAATCCACTTTCTCGTCGCTTATGTTGGATTAATTTTAAATAAATTTTCTCACTTATATGAATAGAATTTGGAATAAATGTATTAAATATTTTTAATAAGGATAATTAATATTATATAATAATTTCAAATCAATTTATGACCAAAATTAATAGTAAAAGAAGTAAAAATTATTTATCACGGTTAAGGTAAAAACGGGTTTACTAGGGAGGGATAAACTAAAAAGATACGAGTTAAAAATATCCAAAAACTTGTTCAAACCCCATTTTATAGAAATATTTAGAACTTATCCATTATATTATTATTAATGTTCCATTATTGGAGACTTTTTACATAAAAACATGGGTGGGGTTATTTCTTTCAAAAAAATTACAAGTGTGCAACTCACAACACTTATAATAGGCCACCCTCTATCCTCTCTTATTCACACCTGAAAAACCTTTTGTATCAGAAAATTCCTACCTAAATTACTTATATACTTTCATACTCTCATATTATAAGCCTTAATTTTGACATAAATCCAACCAAGGAAGAATTTTGGTGCAAACCTAATGAGGATACCCAAAGAAGAGGAAACATTAATCAATAAGCATTTTTATTTTATTTCTTCCTAAACCTTATTAAATTATTATTATAAAATTATGATATAATAACCTCATTATATTAAATATAATTATATATATTTTTATGTTCATAACCTACAAACATCTCCACTTCCATCAAATGGGTTATGAAATCATCGTTCATGTGTACGGTGGACTACCACCTCGCATACTGATGTCATTCATTTTTCCATTAAAACATATCAAGTATAGTTATAATGATGTATTAAATGTTTATGTATTATATTTATGATATTATTATACTTATTTAATTATTATATCACACATACCATCACACTTTTTATTTTATTTTTTGGAATATGATAACGTTGCTCATGTGTACGACGGACTACTGCCTCATGAAGCGATATGATTCATTCATGATTTACATGGAAGGTAATAAGGATTTTTTTAATAAAAATATGTGATATATATGATATAAAAATAATTCTGGGATGATAATATATCATTTAACTTTTATTCTTTCAATCAAATAATAAAATGGAAACATCGTTCATGGGTACGTACGGCCTGTCATTTCCATAAACAGTTTATTTCATTTTCTATCAATAAATTTTATGGATTAATCTAAATAAATATATAATTAATACATATGATATTTATATAATGTATAACATTCTGGAGATGATGAAATCATGTTGAAATTAAGAGGACCAAAAATAACAAATCAAAACATATACGAAAAACAAAGCGGTTATTACCTAAAACATAAATTTAACATGGAATTGTTAATAAATGGGTAATAAATGGTCATAAGAAAATAATATATAGAATTATATATATAAATATTTCTCTATAATATTAATATAATAAAATTATATGTATTATACAATATTTTTTAATGTGTACAACAGAAGTCAAGACTTAAGGAAAGGGAATTATAGATAATCTTTTATTCTAAGAGATATATCACCACTCGTTTTGTTTTGTGGTGTGTATACTGACACTTTGAAAAGTTATATCATGTATATAGTTATTTTAATGATATTTAAAGTTTCATTTTAGGATATTCTTTAATGGGGATTATGATTCAAGATTTTTCAAACGCGGTAAGGGACTTATGTCTCAATTTTCCTTCTTTGAGATGTATGTTATGTTATAAACTTATATTCATTAATGAGGTGTATATATATACCCATTAACATGTAATATCATGAATTTATTTATCCTTGTGATATTTTAAGTTCTATTTTATTTTATTTGAATATTACTTTAGAATTTTCAAGTTTATTTTCAAAGAAAAATATTTTTAAAATTTTTTATGTTTTAAAAAGTGTTTTTAAAGTGGAAAGGATATTTTCCTCAATAAATATTTTAAATGATCATTAAAAAATCATTTTTCATCTAAAATTACATTTGTATACATTAACAATTCTTTATTATGGTTATGATTAAAGGATTGAATGCTTATTATTTCTACAAATGGTTTATTTTTATGATGGAAAATTTTTTATGAGACCCTTTTAGCTTCCATGGGTTATACCATGATAAAATTTTTATGAAACCTACTTCTTTTCCATGGGTTATGCTATGATAAAATGATGAAATGACTATAAAACATATCTTATTTATATAATTTATAATATAATGAAATTTTTATAAACCCCATGTCATTTCATGAGTTATGGTATGATGAATGGTTTATGATCTTGTGGTACACACTAATATGGTTTTAATTATGTTATGTGTGGGGCCTATATATCCCTTCAATTAATTTGATACAGATTTATATCTCATGAAATATATAGGATTGGAATGGGGAGTGAACCTGATTTAGTAAGGGTCTTTTTCTACTATGATGGTTTTGGTAGTGAACCTTGACTACTATGATGGTTTGGTTAGTGAACTCATTCCACTATGATAGCCTTGAAATAATCCTTGACTAATATGGAAATGATTTTCTATTCTTTTTTCTATGAAAAAAAATTATGTCTTATGGAAATTTTATGCTCTCATGGATCATGTTCTTTTATTATCTTATGATTCATATCTTATTAACTTCCAATATTTATGTCATGACTCTGGATTTTGATATTTGATATTAAAGGTATGATTTTAAAACATTATTCTCATGTTCTCATACCCTTATGTTAATGTTATTCTTATGTATCTCCCTTGTTTACCCTTACAGAGCATTTATGCTCATCCTTTTCTTATGTTTCCTTTCATTGGGTTATGAAGAAATATATTGTGTATTTTATGTCTAAGAAGGGTTATAGTTGTGAATAACATAGTGGGAGATGATTTAGTTTACCTATGGACCTGTTATTTATGTTTCTAAGTTTCCAAAGACACTAAATTGTTACGGTCCTCAAGTTTTTGTTTGTGTAATGTAATTACAAATCACAAAAAATGATGTAATATAAATGTATGATTAGTCTGGGCCACTATAGTTAGTATCAAATTATAGTTTTAGTTAAAATTTGGAAAATAGTATGAGAAGACCTTAGTGATATTCCTAAGGACATGTATAAAGATAAGTGAAGGATGAGTCAAACTATAGTAAAATGTCCTAGAATTTTGGTAAAGGATAGAGAGATTGGTTTCCAAAAAATTAAATTCATATCAGGATACTAAAAGTGGATGTGGGTCTATCATATAGGTACCTAGGGATAATAACTCTAAAAGGGGAGTATTGAACTGGACTTGATCATTACCTGGTGCATGAAAATGAGCTTTGTTGCACGGTTGGTTTGACAATCCTGGGCGATATTCTTTAGAAATTCAAAAACTCTTTAAAAATCATCATGATGGATTTAAATAGATTATAACCATTAATGGCCTAGGATAAACATAATGTGTCATATATTAAATAAGGTGTCATGATTTAGAAATCCTATAAGTTATTTTTCATGATTATGTGGCTCCCCATCATGATTATTTTTTCTTACACTATACTTTTTGGTTTAATTCAACCTATGGAACGCAAAAAAAAACTATGTTAATTCTAAGTACAAAGTATAATGAAATGATTATACTCCTGATCATTCAAATGTTATGGGAGATGGAATGAAAGTTCTCATTTTTATGTTCACAAAACTTTCTCAAAATAAGAATCATGTTGGACTTCCAAAAAAAGTGGGGAATAATATTTTGTTGATTCCTTCATGTGGAAACATTCAATTTCTTTAAATGGGTCATTTATTCCCCTATTTGCTAAATAATGGATCAATACCACTTAAAATATATTTTCTACTCTACAGTTTTTGTTACATGAAAATTTCATTTTAGATGTCTAACATTTATAATATTAAGTGGATCAATGGTTTAATATTATCAATAATATGAGGCAACATTATGAAATTGAATCTATGGATTGAGATGATTTCATAAACATATTTTTCAATAATTATTATCCTCATATTCTTCATAAAAATATGGAGAAGGAGTTACTTAAGCTAAATAAATACTATGATGTATTTTTTGGTACCTATAATGAAAATTTTACAATACATTCAAGGTAGGATTTTGGCATTATCATCCAACCTAATAGTATGGTTGATCGATTCTTTAGTGGATAAAAACCAAGTCTACGAAGGGAATTATCCATAAGATACTTTAGTATCTATGAAGAGATTGGTTTATGTGCTATCAAGGTGGAAATGTAGGTTATAGTTATGTATCAATATCATGATTTTTATAAAAATAAAAAATTTAATTCGATAGAAAATCTATGAACCGTGGAAAGAATAAGATGGTATTTCCTTATTACCGAAGTGTAGGAATAATTATGGAGAAAATTATCTTAAGGGTACTGGTAAATATTTTAAGTATAGAAGGGAATTTCATTGGGAAATTGATTTGCAAAGTGATGGGAAGAAGTTAGTTGACAATGTGGATAGAGAGAAAGTTGTACATAATGTACCACCCACAATTTAGTGTTACAAGATCAATTAGTGTGGGAATTATGATAACCATTTCCCAAATGTGAAGTTTAATGTTGAGGATCAAAATCATTAACCACTTTACCCAATAGATAAAGGTAAATCTCATCTGATCACTATTTTTGATGAGGTTGTGTTAACGATATGGTGAAAAGTGAAAATACCATACACTCTAGAACTTGTAATGTCTTATTTGACTCTTGATCTACCCATTCATTCATATCTGGAGAATTTTATGAGGGTATCAATATTCCATCCAAATTATTAGATATAGATTTAGTAGTGAAAACCCCATAATGGTATGCTTATCGCATATCAAGTCTATGATTAATCTCTAGTTAACGCTGGTAGGAATGTTCTTCCTGTAAATATTACCATCCTAAGATTAAATCTAATGGAGGCCTCTACCCACATGAGTGTTCAATTCCACCTCAACATCTGAGTATTATATTTGTGCACACGACTCTAATGGATCATCATCCAATCATGGTGAGTAGAAATCAAAACAAAAGTTTCTAAGACACATCATCTCACCACCTCATTCCCCTATAACTATTTTTCTCAATCTAATGGTCAACACCATCCAATATCACATATCGCATGAATGTAACTTGATGAACCTCATCACCTCAATTTGATGACCATGTCGCCCAATCTGTGATCAACATCACCTAAAGTATCCAAGAAAAGCCCAAACTGATGAACCATGTTTCCTTATCCAAATTTTCATCATTATATCAGTCCTCAGGTCGTTCCCATCACATTCCCATTAAACTCATCACATTTAATATAAAAAAGTTAATTCCATAAAATGAACACCCCTGCCTAAATTGTCCAACATTTGAAGCCTCTCACCATGCTCATACCATTTTTAGTTTGGTTGGATCATTCCCATAGGCATATCCAATGATCAATTACTTAATTTAAAATAAATCCATCAATTAAATAGGGTACCTCTCAAACAACCCAAAGGAACATACAATAACTCACCCCAAAAACATGATTAAAATCAAAGAGAAAGCTTGGAACTACCTACCTCATGTTGGTAGATTATTTCTAGTCCAATATGTGCCTCTAACTCGAGTACATTTTTAATAAATTGGTGTTTCAGAAGAACTCCCTGAAAATAGGGTAAATGGATATAAAAAATTTAGTGCTCTTTGTAGAAAGATAAAGGATGAAAGGAAACAAGAGGATTTTAGGGATTACCAATGCAGTTTCAATAAGATTGATATCTTGTAAAACAGATCTCGGATAGAGAGTTGAGCTCAACACCTAGGTGAGAAAGAGGAAAAGGGATACCCCCTATGTGTGCAGGTGAAGGGGAGGAAAAATGAGGGATAGATATGAAATATAAGTTAGGAGAATTTTTTAAATTTCACACACTTTAATTATCTGTATGGTTTGGCTACATGGTTTGGTTAACCATTCACCAATCGTGCAACACCCACTATTAAGGCACTACACCTTGCATGGTTCTCTAAACCATGAAACAACCATGTAAATTACATCTGCTAAAAACTAAAGATTTTTTTCATGATCATGAACCCCATCCTTAATGGTTAGAAAAATAGGGTCCATTTCACTTGGAGGGCCACATGGTTTATCCTAAGAGGATGCACAGTTTTTCCAAACAATGAACCCTAGTCTACGCCTTCTTCAAAGTTTGGGTTTTCATCCTATGATTCATGTGAAACCTACTCAAACTCCTAAGACACTTGATAATTATTAAAACACATATAAAAAAGTACTTAGATAAAATTAACTCTTATAATTATGTTCAAAATATCAAGAAAAGAGCCTGCATACTCACCAAACATCAAAAATTCAAACGAGTTGACGAATTCAACCTGCTCCATAAGCACAAGTTGTTATAGTCTCCCCAACTTAACATAGCTTTTATATTAGATATAAAACATTACTAAGATATGGTACTAAACATAGCCATCTATTTTTTATCAACCTAGTCTACCCCAGTCATCAATTCATTGGTTAACTCTCTCAAGTTGCTCCTCACATTAGGAGTTACCAACCATGGTCGCCTCTCAACCCAAAACCCAAATAAACTGATGGTCCACCAAACATATTCAGAATCAAAATTCCTCATGGGATTATTCATCACCCCTAAAACAAATTGGCTGATCAAATAATTCCTTTTTCATATCTGACACCCGTCATGATCTTCACCTCATCATATGCCTCCCTTGTGCCCATGTCGCTCATGGCGCCTTTGAGGTCTCACATCCCATCATATGCCCAAAATTAGTTTAGTTCCTCACATATAATGTATTTCCAACATCACAGTGATTCCCAGATGCTTATTCACCTCAAAGATTCTTGCATTATGTCTATGACTAGATGTCAATGCACCTCAAGTAATCCTGTATCATATCAATTCCCATAGATAATCTGGGTTCCATACACCTCATATGTATATAATACATCCAAGCTGATTCCAACCTACTAAAAAACATATGTATACTCAAAAATACATCTCATGAACCTTTTTAACCCAAAATCTGACATTCCTAAAAAAATGTCCATGCCAAAATAAAAAACACCCTGGTCACACCCACGGCGTATCGCTGACTTCCATCGGCTCACCAACCTTCTCTGGCCCCAGTAAATCAACAACATGAACCTAGACCAAAGTATTAATTCCTATATCCTAGACTCCCTAAGGAACTACACTAGATACTTTCCACAATACTCACTACTAGGTCCCAATATCTCTTCCATAACCTTTTAATGTTGATGAATCTCAGCTACAAGCTCCTGGAACCGCTCTTGGTCCAACCTCAAAACCCTAATTCTTCCCTGGTCCCTGACATCCATATTTCTGATAAGGATTACTGAAGAACCTATATAGATTCCTAACCTGGACACATGCTCGGTACTCATTCGACACCTGATTACACTATATCCACACATGTCCGAGTATCCCGTAATAGAAGCAAAACATTGAAGACCCACTCCTCGATGGTCTGTCTGAGCCACTAGAATAAATTCCCTACTAAGAATCATCTCATCCTATATTCCTACTATCTAAATCATCGCCACTGTAATCATCTGATTCCCTCACCCATCTCATGTATAACTGGTCACTTAGATTTACCTTGGCTATCAGCACCTGATTTTTAGCCTCTAAGAATGAGTCTAACCTAAAGATATTTAACTATACATGAATGGAATCAAATAAACCATCCTCGAAACACCTCAACCTCAAGGTATCATCACCCACCATAACATGTAAGAAATGAGACAAGTATGTGAAAGTAGTGGTATATTCCATGATGGACATGTATCCCAATTGAAGGTTCAAAAAATCCTGATCTCTCTTCAACATCAATTTATCTAGGAAGAAGTGATCGAAGAACCTAACCTAAATGTCCTTCCAAGCCAGTCCCTTGTGTATTCCATCCTAAACATGTACTCCCCACCAGTATTTAGTAGGTCCTCTAAGAATTTATGTCCCCAACTTCACCCATCATCTTGGGGTGGATCAAGTTGGTTGAAAATGGTCTTCACAAACTCTATTTAGTTCTCATCCACATGTGAGCCACACTCACCCTGAAATAAAAATGGGTGATGTGACTGCAACCCTCAGGTCAAGTATTCCATAGAAGGATCAACAACCTAATATCCCTTATCGATCACCTGGATGACACAAACCAAGATCACCATAATTTAACTATCTCACCATGGCTCAAAATCAATAAAATCTAGTGGTTTCCTCTCCTACACTAGAGTATGAAACAGAACCTATACCTATGTATCATGGTCTTCTTGACACTTTGGGGGCTCATCCCAACCCTTATGAGCCTCAACCTATGCACACTCCAGCGGCATCAAATCACCACCCTCCTGAATCTCCACCATAGCTCATCTAGGTGGCATCCCACTAAATACCAATATCATGGTTAGACATCCATAATAACATATATATATATATATATATATAATGTGGATAGGGAAATTTTTAACCATAAACACAATCTCACTAACCTTAAACTCCACCCTCGCAACAATGTCACATGATGTATGGCATCATGGCCCCTTACCCGACCATATCATAGCCATGTATCACATATAAATTCAGACTCATGGCCCCTCACCTACCCATAACAGAGTCATATATCTCATATCAATATGATCTACATGAGTAAAATTCCACCAAAGAGGATAATCAATAAAACACTGTTTGGATTATTTTTTTACATTTTAAATAGCTCACTCACTTTCATTATCCATGCATTCTCGAATTAGTGATAGTCGCACATATAAATATATCAAATATAACATATAATCACACATAGATTTCATTAGAACCACATGCCATGGTTGGCTGAGTAGAATACTGCCAAAGAGAGGCTAAATAGGAAAACATTTTTTAGCTTCCTTTATTGGAAATTTAAATAACCCAACCCCTCTTAGTGAAATCTTGGTTCCAAATGAAAATCATTATAAATTTATCATAGACACTTGTATATATATATATATCATCATATGTTCCTTTCAAGAAAGAATAACAAAACCCCACTTATCATCCTGGTCCAAGGATCCAAATATCTTTTCCCTTGACATATCAGGCCAAGGGTCACATATAATAATTGATAATAATAACATCCATTTTCACCACTTGAGTTTAAAATCATATCAATTATAAAGATAGTAAATCATATCATCAATTTCTCACCCCCAAAAACATGATTTCCCCCCCGTGTATTGGGCTATAGGAACCCAAACACAAGCTCTAAACCCAGTTCTGAAGACATCCTATTCTCTAATCTACCATATCCTAAATATTAAGTTCAAATTGATAGAAAATAATTTTATATCATTAGTATCCATTTTAATTATACTACTAATTCTTAGTCAAAAACTTCTTTGATACCATTTTTAGCGCCCTGACCCATCTTTCCATCGGAATAGTGCTCAGGGTTGGTGTTCTAATATACCTTAGGCATGCCTCCCTAAATTACAAAGGCTTCAAAGTAGTCGATAGGGTGTAAATAGGTTATAGTGGAGAGATAATAACCTCTTTTGGTGATAATGTTAAAGTTATATATATATATAACATAGTGGAAAAGGACTATAACACTGGACCTATAATCCACCATAGTAGAAGCACATGTAGTAGGAGTAATAAATATAAACAAACTTAACATAAAATTTTCAGAATAAGATACCATAAGATACCATTTATAGAAACATTCATTCAAAATAGTGTATACAAGAAAATAGTAAAAATGATTACCAGTGGCTAAACTCAATACGTACATATATAAGCATGATGAAACAATAGGATGACATAGAATTAACTCTAACTAAAAGAGGATCCCAAGGTAATTTCCATCTATCCTATACTAAGAAACCCAACATGATCGTTAAGGTCCATCTATTAAGCCTAAACCCTTTCCTGGTCATAGAAGCATAAATTCTACATGCATCCCAAGGGGACCTTATACGGTGTGAGAATAAATCTCAGTAGGTCACCACCAATGTGTGTCTAACTTATATCTATGATAAATCGGGTATATCTAAATATATATAAATATCACATGTGCATCATTTAAATAACTTTATTCTCTAATTCTTGATGTGCATAAGTAATAAATCACCTACTTCATCCATCTTTGGTATAATGGTAGTGGAGAGGATCCTTAGATTAACTTCCAAGGCATACATTGAAAAAATGATTATAGGAAAACCCTCAGGTTCCACCTCTAAAAGAATAAATCAGAACCTCATTCAATCAATCATGTACCGATGTCCAAAAAGGAATGCCCAAAAAATAAGTACATGGTCCCTCGTACACCTTATTGAAACCTCCTATTGGCTTGAAGCCCGACGTCTCAAGGAACAACGATGTATATCCTCCAAATAATAACACCATCATCTTAATAGCCAATGTCTTAGGGAATGGAGATATCTATCCTCCCAAATAATCCCATCCCAATGGCTTTAATATACAGAAACCCTCAACCCCGAAATGATGACCTCAATACCATAAACCAATGGATCCTCATCATCCATCTAGATTTCTATGGTAAGTACCTTCAACTTCATTGATGTTCCACACCATCCTAAGCTGAAATATAAAAGAGGCCTCTACCCACATTAGTGGTTAATACCACAAAATCATCTAAGTCCTATCAATGTGCACACGACTCCAGTGGCGTGTCAACGAATCATGGTGAACATCAATCCCCAAAAAAGTGCCTAATTTACATCATTTTGGCACCTCATGCCCCCAAGGTCACGTTTCTCAATCATATGGTAAACACTATCCAATATCACATGACTCATGCCTGTAACCTAATGAACCTCATTGCCTAAATATAATACCATGTCACTTAACCAGTGGTCAACATCACCCAAAGTATCTATGCCAAGCCCAACCAGAAAAACCATGTCACCTCATCCAAATGGTCAACATCATCTCAATTGTTGGTTTGTGCCTATCGCATTCCCATGGAACTTGATAGTTTTACTTCATGTATACATTTTATGGTATTTTAAGGTATTGATTTGTGTATTTAATTGAATAATATTTAAAATTATGGAAAGAATTGATTTGCTTTATTCTTTAAGGAAGGAAATAATGAATCTTTGGAAAAGGATAAAAAAGAGGCAAATTTTAGAGCTAAAGGAAACTTCACATAATGAGATTAGCTCATGGAATGACATAGGATTTTTGAAGATAGAGAAAGATAGCTAACTAAACAAAGACCAATTAAACATCATTTATTCTGATTGAACAACATTCATTTTCAAAATTAGTTTCCACCAATTTATGAAAGTCATGACACCATTACACGCTATGGAGATTACATGGCGTGCATTCTATTTACATGGAATGAGTTTTTTCGAGATATGTTATTGAAGAGATATGCTGAAATTCTCAACCCCTCCTCCCACAGTGAAAATTAATAGATTGCATGATGTGTAAAACATTACACATCATAATGGTATCGAGAAATAGAAAATTAAATTTGAAGAAGTTGAGGGTTTGATGCAGAACCCTTTATATTCACCACCTCAATCA
Source organism: Viscum album (assembly GCA_963277665.1). Taxonomy (NCBI): domain Eukaryota; kingdom Viridiplantae; phylum Streptophyta; class Magnoliopsida; order Santalales; family Viscaceae; genus Viscum; species Viscum album. The sequence goes on from OY728133.1 coordinate 616,710,285, forward strand.
CTCCTTTGGGACCATTCTGGATGAGAGATTAGATAATGATTCACTATCGAGGATGCACACCACTGCGGAGCCCTAATACATCTATTCTATAATATTTTATTTCATGTTTTTTTACACCCTATCATGCCTAACATGAGTGGGTGATTTCTTCATGTCAGGGATTTCATGATGAATGGGGATTGAATGTATAAGGTATTTTATTTTTTATTTCAATTTATGTTGAGATTTCACATTTATTTTCATTTCAATCTATTTCTTGATTCTTCTTGCATGACCATTGTGAGTGGGGTTGGGGAATGGATTTAATTTCTTTCTTTCTTTTAGAATTACCATTTCCTAAGTTGATTGAATGAATTTGTTTGGTGTGCAATATACGGTTTAGACTTCCACCATGACCATTGGGTTTGTCCTTTCCCTGTATTTAAATTTGGTTTTGGGTTACCCATAATTCATAATCTGAAGTAACCAACCATGAGAAAAGAAGAAATTAGGATGGAGATCATTTTACATGACCATTGCACTCTCTAGGACCCAATTCTGACAATTGCATAATTTTTTAGTAATTGTTTTATACCTTTTCAACCCATGAACATGGATTTATTGCTTCTCGACACCATTTTTATATCTTCTTATCCCAATATCTTCACAAATCCAATGCTCAATATCTCAGATATTATTTCTAATATTTTATATTATTTTATGTTTATTTTATTTAATTAATATTTTCTCCAACTTTATCTCAGTGGGTTAGACCTCAGACTTCCAATTCATATATTACCCTATAGTTTAGTGGTTTTTTTCATGTTATAAATTTCTAAATTCAGTAACCCTATGGGAAATAACGACATTTTAGGGGATATCAAAACTCATCACATTTAATATAAACAATTTAATTCCATAAAATGAATACCCTAGCCTAAAATTACTAAGTTATAAAGCCTATCACTAGTCTCACACCTTTTGTAGTCAAGTGGGATCATTCGCATTGGAATCTCCAATGATTAATTACTTAATTTAAAAACAATATTTTAATTAAATTGGGTATATCTTGGATAACCCAATAGAACACTTAAGAGTTCACCCACAAAACATGAGTGAAATAAAAGATATATCAAGGAACCACATGAATCATGTTGGTAGATGCTTTATCATCTGATATCATCCTCTAACTCGAGCCGATTAGGAAGAAATTAGTGTTTTAAATGAACACCATCAAAATGGGGAAAACTGGCTTACATATATTTACTTCTTCATATAGAGAGAGCAAGGATGAAAGGAAGCTTGAGGATTAGAGGCCTTACTAATGTAGTTCCAATGATACTGAATGGTTTAAGAATATAGCTCGTATGGAGAGTGGATCTCAACACCTACGTGAGGAGGAGGAAATAGGAGACCCCCTATTTGAGCATGTGAAGGAGCAGAGAAATAAGAGAGAAATTATAAATAAAAGGGAGGGGTATTTTTTTACATTTCACACAAATTATTGATCTACATGGTTTGGATGCACTATTTGGATAACCGTGCACCAATCATGTGGAACACATTGTCTATGCACCCCACCTTGCATGTTTGTCCCGCATGATTTTCCAAACCATGCAACAACCGTGTGAATTGCCTCTGCTAAAAACTGTGGAGTTTTTTCAAGGTCATGAACACCCTCTTTCATGGTTTGACAAACTGTGTCTAGTGCACCTAGAGGGCTGAACGGTTTCTCCTAGAAGGTTTCATGGTTAGTCCAAATCGTGCGCCTTAGTTTGTGCCTTTTTTAATGTTTGGATTTTCATCCTCCAATGCACCCAAAACCCGCTCGAGACCGTGAGACACTTACCAAGAATTAAAACCCATATAAAACAAGGCCTTGGGTCAAAGGAAATATCAAAATTAAGATTCAAAGATCAAGACAAAATTTGGAACACTCACCAAACTTCAATAATTCGAACAGGTTGAGGAATTTGACATGCTCCAAAAACCTAAGTCATTACATATTTATACACACGCACACAAAAATATATATAAACACACACACACACATACACATATAAACATATATGTATATAAGAATATATATATATAAACATATATATATATAACATATATATATATATAAACATAGATATGTAAAATATAAAAATACATTTATATATATATAACACATATACAATTTTAATTTAGCAATTTTTTTAAGAAAATATGGATATTTTAGTGATAATTTTACCACTATTTTAAATCATTATCAATTATATATAAGCATAATTATATTAATTTATATATATATATATACACTTAAATAAAATTTTGTCATTATATTTATATATATAAATTTTTATTTATATACAAATACATTAACATATATTTAAATATCATAATATTTATATATATATATCTAAACACACAGATAAATATATATATTTATTTATTTATTTATTTAAATATCCCTTAGGGTGTATCTAATCAATGGTAATTGCCCTTTTGGGTCTCGATAAGGTCTCAAGTTTGTGTCTCGTTGAGTTCTTCCATACTTTTGTGTGTTGAGTGTTTTTATTGATAATGTATCTCATTTATCTAAATTGATGTAAATATATATTTAGATGTGTATATATATAAACACACACACATATATATATATTTATATTTATATATATATATTCATATATTTATATATGAAAATACATATATATTTTAAATTTATCCTTGTTTTTAAGAAAACATGGCTATTTTAGTGACATTTTTACCAATGTTTTAAAATGTGTCTAATTATATATATATAATTATTAATATATTAATTTACATATATATATAAATAAAAAATTATAATCATAGTTATATACACACACATATATACATGTGTGTGTAAATACACACACACACACATATATATATATATAAACACGCAAGAATACACACACACACACACACATATATATATATATATTGTAAACTTATATATAAAATATAAATATATATAATATATATATATATAGTAACATATATATAAAAATATATATACATATATTAATATATTAAATTATATAAATATATATATACATTATTAGTTTCTTCGAATACTGAAACTTATCAATATATATATATTAATATAGCATAATGCAATATTATAATAAAAAATGGTTTAGATAGTTTGGTCCAATTGATGGTAGTGAGTCTCCATGTTCTATCTTCAATTCTTGATGGATGCAAATTTTCAATTAATGTGCATGTTTGGTGTGTTGGGTGTCATGCATGCCCAGAGAGTGGGGAGTGTGGGAGGGAAAATTTAGGATGATGTGGGTTGACTCTAGTTGATGGATGGGTTTAGGTAGAGGAGGAATGTGGATTCAAGGGGATGTGGGTTTGACATGGGTTGACTCTGGCGAGTTAACGGGTTCAAGTAGAGGGGGAATTATGTAGGTGACATCTAGTATGTACAATTTTTTCCTTTTATTATAAAAAAACATCTAATATTGTTATTAGAAAAATAATTATGAATTTCAAAAAACTAGCCACATTTATAAAAAAAACATGGCTAAATAATGACTCATTTACTGACATTTCTAAAAAAACACTGATAAATGAGGTGTTTCCAATTAGATACCTTTAATTATGTATCCAATTATCCATGTTTATAAACATATATAGTTATAGATATTAAAAAATATATCACTATTTGGGGACATTTATAAACTTGGATAATTGGTGGTATTTATAAACATCGATAATTAGTGATATCTCATTTAATTATGTTTTTCTGAAATATTGTTAAATGGGTTAAATACATTTTAAAACATCACTAATTTAAAAAAAACATCCCTAAATTATATTTTTCTTGTACTGTGTAGGGATTCTTCCCATACCAATTAAATACTTATGTTATTTTTTTTATTCTCCTTATTTTTATATAATTTAATCTTATTTTAGAATCATTTTTGAAGGATATATTCCCTAGAGCCTCTATGTTGTATGGTATGATATGGGTGTCATAGAGTATCAAAAGTATGATGCAAATGGATTATTACAATCCATTGGGTATATAATTTATTATGATATAGTGATATTGTATGTGATATGTGGTGTATTCATATCTCAAATCATTCTATACTCAGACAGTCGAGAACAGATGGGTTGGCTATATGGGATTGACATGCTTTGTGTCCTAGGTCAAATTATTTCTTAAACAAAGGGAGAATTTGATAATACACATTTTTATATGATGCACACTGGTGGACAAAGGTATAGAGATACATGTGTTGGATGGAGATCACTCTAGATCCCATTATATATTGAGTGGTATTGATTCTTTTCTATAGGACCCTTTTTTCTTATATATATGTATCTATAGATTTTTATTTTTTTTCAACTTTGTAAACGCATGTGATGTAACAATTTGTTTTTGACTGAATAGGGATTGAGTTCAACTCGGTGGTATACTCTAAAATATGTTTTAGAGTTAATCCAAAATTATTTTGGATAGTTATTTACTATTTATTACATATGATGTGATATCAGGTGAAGTTAATAATTTCTTTCCAAAAGTTTTTTATAAGATATCCAAAAGGATTTTTGGATATGATTTTATAAGTTATTGTATATGATACAATATAAGGTGAAATAGAAAGAATCCTTTAAGGAATTAGTGAAAATGGGAGATTTATAAGAATATTCTCTAAATATTTATATATATACATATGTGATATATATATATATATATAAACAGATATACATATATTTATATATATGATATATATATATATATAACTTGTATATCACCTTGAATATAAATTCATTGGGTATATTATTTGTGTGTTGGATTCTCGAATTATTCTCCATCAAGTATATCATTAAGATAAATGTTTCATAAGATGAATTTTATGGGAGTTAAATGCATTAATGCATATGATGAATGAATTAGTGAAGGAATAATTACATGTGTTATAAAATCATGAATTAATTATTAAACTGTTGAGGAGTTTTGTCAAGGTCTTTATAAATTTTCTTCCATGTGATGATGATATGTGTATGGATTTTGATCCTCACTTTGGCTGAAACTCCCTGAGACATGAAACTATCTTTCTGTAATGCCCCGACCCTAGTTACCCATAGTTGGTGCATTATTACATAACATTGTCATGATCATAAGGGATCAAATCCTAAAATACCGATCAGTTTAGTACCCTTGGAAGTGCTAGATGCATACATAAGTTTTACAATAAATTGTGAAATGAAAAACAACAACATTTTGTCTCCTTTTAACACATTCATCTCCCTTAGACTATCCCTATAGGTTAGTCATAATATACTTCTTTGCATCCTAGGAAAAATAAAACATAGAATGGGGTGAGCTTAGCTTCTCAGTAAGGATAACAATATAGCAGAAACTTTCGTAAATAATCATAAACTTTTAAGGAAATGTATAAGACTAAAAAAAGATTTTTAAACTTAAACTTCAGAATAATATGGAAAAGATAAATCAAATAATTCCATTTACTTATTCACATAGATACTCTACTAGTCTAATAATCACATTTAATATCAATAGGCAATTTTATAATGATGGAATGCATAATGTCGGACATCAAAACCACATATTCAAGGCCTCGTGATAAGACTACAAATAAGATTTTTTCAAGTCCTTATGAAAAGAAACCAGTTAGTCTCATGAGACCTATCGATGCATCGAGAAGCTACAGCAGGCTCCACCTATCACTTACTAAGTCCAATGCATTCCTCATATGAAAAGGTTGAAATATAACATAAATATTCATATTAAAACTAGCATATGAAATGCTAATACTTTAACCATAAACCATTAATGGTATAAAAACAACACATCCATAGTCAAACATATCCCAAAACCTTCAATACAATATGGAATATTGCATCATTATAAATAAACTTTAAACAAGTGTGAAATCCATCAAAGGATGTTGACATAGATAAAATCAAAACTATTTGAGAGAAATATCTCTTTCTATTTTGAAATCATTTAAATGTCACATAATTATAAAATAAATCATTTATTTTGAAAATATTTTTATAATCTTGTAAGTGAATCTTATAAGATTTTATAATGGTGGAAAATAGCTACATTCTTTGTATAAGTTAAAAACATTCTTTCCTTAATTTTGTAGAAATGGTCGTAAAAGACCTTGTTTGAAAATGACGGAAATGTTCATTTATATAAATTGTATAAAAAGTAAAACAAGGTTATAAATGACTTTAACCCATAGTCTAGGAAATTTTAAAAATGTTTTGAAATACATTTTTAAGAGACATGGATGTGGATGATAAAGAGGTTCCAGTACATGCTCACATATTATTAACCTCGGATAATGAAGAGATTGTAGAATTAACCCTTACCATGTACTTTTCCTTGGTTGAGGGTCTATTAAACTCCTATATAATAGTTAAATTATTTTTATTAAATTATACAAGAACTACATACATAAATATGATGTCATATATGATCTTATAATATTTCTTTGTTGATAATATTTCAGTAGTATCATCATTTCGGGTGTTAACTAATTCGTTTATATTTACATGTTTTGTTATGTAAGTCATGTTTGTTATGGATAATATGTATTTTATTCATATAAATAATGATATTAAGTTCTTAAAATTATTTTCTAATCATAAAATTAAATTTATTCTTGAATGGTTATGATGGGGAATGAATCTCATCGCGTTCGTGGAGACGGTTATCCGTACGTACGCACGAGCGGCCATAACATTCTATTGATGGTAGAATCGTATGTAATTGGATGGTATATAATATATACAGAATCATTAACATGTTATATTTATTATTTACATCAATTATACTCATTATTATACCCCTCCAAAATAATTAAGTGTTGAATAAAAAACTACACCATGACGTGAAGATAGTAAGTTATGCGTGTGCATGTATAGTGACTTGTCATTCATAGAATGGATAGAAAAATTAATATGGTTGTACCATATTTATAATAACATCATACTATGTATAATTTACTGGAGTTATTATTTTGGTGTGGAAACAACAAAGAATGAGTAAGTGGAAGAAGAAAATAACTTTGAAAGAGGTGTTGAAATTATTACCTCTTCTTCAGGTGTTTCCTTTTGAGTTGATCAAAAGAGCTCCTTAGGTTGGATTTTGGATCAAAGTAAGGATTATAGTTATAAATGAGGGTATTTTAGAGGATATTTTATCAGGTTTTGGCTGATATAAATGTATTAGGAGGTGTTACTTTTAGAGAAGGGGAAGTACCCTTTTATAAGAGAGGTGAGGGTCACTTTAGGAAAAGCTTGAAATATTATTTTTTTATACAATCATATTCGGTTTATAATGGCTCCAATATGATTTAGTTTGAGTATAAGGTGGGTATGGGTAGAAAAATTCTCAACCAATAGGTTTTATACAGGTTTAGGTCACCATATTAACCTTATCTTGTATATTTAATGCTCGGTTAAATCGTTTAACATTTACCATGTCTCTCTGTATATTTATATTATATGGTTAATAAACTTAATATAAAATGAAAAAAAAACCCAAGTGGTTCATTAATGTCATATCTATTATTATATAAGTCTTTTGTTCTAGCCTTATATTTTTAGTACTATTATATCATTTAATAATATAGTATTATTTTTAAAAACTCATTTATGTCAATTTTGACACTATTTAGTATTTTATTTTTGTTAAAGTCCTAAAAACTTCATTACTTCGAAAAAAATCATTTAATCAACCCTAACATGTCATATTGACCTATAAAATTCATGTAATTCATCAAAAGTATCAAATTACATTTATTTGGATATTTATAAAATCAATTATTTTAATATTTCATTAATAAGGTAATTACTGCATCATCATTGTGTCACAAATAAATTTAATTATTTAAAATATAAAAATTATAAATAAAATACAATTATGTATGAAATATTTTTATCTTTATAATGAATATTTATAGTCGAATTTATCTTATGTGTAACCCTATATTAAAAATGTTTTAACTATTAAACTTTGAATTTAACATTTTTAACTCTTCTTTAAATAAAATATAATAAATGTCCTAATCTAATCCAAGTGGGTAAAATAAGATCATATTTTATTCCTAAGTTTTATTTTGGTCGAAATACACTTATCCAATAGAATTAGGACATGTGTTAGGGTAATTATAATATCATTTTTACCTTTAATTCCCTATTTACTTTTAATTGTGGTAAATAAAAGTCAAAAATTACTATTCACCAAAAAATAATTTTCAGCTTATTGAACCACATTTTACTTAATGATATCAACTTTTTCTCTTGGATTTTTGAAATTCAATTCATAGAAGCGGTAAAATTTCGTTTTATGCAAATTTGCAAATGTGCTTAGAAGGTGGGTAAATGACGGTAAAAAGTTATATAAAATTTTATATATCTAATACTATTATAAAATGACTCCAATAAATTACACTAAACATATATAGGTATTATGTATCTATTTTTACCTAATATAAATTTAAATAAAATAACTAATTATTTAAATAAAAATTGGTTTTAAACAATAACACAGTGTTTTTCACAAGTCATCAAAAATTTAATGTTTTCAGAAAAATACAAAAAAAATCACCCTCAGCTAATTTTGATATTATGAATCCAAAAATGAAGTCCATTTTGAAAAATAAAATTTATAAAATTTTAAAAAGTGGGCATTACTATTCATAACAGATATTTTGATTGGTCGTGGTGTGTTAAAACTCCAAGTTGTGTACTACACAACATATTGCATTATTCAAAGGGAAACGTGCCATCGAAGCTTGGGGTGTTACATTCTCCCCTCATTCAAATAATTTCATCCTCGAAATATATGTAATATTACTGTATAAAAAGATTCGGGTGGTTCTCCATCATAAGTTCCTCATATTCCCACATTGTCTCTTCTATCTTATGGTTTCTTTATAGAACTTTTTCTAGATGATTCTTCCAGTTTCTCAGCACTTGTTCTCTAGTATCAAGAATCTTGATAGGCTCTTTGCAATAAGACGGATCAGGTTCCAGTTCTATTTCATTATATATGAGTACATGTGTTGGGTCAGTCATTTATTTTCTCAATAGTGATATGTGGAACACATCATAAACTTTGGAGAGACTTGAAGGCATTTCCAAATGGTAAGCTACAACTCCAATTCATTCTAGAATCTCGAATGGTCTGATGTACATGGGACTTAATTTACCCTTCTTACTGAATCATATAACACCCTTTTATGGAGATACCTTCATGAAAACAAGATCACCTACTTGAAATTCCAAATATTTCCTTCGATTGTTGGCATAGATCTTTTGCCTACTTTGAGCTGCTTTGATGGGGTTTTGGATAACCTTCACCTTTTCCATTGTTTCCTCAACAAGTTCTCAGCGAACGAGTTTTATTCCACCACCATCATCCAAAGAAGTTGGTGGGTGACATATCTATCTATATAACTCTTCATATGGTGCCATCTAAATACTTTAATATAAGCTATTGTTATAGTAAAATTCTACCAGAGGTAAATACTAATCACACATACCTTGAAATTCAAGTGAGAAAGATCTCAACATGTTTTATATGGTTTGAATATTTCATTCTTATTTTCCATCAATTTGTGGGTGGTAGGTAGTGCTCAAATGAAGTTTAGTATCCAAGGCCTTCTGAAGACTTTTCCAGAATCTTGATGTAAAATGGGGATCATGATCAGAAACAATCTATAGGGTCACTCTATGAAGTCTTACAACGTCATTAATATATAGTCTTGTTAAAAGTTCAAGTGGTAAATCTTATCTTACAGTAGGAAAATGTGTTGACTTTGTAAGACGATCAGCAATGACCCATATTGCATCATTCCTTCTAGGAGTGTTTGGTAGCCCCATGAAAAGTTTCATCATAATATTATTCGATTTCCACTCAGGTATGGGAATAGGTTGCATGAATCCTCTACGATCTTGTCTTCCAGCCTTAACACATTGACAAACCATACATCTTGACACATAATCAGCAATCTCTCTCTTTATGTTGTCCCACTAGAAATGTTCCTTCAACTCTCTATATATCTTAGTGCTACTAGGGTGTATAGAGAAATTGGAGCTATGAGCATCATCCAACAATTCCCTTTTTAGATCATTTATATTATTAACACAAATTCTCTTCCCAAATTTCAAAATTCCATATTCATATACTAATTAAATCAATCTCCCATCATTCACAGCTTTAATTTTCTTTTGAAACTCCTCATCCTCAGTCTGAGAACTTTTTATCCTTTCTATTAAATTTATATTAGCAACCATTTGAAAAATTAGTCATGGTTAACCTTCCATGATTATTCCCATATCCATATTTACTAGATCCATGAACATAGGATCACTTTCAACTCTCATCTTGTTCAAAACTCTATGATCCTTTCTGCTCAAAGAATTTCCTGCCTTATTTTCCTTCCATGGGAGGTAATTTATAGTAAAATCATAATCCTTGAGTAGTTCAACCCATCATCTTTACCTCATGTTGAGTCCTTTCTGTGAGAAAATATACTTCAAACTCTTTTGATCAGTATATATCTCCCATTTTTTCACCATAGAGATATTGTCTCTATATCTTCAAAGCAAAGATTACGGCTACTAACTCAATATCATGAGTATGATAGTTTTTTTCATTAATTTTTAGTTTTTGTGATGCATATGCAATAACTCTATCATTCTACATAAGGACACAACCAAGTCCTTTCTTTGAAGCATCACTATAAATAACAAACCCATTGTTCCTTGATGGTATATTTGAGATAAGAGAATTGACTAATCTTCTCTTTAGTTCTTCAAAACATTCTTGACACTCTTTTTCTCAAACAAATTTAACCCCTTTACATGTGATCTTGGTTAATGGGTTTTCCAATCGGGCAAAATTTTGGATGAAATTCTGATAATAACCTTCTAAACCAATAAAATTGTGTACCTCAGTTATACTCGTCGGTGCTAGCCATTCTTGTATTTCTCTTGTCTTAGAAGAATCAACATAGATTCTATAATTAGAGACAATATATCCAACAAAATAAATTTTTTGAAGCTATAATTCATACATTCAAAATTTCCCATATAATTCATTTCTTCTAAGGGTTTTTAGAATAGTTCACAAGTGGTTTTAATGATCTTCAGTGATTTTAGAGTAAACCAAAATATCATCAATAAATACCACTACAAAGTTATCAAGACATTCCTTGAAAACTCTTTTCATCAGATCTATGAAAACAGAGGGTGTATTAGTCAGAACAAAAGGCATTATTGTAAACTCATAATGCCCATACCTGGTTCAAAATTCTTTTTTTGAAATGTCTTCCTTCTTCACAGACAATTGATGATATCTAGATCAAAGTTCAATATTTGAAAAATATTGAGCTCCATGAAGTTTGTCGAATAAATCATCAATGTGAGGTAAGGGATACTTGTTATTTATTGTTATATCATTGATCTCCCTATAGTCAATGCACAACCTCATAGATACATCTTTCTTCTTAACAAAAAGAACAGGGGCTCCCATGGAGAAACACTAGGGAGAATAAATACCTTATTACTCAATTACTCTAGTTTTTTCTTTAGTTCCACTAATTCCGTAGAGTCCATTCTATAAGGGTTCTTCAATATGGGCCTTGAACCAGGAATCAAATCAATGGAAAACTTGATTTATCATTATGGAGGATGTCCATGTAAATCCTCTAGAAACACATCAACATATTCTTTCACAATAGGTTCATCTCTATTTGAATATTATTTTCCTCACCCATAGTTATTTCATTCTCTTCCTCCCCAATAATTGAATTTAGTTGAGCTACTGGGGGTAGATCTAGATAAGAATCTGGTGGTGATGTTTCTTCTCTAAAGATGAGTTACTTTTTATCAACATCAAAAAATATTACCTCCTTCTTATTAGAATAAGTTTTCACATCATGGTCTGAAAGCCAATCCATACCAAGGATTATATCAAATTAAATCATGGGTATGATGATGAAATTAGCAGATAAAGAACATTTATATTCCCTAATGGGGACTGATTCACAAAACTTTGTTACAATGATACTTCCCTTAGGAGATTTGACTGAAAACTCCCTTATTAAATCAAATTAGAAATATCTAATTTTATTATCAAAATGGGAATATATGAAATAATTGGATGATCTATAATCAAATAAAACATTGGCTAAACTTGAAGAAACAATTAAATTACCTGCCACCATGTCTTTCAGAGCTTCAACCTCAGGAGTAGTGATCGTATAAGCTTGGACATTCTCCCTTGGCCTTTTCTAAGGTAAGTTTCCTTGGTGCTTAGGACATTTATTTGCATAATTCCCCTTTTCTCTACAATTATAGCATTCAACATTGATGGCCTCTTTCTTTCTCTTGAAATCATGAGCTTGGTGTCCTTTTTCACCACACTTGTAACAAACTCTCATTCCCTTCAGGCAAGTACCGGGGTGTTTCTTCCCACATTTATTGTAGGATGGATATTAAACTTTTCACTTCTTCCCCCTTATTTCTATTTCTATAGTGTAATATAGATCTATTCTTCTCTTTCTTTTCTTTAAAGTCATAAGACTTAGATAATTCCTTTTCTATCTTGATAGCACATGAGACAATATCTTCATACAATGAGAAGGATTGCAAGACTAATGCTCGATGGATAAATGGTTTTAACCCATAAAATAATTGATCAATATTACTCCTTGGGTTACCTATATAATCTACTGCATGCCTTTCTAACCTTGTAAAGTTATCCTCATACTTTGCAACATTCTCATCCTCCTTTTGCCTCACACTCAGAAATTTTTTTTATATATCCACTTGATGGTCACGAGGAAAGTATTTTTCTAATAAAATCTCTTTAAACCACTACTATTCCACATTTTATACTTCTTAATCTTCCTTTGTGTTTTGAATTAAAGACCACCATTGATCTGCATCTCCCATGAGGTGATAAACTTCTATAATAATTTTTTCCTTTCGATACTCCCCAAAGCATGAACTATTTTCCTTAAAGAACTTATCCATTGATCAGGTAAAAATGGATTTTTATTCCCATTGAATGTTGGTGTTTTTTCCTCATTAAGTTTTCTGACATTGATCCCCCACGTTGTGGATCAGGGTGCTCTATACGGGTAAGGTTATTATTCATAACCTGAGTGAGTTTTCCCAGTATGGTGATAAGCTGATCGGCACCAGTTGCGTCACCATATCCACTATAATTATCTTTCTTAGGAGGGAAATCCTTACATGGATTACATGCATTGATATGGTTTTTTTTCCTTCCACTGGGCTTCATTTATAAACAATGGCATACACTAGATTAGTTTATGAATTGCAATACATAATTATAAACTTGTAAAGCTCTTAATATAAATTGAACAGTTTATGGATATATTCCATAATCATAAATATTTATTCTTTGAGGAGGTATATACTCATAAATATTTCATATTAGTTTGTAAATAAAATGTGAATTATCCTAAGAATATCCCTCAGGAGTGTCTTAACCAAGAGTGCGGCAAGACTCGTTGTCGTGTACCAGGATACCACAAGTCAAGCTCGAAACTCCTTGTCATATTTTTCACTCCTAGTTACATATGTACCAGACCTTCCTCTACTTTCTCGTTTCCAGACAGGGATGTATTTCTTGTAAAATACAAAAAATCTCTACATTACCAAAATTCTAGGAAGTTCTTCTATACTAATCCTCAAAGTCTATCTTAGGGTAATGTTCTCTAATCAGAGTTTTTCTAAATCTAGCTTCCAAGGTTTGTACTAAACTTCCTCTGATACCAACAATAATACCCCAACCCCAGTTTCCCAGAGTCAGTACATTATCAAATAACATTGTCATGATCACAAGGGATCAAATCTCGTAAGACCGATTAGTTTAATAGATTGAGAAGTTCTAGATACATACATAAGTTTTACAATACATTATGAAATGAAAAAAACAACATTTTGTATCCTTTGAACACATTAATATTCCTTAGAATATCCCTACAGGTCAGTCATATTATACTTCTTTGCATCCTGGGAAAAATATAACATAGAAAGGGGTGAACGCAGGTGATTAGTAAGGATAACAATATAGCAGAAACTTTCACAAATAAGCATAAAATTTTAAGGCAATGAATAAGACTAAAACACAAGCCTTTTAAAAATAAAATTAAGCATAATTTGGAAAAGATAAATCAAATAATTCCATTTACTTATTCACATGGATATTATAATAGTTGAATAATCACATGTAATACCAATAGCTAATTTCATAATGATGGAATGTATAATCTCAGACATCATAACCACATAGTCAAGGCCTCATGCCAAGACTACAAGTAATATTTAGTCAAGGCCTCATGTCAAGATACTAGTTTGTCTCATGATACCTACTGATTTATCAAGGAGTTATAGAGGGCTCCACCCATCACTTACTGAGTCCAATGCATTCCTCGTATGAAAAGGTTGAAACATAACATAAACATTCATATTAAAAATAGCATAAGAAATGTTAATACTTTAAACATAAACCATGAATGGTATAAAAATAACACATCTATAGTCAGACATATCCCAAATCCATTAATACAATATGGAATATTGTATCATAATAAATAAACTTCAAACAAGTGTGAAATCCATCAAAGGACGTTGATATAGATGAAATCAAAACTATTTTAAAGAAATATCTATTTCTATTTTGAAATCATTTAAATGTAACATAATCTTAAAATAAATAATTTATTTTAAAAATATTATTATAATATTTTAAGGTATTCTTCGAAGATGTTATAACGGTGGAAAATAGTCTCACTCTCCGTATAAGTTAGAAAAAATTCTTTCCTTCATTTTGTCGAAAAGGTCATAAATGACCTTGTTTGGAAAATAATGAAAATATTCCTTTATAAACAATCAATAAAAAGTAAAAAAAGGGTATAAATGAATTTAACCCATATTCTATGAAATATAAAGAATTTTTTAAAATTCATTTTTAAGAAACACGGATGTGTATGATAAAGAGGTCCCTGCAGATACTCACGTATAAACAACCTCGGATAATGAAGAGATTGTAGAATTAACCCTTACCTTGTACTTTTCCTTGGTTGAGGGTGTGTTAACCTCCTATATAATATTTAAATAATTTTTATTAAATTATACAAGAACCATATACATAAATATGATATCATATATGATCTTGTAATACAGCTTTGTTAATAATATTTCAGTAGTATCATCATTTCGAGTGTTAACTGATTTGTTTTCCTTTAAATGTTTTTTTATTTATGTCATGTTTTTTATGGATAATATGTATTTAATTCATATCTAGAATGATATTAAGTTCTTAAACATTATTTTTTAATCATAAAATGAAATTTATTCTTGAATGGTTAAGATGGGGAATGAATCTCATTGCATTCGTGGAGACGGTAATCTGTACGTGCACACGAGCGACAATACCTTTCTATTGATGGTGGAATATAATGTAATTTGATGGTATATTATATATAAATAATCATTAACATGTTATATTTATTATTTACATCAATTATACTCATTATTATACCCATCCAAAATAATTAATTTTTGAATAAAAAATTACACCACGGCGTGGAGACGGTAAGCTGTATGTATGGACGTATGGTGACTTGTCATTCATAGGCTGGAAAGAATAATGAATATGTTTGTACCATATTTATAATCAAATTTCAGTATTTATAAGCTAATGAATTTTTTATTTTGGTGTGGAAACAACAAATAAAGAGGAATTGGAAGAAGAAAAGAAATTTGAAAGAGGTGGTGAAATTATTACCTCTTATTTAGGTGTTTC
Source organism: Viscum album (assembly GCA_963277665.1). NCBI lineage: Eukaryota > Viridiplantae > Streptophyta > Magnoliopsida > Santalales > Viscaceae > Viscum > Viscum album. The sequence continues at coordinate 616,726,117 of OY728133.1, forward strand.
CTTTTGATTTGATCAAAAGTGCTCCTTCGGTTGGATTTATAATCAAATTAAGCCCTATAGGTAGAATTGAGGTTATTTGGGAGGATATTTGAGTAGGGGTTTTTTGAGCCAAATGGATTTGTAGGTGTGATTTCATGAGAAGGGGAAGTACCCTTTTATAAGAGAGGTGAGGGTCACTTTAGGAAAAGCTTGAAATATTTTTTTATTATACAATCATATTCGGTTTATAAAGTATCCAAAATGATTTATTTCGAGTATAATATTGGTATGGGTTGAAAACCTCTCAACCAATAGGTTTTAGACAGGTTTATGTCACCATATTAACCTTATCTTTTAGATTTAACTCTTGGTTAAATAGTTTATCATTTACCATTTCTCCTTGTATCGTTATATTATATGGTTAATAAACTTACTATAAAATATCATGAGAACCCCAAGTGGTTCTTTAATTACATATATATTATTATATAATTCCATTTTTCATAACCTTAGATTTTTAGGACTATTTTATCATTTAATAATATAGTATTTGTTTTAAAAACTCATTTATGTCAATTTTGACACTATTTAGTATTTGATTTTTTTTAATTTCCTAAAAACTTGATTACTTCGAAAAAGAAATCATTTAATCCACCCTAACATGTCATATTAACTTATAAAATTCTTGGAATTCATCAAAATTCTGAAATTATATTTATTTGGATATTTATAATATCAATTATTTTAATCTTTCATTAATAAAGTAATTACTGCATCATCATTGTGTCATAAATAAATTTATTTATTTAATGTCTAAAAATTATAAATAAAATACCATTATGTATGAAATATTTTTTTATTTATAAGGAATATTTATTGTCGAATTTATCTTATGTGTAACCCTATATTAAAAATTTTTTAGTTATTAAACTTTGAATTTAACACTTTTAACTCTTCCTTAAATAAAATATAATAAATGTCCTAATCTAATCCAAGTGGGTCAAAAAATCGTATTTTATTAATAAGTTTGATTTTTGTCGAAATACACTTATCCAATAGAATTATGACATGTGTTAGGGTAATTATAATATCATTTTTTCCTTTAATTGTCCTATTTACTTTTAATCGTGGTAAATAAAGTCAAAAGTTATTATTCACCAAAAATTATTTTCATATTATTGAATAAAATTTTACTTACTGATGTCAACCGTGTCTCTTTGCTTTTTAAAATTCAATTCACAAAAATAGTAAAATTGTTTTTTATACAAATTTGCAAATGTGCCTAGAAGGTGGGTAAAAGACGGTAAAAAGTTCAATAAAGTTTTATATAACTAATATTATTATAAAAAGACTCTAATGAATTACATTGAACATATATAGGTATTATGTATCTATTTTTACCTAATATAAATTTAAATAAAATAACTAATATTAAATAAAAATTTGGTTTACAATAACGCAGTGTTTTTCACTATTCATCAAAAATTGAAAGTTTTTGGAAAAATACCAAAAATTTACCCTAAGCTGATTCTGATATTACAAATCCAAAAATGAAGTCCATTTTGAAAAATAAAAATTTGAAAATTTTGAAAATTGGGTATTACTATTCATAACGACTAGTTTGATTGGTTGTGGTGTGTTAAAACTCCAAGTTGCGTACAACGCGAGCTATTTCATTATTCAAAGGGAAACGTACCGTGGAAGCTTAGGGTGTTACATTATACCCTCCTTCAAATAATTTCATCCTTAAAATTTCTAGAATATTGCTGTATAAAAAGATTGGTGTGGTTCTTCATCATAATTTCATCGGGTTCCCATGTTGCCTCTTCCATCTTGTGGTTTCTCCATAGAAATTTTACCAGATGAGTCCTCCGGTTTCTCAACTCTTGTTCTTTGGTATCAAGAATCTTTATAGGCTCTTCACAATAAGACATATCGGGTTTCAGTTCTTTTTCTTAATAGGTAAATACATTTGTTGGTTCAAGCATGTATTTTGTCAACAGTGATATGTGGAACACATCAGGAACTTTGGAGAGACTTGGAGGAATTTCCAAACGGTAAGCTACAACTCCAATTCTTTCTAGAATTTTGAAAGGTTTGATGTACCTAGGGCTTAATTTACCCTTCTTACCGAATCTTATAACACCCTTCCATGGAGATACCTTCAAGAAAACATGATCACCTATTTGAAATTCCAAATATTTCCTTCGGTTATCGGCATAGCTCTTTTTCCTACTTTGATTAGCTTTGATGTGGGTTTGGATAACCTTCACCTTTTCCATTGTTTCCTCAACAAGTTTTGAGCCTATGAATTTTATTTCACCAACATCATTCAAACAAGTTGGTGTGTGATATCCCTTTCCATATAACGCTTCATATGTTGCCATCTGAATACTTTAATGGAAGTTATTGTTCCATCCATACAAATGAAATTTGTTATTCAAAGAAAGAGAAAACAAAATAGAACAAAACAACCAAAAAAACCAAGGGACCCTGAAAATTAAGGGGGTCGGAAATAGTGCAATCCGAGGGAATCCCCTCTAAGTAAATTAACACACTCTAGTTTCAAACTATTGATCGGGAGAATACTAGGGGAGATGGAGCTCTAGGCCTCCAAGGAATCCATGTGATCCGCAACCTTATTACCCTCGCGCCAGGTGTGAGACACTTGGATGTTGGTTCCAAGTAAATTTTGACATTTCCTCGATATATAAGCTATAGAATAAGGTGGGGAACCTTTACCAATCATCGCATCATGAAGGATCTTGGAATTTGTCTCTACCTGGGTTAAATCAAGCTTCTCTTGCATGCAGAGGGAAAGCCTCATGAGCATGGCCTTGGCGTTGACCAAGAGAGGGGCACCGTTCCCAAAGAAGGACAAAAACGCCATGACCACCTCCCCCCTAGGGCCTCAGACCACACCCCCTCCTCTCATCACCCCCAACGTGCATGACCTGTCCATGTTATAGGAAAATTCTACCAGAGGTAAATACCGACCCCACATACCTTGAAAGTGAAGTGAGCAAGATCTAAACATGTCTTATAAGGTTTGAATAATCTTTTCTGATTTTCCATCAGTTTGAGGGTGGTAGGTAGTTCTCAAACGAAGTTCAGTATCCAAGGAATTCTGAAGACTTTTCCAAAATCTTGATGTAAAATGGGGATCACTATTAGAAACAATCGATAGTGGTACTCTATAAAGTCTTATAGCTTCATTCATATATATTTTTGCTAAATTTTCAAGTGGTAAATCTTCTCTTATAGCAATAAAATGTGATGACTTGGTAAGGCAATCAACAATGACCAATATTGCATCATTCCTTCTAGGATTCTTTGGTATCCCCATGACAAATTCCATCATAATATCATCCCATTTCAACTAAAGTATGGGAAGAGGTTGCATGACTCATCTAGGATGTTGTCTTCCAACCTTAACCTATTGACAAACCATACATCTTGATACATAATCAGCAATCTCCCTCTTCATGTTGTCCCACCATAAATGTTCCTTCAAATATCTATACATCTTAGTGCTACTAGGGTGTATAGAGAAATTGGAGCTATGAGCATCGTCAAACAATTCCCTTTTTAGATCAGGTATATCAGGAACACAATGACCCTTCCAAAATTCCAAAATTCTATCTTCATAAATTAAGTGAATCAATCTCCCATCATTCACAGCTTTAATTTTCTTTTGAAACTCCTCATCATCTATCTGAGAACTGTTTATCCTTTCTAGTAAAGTTGTATTAGCAACCATTTGAAAAATTATTGATGTTTCAACTTCCATTATTATTCCCATATCCATCTTTACTATATCTATGAATATAGGATCCCTTTCAACTCTCATCTTGTTCAAAACTCCATGATCCTTTCTGCTCAAAGCATCTACACTTTATTTTCCTTCCATAGGTGGTAGTGTATAGTTAAATCATAATCCTTGAGTAGTTCAAGCCATCATCGTTTCCTCATGTTGAGTTCTTTTTATGATAAAATATACTTCAAACTCTTGTGATCGGTATATATATCACATTTTTGACCATAGAGATAGTGTCTCCTTATCTTCAAATAAAATATTACAGCTACTAACTTATGATCATGAGTATGATAGTTTTGTTTATAAATTTTTTTATCATGATGCATAAGCAATAACTCTATCATTCTGCATAAGGACACAACCAAGTCCTTTCTTTGAAGCATCGCTATAAATAACAAACCCATCATTCCTTGATGGTAGAGTCAAGATAGGATCATTGATAATCTTCTCTTTTGTTCTTCAAAACATTCTTCACACTCTTTTGTCAAAACAAATTTAACCCATTTAAGTGTGATCCTGGTTAATGGGTTTTTCAATCAGGAGAAATTATTGATGAAACATTGATAATAACCTAATAAACCAATAAAATTGTGTACCTCAGTTATAATCATCAGCGCTGGCCATTCTTGTATTGCTCTTGTCTTAGAAGGATCAACAGAGATTCCATCCTTAGAGACAATGTGGCCAATAAAAGAAATTTCCTAAAGCCATAATTCACACTTTCTAAACTTCCCATATAATTCATTCCTTCTAAGGGTTTTCAGAATAGTGTGCAAGTGATTTTCATGATATTCATAGCTTTTGGATTAAACCAAGATATCATCAATAAATACCACTAAAAATTCATCAAGATATTCTTTGAAAAAATTATTCATTAGATCCATGAAAATAGAGGGTGCATTAGTTAGTCCAAGAGGCATTACTATAAACTCATAATGCCCATACCTGGTTCGAAATATAGTTTTTTGAATATTTTCCTTCTTCACACACAACTGATGATATCCATATCAAAGTTAAATATTTGAAAAATATTGAGCTCCATGAAGTTGGTCAAATAAATCATCAATGTGAGGTAATGGATACTTGTTCTTTATTGTTATAGCATTGATCTACCTGTAGTCAATGAAAAACCTCATAGATCCATCTTTCTTATTAATAAAAAGAACATGGGATCCCCATGGAGAAACAATTGGAAGAATAAATCCATTAGTACTCAATTCCTCTAGTTGTTTCTTTAGTTCCACTAATTCCATAGTGTCCATTCTATAAACGGTCTTTGATATGGGCATTGAACCATGAATTAAATCAATGAAAAATTCAATTTATCATTATGGAGTATGTCCATGTAAATCCTTTGGAAACAAATCAAAATATTCTTGCACAATAGGTATATCCTATATTTGAACATTATTTTCCTCACCCATAGTTATTTCATTCTCTTCGTCCCCAATAATTGAATTTAGTTGAGCTACTGGGGGTGGATCTAGATAAGAATCAGGTGGTTCTGTTTCTTCTCTAAAGATGAGGTACTCATTATCATCATTAAAAATTGTTACCTCCTTATTCTTACAATAACTTTTCACCTCAAGGTCCAAAATCTAATCCATACCGAAGATTATATCAAATTCATTAATGGGTATGACAATTAGATCATCAGATAAAGAACATTTATATGCCCTAATGGGGACTGATTCACAAAACATTGCTGTAATGATACTTCTCTTAGGAGTTTTGACTAACAACTCCCTTGATAAATCAAATTAGAAATATCTAATTTTTTTAGAAAACTGGGATAATATAAAACAATGTGATGATATATAATCAAATAAAGCATTGTCTAAACTTGAGGAAAACATTAAATTACCTTCCATCACATCTTTCGGAGCTTCAACCTCAGCAATAGTGATCGCATGAGCTTGGATTTTCTCCCTTGGCATTTTCTAAGGTAATTTTCCTTGGCTCTTTGTACATTAGTTTGCATAATGACCCTTTTCTCTACAATTTTAGCATTCAACATTGACAACCTCTTTCTTTTCATTGCAATCATGTTCTTGTTGGTCTTTTTCACCACACTTGTAACAAACTCTCATTACCTTCAGGAAAGTACTGAGGTGTTTCTTCCCAAATTTACCACATTATGCATATTCAACTTTTACCTTATTCACATTATTTTTATTTCCAGAGTGTTCAGTAGATCTCTTCTTTTTCATTTCTTTAAAGTCAAAATACTTAGAGAATTTATTTTCTATCTTGATAACACATGGGAAAATATATTCGTATGATGAGAAGGATTGTGAGACTAATGCTCGATGGATAAATGGTTTTAATACAGAAAATAATTGATCAATATTACTCCTTGGGTTATGTATATAATATGGTACATGCCTTACTAACCTTCTAAAGTTTGCCTCATACTTTGCAACATTCTCATCCTCCTTTTTCCTCAAACTCAGAAATTGCCTTTCCATATCTGCTCAATGGCCATGAGAAAACTATTTTTCTAAGAAAATATCTTTAAACTCCCTTTATTCTGTATTTAATACTTCTTCATCCTCATTTGTGTTTTGAATTAATGACCACCATTGATCTGCATCTCCCGTTAGGTGATAAACAACCATGATAACTTTTTCCCTTTCACTACTCCCCAAATCATGAAATATTTTCTCTAAGGAACTTATCCATTGCTTTTGTAAAAATGGATTTGTATTCTCATTTAATGTTGGTGGTTTTTTCCTCATGAAGTAATATAACATTGATCCTCCACGTTGTGGATCAGTGTGCTCCATACAGGTAAGATTATTATTCATAATTTGAGTGAGTTGTCCTAGTATGGTGATATGTTGATCAGAACCAGTTGCATCACCATCCCCACTATAATTATCTTGAGTATGTGGTAAATCCCTTCATGGATTACATTCATTGATACGTTTTCCATTCCTTCCACTAGGTTCCATTTATAAACAATGTCATACACAAGATTAGTTTATGAATCAAAATATATAATTCCAAACTTGTAAAACACTTAATATAAATTGAACAGTTTATGGATGTAATCCATAATAATAAAAATTTCTTCTTTGAGGAGGTTTGTACTCATAAATCCTTCATAATGGTTTTTAAAAAAAATGTGAATTATCCTAAGCATATCCCCTGGGAGTGTCATAACCAAGAGTTCATTAAGGCCCGTTGTCGTGCACCAGGATACCCCGGCTCAAGCCCAAAACTCCTTGTTGGAGTTTTCACTCCTAGGTACATATGTGCCAGAGCTGCCTCTACATGCTCATATCCATACAGGGATGTATTTTTAGAAAATACACAATATCTCTACATTACCAAAATTCTAGGAAGTTATTCTATACTAATCCTCAAATTATATCTTAGAGTAATGTTCTCTAATCAGAATTTTTCTAAATCTAGCTTCCAAGGTTTGTAATAAACTTCCTATGATACCAAGTGTAACACCCCGAACCTAGTTACCCAGATTTGGTTCATTATTACATAACATTTTCATGATTAAAAGGGTTAAAATTCCAAAAGACAGATTGATTTAGAATCCTTTGAAGTTCTAGATACATACATAAGTTTTATAATACATTATGAAATGAAAAAAAACATTGTTTCTTTTTTGAACGCATTCATCTCCCTTAGACTATCCCTACAGGCTAGTCATAATATACTTCTTCACATCCTAGGAAAAATAAAACATAGAAAGGGGTGAGTTCAGGTGCTTGGTAAGGATAACAATATAGTGGAAACTTTCATAAATAAGCATAAACTTTTAAGGCAATGTATAAGAATAAAACAAAATCCTTTTAAACTTAAACTTAATTGTAATATGGAAAAGATAAATCAAATAATGTCATTTACTTATTCGCATGGATATTCTACTAGTCGAATAATCACACGTAATATCAATAGCCAACTTCATAATGATGGAATGCATAATGCTGGACATCATAACCACATAGTCAAGGCCTCATGCCGAGACTACAAATAATATTTGGTCAAGGCCTTGTTCTAAGACACTAGTTTGTCTCATGAGACCTATAGATGCATTGATGAGCTATAGTGGGCTCCACCCATTACTTACTATGTCCAATGCATTCATCATATGAAAAGGTTGAAATATAACATAAACATTCATATTAAAACTAGAATATGAGATGTTAATAATTTAACCATAAACCATGAATGGTATAAAAATAAAACATCCACAATCAAACATATCCCAAAACCTTCAATACAATATGGAATATTTTATCATAATAAATATACCTCAAACAAGTTTGAAATCCATCAAAGGGTGTTGACATAGATGAAATAAAAACTATTTGAGAGAAATATCTATTTCTATTTTAAAATCATTTAAATATCACATAATTATAAAATAAATAATTTATTTTGAAAATATTATTATAATATTGTATATGAAGCTTCAAAGATATTATAGTGGTGGAAAATATCTTTACTCACCGTATAAGTTAAACAAACATTCTTTCCTTAATTTTGTCGAAAAGGTCATAAAGGACCTTGTTTGTAAAATGACGAAAAGATTCCTTTATAAAAATTATATAAAAATTCAAACAAGGGTATAAATGACTTTAACCCATATTCTAGGAAATAGTAAAAATGTTTTGAAATATAACTTTAAGAAACACGGATGTGGATTATAAAGAGGTCCCAGTAGATACTCACGTATAAACAACCTCGGATAATGAAGAGATTGTAGAATTAACCCTTACCTTGTAATTTTCCTAAGTAGAGGGTAAGTTAACCTCCTGTATAATAGTTAAATAATTTTTATTAAATTATAAAAGAAACATGTAAATAAATATGATATCATATATTATCTTCTTATAATTCTTTGTTAATAATATTTCAATAGTATATGTGTTTCGGGTGTTAACTAATTCATTTTCCTTTGTATGTTTTGTTGCATAAGTCATGTTTGTTATGGATAAGATGTATTTGATTCACGTCCAAAATGATATTAAGTTATTAAAAATTATTTTTTAATCATAAAATGAAATTTATTCTTGAATGGTTACGATAGGGAATGAATCTCATCGTGTTCGTGGAGATGGTAATCCGTACATACGCACGAGTGACAATACCATTCTATTGATGGTGGAATAATATGTAATTGGATGTTATATCATATATATAGAATCATTATCATGTTATATTTATTATTTATATCAATTATACTCATTATTATACCCATCTAAAATAATTAAGTGTTGAATAACAAACTACATCACGACATGGAGACGTCAATCCGTATGTATGCATGTATGGTGACTTTTTATTTATTGGATAAATAGAATAATTAATATGGTTGTATAATATTTATAATAACATCATAGTATGTATAAGGTATTGGAGTTATTATTTTGGTATGGAAACAACAATGAAAGAGGAAGTGGAAGAAGAAAATGACTTTGAAAGAGGTGATGAAATTATTACCTCTTCTTCGGGTGTTTCCTTTTGAGTTGATCAAAAGGTCTCCTTAGGTTGGATTTCTGATCAAAGTAAGGCATTTTATTCAAATTGAGGGTAGTTTTGAGGATATTTGATCAGGTTTAGTCTGATCCAAATGGCTTTGGAGGTTTCATTTTGAGAGAAAGGGAAGTACCCTTTTATAAGAGAGGCGATGGCCACTTTAGGAAAAGCTTGAAATATTATTTTATTATACAATCATATTCAGTTTATAATGGATCCAAAATGATTTATTTCGAGGTTAAGGTGGTTATGGGTCGAAAACCTCTCAAATAATAGGTTTTATACATGTTTAGGCCACCATATTAACCTTATCTTTTAGATTTAACTCTTGGTTAAATAGTTTAACATTTACCATGTCCCCTTGTATATTTATATTATATGGTTAATAAACTTACTATAAAATTCCAATAGAACCCTAAGTGGTTCATTAATGATATATATATTATCATATAAGTCATTTTTCCAAGCCTTGGAATTTTAGGACTATTATATCATTTAATAATATAGTATTTGTTTTAAAAACTCATTTATGTCAATTTTGACACTATTTAGTATTTGATTTTTATTAAAGTCCTAAATACTTGATTACTAAAAAAATTATTTAATCAAACCTAACATGTCATATTAACCAATAAAATTCTTTTAATTCATAAAAAGTCTCAAATTAAATTTATTTGGATATTTATAATATCCATTATTTTAATCTTTCATTAATAAGGTAATTACTACATCATCATTGTTTCATAAATAAATTTAATTATTTAATGTCTAAAAATTATAAATAAAATACCATTATATAGGAAATCTTTTTATCTTTATAATTATTATTTATAGTCTAATTTATATTATGTGTAAATCTATATTAATAATGTTTTAGTTAATAAACTTTGAATTTAAGACTTTTGACTCTTCTTTAAATAAAATATAATAAACATACTAATCTAATCCAAGTGGGTCAAATAAGATAATTTTTTATTCCTAAGTATTATTTCGGTCTAAATACACTTATCCAATAGAATTAGTACATGAATTAGGGTAATTATAATATCATTTTTACCTTTAATTACCCTATTTACTTTTAACCATGGTAAATAAAAGTCAAAAGTTACTATTCCTCAAAAAATTATTTTCATTTTATTGAACCACATTTTACTTACTGATGTCAACCATGTCTCTCGGATTTTTGAAATTCAATTCATAGAAGTGGTAAAATTACGTTTTATTCAAATTTATAAATGCGCCTAGAAGGTGGGTAAAATATGGTAAAAAGTTCAATAAAATTATATATAAAAAATATTATTATAAAATGACTCCAATAAATTACACTAAAAATATATAGGTATTATTTATCTATTTTTACCTAAGATAAACTTAAATTAAATAACTAATTATTTAAATAAAAAGTTGGTTTTAAACAATAGTGCAGTGTTTTTCACTGTTCATCAAAAATTGAAAGTTTTCAGAAAAATACCAAAAATTCACCCTGAGCTAATTTTGATATTATGAATCCAAAAATGAAATCTATTTTGAAAAATAAAATTTATAAAATTTCAAAAAGTGGGTATTACTATTCATAACGTCTAGTTTTATTGGTCGTGGTGTGTTAAAACTCCAAGTTACATACAACGCAAGTTATTGCATTATTCAAAGAGAAATGTATCATGGAAGCTTGGGGTGTTACACTTGCAGAATACTGTTTTGGATTATAAGTACTATCATATCATGGAGAAAAGGTAAATCCTAATCAAATATCTAAGTGATTCAAATTAGATCATGTAACATAGTAGATTTAGGATTTTTATATCTCACACTTTGGTGATCTTTATAAAACTCCTATAAAGATGAAGATGATGGAGTGGATTCTTTATTGAATGTTACACTTGGTTTTACAATGTTCTCTATTTCAGTTTTTTATATGAATTTCTATATTATCATGCATGTAGATCTTTGGTAAAGGGGTTTTAATTGATTCCACTTGTTTTGATAATTGTTATGAGACTCTAACAAAATCCTTTATTGGTATCAAAGCAGTTCCATGCTTTATTTTTATGGAATAATGCATAGAAATGAAAAGAAAAGTGAAAATGAGCAAGGTTTTTCATGATCTAGAAATTATTCTTTCATAAAAGCATTTAACCTTAATTACTAGGCTTTGTAAAAGTAACCTAAGCCCTTACCCTTACACAGCTGAGATGGATAAGGGTAATCAATTCTTTACCCCCGCATAGAGTGGTCTGTGTAAGTGTCATAGCACCTTATTCTTACATAGATGGGTCTATGTAAGGGTCTCCTGAATTTACCCTTATGCATAAATGTGTTACGTAAGGGTAATGGTGGGTTTTAAAGGCTTATGTAAAGGTTATCATTCGCTTACCCTTATGTAAGTTTTGGTTACACAAAGGTAACCAATGTAGTACCCTTATATATTGGTGTTATATAGCCACGTCAAGGTAAAACATATGTACCCTTACACAGCTCCTCCTATGTAAATCTCATACCCTTATGTGAGTGGGATATGTAAAGGTAAAACCCTTATGCAGTGCTATATTTTAAATTTTTCTAAAGGTAAGGAATATATTACCTTTATAAAAGGGTTCCACAACCAGTTTACCCATAAAAAGAGTGTCTATTTAAGGGTAGAAGGAGGTTAACAATATGAAAAATAGGTATTCTATGTAAGGGTAATTATAATTATTTTAAATATTGTTAAAATTTGATTTTAACATATAAAATTACGGTTTATAAAATATTTATAAATCATTATAAAAGTTTTTTTAGGATATTTTAACTTATAAAAGTTTTATAAATTAATTAGTTATAATTTTGTAGAATTAATAAAATGTATATGGATCATTTATATTCCCAAATATCTAGTGTTAATATTTTAAATACCTTTTAACTAATTATATGGAATGACTTATGATTAAAAAATAAAGGGGTTATTTAGAAATCATAAGTGAGAATTTATAGAGTTATAAATTATGAAATAAGGCCAAAATCAAAACGTTTATAGTTTAATTATGAATTATTCATAATTAATTATTTTGAATTGTTAAAAATAAAAAATTTGTCCTTATTTGGATATTATTTAATCTCAATCAAAAGGTATCTTAATGGTTGATATAATTAATGTTTAAAAAATAAATAGGTATATAATATTTAGATTATGTAAAAAATTTACATAACAGAAATTGAATAGTAAATTATTTATAATTTATAAAATACCATATATTTAAAATGTAATTTCCATATAATGATATCTATGAAATAGTTTATATTATCTTGAATATAAAGTTTTTATATTCAAAATTATGGAATTACCTTAATATTAAAGCTAAAAATTATAAATGGATTTATAATTAGGTTTGATTTTTGAATTATTTATAAATGTTTATCTCATGTTTAAATATTTGAATTGTTATTAATGTATAAGTTATTCCTTGTTTTATTCATTGTTATAAATTTTTTATATGATTTTTTTTAAATGTTGGGGTCGAAGCCTCATTTATTTTTAAATCAAAGCAAAGACCTCTTTAATCGGGTAGAGGGAAACACATTATATATCCTGAAGGCCCAGTGGTCATTTAGCCCATTACATGGCCCATAGGCCCATTTTTTGGCCCAAGGTTCATACTGGGTATAGTACTACTACAGTACCTACGCTGCTACAGTACTCACCGCTGCTACAGTTCTCTGTCGCCGCTACAGTGCTCGTTGTTGCTACAGTTCCGCCACTGCTACAGTACCATGCTCCAAATGGGTTTTGAACCCCCATTTTTCATATATAATTTAGGGGTTCTTACCACTCATCCAAACCCCAACTACTTAAATTTTTATATGATGAATGGTGTATTCTTTATCTAATTTTTAAACTTATTCTGAATAGATCCTTGCATTTTTAAAGCTAGGAGTGACACCAAAATGAATTTAGTTTTCATCTACCTTGACCATGGTTTATAATTTAAGTTATTAGCATAAATGTTTTTTTGAATATATTATTCACATATTAGGTTTTAGATTTATGATCAATTTTATTCTCTCTTGACTAAAGTATCCTTGAGTCTAGGGGGTTTTGGTCAGACTACCTACCTACCTAGAGGCTTATTCCATATCTAGGTAGCTGAATGGAGTTGGTTATCTATCACTCTAGGATTCCTCGTGTGGATAACTTTATTTCATAACATGAAATATTTATAAATATATATGTATAAATTTGTTTAAATTCTATTTTTGGGTAAGTAACACGAACTTGTGGGTTGTGTAAATAGTTACACTTCAATATGGTTTGAACATAATGGTTTAGTAGAGGTAATAGGATTCAAAACTGAAATATTATAAGCAAGAATACATAAAAGAAAATAACAAGAGATAATATGGTGAGATTAATATCCCCTTAAAATATAAATTATGAGATTATTTCCATATTGGAACTTGTTAAGGACTCTATCATTCAATTTGGTATTGTCAAGATCAACAAAAGTTAGTGTAAGGAAATAAATTTATAAGTAACTTTGGATTATTTTATGGGAATTTTTGACCTCATCATGAGTATCCCATGATTTTACTTTTTTTTCTTATTCTTGGTGTTTTCTTTGGGGTTCACTATATGGTAATCCCTAATGATTAGGTTACAAGTGGAATAGATTTGATTTTATCCATATAATGAATTAGACAAAGGTTTCTCTACTAATATATCTAAGAATCATATATGACATGATTAGGATTATTCCCTTCCAAAATAATCATGGAATATTTATGTGATAACTGGCCTAAGTCATGTTGAAATATGGATCTTTTCCCACTAATGGATATGATTTATTTTAAAAGTTCTTTTTTAGTGGAATATCATTTAATAAAATACATTATTAAATGATTTAAAATACATGATACTCATCTGGTAAAATCTTTTGTTGAAGATAATATTATTGCCATCATCAAGATAAACTTTTTGATAAATTATTGAAAGTATAATCTTAAATTAATGTACTTCTAATAATGGTAACTTCTGTAAAGTTATTAATCTAGATTGTTTATTTAAACAATTTCTTAATGAAAATTATATGTGTCATAATAGTTCATTTTTTAGTAACCAAGTATTTAATTTATTCAAAAGGTTCATATAGATGATTATATAAGTATAGAGTGATTCGTTTAAGGTTTCAAAGGAATTAGATTAAAAATTATCAAAGTAATGTTAGTCTCCACTCATATACTCAATATGATTGTGTATGTCTGGGATTTGTTGAATTTTAGTCTTATATACTCAATTTTATTAGGTGTGTCAAATAAAATTCAATGTTATTGAATATGTGGATGAATTTATGAGAATAAAGGTTTCTTTAAAAATTTATTGATTTTAGAATTCAATTATATTGTTCTAATGGATATATGATATCAACTGTGTGATTTTAAAAGTGTTGTAGATATAAAAAAAGTTAGAAGTTGAGAAAGAATTGTATCATGAAGGTTGATTTCAAGTAATGTTGCAAAGGAGTTTCTACAATGATAACTTGGATTATTTAATATTGGATTAACATTACATAAGATGTGTATTAGGTCATTTTTAATTTGGTAATATATTGAAAATTATTTTTTTTAATAAAATAAGATGAGGTTTTTTATAAACATATTTATGATTTGTTTAGTTCTATAATAGGCTTTAAGTAGAGACTAAAATGTCTTGTTCTAGTTAGGGAATTTATATTATTTTAAACTAGGGAATTTTTCTTACAATATGAAATTATTCAATAAAATTGTACATGATATTATCAAAGTGTTTAGAATGGATGAACTTGACATATTATGTATGAATTATGGTACTGTAAGAATGGTATAAGTTGGTAAAAGGTCAAACTAGATGATGAATTTTTTTTTTAAAGATCAAAAATGTTTATTTAAGAATCCAATCAAGGTCATTCAAACCTATTGTTTTAAATAAGGAAGAGTAGAAATTCAATATGATTGTATTATCCAAGATATACCTAAAGTAGTTTTAGAAAATCCATGGAATAGACATGTTAGGTATGAATGTTATAGAAATTAATTCATTGTTTTTAAAGTATGTGATACTTAATGTATATTTTATAAATTGTTGTAAACATAAAAGAGTTCAAAAAAAGGAATAATTGATTAAGCTTGTACTTTATATTCCTGAGATTAAGTAAATAGTTACTATATTATGGATTTGAATGTAAAGGATTTTATCAAGATCAAATGAATATAAGTAAAATATGTATATATTTATCTCATTTTTCATAGGTGATAAGAGAAGTTTTTTATTAAAAATATTTATTGTGAATAGGTATGATATGATTTGTTATATACACACGGTTTATGATTAATAATTTTCTATAATAGATTTTAAGACGAATATTTAGATAAAAAAATTATACAGGATATAAGATTTTATCTAAATATTTATTAAAATATGGGGGAATGTGTTCCTACCACCCATATTTGGTATATTTTAATAAAGTTTTCTTTTCAAAAGAAAAATAATACAAACACATATAATACCATATATGATTTAGAAACAAAATTTTATTTGTTAAATATTCCAATTGAAAGAAAATAAATGTTATTTCCCTACACAAAAGGGTTTGTGTATCATAGAAATATATTCTGAAAAGAATATAATCTTTACAAGGATAGTGGTAGTATATTTATACTTAAATAAGATCAAAATTAACAAATAAAGTATGACACCAATCTTAAGTTAAAGTGTTTTCCACATAATATCTTAAAAGTTATTATGATATGTGATGTTAAAGAAAAATGTAAAGTGTCACATTTAGATGCCATTTAGAAATTGGATATCACTATTTAAAAAAGGTTTATAATACTATAAAATTATGATTATTTTTTATTCAATGTCCTAAAAGAGTTTAGGATATGTTATGATAATAAAAAATGTAAAGATTCACAATTTTTAGCATACAAAATTGAACGACACTATTTATTGAAGGATTATACCAGTAAAAATGAAAAATAAATTTCAATTGATGTCCTAAAATATTTTAGGGTGTGGTGGTAAAGTTAAATATAAATATTTATATTAGTTACCATAATAAAGTGGTTTTCATTTTATCCTTAAATAGTTTAGGAGGACTGGTAAACAATAATGTAAGTTGTTACTTATTTTATGAAACATTTTTATAGAATAGGGTTCTAAGGATTATGATGGTGAACTTAGAAAGAGTTATAAGTATAAAATATAATTTTACATCATAATATTTTACTTTGTGAATTTAAGAAGTTTGAATACGGTTTGGAATATGATTCCTAAGCCTCATCGTTATTCAAATAGGCTTACTTCATAGATTTTTCTCACTAATTATTTTAGTGGGAGAGTTTTATCAGATGGTCTCATAAAGATGTGATATGTATTACATATGATGTAATGTATTAAAAAAACCTACAATGTATAGAAAACATAAGGTTGATCAAGCAGTTTATCATATATGATATGATAAATCAATGATTATGTTAGTTTTGTTAAATATTATTGAAAATATTAAGAGTATTAAAATGTATCATATTAAAATTAAATCTCCATATTGTCATTCTTTCATATTGTCTATATGTGTGTGTGTGTGTGGATATACATTTCGTAAAGTGTAATGATAATTGACCTCTCAATGTAAGACATTGATTTTATCCCTAACTAATGTTCATTATGGAGTATTATAGTTTGTTACAAAAATGATAAGATTAGTGTGAGTAGTATTTTTGTATAGAGATACAGAATATGATCATGAGGCATAATACAAAGAATATGATATTCCTTATATGCGTTGGATGACCCACTAAGTACACCACATGAAATGTCATATAGATTTCTTTGGTATGCTTGGGGTGAATAAATCATATTTGAGTCTCCACTACCTAAATTTGTAGAGATGCATATATTGAGAACCTTTATAATTTTATACCTTACTTAGGCAAGTAAACATATTGACTTCTATGATATGGGGGTGTTTGGTTATTTAGTTGATCATGTCATCAGTTTTAGCATATTCATGATGGGATGTGTCCTCTCATATGATGAGTGTGACATCAGGGCCCTCAATTGAGATCGAATGTGGGAGTGTACAACCACACATAGATATTTTATATATATATGTATTAGGGGTATGTTATTTGTGTATTCATAAGGATGAATAAAATTTAATGTATTCATTTATCAAATTACTCTACACTCAGAGAGTCGAGAATGTATAAGTTGGATATATGGGATTGAAATACTTTGTGTCCTAGGTCCCTTGATGTCTTGAACAGAGGAAAATATGAGAATTCATGTTTTCATATGTTTCAAACCAGCTGACATATGTATAGAGATACATGTGTTTCATAGAGATCATGCTAGACCCATTTATATCTTGAGTATAATTGAATTTTTTAAAGAAATCTCTTCGATTATATATATGGATCTAGATATTTTTATTTTTTATCAATTTTATAAAGAACTGTGGGGTCACACTTTATGGTTGAGTGAATGGGGGTTGATTTTAACTTGAATACATACTCTAAAATGTGTTTTAGAGTTAATTCAAAAGTGTTTTGGATGGTTATTTATAAAGTATTACATAATATATGATATGAGGAGAAGTAAATGATATCATTTTGAAAGTGTTTTGAAATATATCCAAGAGTATTTTTGGATATGGTTTCACAATTTATTGTATAGAACACAATATAAGGTGAGATTTCATCAAGACTTTTAGACTTTAGTGAAAGTGATAGATTAATGGGAATATTCACTAATGATTTATATATATGTGATATATATAAACTGATATACATATATTTATATATATGATATATATATACATAACATTCATGTTTTCTTGTATATAAATACATTGGGTGTATTATTTGTGTGTTCGACACCCATATCATTCTCTATTGAGGCTATCAGTAAAACAAATGTTTCATAAGATGAAATGTATTAGAGTTAAATGTGTTCAAACATATGATGCATAAAATATCCAATGAATTATTACATGAGTTATAAACATATGAATTAATGTGTTCACTATTGAGGTGTATACTTGAAGGATTTATAAATCATCTTCCATGTGTTGATAGTATAGTTATGGATTCTGATCTTCCTCTTGGCATTAAATCCCTGAGACTCATAAAGTACTTTCATCTTCCTCTTTTTCATTAGAGGTACTAACATACCATGGAAAAAAGGTGAATCCCACTCCAATTTTGAAGCAATTAAGATTAGCCTATGGATACATCACAAATATGGGATTATTATGTTTTCTAATTTAGTGATATTTATCAAACACATATAAAGATGAATATTATGTAGTGGATACCTTGGTTAATGTTACTATTAATTTTACAGTGTTCTTCATTTTAGTTTTTTATACAATTTTTCATATTATCATGCATCGAGATCCTCGGAAAATGGGTTTTAATTGCTTCTGCTTATTCTAATAAATGTTATTAGACTCTAAAACCCCTTCAGTATGTCACTTATATAGATATATATTATTTAATGTATCATAATGTATGATTCACTAATTTATCCTATGATCCCTTGGGTAGTTTAATGATTACCACTATCATTCAAAAACCTCATATATTGTTATCATCAATTGAGGATTACAATGGGTTCTAACCAAATTCATTTAATTTTAATGTATAATGAAATGAATATACACTCTAGAAACATGCCTGAGAGATATATAAGGAGGATTAACCATAGATATGGGGTGGTTTAGACAATCCTAGCCTCCTTCCAATTATCCCTACTGGAGAGATATCTTTTTCATCCTCCATTATCAAGTGAGGAACTATCATGCTATGGATTGAATGAGTATTCCACTTAAGTGTTGAGAAATTCATTTCAATTTTTGGATACACCATGTATTAGGGATACCTATTTATACCTCTAATGGATCTTCATTAATAACATTAACAAATAAATAGTTTTAATCATTCATTAGTGTAAGGTACTCATAGAAGTTTCTCATTTTATTGATGCATGGTTTTAGTATCCTATATAATGATGATTAATTTCTTGGACCATTAATTTGTGTGTTTTGGATGTCAGAATATCTTAAAGAATGTTATAGAAAGGATTATGAAACATGGAGATGAAATTTCAATTGGAATGGTGTGTGGCATCATTTCCTGATGGACTATACCATAATGACTTAGTTTTAGGAAAGGGTTTTGATGTAGTCTAGTGAGTCATGTCATGATGTTTTGGTATGTGATGTGGTTTTTGTCTTATTTGGTGGGGTATAATCCATGATATTCTAATTATGTGATATTTTGAACTGTAATTATATTTATATCATAGGTTATAACATGATTTTTTTTGTAGATTGTTCTTATATAGTGAAGTCTTTGGGTTAATATAACATGAGGCTTTTTGGGTTATCCTATGTGAGTTTAGTTGCACCAAAAGGGGTGGTATTGGTGTGTGGTTATTCTTGAGGTGTTTTGAGTTTATCTTATGTGATCCCCTTCAATTAATATCACATGGGTAGAATTTGGGTTTGGTTATACCCACTGCAACTTGTAATTATAGGTGGTTGATTTCTTGGATCTGTTTATCTGAGTTCCATTATGTTTTAGTGCCTTATATTGCATCATGTTTTTTTTTGGGTAATTTGGTTTGATAATAGGAAGAATAGTATTATTTTATTATCCTTGGTAGTTTTAATTTCATGACATGGTCACTCTAGTAAAACTATGACCATTATTAAATGTATGGATTTTAAATAATTCAACTTCGAGATTCAAGGAGAAAATAGGTTATAATTTATAAATTGTGGGTTTATTGAAATGTGATGACCCTAGTCAGGTTGTGATTTATTATTTCCTAGAGTTATTATTAATTAAGGCCTTATATTAAATTATTTCGTATTTATATAACTTCCTCTAATACCTAAAATTTTATTAGAGTGTCCTTAGAGATCTTTGGTCATCCTATGTTCATTATTTGAAGTGTTCATATAGATATCTATAAATGTGTTTAAATTCTATTTTTGGGTAAGTAATACGAACTTGTGGGTTGTGAAAATAGTTACACATCAATATGGTTTGAGTGGCGGATCCCTTTTCCCCTTGCATGGCTAGGGTTTCCTCACGGAAGTTTTCTCCTCCCCTCCTTCGAGCTGGCCCGGCGGTCTTGGGATCGGTTGTTGGCTCTTGGTGTGATGTCAGCATGCTTCGGCGGTGCTCCGATGGAGTCTAGATTTGAGATCTCGGCTCGGCGCCCCACACCATGGCACAGCTCGGCGATGGTCTCACATCAATTAGACGTGGCTCGACGACGGCTCCAGGATCTCACTTTAGCAGCGGTGCGGCCCAGCATCGGCTCTGGAAGCTCCTTTACAGCGTGTTTGGTGTTAGATATGGGTGGTTCTGAGGGGGGAGGACTTTTCTGGTTCGGATTTTTTACGGTGGTTTTGATGATTTGGGATTTTGTTTTTCTGTTTGTTGGATTTTATTTGGAGGCTCAGTTGACGCAATGTGGTGTCGCGACATAGTTTCGATCTTCTGCTTGTGATCTCCCCTACTTCTCGTGTTTGGATTTGGACTCTGGTGAGGGTGCGTCTGCAGTTCAAATCTGAGAAAATTCATGCCTAGAGAAAAGTTTTTGTTTAAGTTCATCTTTGTCACCCTCATCGGCTACGTTCCTAGGTGTGGTGTTGGACCATTCAGTCCTAGGAGACAATGGTTAGATTGCATGTTCATTGGTTCTTCTTCTGGTGGATTCTATGGTAAAAGTGGCAGTGGGTGTGTGGATCAAGGTGGGGTTCATCTGGGAGTTGCTCTTGATGGAGGAATATTGTGAAGGGTTTGTTTGTGTCAAACTTGATTGCATGGAACAGACCCCAGAAGAGGATTCAAAACTGGTGGTTCATCTTTGCAGAGCTTTTTCGATTGGGTTGTTTGAGAGGGTATGGAATTTTCCATCGGATCAGGTCTATGCTTTGACACAGGACACTTTCTTGCTGAACTGCCTTGCAAAGGTGGAGGAATTTTTCATGATAAAATGATAGGTTGGGGAAACTCCATGTGTTTTGTCTGGTTTTTCTCTCTTTGACCATCAGGTCATGTAATTTCCAATGTACTTGAAGTCCGGGTTCCCCCCATTATTCACTTAAAAGGGGGTTTATCATCTTTATAATTAAAAAATTGAAGGCCTTCTGGCTATTGGAGTTAGATTTATATCCCCTTAAAATACTAAGTATGAGATGCCTTCCATATTGTCACTTGTTAAGGACTCTATCATTCAATTTGGTATTGTCAATATCAACACAAGTTAGTGTGAGGAAAGAAATTTATAAGTAACTTTGGATTATTTTATGGGAATTGTTGACCTCATCATGAGTATCCCATGATTTCCCTTTTTTCTTATTATTGGTGTTTTCTTTGGGGTTCACTATCTCGTAATCCCTAATGATTAGGTTACAAGTGGAATATATTTGAGTTTATCCATATAATGAATTAGACAAAGGTTTGTCTGCTAATCTATCTAAGAATCATATATGACATGATTAGGATTATTCCCTTCCAAAATAATCATAGAATATTTATGTGATAACTGGCATAAGTCATGTTGAAATATGGATCTGTCCCACTAATGGATATGATTTATTTTAAAAGGTGTCACAATTTTAGTGGAATCCCATTTAATAAAATTTCTTATTAAATGGTTTCTAATACACGATACTCATCTGATTAAACCTTTAGTTGAAGATAATATTAGCATCATCATCAAGATAAACTTTTTGATAAATTCTTGAAAGTATATGATTAAATTAATATACTTCTAATAATGGTAACTTATGAAATGCTATTAATCTGTATTGGTTGCTTAAAAATTTTCTTAATGAAAATTATATGTGTCAGAATAGTTTGTTTTTTATTAACTAAGTATTTAAGTTATTCAAAATGTTCATATAGATGATTATATAAGTATAGAGTGGTTCGTTTAAGGTTTTAAAGGAATTAGATTAAAAATTATCAAATTAATATTAGTCTCCACTTATAAACTCAATATGATTGGTTATGTTAGAGATTTGTTGATTTTTAGTCTTATATACTCAATTTTATTAGGTGTGTCAAATAAAATTCAATGTGATTTAATATGTGGATGAATTTAGGAGACTAAAGTTTTCCTTAAAACTTTATTGATTTTAGAATTCAATTATATTGTTCTAATGGATATATGATATCAAATGTGTGATTTTAAAAGTTTTGTAAATATACAAAAAGTCAGAAGTTGCGAAAGAATTGTAGCTTGAAGGTTCATTTCAATAATGTTGCAAAGAAGTTTCTACAATGATAACTTGGATTATTTAATATTGGATTAACATTCCCTAATATGTGTATTATGTCATTTTTCATTTCGGAATATCATGAAAATGATTTTAGTTTAATAAAATAAGATGAGGTTTTTTTATTCACATATTTTTGATTTGTTCAGTTCAATAATAAGATTTAAGTGGAGACTAAAATGTCTTTTTCTAGTTAGGGAATTTATATTATTTTAAACTATGTATTTTTTCTTAAAATATGAAATTATTCAATAAAATTTTACAAAATATTCTCAAAGTGTTGAGAATGGATGAACTTGGTATATGATGTATGAATTCTAGTACTGTATGAATGGTACAAGTTGGTAAAAGGTCAAATTGGATGATGAAAATTTAGTTTAAAAGTTAAAAAAAAATATTTCATAATCCAATCAAGGTCATTAAAACCTAGGGTTGTAAATAAGGAATATTAATAATTCAATATTATTGTATTATCCAAGTTATACCTAAAGGAGTTTAAGAAAATCCACATAATAACCATGTCAGGTATGAATGTTATAGAAATTAATTCTTTGTTTTTAAAGGTATGTGCTACTTAATGTATATTTTATAAATTTTTGTAAACATACAAGAGTTAAAAAAGGAATAATTGATTAAACTTGTAGTTTATATTCCTGAGATAAAGTAAATAGTTACTATATCAGGGATTTGAATGTAAAGGATTTTATCAAGATGAAATTAATATAAGTAAAATATGTGTATCTTTATCTCATTTTTATTATGTGATAATGGAATTTTTTTATTACAAATATTTATTGTGAAAATGTATGAGATGATTAGTTATATACACATGGTTTATGATTCATAATTTTCTATAATAGGTTTTGAGAAGAAGATTTAGATAAAATTTGTTTTATATAGGATATAGCAGTTTATCTGAATATTTATTAAAATATGGGGGAATGTGTTCCTAACACCCATAATAGGTATATTTTAATAAAGTTTTATTTTCAAAAGAAAAATATTACAAACACATATAATACCATATATGATATAGAAACAAAAGTTTATTTGTTAAATATTCATATTTAATGAAAATAAATGTTATTTCCCAACACAAAAGGGTTTGTGTATCATATAAGTATATTATGAAAATAATATAATCTTTACAAGGATAGTGGTAGTATATTTAGACTTAGAGAAGATCAAAATTAACAAATAAAGCATTACACCAATCTTAAGTTAAAGTGTTTTCCACCTAATATCCTAAAAGTTCTTATGATATATGATGTTAAAGAAAAAATGTAAAGTGTCACATTTAGTTACCATTTAGAAATTGGATATCACTATTTTCTATAGTTTTATACTACTGTAAATTTATTATGGTTTTTCATTCAATATCCAACAAGATTTTAGGATATGTTTTGATAATGAATAATGTAAATATTTACATTTTTTATCATAAAAAATGAACGACACTATTTATAGAAGGATTATACTAGTAAAAATGAAAATTTAATTTCAATTTATATCCTAAAATTGTTTAGGGTTTGGTGGTAAAGTTAAATATAAATAGTTATATTAGTTACCATACTAAAGTGATTTTCATTTTATCCTAAAATAGTTTAGGAGGACTTGTAAATAATAATGTAAGTAGTTACTTATTTTATAAAAAAATTTGATGGAATAAGTTTATAATTATGAAGGTGGTGAACTTAGAAGGAGTTATAAGTATATAATAGAAGTTGACATCATAATATTTTACTTTTTGAAGTTAAGAAGTTTGAATACGGTTGGGAATACGATTCTTAAGCCTCATCATTATTCAAATAGTCTTACTTCATAGATATTTCTCACTAAATATTTTAGTGGGAGATTTTTATCAGATGGTCACATAAAGATATGATATGGATAACATATGATGTAATGTATTAATAAAACACAAAAATTATATCAAACGTAAGGTTGATCTAGCAGTTTATCATATATGATATGATAAATCAATGCTTATGTTGGTTTTGTTAAATATTATTAAATAGATTTAGAGTATTAAAATGTTTCATATTAAAATTCAATATCCATGATATCATTCTTTCATATTATCTATATATATATGGATATACATTTCATAAAGTGTAATGATAATTGACCACTCAATGTAAGACATTTATTTTAACCCTAACTAACATTCATTATGGAGTATTATAGTTTGGGACAAAATGATAATGTTATAGTGAGTAGGATTTTTATATAGAGATATAGAATATGCTAATGAGGAATAATAAAAATAATATGATATTCCATATGTTCATTGGATGACCCACTAAGTACACCACATGAAATGTCATATAGATTTATTAGGTATAGTTGGTGTGCATGGATCATATTTGAGTCTCCACTACCTGAATTTGTAGAGATGCCTAGAATGAGAACCTCTATAATTTGATACCTTGCTTATGAAATTCAACATATTGACTTCTCTGATTTGGGGGTGGTTGGGTATTTAGTAGATCATGTCATCAATTTTAGCATATTCATGATGGGATTTGTTCTCTTATATGATGATTGTGACATCAGGGCCCATAATTGAGAAAGAATGTGGGAGTTTACAACCACACCTAGATATTTTATATCTATATGTATAAGGGGTTTTTTATTTATTTATTCATAATTATGAATAAAAAGTAATGTATTCATTTAACAAGTTAGTCTACACTTAGAGAGTCGAGAATGGATAAGTTGGATATATGGGATTGACATACTTTGTGTCCTAGGTTACTTGATGTCTTGAAAAAAGAAAAATATGAGAATTCATGTTATCATATGATGCAAATCGGCTGACATAGGTATAGAGATACATGTGTTTCATAGAGATCATGTCATATCCATTTATATCTTGAGTAGAATTGATTTTTTCTATAGGAATATCTTTGATTATATATATGGATCTAGATATTTTTATTTTTTATCAATGTTGTAAAGAAATGTGGGGTCACACTTTATGGTTGAGTGAATGTGGATTGAGTTTAACTTGGAGACATGCTCTAAAAAGTGTATTAGAGTTAATACAAAAGTGTTTTGGATGTTTATTTATAAAGTATTACATGTGATATGATATAAGGATAAGTAAATGATATAATTTTTAAAGTGTTTTAAAAGATATCCAAAAGTATTTTTGGATATGGTTTCATAATTTATTGTATATAACACAATATATGGTGAAATTTCATGAAGACTTTTAGGATTTAGTGAAAGTGATAGATTAATGGTAATATTCCCTAAATATTAATATATATATGATACATATAAATAGATATACATATATTTATATATATGATTTATATATATATATAACCTTCATGTTTGCTTGTATATAAATACATTGGGTATATTATTTGTGTGTTGGACACCCATATTATTCTCATTTGAGGCTATCATTAAAACAAATTTTTCATAAGATGAAATGTATTAGAGTTAAATGTGTTCATGAATATGATGCATAAAATAGACAAGGAATTATTACATGAGTTATAAACATATGAATTAATGTGTTCACTATTGAGGTGTATACTTGAAGGATTTATAAATCATCTTCCATGTGTTGATAGTATGGTTATGGATTCTGATCCCCATCTTGGAATAAAATCCCTGATACATGGAAATTACTTTCACCTTCCTCTTTTTCATTATAGGTACTAACATACCATGGAAAAAGGGTGAATCCCACTCAAATTTTGAAGCAATTCAGATTAGCCTATATATACATCTCAAATAAGGGATTATTATGTCTTCCAATTTAGTTATATTTAGCAAACTCATATAAATATGAATATGATGTAGTGGATCCCTTTGTTAATAGTACGCTTGATATTACAATGTTCTTCATTTTAGTTATTTATAAAATGTTTCATATTATCATGCATGGATATCCACAGAAAATGGGTTTTAATTGCTTCTTCCTTTTCTAATAAATGTTATTAGACTCTAAAAACCCTTCAGTATGTCACTGCCTTTGATATATATTATTTAATGAATCATAATGTATGATTAACTAATGTATCCTATGATCCCTTGGGTATTTTAATGATTACCACTATCATTCAAAAACCTCATATGTTGCTATCGTCAATTGAGGATTACAATGGGTTCTAATAAAATTCATTTAATTGAAATTTATGATGAAATGAATATACACTCTAGGAACATACCTGGGAGATATATAAGGAGGATTAACCATCAATATGGGGTGGTTTGGACAATCCTAGCCTCCTTCCAATTCTCCCTACTCGAGAGATCTTTTTTTCATCCTCTGTTATCAAGTGAGGAACTATCATGCTATGGATTGAATGAGTATTCTGCCTAAGTGTTTATAAATTCATGTCAATTTTTGGATTCACCATGTATGTGGGATTCCTATTTCTACCTCTCATTGATATTCATTAAGAACATTAACAAATAAATAGTCTTAATCATTTATTAGTGTAAGGTACACATAGAAGTTTCTCATTTTATTTATGCATGGTTTTAGTTTCGTGTATAATGATACTTAATTTCTTGGACCATTAATTTGTGTGTTTTGGGTGTTAGAATATCTTGTAGAATGTTAGAGAAAGTATTATGAAATTTGGAGTTGAAATTTCAATTGAAATGGTGTGTGGCAGCATGTCCTGATGGACTATACCATGATGACTTAGCTCGAGGAAAGGGGTATGATGTAGTGTTGTGAGTCATGTCCTAATGTTTTGGGATGTGATGTGGTTTTTGACTTCTAGTATGGGGTGTAATCCATGATACTTCAATTCCGTGATATTTTTAAGTGGAATTATAGTTATATCATAGGTTATAACATGAATTTTTTGTGTATTGTTATTATATAAGTAAGTCTTTAGGTTAATATAACATGAGGATTTTGGGTTATCCTGTGTGAGTTTAGTTACACCAAAAGGGGTGGTATTGATGTGTGATTGTTCTTGAGGTTTTTTGAGTTTATCTTATGTGATCCCCTTAAATTAATATCACATCGATATAATTTGGGTGTGGTTATACCCATGGAAACGTGTAATTATAAGTGGTTGATTTCTTGGATCTGTTTATCTAAGTTCCATTATGTTGTGGTTCCTTATATTGCATCGTAGTTTGGTTTGGTTCATTTGGTTTGATAATAGGAAGAATAGGATTTTGTTATTATCCTTGGGAGTTTTAATTTCATTACATGGTAACTCTAGTAAAACTATGACCATTATTAAATTTATGGATTTTAAATAATTCAACTTTGAGATTCAAGGAGAAAACATGCTATAAATTATAAATTGTGGCTGTATTACAATGTGATGACCCCATTCAAGTTGTGATTTCTTATTTCCTAGAGTATTATTAATTAAGGCCTTATATTAAATTATTTCTTATTTATATAACTTCCTCGAATACCTAAAATTTTATTAGAGTGTTCTTATAGATCTTTGGTCATCCTATGGTTAGTTATAGACGTATTCTATAAGCGATCAACTTCTTGTAATCTCAGGTGATTACTCTTCCTCTCCTTACTCTTTATCTTCTTGTTATTTCTTTTTATAATATATGATAGTGTATTGTATTTAGTTTTATTGTTCTTTTTCATTGTTTTTTTGTGGTAGCTATATTATAGGTTGCTAAGAATCTAAGTTTGGTGTTCTTGGTGGGAAGTTTACATTCTTACTATTTTCACACATTATTATTGAAGCGTTAGTTGAGGTAGGGGATTCAAAAATTATCCTTTTTTATTATGTATAAGTTTTATAGATATCATGTTCTTGTTTTCTTTGGCTAGATGGTATGTATTAACTTAATAAGATAATGAACTATACTAAAGTAAATTGAAGGGAAGAGTTTGATTTTCATGTGATTTATGATATTCTATGATATTTATCATTTATTGATGGTTTTGTTATTATTTATTTTGGAATATTTATTCTTTTACTCTTTTATATATATTATTGTTGTTATTTATTTGATAAAATCAACTTTCATAAAGTATTTATCACTTAAATTTGGTAATAAATTAGCTATTTGGAAATATGTAATTAAAGTATTGATGCTTGAACCTAAAATTTTATTGTAATAAGAAAGTATTATTAAGAGGAAGTTCTTTAATGAAAATTATTAATGTGTTCTCCCTTGTTTTTTTTATATATGGGGTCTTCCTTAATATAATTAGAGGGTATTTTGTTGGTTGTTGCGTCTGGTTGGAATAATGAGGCATGGTTTGGTTATATTAGTGGTGTATGGGTTGTGGTGTAATTTTTATATTACTGGAAAACATGGTTGTGTGAAAATGTGGTGGTTAAATCATATAGTGGTTGGTGTCCTATGTTGTAGGGTGGTTTATGGTGATAGTTTTTTTGTTTTGGAATCATGTTTTATTTTCCTGGTGGCATAAAATGTGGCCTAAATTAATGAAAATGGAAATGGGTGATGGGATGAAATTGATAAATGGTGGGATATTAAATGTTAAATTATAATGGATCAAATATCTATGATTAATAAATAGTAAGGTCTAGAATAAATGTGAATAATGAATAGATAATGGAATTAAATTTAAAATTTGTTTAATGAATGGTTTGACATTAAATATGGATTATTGTATGAAATTTGGATAGAATCAATAATTATAGAAATTGTACATACGAATGAAATGAAAATTTGGTAGTATTGTGATTATTTTGTGTGATTAGTTAGATATGGTTTGTGATTTAGTAATGGTAGTGGTTATTGGTGAGTTTTAGTGATGGTAGGGTTGTCGTTGTGGGAAATAATAATGATGGTTTTTCATAAACCCTTTGGTTGGGATTATGTGTACCTATTTTCAGGACATTTTCTTGTTATTTCCTGTACACCACCACCGAAGTTAGGTAACCTGACTGATTCCTATATAATAACATATGTTTTACGTGTGTTACCCAACAACTAGGTTTTAGAGGGAACATATGGCTAACTACTTCATAATCCCATTTATCCATTCAAATCTGATATGGTTTGTGATAACTCATGGAAGGTATATAAATACATGTTGTAATTGATTATGGTTATAGTATAAATATATTGGTTGTCCTAGTTAGGTGGTTGTGAATTGGATATAGGGTACCTTTTAACATATATTATTTTGATTATATGTTACTATACTTAGATTTGATATTGGTTGAGTGGGTTATTGTGAGGTTGGAAGATATTTGACCAAATATAGGTGTGATTTGGTTCTGTTGTTTATTCACTGAATCATTGGTATGATTCTTTCTCAGTTTTCATGAGATTTTTTGGAAAGGATATTATTTATTGTACTTTTATTCTCATCCCTATATAAAAATCTATTTTATAGGTTTCTAAGAGGTATTTGGTGATCAAGCATGATATTACTAGCTCGAGTCTTGGAGTTTTTGTTGGAGTCATTATCATGGGAGTTTATTCTTAATATTTTATTTTGGAGACCTTGTTTTTGTATGATGTTACATGTATTGGGGATTCATTTTATTTTATATTATATGAATTTGATTGGTGCCATATCTTTTTTCCTAATATTTATGAGGGTATTACCTCTAATTTTTGTGTCTTATACCCTCAGTGTTAGTCACCAACCTATGGATTCATAGAGGCGGGATTTGGGGGTTGTATTCATCTTCATTGATGGACCTTGAGAGGTTCTTTTTTGGGGGTCATGACATATTCATATTAGATATATGGATGATACATAATATAGAGATCAAATTTAGGCACTGGTGAAGCTTCATGGGTTTGGTAGGGAAACCATGTTAGTCAAACTTACTATGTGACATGGTAAGGGAGACCTTCTTGGACATAGAAAATTAAGTCCTCCTATGATCTGATGTAAGGTCTTTAATCATACCAAAAATAATAGGTAATATAATGTTATTTTAAATTATAATCCTAGAAGTTTTGTTTTCATCATGTTTGACTACACTTGGGTTTTAATTTAGATAATTCTAGGAAAATAAAATAAATTTTAATATATGATCTTAAATGAATTATATGCTCCCTAGATTAGGATTTTTTTCTTTTTTCAATTATAGATATGGATGGAGATTTTCATCCCCATGTGATCTATGTTGTAGAGTTGTAGCAAGATGGACCAATATACTGTAGGAGGGTTCAACCTCTAATGGAGAATAACCAAGAACAATGTTATTATCTCTCACACCTATTGTGAGGGAAACAAAGAGGCTGATTTTTTTGCCTTGAGAGCTTCTTAGCATGCCTATCTTATTTGTTTCTCTAGAGCTAGATCCATCCATATGGATGGTATGAAAATTATTATTATAAATACCATGGGTCTCTATTTTTGTAGTCCCCCACAATCCCTTTCATGTATTCTAAACCCTCTCTTATTTCAATAAAAATTCCAATTTCATACAGAATTAAATCTTGGTAAAGTGTGAGTGGGGTGTATCTAGTTAGAATATGGATCACTAGTTGGAGGATTTATAGATTACCATCAATATGATCTATTTTAATAGATATAATCAGTTGAGAGGGATTTTGGTTAGTGATGGTTTTTATTTCTCATAGAGCATGAAGAGTTTATTATATTCTAAGAGGATTTCCAAAAATAGTTATATGAAAAATTTATTTCTTCATATAGGAAGGTGGTGAATTGGTTGAAGTTTATTTCTCTTCAACAAGGTAACATGAGTGTGTGGGATCTCAAGATTTTATTTAAGGACAATATTTATTTTACCCTAATCGTTTCCCAAATGATGAGGCTAGATCCTTATTTTTTAAGGAGGATTTGTGTCTTGATATTCATCATCAATTTACCCCATTTATTTTGCCTATATATCTAAAGGTTCTAGCTAAGTTAGAGGTGATTGAGATTATGCATGTGTGGTTTGGGTCATCTCGATAGGGGATTCATAAAAACATCAATAAGAGTGGAATGTTAAATATTAGATCTCAAATGTTAAGGTATTTAATGTTTTAACTAGTATAGGGTCAATTTTAGGGGTATTTTTTACATTTATAAGGATTTGGTGGCTCTTGTTCATCTAAAATAATCTTCATTTGAGTGTACTTTACTTGTGGGGGTTATAGACATCATCAATTCTAGTGCCTGGTTGTTCTTGGTGGTTATCACAACATGGGTGGTCATATTTCAATTTAACCCTAATATTAATTTTCTTTGAAGCATTATCAATAGTAATTTCAATATGAGTTTTTTCAGTTAAGGGGTGACGGAGTAGGTAGATTATATCCCACTAAAATCTTTCTCCCTTAGGGACATAGGGATAAGTGTGGTTATGTAGGTGTTCATCCATAGGGCCAATGAGGTAGAGGAGTAGGGTTTGGTCAATGAATGTTACAGAGATGTTATTTTTAGGTGAAACAGAAATCATATGAGATACTATATTATTATCTTATACATTTTATTTTTCCTTTTCTAATTCTAGATATTTAATTCTGTAATTACACTCACCTTTGTATGTTCTTTTAGACTCAAGGTGGAGAGGCTTCCAATGCCCCTAGTGTCTAATCCAATTAGTAGTCAGTATAGTCTATTTCTTGTATTATGGGGTTGTGAGATGATGATAAGGTAGCACCTTTCATTGGGGGATTTCTTATTTTTGTTGATATAACCCTGAGATATCATTCTTGTCATAAATTGTTTGTAATTTTCTTAGGAATTTATTGATTACTTCCAGAGGATATTTTTTCCTTTATATAGATGGTTAATGTGTGGTGTTAATTGGTGAGATCATCAGATGTGTCATACATGTTTTGATCTCTTATCTTCTCAGTTGGTGGAGTTGATGTTTTACTTACTGTATGTTTAGGTACAAGTGTTTCCTAGTGTTGTCATGGAGTTTTCATATTGTTTTCTAAAAGAGGATGTGACCCTAAACCCATAATGTGATATAGAATTTGGGATAAAGTTAAAACTTAGTGTATCTCTAACTTATATGAATCCTTATTAGATATATATTTATAAGTTACAGTATTTTAAGATTCAGATGGTTAATTTTATGTTAAAGGTAGTCATCTGGCCAGGTGCATCAACTTGGGGTTCTCTAATGTTATTTTCTAAGAATATATATGGTAGTATGAGGTTATTCATAGACTACTAAAGGTTTAACCAAGTGATGGTCAAGAACCATTACCTTATCCCAAGGATAGATTATTTTTTCAATTATTTTCAGGGATCTATCTTGTTTTCAAATATCATTTTATGGTCTATGAATCATCATATGAGGGTCAAAGAGGATGATATGACAAAGACTAATTCCAACTATTGTTATGGGCACTTCGATTTCATGGTTTTAGTAATTTGGTGCCACAAGCACCCCAACTATTTTCATGGAACTCGGGAATTCTATATTTCATGAGTTCCTAGATTATTTCATTGTATTTGTTATCATTGAAATTCTCATGTACTCGAAGTTTGAGTGGGATCATCTTGTTTATCTGAGGAATATTTTGTAAGTACTTCATCACTATCATATTTATAGAAATTTATCTCAAGTGTATGTTTTAGATACACTAGGCGCATTTTCTTGGGTATTTGGTGTCTCATTAGAGTTTGGAAGTTTATACTTTGAAGATCTAAGTATTTTTTTCTTAAGAAGAGCCCAAGAATATCAAATAGTTCTAAAATTTACTTGGTTTAGAGGCTTATTATCGAAAGTTCGTGTTTGATTTTTCTTGGATTAAGACCCCTTTTATAGACTTGATTAGAAGGGTTCAAGATTTTACATGGATTTATCGATTTCAGTTAGATTTTGACTAATTGAAGGAGAATTTAATCATTTCTCCTATTATTTGGTTATTAGAGGAAGGAGTTATATTTAAGGTTTTTGATGACACTTGTCATCTTATATTGGGGTGTGTTTTGATGCTATAATGGGTAGTGATCATATAGGTCTAAGTAGTTAGGTTCTCATGAGTGTAACTATGCCACACATAGTTTCAATTTGGTAGCAGTGGTGCTTAATTTGAAGCTATGGTAACATTAACTAATCAATGAATGATTTTTGGTCTACATATATCACAAAACCTTAAGGTATATTTTCTCTAGATGGGATTTGAATCTATATAAGTGGAGGTAGATTGTGTTCTTATTAGGTTTTGACTTTTATATCTCTTACACCCCAATAAAAGGGAATGTAATTGTTAAGGCACTGAGTATGATGTCCTGAGGATATGTTATTCAAGAGTTTGTAGATGCATAGAGAGTGATGGAGGAACTTACAGTGATACATCTTGATGTAGATGAGGTCATTTATAGAGGTTTATTATATTTTATTATGGTGTATTCATACTTTTTGTTGTGGTTTGAGGATTCATATCTTGGGTAACTTGAGGTGGAGGTTTTGTGTGACCATATCATTTGTTGTGATGCTCTTGAGGAATGGTTGGGGTATGATCAACATCGGGTGTTGTTTTTCCGGAAGTTATTTATTCCATTGATGATGAGATAAGTGGTTCTTCTTTATTTTCATAGATTACCCTTTAATCTTCATATATTTATATTCAAGATTTATTATGGCCAATTGTGAAGCATCTAATGGCAGGGTTTGTGTCCTGGTGCTTAGTCTTTTAGTAGGTGAAAACAAAGAATCATATTATGGAAGGATTTCCACATCCATTGGATGCTCTCAAGTGGAAGTTGGAGGAAATTTCAATGGATTTATTCACTATATTAACTTAAGTTTAAATTGGATGTGATTTTATTTAGTTTATTGTTGATTTTTTGGAAAATTCATCTCATTTTTTTAATAAAGGAGTTGAGTGTCATGGTTACCTTGGTGAGGTAGTATATAAATGAAATAGTGAATCTTTATGAAGTGTCGAGGACCATAATCTCTAATCAATATCCCCATTTTACCCCATGAGTTTGAGGATATATTCCACATGTTTTTTTTAGTGATTATACATTACTCATAACATATTCTCATCATTATATAGAAAGATAGATATATTAGACTATCTAAATATTGGAGGGAATGTTACACACATGTGTTCTAGTTTTTTGAGGATCATGGATGAAACTCTTTACTTTGTTTTATTTATCCACAAATAATATCTATAAAACTTATATTATTAGGGATATATTCAATATATTTTTTAGTAATCCTTGTAAATATACATTATTTTGTACCGATGTTGGAGTGTCAATGATCCATAGAATAGATGTGGCATTGAGCATGACTGAGAAGGTGTAGATACTTCAAGAGTGAATGAAAGTGGAACATTATTGTTATAAGTCTTATGTGGATTAAATTAGGATTTATTTAGAGTTTTATGTTTTATATCATGTGTTCTTGAAGTTTTATCCCCATTGTGGTTTGTGTAGGTATGACTGAGGTAGTAATTTTTTCCCTTGATTTATCGAACCTTTCAAGGTGTTGGAGAACATTGGCAAGGTGACATATTGATTATCCCTTCCTCCACAACTGAATTTGATCCATGATTTATCCCATGTGGTTCTATTTAATTGATATATTTATGATGAATCACATATCAATAGTTGGGGAGATTTAAGTGTGTAAGATGACATGATATTCATAGACCAGCTGGTTGAGTTTCAGTATTACCATAAGAACGTGTTTCATGGGTGCACCATTCCCTTGGTTCATGTTTTATGGAGACATGGTGTCATAGAATATTGTGTGTGGGTACAAGAGTAATAGAGGAGTATTAGGTATTACTATATTTTTCTTATTTGATGGTGATATGCCTATTTCATATTGATTTGATTGATATTATTTTAATGTATCTATATGTCTTGGTGATGGTATTATTCCGATTTGAGAGGTATCTTTTGGGGGTGTTTGGGTTTCATGTCTAATGTTTTTATTTTCTAGGTTTTATTTATTATCATGGATAAGAAACATTTTATAGGTATCTAATTTAATATCCTAAACATTCTTGTACTATTAATTCATGATTTTTGGGTGTTTGAAGAGTTGTGAGAAGGTTATAGGAAAGAATATTATAGTTTGAGATGAAATTTCAACTAGAAGGGTGGGTTTCAGCATGGACTAATGGAATACAACATAAAAAATTTGGATATAGGAAATGGGTTTCTATAGTCTAGTGTTTCATGCTATAAAGTTCTGAGTTTTTACGTGGTTTTAGTGTTTTATTGTAGATTTAATCCATAATATTTTAGTATCGCGTTATTTTAATGTGGTAGTATGATTATGATGAGAAGATTTTTGGTTGTGGTGTGAATTTATGTGGATTATTCTTACATAGGTAAGTAATTTAATTAAAATAGAGTAAGTAATTTTAAGTTATCATATATAATTATAGTTTCACCACGAGGAGTGTTATTACAG
Organism: Viscum album; assembly: GCA_963277665.1. Taxonomy (NCBI): domain Eukaryota; kingdom Viridiplantae; phylum Streptophyta; class Magnoliopsida; order Santalales; family Viscaceae; genus Viscum; species Viscum album. The sequence continues at coordinate 616,762,026 of OY728133.1, forward strand.
CATGATTGGTCTTGCGGAGTTTTATGTTTATATTATGTGGGACTCTTAAGTTAATCTCATTTGAGATGAATTACAGAGTGGTAATTCATATGACAATGCGAAGTCCTGGGTGTTAAATTTCTTGGATCTATTTATATGAATTTCATTTCACTATGGTTCTATCCATTATATTTTGGTTTGGTTTAGGGTTTATCAGTTTTGTATAGTGGTTGAGGATCGGGATGTGGTCCTCGAGGGTTAGAGTGTCAGAGCATGGATGCTATGGTCATACAATGACCATAATTAAATGTATTAGTTTTTAATAATTTGGACTCAATATTTGGAGAGATATCATGTCCTTAATTCTAGATCACGGGTGAATTATAACATGATCACCCCAGTCAGACTTCGATTTCTTATTTTTCATATTTATTATAAATTCAGACCTTTTCTTAAATTCTTTCTTATTTCCCCGACTTCCTCCAAACCACAAATTATTAATAGAGAATCTTTGTAGATCTTTGGATATCCATTGGTTGGTTTTATACCTTAACTATATAGATCAACTCCTTAAGATCCAAGGTGATTCCTCTTCCTATTGTTCCTCTTTATCTTCTTATTTTTTTTATTGGGAGAAGTTGTGACAATTGTTTGGATTTAGTTCTGCTGATCTTTTTTCATGTTTTTTAGGGTGGGTGCTATGTTATAGGCTATTAAGGATCTTAAATGGGTGTTATTGCTGAGGATTGCATCTTATTCTTATTTTCTGACATAATTTTTGAAAAATAAGTTAAGGTGGGTTTTTTAAAATGTCTTCTTTATTATGTATAATTTATAGAGTTATCATGATTTTTTTTCTTTGGGTGGATGGTATGGATTAACCGAATAAAATAATCAATATAACTTAAAAAAATTTAATGGAATAGAGTTATTTTCATGTTCTTTTTAATATTATATTTTATTTCTTATTTATTTATTTTTTTCTATTGTTGTGATATGAATTATTATTACTATAGATTTATTATAATTGCCTTTGATAATGAGTTAATCACTTAAAGTTAGTAATGAGTCGGTTGTGTGGAAATTTTTAATTAAAGTGTTGATGTTTTAACTTAAAATTCATCTTTAATACAAAAGGATGGTTAAGGGGAAGTTCATCAAAATGAATTTTTTGTTGTATTTTCCCTTGTTTTTTTGTTGTATATGGGTTATTCCTTACTGTAATTAGAGAGAGTTTGGTTAGTATTTTGGATATTTGGTATGATTAGGTATGGTTTGGTTGTGGTGGTGGTAGTGGTGGTGGTGGTGGATGGATGGATTTTTGTATAATTTTGGTAAAATTTTTAGGTATGGTTATTTGAAAAGGTGTTGGTTTTATGGATATTATGGTGGTAGTTAGATTGTTTTATGGAGAAGTTTATGTGGTGACATTTTAGTTATTGGTTGGGCATGTTATAGTTGTATGTTGTCATGAAATATGGCTTGAATTGATGATAACAATAATGGGTGATGTGATCAAATTGATAAATGGCAGCTTTTTAAATAGTGAGTGATAATGGTTTGAATAGTTGTGTTTAATAAATGGTGAGGGATGGAAAAATGTGAATAATGAATAGTGAATTGCATGAAATATAAAGTGGTTTAATGAATGGTTTGACATTAAATATGTCTAATTATAAGAAATTTTTATGGAAATGGTAATTATAAAAATTTCAAATATGAATGAAATGTGAAGTTGGTAATGTTTTTGTAGTTTTTATGTGTGATTAGTTGGAGTTGGTTTGTAATATAGTGATAGAAGCAGTTATTGGTGAGATATAGTAATGGTGGGCTTTTCATTGTTGGTGATAATAGTGTTTGTTTTTTGTGTACCCTTTGGTTGGGCTTGTGTGTGACAGTTATACATGATATTTTCTTGTTATTTATTACGCATCACCACTTAAGCTTGGTAACATAACCCATTCCCATATTAGTTGTAGAGGGAATAGATGGATGTATTCTCCCTCTTCCCCACTCTCACTTTAGATGTAGAGTGGGATGTGATGGATCATGTTAAGTATATATATATGTGTGGGTGGGGGGGGGGTTGTGATAACTATTGGATATAATATATATTGAAGGATATGTGACCTAAATCTTATATGCATGTGATGCATCTAGGTTATATCATATTATACAATATGTGTATGTTGTAGAGTATGACATGAATGAAAACCAATACATGTCGTATGAATTATTTTAGGGATATCATAGAAATTGTTATATCATGACTGACCATTACTTTAAAATGGTAGTGTAACATTAAAGTATTAACATTGGGATCTTGTCCACCAATGGATATTACTAACATTGGCCTTTTCATAAAATGAATCGCATGGGAGGTTAGCATGGTCATGGGTCACGAACAGTGTAACTACATGCATTAAGTCTTATTGTATGAGTTAATGTAAGTTCACTTAAGGAGAATCCCCAAAGGATTTATAAAGGGCAATATCTATACAATGGGATTGTGAGTATTTTCTTGTCTGATACTCCCTCGATTCTATATCTGTCTTCATATTCCACCCTTATTCTTCATGGGTAACTATAATGTTGTGGGTGATAAGAGGGTCCACCTTGAGTGTTGGTTGATTCATACCAACCTTTGGATACATCATGAAGTAGGGACATAATTTTTTGTCTTCATCAAGCCCATATGATGAATATGGTGGATGCATCTCTATGGTGTAAGGTACACAAATATGACTATTATTTATTTACAGTTAAAATGGGTTTTAGTTTAATTCATGGTCAAAATTGGTTTATGGGTTTATAATTGATTTCACAAATATTAATGAGTGTCATTTTATCCTAATAAACCCAACAGTGGTATCAAGTATTTACCATGCATTTGATTCTTGAAATTATGTTTTTAAAATGATGAACTTGAATTATGGTTGACATTACATTATATAATAACATAATATTGATTGAGAAATTGAACTATATATGAAATTATGTTATGTGATAATTTAATGTTTTTTGGGGTCACTGACATTCTATTATGTGATAATGTAATCAATATTGGGGTTTCTGACATTACATTATGCGATAACAAAATCTGCATTGGTGATGCGTCGTACATTATGATATAACATAATATATATTGAGGGTGTAGGGTAAGATATCTAATATAATAAGATTTTACATAGTATTATTTATTTGGTTTGTACATATCTTAAGGTATGATATGGGGATATCATATGGTAGGATGGTGTTATTCTACATTGCAAAACAGACCTCTCCATCATAGATATGGTATGAGTGACCATTATAAGATATAAATTCCTATTTCAAAAGACTACTCCTATGCAGTATATTATCATAAGACTTGATTACATATTAGATTTAACACTATACAGGATATTATGAAATTACATTAAAAGTGTAATGTAAGAAACATTGATTAGATTTGTTGTTTTAATACTATATTGGTAGTATACCACATGGTGTTAATCATATACAAATTCTAAGTTTATCTTGCATAGTGATCTGATTTAATGGTGTGTACCCCCCCCCCCCCCCCCCCTAAGTGTCTATTTCACCTTCTATGGATGAATATTGTAAGTCATGGTTTAAAACCTATGCAGGGTTTAAAAAATAGAATAAAAAAATTATTTTCTGTAAGATTCAATCATGAATTGAGTTGTATGATTTATAAAAAATTTATAAATTATAATAAAAGGTATAAAGGGATATTTATTTATAAAGGTTTTTATAAATTAATTAATTATAAAATGTTTATAATTAATTATTTAAATGTTTATAAAATATTTATTAAATAAATATCCATAAATATTAATTATTAATATTGAAATGACTTTTTCAAACTATATGACATGTCTTATAATTTAGATGTAAAGATTTTATATGTAGATTGTAAACGAATTTTAGAAAATGTTTATAAATTAAAAAATAAGGCCAAAATATAGATTTTATATTTATATTATGAATTTTTAAAAATATCTTATTTGAATTGTTCAAATTAAATCCATATTTGAGAAATTATCTAAACCATATCAAAATCTGTGTTAGTAATTGATTTGATCAAGGTTTAAATAATATTAACTATGTGATATTTCAATTATGTAAATTTTTACATAATAAATTTAGAATATAAAATTTTTATGTTTCATTAATATCATATATCTAAATCAAAATTCAATATAATGAATGACATGAAATAGTTCATATTAAAAATAACTATGAAATGTTTATTTTTATTTAATTGTGGATTTTCTATAATTAACTACTAAAAATATAAAGTCTTTATAACTTTTTATTTAGGAATTGTTCAAAAATAGTTCATGTCATGTTTAAATACTTAAATTGTTCATTTATTTCGTAATAGATTGGGTTTCCCTGGACCTTTAATTGGTTATTTTTCGATTTTTGGGGAAATGGAGAGAAATTTTAAAGTTTTTTTGAGGGATGAGAGGTGGATCATTGGAATGATGAAGCTTATAACGCCCATTTTGAATAGGATTTGGATTTTTTGAAGGATGTAGAGGTGTTGTGAGCAAGGTGAGTTAGGTTTTTTGAGAAGTTGGGAAATTGAAATAAGACATTCCCTTACTGATTTTGTAACTTATGAAACATACACCCAATGAAAGAATGACCATACAATGAAGATATAAATACCCATAAATTAAATTATATTACAAAAATAATACAATCATGGGTAGTACATACACCACACAAAAGGAAATAATGGAAAATATAGCATGAATCTGACAGAAATAAAAGTTAGATGAAAACCCCTTACCTTGTACTTTTCCTTAGTCGAGGGTAAGTAAAACTCCAATATAATGGTGAAATCATTGTTATTAAATTATATAAGAACCACATAAATAAATATTATATAATATATGATCGTCTAATATTTCTTTGTTAATGATATTTCAGAAGTATCATTGTTTTGGGTGTTAACTGATTCGTTTTACTTTATATTTTTTGTTACGTAAGTCATTTTTGTTATGGATATGATGTATTGGATTCATATACATAATTATATTAAGTTATTAAACATTATTTTTAATCATCAAATGAAAATTATTCTTGAATGGTTATGATAGGGAATGAATCTCATCGTGTTTGTGGAGACGGTAATCCGTATATATGTACGAGCGACAATACCAATCTATTGATGGTGGAATTGTATTTAATTGGATGTTATATAATATATAGATAATAATTAAAATATTATATTTATTATTTATTTCAATTATACTCATTATTATACCCATCTAAAATAATTAAGTGTTGAATAAAAAACTACACCATGATGTGGAGACGGTAAGTCGTACGTGCGCACGTATGTTGACTTGTCATTCATAGGATGGATAGAATAATTAATATAGTTATACCATATTTATAATAACATAAAAGTATTTATAAGTTACTGGATTTATTATTTTGGTATGTAAACAACAAAGAAAGTGGAAGTTGAAGAAGAAATGAACTTTGAAAGAGGTGGTGAAATTATTACTTCTTCTTCGGGTGTTTCCTTTTGAGTTGATCAAAAGGGATCCTTAGGTTGGATTTTAGATCAAATTAAGGATTCTAAGTCAAATTTACGGTAGTTTTGAATATATTTTAGTATGTTTTGGCTGATCCAAATGGTTTTGGAGGTGTGATTTTGAGAGAAGGGGAAGTACCCTTTTATAAGAGGGGTGAGGGTCACTTTAGGAAAAGCTCGAAATATTATTTTATTATACAATAATATTTGGTTTATAATGGCTCAAAAATGATTTATTTCGAGTATAAGGTGGGTATGGTTCTAAATCCTCTCAAACAATAGGTTTTAGACAAGTTTAGGGCACCATATTAACCTTATATTTTAGATTTAACTCTTTGTTAAATAGTTTAACATTTACCATGTCTCCTTGTATATTTATATTATATGGTTACTAAACTTACTATAAAATTACAAGAGAACCCCAAGTGGTTCATTAATGACATATATATTATTATATAAGTCCTTTTTCTAAACATTATATTTTTATAACTATTATATCATTTAATAATATAGTATTTGTTTTAAAAACTCAATTATGTCAATTTTGACACGATTTAGTATTTGATTTTTGTTAAAGTCCTAACAACTTGATTACTTTTAAAAAAATTATTTAATAAGCCATAACATTTCATATTAACCTATAAAATTCGTTTAATTCATCAAAATTCTCAAATTAAATTTATTTAGATATTTATAATATCAATTATTTTAAACTTTCATTAATAAGGTAATTACTGCATCATTATTGTGTCATAAATAAATTTAATTATTTAATGTCTAAAAATTATAAATAAAATACCATTATGTAGGAAATATTTTTATCTTTCTAATGAATATTTATAGTCTAATTTATATTATCTATAACCCTATACTAAAAATGTTTATTTATTAAAATTTGAATTTAACACTTTTAACTCTTCTTTAAATAAAATATAATAAATGTTCTAATCTAATCCAAGTGGGTCAAAGAAGATAATATTTTATTCCTAAGGTTTATTTTGGTCTAAATACACTTATCCAATAGAATTATTACATGTGTTAGGGTAACTATAATATCATGTTTACCTTAAATTACCATGTTTACTTTTAACCGTGGTAAATAAAAGTCAAAAATTACTATTTATCAAAAAAATATTTTCATCTTATTGAACCAAATTTTACTTAATGATGTCAAAAATGTCTCTTGTATTTTTTAAATTCAATTTATAGAAGTGGTAAAATTATGTTTTATGCAAATTTTCAGATGCACCTAGAAGGTGGGTAAAAGATGGTAAAAAGTTCAATAAAATTATATATATAATATTATTATAAAATGACTCCAATGAATTACACTGAACATATATAGGTATTATGTATCTATTTTTACCAAATATAAATTTAAATAAAATAACTAATTATTTAAATAAAAATTCGGTTTTAAACAATAACGCAGTGTTTTTCACTATTCATAAAAAATTGAAAATTTTCAGAAAAATACCAAAAATTCAACCAAAGTTAATTTTGATATTCTGAATCCAAAAATAAAGTCCATTTTGAAAAATAAAATTTATAAAATTTTAAAAAGTGGGTATTACTATTCATAATGGTTATTTTTATTGGTCGTGGTGTCTTAAAACTCCAAGTTGCGTACAACACAAGTTATTACATTATTCAAAGAGAAATGTATCATGGAATCATGGGGTGTTACACTTTCAGCATCCTATTTTTCATTATATGTACTAGCATATCATGGATAAAAGGTAAATCCTACTCAAATATCTAAGTGGTTCAAATTAGATCATATAACATAGTAGAGTTGGGATTCTTATATCTCCCACTTTAGTGATCTTTATTAAACTCGTAAAAAGATGAATATGATACAGTGGATTCTTTATTGAATGTTACACTTGGTTTTACAGTGTTCTTTATTTTAGTTTTTTATACGCATTTCTATATTATCATGCATTGAGATCTTTAGTAAATGGGTTTTAATAGATTCTACTTTTTTTATAATTGTTATGAGACTCTAAAAAACCCTTTAGTGGTATCAAAGTAGTCCCATGATTTATTTTTATGAAATAATTCATGAAAATGAAAAAGAAAATAAAAAATGAGCAAGGTTTTTTATGTTCTAGAAATTTTTCTTTCAGAAAAGGGTTTAAACTTAATTATTTTTCTATCTAAAGGTAACCCAAGACCTTAACCTAACACAGCTAATATGGATAAGGGTAATAAATTCTTTACCCTTGCATAGAGTGGTCTATGTAAGGGTCATAGCACCTTACCCTTATGTAGATGGGTCTATGTAAGGGTCCCTTAAATTTACCCTTATTAATAAAGGTGTTACGTAAGGGTAATGGTGGGTTTTAAAGTATTATGTAAAGGTAATCATTCACTTACCCTTATTTAAGTTTGGGTTACATTAAAGTAACCAATGTAGTACCCTTATGTATTGGTGTTATATGGCCATGTCAAGGTAAAACTTAATGTACCCTTACACAGTGCCTCCTATGTAAAGATCATACCCTTATGTTAGTTGTCTATGTAAAGGTAAAACTCTTCGGCAACGCTATATTTTTAATTTTTCTAAAGGAAATAACTATATTACTTTTATGAAAGGGTTCCACAACTAGTTTACCCATATACAAAGTGTCTCTTTAAGGGTAGAATGAGGTTACCCATAGGAAAAATATGGATTCTATGTAAGTTTAATTAGAATTGTTTTAAATATTGTTAAAATTTTATTTTAACATATAAAATGATGGTTTATAAAATATTTATAAATCATTATAAAAGTTTTTTTTAGGATATTTTAATTAATTAAAGTTTTGTAAATTAATTAGTTAAATTTTTTTGTAATTAATAAAATGTGTATGAAACATTTATTTTACCAAATATCCAGTGTTAATATTTGAAATACCTTTTAACTAATTATATGTAATGACTTATGATTAAGAAATAAAGGGGTTATTTATAAATCATAAGTGATAATTTATAAATAGTTATAAATTATGAAATAAGGCAAAAATAAAAAAGTTTATAGTAAAATTATAAATTATTCGTAATTAATTATTTTGAATTGTTCAAAATAAAAAATGTGGCCTTATTTGGATATTATTTAATCCACATAAAAAGGTATCTTAATGGTTGATATAATTAATTTTTAAATAATAAATAGGTATATAATATTTAGATTTTGTAAAAAAAATTACATAATAGAAATTTAATAGTAAATTATTTATAATTGATAAAATATCATATATTTAAAATGTAAATTCCATATAATGATAACTATGAAAGAGTTTATATTATCTTGAATATAAATTTTTTATATTATAAATTATGGAATTATCTTAATAGTAATCTAAAAATTATAAAAGGGTTTATAATTAGCTTTGATTTTTGAATTGTTCCTAAATGCTTATTTCATGTTTACATATTTTAATTTTTCATTAATGTATAATTTATTCCTTCTTTTATTCATAATTATAAATTTTTTATGATGAATAGTGTATTCTTTAGCTAATTGTTAAACTTATTCTGAATAGATCCTTGCATTTTTAAAGATAGGAGAGACACCAAAATGAATTTAGTTTTCATCTACCTTGACCTTGGTTTATTATTTAAGTTATTAGCTTAAATTTTTTTGTTGAATATATTTTTCACATATTAGGTTTTAGATTTATAATCAATTTTATACTCTCTTGACTAAAGTATCCTTGAGTATAGGGGCTTGTGGTCAGACTACCCACCTACCCAGAGACTTATTCCATATCTAGGCTGCTGAATGGAGTTGGCAATCTGTCACTCTAGGATTCCTCGTGTGGATAACATTATTTCATTACATGAAATATGTATAAATAGATATGTATAAAAAAAATTAAATTATATTTTTGGGTAAGTAACATGAACTTGTGGGTTGTGTAAATAGTTACACATCAATATGGTTTGAACATAATGGTTTAGTAGAGGTAATAGGATTCTAAACTGAAATATTATAGGAAATAATACTTAAAAGAAAATAAAAAGAGATAATATAGTGAGATTAATATCCCCTTAAAATACTATATATGATATTCCTTCTATATTGGCACTTGTTAAGTACTCTATCATTCAATTTGGTATTTTCAAGAGCAATAAAAGTTAGTGTGAGGAAAGAAATTTATAAGTAACTTCGGATTATTTTATGGGCATTTTTGACCTCATCATGAGTATCCCATAATTTTACTTTTTTTTATTATTCTTGGTGTTTTATTTGGGGTTCACAATCTGGTAATCCATAATGATTATGTTACAAGTGTAATAGAGTTGAGTTTATCTATATAATGAATTAGACAAAATTTTCTCCACTAAGCTATCTAAGAATCATATATGACATGATTAGGATTATTCCTTTATGAAAGAATCATGGAATATTTATGTGATAACTGGCATAAGTCATATTAAAATATGGATCTTGTCCCCCTAATGGATATGATTTATTTTAAAAGTTGTTTCTATTTTAGTGGAATCCCATTTAATAAAATACCTTATTAAATGGTTTATAATACATGATACTCATCTGATAAAATCTTTAGTTGAATATAATATTAGTACCATCATCAAGATAAACTTTTTGATAAATTCTTGAAGGATAAGCTTAAATTAATATACTTATAATAATAGTAACTTATGTGAAGTTATTAATCTATATTTGTTATTTAAACAATTTCTTATGAAAATTATATTTGTCAGAATAGTTTATTTTTTAGTAACCAAGTATTTAAGTTATTCAAAAGGTTCATATAGATGATTATATAAGTATAGAGTAATTCGTTTAAGGTTTCAAAGTAATTAGATTAAAAATTATCAAAGTAATATTAGTCTCCACTCATATACTCAATATAATTGGGTATGTCATGGATTTGTTGAATTTTTGTCTTATATACTCAATTTTATTAGGTGTATCAAATAAAATTCAACTTGATTGAATATGTGGATAAATTTATGAGACTAAAGGTTTCCTTATAACTTTATTGATTTTATAATTCAATTATATTGTTCTAATGGATATATGATATCAACTGTGTGATTTTAAAAGTGTTGTAAATATACAAAAAGTCAGAAGTTGGGAAATAATTGGATCTTGAAGGTTCATTTCAAGTAATGTTTCAAAGGAGTTTCTATAATGATAACTTGGATTATTTAATATTAGATTAACATTACATAAGATGTGTATTATGTCATTTTTCATTTGGGAATATAATGAAAAAAAATTTGTTTAATAAAATAAGATGAGTTTTTTTATACACATATCTATGATTTGTTCAGTTTTATAACAGGCTTTAAGTGGAGACTAAAATGTCTTGTTCTAGTTAGATAATTTATCTTATTTTAAACTAAGTAATTTTTCTTAAAATATGAAATTATTCAATAAAATTTTACATGATATTCTAAAAGTGTTGAGAATGGATGAACTTGGAATATGATGTATGAATTCTAGTACTGTATAAATGGGACAAGTTGGTAAAAGGTCAAACTCGATGATGAAAATTTAGTTGAAAATATCAAAATGTTTATTTAAGAATCCAATCAAGGTCATTAAAACCAAGGGTTTAAAATAAAGAAGAGTAATAATTCAATATGATTTTTATTATCCAAGTTATAACTAAAGGATTTTAATAAAATACATGAAATAACCATGTTAGGTATGAATGTTATAGAAATTAATTCTTTGTTTTTAAAGGTATGTGATACTTAATGTATATTTTATAAATTTTTTGTAAACATACAAGAGTTAAAAAAAGGAATAATTGATTAATCTTGTACTTTATATTCCTGAGATGAAGTAAATAGTTACTATATTAGGGATTTGAATGTAAATGATTTTATCAAGATCAAATGAATCTAAGTAAAATATGTGTATCCTTATCTCATTTTTCATAGGTGATAAGAGAAGTTTTTTATTAAAAAAATTTATTGTGAACAGGTATGAGATGATTAGTTATATACACATGGTTTATGATTCATAATTTTCAATAATAGTTTTTGAGTAGAATATTTAGATAAAATTTGTTTTATACAGGATATAAGATTTTATCTAAATATTTATTAAAATTTGGGGGAATGTGTTCCTACCACCCATATTTGGTATATTTTAATAATGTTTTATTTTCAAAAGAAAAATAATACAAACACATATAATACCATATATGATATGGAAACAAAAGTTTATTTGTTAAATATTCCAATTGAAAGAAAATAGATATTATTTCCCAACACTAAAGGGTTTTTGTATAAGAGAAATATATTCTGAAAAGAATATAATATTTCTAAGGCTTATGGTAGTATATTTAGACTTATAGAAGATCAAAATTAAAAAATAAAGTATAACACCAATCTTAAGTTAAACTATTTTCCACCTAATATCCTAAAAGAGCTTATGATATGTTATGTTAAAGAAAAATTTAAAGTGTTACATTTAGTTACTATTTAGAAATTGGATATCACTATTTCCAAAAGGTTTATACTACTCTAAAATTATAATGGTTTTTCATTCAGTATCCTCAAAGAATTTAGGATATGTTATGATAATGAAAAATGTAAAGATTTACAATTTTTATCATAAAAAATGAATGACACTATTTTTTGAAGGATTATACTAGTAAAAATGAAAATTTAATTTCAATTGATATCCTCAAATAGTATAGGGTGTGGTGGTAAAGTTAAATATAAATATTTATATTAGTTACCATAATAAAGTGGTTTTCATTTTATCCTTAAATAGTTTAAGAGCACTAGTAAACAATAATGTATGTTGTTACTTATTTTATGAAAAAAAATTATAGAATAGGTTTCTAAGGATAATGATGGTGAACTAAGAAAAAGTTATAAGTATACAATAGAAGTTGACATCATAATAATTTACTTTTTGAAGTTAAGAAGTTTGAATATGGTTTGGAATATGATTCCCAAGCCTCATCATTATTCAAATAGGCTTACTTCATAGATGTTTCTCACTAAATATTTTAGTGGGAGAGTTTTATAAAATGGTCTCATAAAGATGTGAAATGGATTACATATGATGTAATGTATTAACAAAACCCATAAAGTATAGAAAACATAAGGTTGATCTAGTAGTTTATCATATATGATATGATAAATCAATGATTATGTTGGTTTTTTTAAATATTATTAAATAGAATAAGAGTATTAAAATGTATCATATTAAAATTAAATATCCATATTGTCATTATTTCATATTGTCTGTATATATGTGTGTGTGGATATACATTTCGTAAAGTTTAATGATAATTGACCTCTCAATGTAAGACATTGATTTTATCCCTAACTAATGTTAATTATGGAGTATTATAGTTTGTGACAAAATGAAAAGGTTAGTGTGAGTAGTATTTTTGTATAGATATAAAAAATATGCTCTTGAGGCATAATACAAAGAATAGGATATTCCTTATATGTGTTGGATGACCCACTGAGTACACCACATGAAATTTAATATAGATTTATCTGGAATGCTTGGGGTGTATAGATCATATTTGAGTCACCACTACCTGAATTTATAATTATTACTAGAATGAGAACCTTTATAATTTGATAAATTACTTATGCAAGTCAACATATTGACTTCTCTAATGTGGGGGTGGTTGGGTATTTAGTTGATCATGTCCTCATTTTTAGCATATTCATGATTGGATTTGTCCTCTCATATAATGAGTGTGACATCAAGGCCCTCAATTGAGAAAGAATGTGGGAGTGTATAACCACACCTAGATATTTTATATCTATATGTATAAGGGGTATGTTATTTCCTTATTCATAAGGATGAATAAAATGTAATATATTCATTTATCAAATTATTCTACACTCAAAGAGTCGAGAACGAATAAGTTGGATATATGGGATTGACATACTTTGTGTCCTAGGTCCCTTGATGTCTTAAACAAAAGAAAATATGAGAATTCATGTTTTCATATGATGCAAACCGGCTGACATAGGTATAGAGATACATGTGTTTCATAGAGATCATGCCAGATCCATTTATATCTTGAGTAGAATCGTTTTTTATCTAAATTAATCTCTTTTATTATATATATGGATCTAGATATTTTTATTTTTTATCAATGTTATAAAGAACTGTGGGGTCACACTTTATGGTTGAGTGAATGGGGATTGAGTTTAACTTGAATACATACTCTAAAAAGTGTTTTAGAGTTAATCCAAAAGTGTTTTGGATGGTGATTTATAAAGTATTACATAGGATATGATATAAGGATAAGTAAATGATATTATTTTGAAAGTGTTTTCAAAGATATCAAAAGTATTTTTGGATATGGTTTCACAATTTATTTATAGAACACAATATAAGGTGAAATTTTATGAAGACTTTTAGGCTTTAGTTAAAGTGATAGATTAATGGGAATATTCACTAATGATTTATATATATGTGATATATATAAATTTATATACATATATTTATATATATGATATATATATACATACATAACATTCATGTTTTCTTGTATATAAATACATTGGGTATATTATTTGTGTGTTGGACACCCATATCATTCTCTATTGAGGCTATCAGTAAAACAAATGTTTCAAAAGATGAAATGTATTAGAGGTAAATGTGTTCAAGCATATGATGCATAAAATAGACAAGGAATTATTACATGAGTTATAAACATATGAATTAATGTGTTCACTATTGAGGTGTATACTTGAAGGATTTATAAATCATCTTCCATGTGTTGATAGTATGGTTATGGATTTTCATCCTCCTCTTGGCGTAAACTCCCTGAGACTCACAAAGCACTTTCATCTTCCTCTTTTTCATTATAGGTACTAACATACCATGGAAAAAAGGTGAATCCCACTCAAATTTTGAAGCAATTCAGATTAACCTATGGATACATCACAAATATGGGATTATTATGTTCTCCACTTTAGTGATATTTATCAAACACATATAAAGATGAATATTATGTAGTGGATACCTTGGTTAATGGTAAGATTGATTTTACAGTGTTCTTCATTTTAGCTTTTTATACAATGTTTCATATTATCATGCTTCGAGATCCTCAGAAAATGGGTTTTAATTGCTTCTACTTGTTCTAATAAATGTTATTAGACTCTAAAAACCCATTCAGTATGTCACTTCCTTGGATATATATTATTTATTGAATCATAATTTATGATTCACTAATGTATCCTATGATCCCTTGGGTATTTTAATGATTACCACTATCATTTAAAAACCTCATATGTCGTTATCTTCAAATGAGGATTATAATGGGTTCTAACCAAATTCATTCAATTTTAATGTATGATTAAATGAATATACACTCTAGGAACATACCTGAGATATATATAAGAAGTATTAACCATCGATATGGGGTGGTTTGGACAATCCTATCCTCCTTCCAATTCTCCATACTTGAGAGATCCCTTTTTTATCCTCCATTATCAAGTGAGGAACTATCATGCTATGGAGTGAATGAGTATTCTAGCTAAGTGTTGAAAAATTCATGTCAATTTTGGGATACACCATGTATGAGGGATCCCTATTTATATATCTAAGGTATCTTCATCAATAACATTAACAAATAAATCATCTTAATCATTCATTAGTGTAAGGTAGGCATATAATTTTCTCATTTTATTTATGCATGGTTTTAGTTTTCTGTATAATGATACTTAATTTCTTGTACCATTAATTTGTGTGTTTTGGGTGTTAGAAGATCTTGGATAATGTTAGAGAAAGGAGTATGAAATTTGGAGATGAAATTTCAATTGAAATGGTGTGTGTAAGCATGTCCTGATGGACTAGACCATAATGACTTAGCTGGAGGAAAGGGGTTTGATGTAGTCTAGTGAGTCATGTCGTGAAGTTTTGGGATGTGATGTGGTTTTTATCTTATTATGTGGGGTTTAATCCATGAGATTCTAATTCTGTGATATTTTGAAGTGGAATTATAGTTATATCAAAGGTTATAACATGAATTCTTTTGTAGATTGTTCTTATATAGGGAGGTCTTTGGGTTAATATAACATGGGGATTTTGGGGTTATCCTATGTGAGTTTAGTTGCACCAAAAGGGGTGGTATTTGTGTTTGGTTGGTATTGAGGTGTTTTGAGTTTATCTTATGTGATCCCCTTCAATTAATATCACATGATTATAATTTGGGTGTGGTTATACCCACTGCAACTTGTAATTCTAGGTGGTTGATTTCTTGGATCTGTTTATCTGAGTTCCAATATGTTGTGGTTCCTTATATTTCATCAAAGTTTGGTTTAGGTAATTTGGTTTTATAATAGTAAGAATATAATTATGTTATTATCCTTTGGAGTTTTAATTAATGACATGGTCACTCTAATAAAACTATGACCATTATTAAATGTATGGATTTTAAATAATTCAACTTTGAGATTCAAGGAGAAAAAATGCTATAAATTATAAACTGTGGGTGTATTGCAATGTGATGACCCTAGTTAGGTTGTGATTTCTTATTTCCTAGAGTTATTATTAATTAAGTCCTTATATTAAATTATTTATTATTTATATAACTTCCTCTAATACATAAAATGTTATTAGAGTGTATTTTGTGATCTTTTGTCATCCTATGGTTTGTTATAGACCTAGGCTATAAGAGATAAACTTCTTGTAATCCCAAGTGATTCATATTCCTATCCTTTATCTTTATCTTCTTGTTATTTCTTGTTAGAATCTATGATTGTTTATTTTATTTAGGTTTATTGGTCTTTTTTCATGGTTTTTTTTATTTATATTATAGGTTGCTAAGAATCTTAGTTTGGTGTTCTTGGTGGGGAGTTTATATTCTAATTATTTTCACACAAAATTATTGAAGTGTTAGTTGAGGTAGGGGATTCAAAAATTCTCCTTGTTTATTAGGTATAAATTTTATAGTTATCATGTTCTTGTTTTCTTTAGGTGGATGGTATGTATTAACTTAATAAGATGATGAACTATACTGAAGGAAATTGAAGGGAAGAGTCTGATTTTCATGTGACTTATGATATTATATGATATTTATTATTTGTTGATGTTTTTTTATTATTTATGATGGACTATTTATTCTTTTCTTCTTTGATATATATATTTTTTTGTTATTTATTTGATAAAATTACCTTTTATAAAGGATTTATCACTTAAATTTGGTAATAAATTAGCTATGTGGAAATATGGAATTAAAGTATTGATGTTTGAACCTAAAATTTTTTTGTAATATGAATGTATTATTAAGAAGAAGATCATTAAAGAAAATTATTAATGTGTTATCCCCTATTTTTTTCTATATATGGGGTCTTCCTTACTATAATTAGAGGGTATTTGGTTGGTTGTTGAGGCTAGTTGGAATAACGAGGCATGGTTTGATTGTATTATTAATGTATGGGTTATGGTGTGATTGTTATATTAGTGGAAAAGATGGTTGTGTGAAAATGTGGTGGTTAAATCATATATTGGTTGGTGTCTTGTGTTTTAGGGTGGTTTATGGTGATAGTTTTTTTTTTGTTTTGGAATCATGTTATATTTTCTTGGTGGCATAAAATGTGGCCTAAATTAATGAAAATGGTAATGGGTGATGGGATGAAATTGATAAATGGTGGGATATTGAATTTTAAATTATAAGGGATCAAATATCCATGATTAATAAATAGTAAGTTCTAGAATAAATGTGAATAATTAATAGATAATGGCATGAAATTTAAAATTGGTTTAATGAATGGTTTGACATTAAATATGGATTATTTTACTAAATTTGGATAGAATCAATAATTCTAGAAATTGTAAATACGAATGAAATGAAAATTTGGTAATATTGTAGTTATTTTTTTTGATTATTTAGAGATGGTTTGTGATTTAGTAATGGTAGTGGTTTTTGGTGAGTTTTAGTGATGGTAGGGTTGTCGTTGTGGGAGATAATAATGATGGTTTTTCATAAACCCTTTGTTTGGGCTTATGTGTAACTATTTTCATGATATTTTCTTGTTATTTATTATACACCGCCACTTGAGTTAGGTAACCTGATTGATTACCATATAATAACATAGGTTTCACGTGTTTTACGCAACATCTAGGTTTTAGAAGGAACATATGGATAACTACTTTATATTCCCCTTTTCCCTTCAAATGTGATATGGTTTGTGATAACTCATGGTAGGTACATAAATACATGTTGTAATTGATTGTGGTTATAGTATAAATATATTGTTTGTCCTGTTTGGGTGGTTGTGAAGTGGATATAGGGTACCTTCTTAACATATATTCTTTTGATTATATGTTACTAAACTTAAATGTGATATTGGGAGAGTGGGTCATTGTGAGGTAGGAAGATAGTTGACCTAATAGAGGTGTGAGTTGGTTCAGTTGTTTATTCACTGGAGCATTAGTGTGCATATTCCTCATTATCATGAGAGTTTTTGGAAAGGATCTTATTGATTTTACTTCTATTCTCATCCCTATATAAAAATCTATTTTATAGGTTTCTAATAGGTTTTTGGTGATCAAGCATTACATTACTATCTCACATCTTGGATTTGTTGTTGGATTCATTACTGTGGGAGTTTCGTATTAATATTTTATTTTGGAGACCTTGTTTTTTTATGATGTTACATGCATTGTGGATTCATTTTTATTTTATATTATATGAATTTTGTTGGTTTCTTATCTTTTTCCCTAATATTTACGAGGTTATTACCTCTTATTTTTGGGTCTTATACCCTCAGTGTCAGTCACCAACCTTTGGCTTCTTGGAGATGGTATTTGGGGGTCACATTCATCTTCATTGTTGGCCCTTGAGAGGTTATTTTTTGGGGTTCATGACATATTCATATTATATATATGTATTACACATAGGATAGATATCATATTTAGGCACTAGTGAAGCTTCATGGGTTTGGTAGGGAAACCATGTTAGTCAAAATTACTATGTGACATGGTTAGGGAGACCTTCAAGGACATAGAAATTTAAGGCCTCCTGTGATCTGATGTAAGGTCCTTAATCTTACCAAAAATACTAGGTATGATAATGTTAATTTAAATTAGAAACCTAGAAGTTGTGTTTTCATCATGTTGGACTACACTTGGGTTTGAATTGAGATAATTCAAGGAAACTAAAATAAATTTAAATATATGATCTTAAATGAATTATGTGTTCCATAGATTAGGAATTTTCTCTTTTTTCACTTATAGATATGGATGGTAATTTTCATCCTCATGTGATCAACGTTAGAGAGGTGTAGTAAGATAAACCAGTTGACTGTAGGAGGGTTGACCCTCTAATGAAGAATAACCTAGAATAATGTTATTATCTATCACACCTATTTTGAGGGAAATAAAGAGGCTGATTTGTTTACCTCTAGAGCTTCTCATCATGCCTCTCTTATCTGTTTCTCTAGAACTAGATCCATCCATGTGGATGGTATGAAAATTATTATTAGTGATGCCCTGGGTCTCTATTTTTTTAGTCCCCCGCAATCCCTTTCATGTATTCTTAACCCTCTCTTTTTTTCAATAAGAATTCCAATTTTATACGGAATTAAATCTCGGTAAAGTGTGAGTGGGGTGTATCTAATAAGAATTTGTATCACTGGTTTTAGGATCTATAGATTACCTGAAATCTGATCTATTTTAATAGATATAATTTTATCTCACTAGTTATTAATTAGTTGAGAGGGGTTGTGGTTAGTGATGGCTTCTATTTCTCATAGAGCATGACGAGTTGATTATCTTCTAAGAGGATTTCCAAAAATAGTTATGTGCACAATTTATTTTTTCATAGAGGAACTTGGTGAAGTGGTTGGATTTTATTTATCTTCAACAAGGTAACATGAGTGTGTGTGATCTCAAGATTTGATTTAAGGACAATATTTATTTTACCCTAATCTTTTCCCAAATGCTGAGGCTAGAGCCTTATTTTTTTAAGGAGGATTTGTGTCTTTATATTCATCATCAAGTTACCCCATTTATGTTTCCTATATATCTAAAGGTTCTAGCTAATAGAGAGGTGATTAAGATGATGCATGTGTGGTTTGGGTCATCTCGAGAGGGGATTCATAAAAACTTCAATAAGAGTGGAATGTTAAATATTGGATCTCTAATGTCTAGGTATTTAATGTTTTGACTAGTAAAGGGTCAATTTTAGTGGTATTATTTACATTTATAAGGATTTTTTGGCTCTTTTTCATCTAAATGAATCTCCATTTGAGTGTTATTTACTTGTTTAGGTTATAGATATCATCAGTTCTAGTGCCTGGATGTTCTTGGTGGTTAGCCCAGCATGGGTGGTCATATTTCAATTTAACCCTAGTATAAATTTCCTTTGATGAATTATCAATATTAATTTCAATATGATTTTTTTTCATTTAAGGAGTGATGGAGTAGGTAGAGTATATCCCTATAAAATCTTTCTCCCACAGGGACATTGGGATAAGTATGGTTATGTAGGTGTTCATCCATAGGGCCAATGAGGTACAAGAGTAGGGTGTGGTCAATGAATGTTATGGAGATATTAGTTATAGGTGAAAAAGAGGTCATATGAGATACCATATGATTATCTTATACCTTTTATTTTTCCCTTTTCTAATTCTAGATATCTAAATTCTTTTATTACACTCACCTTGTTATGTACTTTTTGACAAAAGGTGGAGGGGCTTCCAATACCCCTAGTGTCTAAACCAATTAGTATGTAGTCTAGTCCATTTCTTATATTATGGGGTTGTGAGATGATGATAAGGTAGCACCATTCATTGGGGGATTTATTATTTTTGTTAATAGAACAATGAGATATCATTCTTGTCATATATTGTTTTTAATTTTCTCAGGAATTCATCGATTACTTCCATATTTCATATTTTTTTCCATTATATAGAGGTTTAATATGTGGTGTTCATTGGTGAGATCATCATATGTGTCATAAATGTTTTGAGCTCTTATCTTCTCAATTGGTGGAGTTTATGTTTTACTTAGTGTAGGTTTAGGTATAAGTGTTTCCTAGGGTTGTCAATGAGTTTCCATATTCTTTTCTAGAAGAGGTTGTGACCCTACCCCCACAATGTGATATAGAATTTGGGATAAAGTTAAAACCTAGTGTATCTCTAATTTATATGGATACTTATTAGATATATCCTTATAAGTTAGAGGAGTTTAAGATTCAGATGGTTAATTTTTTGTTAAAGGGATTCATCTAGCCTAGTGCATCAACTTGGGGTGCTCCAATGTTATTTTCTAAGAAGATATATGGTAGTCTGAGGTTATGAATAGACTACTGAAGGTTGAACCAAGTGATGGTCAAGAACCATTACCTTATCCCAAGGATAGATTATTTTTTCAATTATTTTCAGGGATCTATCTTGTTTTAAAATATCAGTCTATGGTCTATGAATCATTATATGAGGGTGAAATATGAGGATATAACAAATAATAATTCCAACTATTGTTATGGGCACTTTGAGTTCATGGTTGTGTAATTTTTTGTCACAAACACCCCAGCTATTTTCATGGAACCTAGGAATTCTGTATTTCATGAGTTACAATATTATCTCATGGTATTTTTTATCATTGAAATTCCCATGTACTCGAAGTTGGAGTAGAATCATCTTGTGTATCTGAGGAATATTTTGTAAGTACTTTATCATTATCATCTTTATAGAAAGTTATCCATGTGTAGGTTTTAGATACACTAGGTGCATTTTCTTGGTTATTTAGTGTCTCATTAGGGTTTGTAAGTTGATACTTTGAAGATATAAGTAGTTTTCTCTTAAGAAGAGCCCACGAATATCAAATAGTTCTACAATTTCCTTGGTTTAGAGGCCTATTATCGAAGGTTAGTGTTTGATTTTTATTGGATTAAGACCCCTTTGATAGACTTGAATAGGAAGGTTCAAGATTTTATATGTGTTTATCGATGTCATTTAGCTTTTGACTAATTTAAGTAGAATTTAATCATTGCTCCTATTATTTGGTTATTAGAGGAAGGAGTTATATTTAAGGTTTTTTATGACACTTGTCATCTTAGATTGGGGTGTGTTTTGATGTTGTAGTGGGTAGTGATCATATAGGTCTAAGTAGTTAGGTACTAATGAGTGTAACTATGCCACACATAGTCTTAAGTTGGTATTAGTGGTGATTAATTTGAAGCTATGGTAACATTAACTAATCAATGAATGATTTTTGGTCTACATATATCACAAAACCTTAAGGTATATTTTCTAAAAATGGGATTTGAATCTACGTTAGTGGAGGTAGATTGTGTTCTATATGGTTATGACTTTTATATCTCTTACACCCTAATAAAATGGTATGTAATTGTTGATACACTGAGTAGTATGTCCTAGGAGATGTTATTCAGGAGTCTGTATATGCATAGAGAGTGATGGAGGAACTTATAGTGTACATCTTGATATAGATGAGGTCATTTGTAGAGGTTTCTTATATTAGATAATGGTGTATTCATCCTTTTTGCTGTGGTTTGAGGATTCATATCTTGCTGACCTTGAGGTGGAGGTTTTTTGTGACCATATCGTTTGTGGTGATGCTCTTGAGGGATGGTCGGTGGATGATCAACATCGGGTGTTATTTTGTGGGAAGTAATTTATTCTATTGATGAAGATGTAAGTAGTTATTCTTGAGTTTCATAGCTTACCCTTTCATCTTCATATAGGTATATTCAATATTTATTATAGTCAATGGTGAAGCATCCAGTGTCAGGGTTTGTGTATGGTACTTATTCTTTTAGTATGTAAAAACAAAGCATCATGTTACGATAGTATTTCCACATCCATTGGATGCTCTCAAGTGGAAGTTGGAGAAACTTTCGATGGATTTATTCACTATATTAACTTAATCTTAAATTATATGTGATTTTATTTAGGTTATTGTTCATTTGTTGGAAAAGTTTTCTCATTTTTTTAATAAAGGAGTTGAGTGTCGTGGTTAACTTGGTGAGGTAGTATATGGATGAAATAGTGAATATTTATGAAGTGTCGAGGACCATAGTCTCTAATCAGTATCCTCAATATACCCCATGAGTTTTATTATATATTCCACATGTTTTTTATATATTATTCATTAATCATAACATATTTTCATCCTTAGATAGATAAATATATAGATTAGACTATCTAAATATTGGAGGGCATGTTACACACATGTGTTCTAGTTTTTGGAGGATTGTGGATGAAACTATTTCCTTTGGTTTATTTATTCAAAAATAATATCAATAAAACGAATATTATTAGGGATATATTCAATATATTTTATAGTAATCCTTGTAAATATACATTATGATGTACCGATGTTGGAGTGTCGATGATCCTTAGACCAGATGTGGCATTGGGCATGACTGAGAAGGTGTAGATAATTCAAGAGTGAATGAAAGTAGAACATGATTTTTAGAAGTCTTATGTGGATTAAAGTATGATTCATTTAGAGTTTTATGTTTTAGATCATGTGTTCTTGAAGTTGTGTCCCCATTGTGGTTTTTATAGGTATAACTGAGGTAGTAAGTTTTCCCCTTGATTTATCGAACCTTTCAAGGTGTTGGAGCACATTGGTGAGGTGACATATTGATTATCCCTTCCTCCACAAATGAATTTTATCCATGATGTATCCCATTTTTTTGACTTAATTGATATATTTATGATGAATCCCATATCAATTATAGGGGATATTTAAGTGTGTAAGATAACATGATATTCATAGACCAACTAGTTGAGTTTCAGTATTATCATAAGAAGGTGTTTCATGGGTGAATCATTCCCTTGGTTCATGTTTTATGGAGACATAGTGTCATAGAAGATTGTGTATGGGTACATGAGTAATAGATGAGTATTAAGTATCACTATATTTCTCTTATTGGATGTTTATATTCCTATTTCATATTGATTTTATTGAGATTATTTTAATGTACCTTTATATCTTGGTGATGTTATTGTTCTTGTTTGAGAGGTATCTTTTGGGGATGGTTGGGTTTCTTGTCTGATGTTTTTATTTTCTAGGTTTTTTTTATTCTCATGGATAAGAAACATTTTAGATTTATCTAATGTAATATCCTAATTTTATTGTACTATTAATTCATGATTTTTGGGTATTTGAAGAGTTTTTAGAAGGTTATAGTAAGGAAGATTAGATTTTGAGATGAAATTTCAACTGGAAGGGTGGGTTTCATCATATCCTAATGGAATACAACATAAAAATTTAGATAGAGGAAATGGGTTTCTATATTATATTGTTTCATGCTATAAAGTGTGGAATTTTGACATGGTTTTAGTGTTTCATTGTGGGTTTAATCCATAATATTTTAGTGTCATGTTATTTTAATGTGGAAGTATGATTATGATGAGAATATTTTTGGTTGCAGTGTAAATTTATGTAGATTATTCTTACATAGGTAAGTCCTTTAATTAAAATGGAGTAATTAATTTTAAATTATCCAATATAATTATAGTTTCAACATGAGGAGTGTTATTACAGTAAGATTGGTCTTGAGGAGTTTTGAGTTTATCTTATGTGATCCTCTTAAGTTAATATCATGTGAGATGAATTATATAGTGGTAATTCATATTACGGTGTGAAGTCCTGGGTGGTCAATTTCTTGGATCTAAATATCTGAGTTCCATTTCACTATGATTCTATCTATTATATTTTGTTTTGGTTTAGGGTTTATCAAGTTTGTATAGAGTTTGAGGATCATGATGTGGTCCTCAAGGGTTGACTGTCATATCATGGCCACTTTGGTCATACCATGACCATCATTAAATGTATAAGTTTTCAATAATTTGGAATCAATACTTGGGGATATATCATGTCATTAATTCTATATCACGGGTGAATTATAACATGATAACCCCAGTCAGACTTCGTTTCTTATTTTTCATGTTGATTAAAATTCAGACCTTTTCTTAAATTCTTTATTATTTCCCCAACTTCCTCCAAACCACAAATGATTAATAGAGAATATTTGGAGATATTTGGCTATCCTTTGGTTTGTTTTATACATTAACTATATAGATCAACTCCTTAAGATCCAAGGTGATACCTCTTTCTATCCTTCCTCTTTATCTTCATATTTTTTATTGGGAGAAGTTGTGATAGTTGTTTGAATTTAGGTTTGCTAATCTTTCTTCATGTTTTTTATGGTGGGTGTTATGTTATGGGATTTTAAGGATCTTAAATGGGTTTTATTGGTTAGGATTTCATATTATTCTTGTTTTCTCGCATAATTTTGGAAAAATTAGTTAAGGTGGGTTATTCAAAACTTATTCTTTATTATGTATAATTTATAGAGTTATCATGAATTTGTTTTCTTTGGGTGGATGGTATGGATTAACCAAATAAAATAATGAATCAAACTTAAAAAAAATAATTTAATAAAGGGATTTTCATGTTCTTTTTAATATTATATTATATTTCTTATTTTTTTATTTTTTTTATTTTTATTTTTATTGTTGTGATATGCATTATTATTGCTATATATTTATTAGAATAACCTTTGATAATGAGTTAATCACTTAAATTTGGTAATTAATTGGTTTTGTAGAAATTTTTAATTAAAATTTTGATGTTTGAACCTAAAATTCATCTTTAATACAAAAGGTTAGTTAAGGGGTAGTTCTTCAAAATGAATTTTTTGTTGTATTTTCCCTTTTTTTTTGTATATGGGTTATTCCTTACTATAATTATTGAGTATTTGGTTAGCCTTTTGGATATTTGGTATGATTAGGTATGGTTTGGTTGTGGTGGTGATGGATGGGTTTTTTGTATAATTTTGGTAAAATTTTCAGGAATGGTTATTTGAAAAGGTATTGGTTTTATGGATATTATGGTGGTAGTTGGATTGTTTTGTGGAGAAGTTTATGTGGTGACATTTCAATTGTTGTGTGGGCATGTTATAGTTGTATGTTGTCATGGAATCTGGATTTAATTGATGATAAAAATAATGGGTGATGTGATCAAATTGATAAATGGTGGTTTTTTAAATAGTAAGTGATAATTGTTGGAATAGTTTTGTTTAATAAATTGTGTGGGATGGAAAAATGTGAATAATGAATAATGAATTTCATAAAATTTAAATTGGTTTAATGAATGTTTTGACATTAAATATGGCTAATTATAAGAAATTTGGATGGAAATGGTAATTATGAAAATTTCAAATATGAATGTAATGTGAAGTTGGTAATGTTTTTTTGGTTGTTATGTGTGATTTGTTGAAGCTGGTTTGTAATATAGTGATGGAAGAAGTTATTGGTGAGATGTAGTGATGGTGGGGTTTTCATTTTTGGTGATTATAGTGTTTGTTTTTTGTGTACCCTTTGGTTGGGCATGTGTGTGATAGTTATACATGATATTTTCTTGTTATTTATTACGCACCACTACTTAAGTTTGGTAACCTAACCCACTCCCATATGAGGATATGGGTTTCAAGTGTTTTCCCCAAAATATTGGTTGTAAAGGGAATAGATGGATTTATTCTCCCTCTTCCCTGCTCTCCCTTTAGATGTAGTGTGGGATGTGATGGATCACGGAAAGTATATATATATGGGTTGTGATAACTAATGGTTATTATATATATTGAAGGATATGTAACCTAAATCTTATATGCATGTGATGCATCTAGGTTATATCATTTTATACAATATGTGTATGTTTTAGAGTATGACATGAATGAAAACTAATACATGTCATATGAATTATTTTAGGGATATCAGAGGGATTTTTATATCATGACAGACCATTACTTTAAAATGGTAGTGTAAAATTAAAGTATTAACATTGGAATCTATTCCGCCAATGGATATTACTAACATTGGCCTTTTTATATAATGAATCACATGGGAGGTTAGCATGGTCATGGGTCACGACTAATGTAACTGCATGCATTAACTCTTATTGTATGAGTTAATATAGTTTCACTCAAGGAGAATCCCCGAAGGATTTATAAAAGGCAATATCTATATAATGGGATTGTGAGTATTTTCTTGTCTGATACTCCCTTTATTCTATATATCTCTTCATATTCCACCCTTAGCCTTCATGGGTAACTATAATTATGTGGGTGATAAGAGGTTCCACCTCGAGTGTTGAGTGATTCATACCAACCTGTGGATAGATCATGAAGTAGGGATGCATTTTTTTTCTTTATCAATCCCATATGATGAAGATGGTGGATTCATCTCTATGGTGTAAGGTACACAAATATGACTATTATTTATTTATAGTTAACATGGGTTTTATTTTCATGCATGGTCAAACTTAGTTTATGGGTTTATAATTGATTTCACAATTATAAATTATTGTCATTTGATCTTAATAAACCCAATAGTGGTATCAAATATTTACCATGCATTTGATTCTTGAAATTGTGTTTTTAAAATGATGAACTTGAATTATGGTCAACATTATGTTATACAATAACATAATATTGATTGTGAAATTTAACTATGGATGAAATTATGTTATGTGATAATTTAATATTTTTTGGGGTTGCTGGAATTCTATTATGTGATATTGTAATCTATATTGGGGTTTCTGACATTACATTTTGCAATAATAAAATATGAATTAGTGATGCATTGTACATTTTGAAATAACATAATCTATATTGAGGGTGTAGGGTACGATATCTGATATAATAAGAATTGACATAGTGTTATTTATTTGGTTTTTACATATCTTAAGGTATGATATGGGGATATCATATGGTAGGATGGTGTTATTCTGCATTTCAAAATAGATCATTGCATCATAGATATGGTATGAGTTCCCATTGTAAGATATAACTTCCTATTTCAAAGGACTACTCCTATGTATTATCTTATCATAAGACTTGATTATATATTGGATTTAAGAATATTCAGTGTATTATGAAATTTAATTAAAAGTGTAATGTAAGAAACATTGAGTAGATGTTTTGTTTTAATACTATGTTGGTAGTACACCACATAGTGTTAATAATATACAAATTCTGAGTTTATGTTGCATAGTATACTGATTTAATGGTATGTACCCCCCCCCCCCAGTGTCTATTTCACCTTCTATGGTGTCACAACCCCCTCCCACCAAAGATGCCCCTCCTGAGCTGACAATGGTGAAAGGGAGATAATGACCCCCGAGTCTCGCCTCCAGTGGGCCCTGGAGTGGCGACTAGCACCAAGGGTATGAGTTTTCACAAATATGGGAGGCATTACCCTTTTTATTTATTTAAGATCGGGAAATAGGATGAGTCAAACACTAAAAGAAAAAGGAACAAGTATATGGAAATAAACCCAAAATCAAACCCAAATGTATGTTTTTATATATAAAACTGAAACAAAGGTACAATGTTTTATAAAATTCAATACCAAAAAGGAAAATAAAAAAAACTAAAAGAAACCAGGAACTCCAATGCCCAACTAGCAAGGTCCCACATGGTCCCTGAAGTCCTCCTGAAACTTGAAAGTAAATGTAGGGTGAGCATATAAGTATACTCAGTAGGAAAACCTAAAGCTCTCGTGCACAAGTGGGGAGACATCCTAATGTCCTGTGAGAAAACAGAAGGAACCAGACCTAGCAAGGAATCTATCCACCCAACCTCACCAGCCACACTAACCAAATAACACAAGTCAATAGAGTATAGTAGTAATATTATCAAAGTATGGGTACCCCGCACCACCTTCCCACTGGATACTGCTCAAACCCTCACGCCTAACGCTCTGATGCTTCCCCCTCTTCCTGAGCTAGTGCCACAACTTGGCCATACAAAGCTCGATCTAGTGCTGCAACCTGGCCATACGAAGCTCGTAGTAACCCGCTGGCACACAATCATCAGCCATATCAATCACATCCCATCGGCACACAATCCTAGGCCAAAACCACATCTCATCCCGAAGACACCTGGGAACCTCATCCCGAAGATTCTTGGGAAACATCTGTCGTAACCTACCTAAAGGAACTTGGGCTATAGAACCTGGAAGAGGGAGCACAGGGAAGAATAATAACCATCCATCCACAATGTCCTTTGGATGTTGGGAATAACACCCCCCGTCCCATGGGTGTTTGGCACATAGTTCTCAACATGGGTGGGGTGCATAAAGAAACATAAAAAGTACAAGGTATATATAATCAAACACTCAACCCAACCTAAGGATTCTACACAAGAGATCTGAGAATGTTCCTTGACACTACTACCATGAATATGCACACAACAATCAATCCCAAAACCCCATTAATGTTTTCATGTTTCAACAGCTTTAGTTATCAATTCTTTTAAATATTGGGAAACTATCAACAACCAAACCAAATCGAGTGTTCTTAAAATATCCCTGCCAACCACAAAAAAAGTGAGGGAAAACACAAGCAATCAAATACCATTTACAACATCAACCAATCTATCCCATTGATTATTCCGATATTATCATTTTCCCACAATTCATTTATCAAATTTCCATTTTTATTCATAATCACAACCCATTCCTGCAGCCCCGCTGCCCCATTCCACACATCTCCCACGGTCAAGTAAACCAGCAACCCTACTGCTCACCACCATAATCCCAGAACAATTATCCTACAGCCCCGCTGCTAATCATCCACAACCACATCTCACAGCAACCCAGAAATTACCACTTCACACA
Source organism: Viscum album (assembly GCA_963277665.1). Taxonomy (NCBI): domain Eukaryota; kingdom Viridiplantae; phylum Streptophyta; class Magnoliopsida; order Santalales; family Viscaceae; genus Viscum; species Viscum album. The sequence continues at coordinate 616,791,169 of OY728133.1, forward strand.
TCACATAACAAAACCAACCCAACACCAACATGTTCATTATTCCGTTTTGTTCGACTGGGGTGATCACACAAGGGTTCCAGGTATTTATTTAATCATCCAACTTTACGTGATTAACCAGTTTCCACATTCAATGAAATTTCCATCCACAAGAAAATCCAGAAGGAGAGGTAAACATTTAATTTTGCAAGCAAAGGCCCCCAACAACTATGATCTTTAGTAAGCATAAGCCTATTCAATTCACAAAATAATCACATAATAAACATGATAGAATAATAACATACACAATATTCCCCATACTCGTTATTTAATCAGTTATTATCTTTATTTACTGGTTCAACTGTATCCCTCAAAAACAAGAGGAAACCCACCCCACATGATGCACAAATTTAGAGAGACGAAGGTGAGATCCCTACCTCAATAGGTTCTGATGTCCTTCTACGAACACAACCACCACGATCACAAGGCTTCTCCTAGAATGACTGCACCCACCAAGGACGTTGCAGCACCACCGAATCAACAACACAAGAAACTCCCTCAACACGGAGATCACATGCCATAGCATGGAAATAAAACGAGAGAAGTAGGATCGGATAGAGAATACAAGAACAGAGGTTTAACATACCTTTTTAGAGTCGTTCGTCAAATACTGTCGTTCCCGTCAATTATCAGCAGTCTCCTCATTTGTAAATTGCGGAGGGGAATTCAAAGAAGAGGGAACAGAATAGGGTGTATGGTGTTCTCCTTGATGACATGATCCCATAGTCCCTGACGGATCGACGATCAGAGTCCGGATGAAGAAGTTAGAGGAGGAAGACTTTTCGATCGTCCAAGAGCGTCATCGTGCGAAAAAGAAGCGATCAGTCTAGAAATAATATGCGCCCCTTTCTTATATAGGCAATGAATAGGTAAAATGGTATGCAGCGTGTATTAATGAATACACGGTGTGACCGTACACCTGTTACGCGTTTTGACTGGTCAACACATGACACGTCACGCAGTTTCCATGCATTTAATGATAATAATAATTCTATTAATATTTGGTGTTTCGTTGACCTGAGGCATGAGTCATGAAAAGGTATTCATCATTGGTCTTAAAATGACCGTCTTAATTTTAGGATTATACTGCCGCTGACAGTTCATCATTCTGACACCATATGAAGAAGTTACGGTCAAATTAAGATTATATAACCCAAAACAAAAACATGATTATTATATTATTTAATTTAATTTAACACTTATTTTCTTTCCACCTCAAATAAGAACCCATGCTCAACCTCTCTTAAAGTGAAGCGCATAAGCCCCCATGATTGACTCCTATTTTATATTATCATTATTATCATTTAACCATTATTATATTTTAAATTTTCTCTCTCCAACCACAATTCTATTTATGCCCCTTTATTTCCCCTCTCACGCCCAGCACATCATAAGATTTCACCTTTGTTTTATTTGACCTTATTTCTAAAATTATTATCATAATAATAATTAATACTACACCAAAAGTGGCACCTCCCTTCCTCATTCCATGCCCAACACGCCCCAACCTTCATTCCTTTATGGTTTTTATTATTTTCTTTATTATTCCATCACTTTGTAATCTCTCTCCAATCTCACTTCAATGTCATTATTAATAAAATTAATATTAATAATACCCATCATTAATGTTCTAATTTAATCCCATTAAATTAGATTACCATAATTATTCTCATATTAAACTAAAACCATTCCATGCGACTCAAAAAAATTTCATTTAATTTAATTAAATGACAAAACAAAATTAATATAACTTACCTATTCAACCCCTTTTTAATACATTTAATTTCATTAACCTCTAACACATAGTTTTATGCCATCATTGTTATTTATTATTTTTCAATAATAATAACAATTCATCAACTTATTTTATTAACTCATCACCTGTTATTATTTTTAAAAATGATAATATTTACGCTCATCGCATTGACCATGTTAAACCACCCCGTTGGATATCTAAATCTGACCATGTCACGTCAATGTCGGATAACATCTGTCAATTTAATTATTTAATTCTATTTATTTTTATTTCACACTAATTAAATTGAAACCACTTTTATTAAATTAAAACCATTCAATTTAATAAACCCAAGATATTCTTACGCCACCATTATTATTATTATTTAACATAATAATAATAACGAACCCACCTTTAATTTTATTAATGCACCACCATGCTTCCACTATGCATCTTTATTTATTTGTTTGCAATAAATACCATGACTCATTTCATTAATTTCTCATTATTATTAATATTATGAATAATATTAATAACACAACACCCATTAAATCATTTTCTCATGATTATTCTCTTTTTAGTTTAATTAATCACACAATTTATGTCATCATCATTATTATTTAACATATTTTTACGTTATCATCAGTATTAAAAATTAACATTATAACGCGCATCGTGTTGACCACATCGATTTTAACAAAGGAATGGACCAGAGGGGTCCGGACCATTACATATGGATGCATATTGTAAGTCATGGTTTAAAACCTATGTAGGGGTTAATAAATAGAATAAAAAATTTATTTTCCTTAAGATTCAATCATAAATTGATTTATATGATTTATAAAATATTTATAAATTATAATAAAAGGTATAATGGGATATTTATTTATTTATAAAGGTTTTTTAAAATTAATTAATTATAAATTGTTTATAATTAATTATTTAAATGTTTATAAAATATTTATTAAATAAATATCCATAAATATTAATTATTAATATTGAAATGCCTTTTTCAAACTATATGACATATCTTATAATTTAGATGTAAAATTTTTATATGTAGATTATAAGGGCAGTTTATAAAATGTTTATAAATTAAAAAATAAGGCCAAAATATATATTTTATATTTATATTATGAATTGTTAAAAATATATAATTTGAATTTTTTAAATTAAATCCATATTTGATAATTTATTTAAACCATATCAAAATTTTTGTTGTTAATTGATTTGATCATGTTTTAAATAATATTAAATATGTGATATTTTAATAATATAAATTTTTACATAATAGACTTATAATATAAAATGTTTATGTTTCATTAATATCATATATCTAAATCAAAATGAAATATAATGAATGACATGAAATAGTTCATATTAAAAATAACTATAAAATGTTTCTGTTTATTTAATTATGGATTTTCTATAATGAATTTCTAAAAATATAAAGTATTTATAATTGTTTCTTTTGGAATTGTTAAATAATAGTTCATGTAATGTTTAAATACTTAAATTTTTCATTTATTTCATAATAGATTGGGATTCCCTGGACCTTTACTTGGTTATTTTTCAGTATTTGGGGAAATTGAGAGGAAGTTTAAAGATTTTTTGAGGGATGAGAGGTGGATCATTGGATTGATAAATCTTAAAACGACCATTTTGAAAAGGATTTGGCTTTTTTGAAGAATGTGGTGGTGTTGTGAGCAAGGCGAGTTAGGTTTTTTGAGAAGTTGGGAAAGTTGGGGTTAAAACGTCCATTTTGGTTACTTCCCATGCTATGCTCGCTCTTCACATCATTATGGGCCTTGTTTTGAAGGGTGTGGTGTCTGGTAGATTTTTTTGAGATCCTTTTATAAAATGGGGAGAGGTGACACACCCATGTTGTGTTGGGGTTGAGGGTAATTTTTTCTGATCACCGAAATTTCATCCTTCTGGTAATCCAGTACAGTGGAAATTCAACCATCAGAACTTAAGTAGTTTTTGATCATCCATCCCCTAGGACTTTTAATACTAAAACTAGGAATATTGAGCACTCAATCCACCGCATTGATTTGACCTTCACATTCTGGTTTTTGTCACCTCATGATACTTCCTCCAATAAGTATATAAATGAATAATCACATGACAAACACACAGATGCAATGACAATGTACAAAAATAATCCACACAGGGATTAAGTGGTTCATGTTGAGTTTCTTATGAATCTAATAACACTTATCATACATAGTGGAATAAATTGAAACCAAATTTAAGGATCCTCCATGCAAGATAAATGAAATATATAATAAAAATTAAATGAAAAACTTCTATAAATGTTAATAAATTTTACAGAGATCTACTAAAACCTTTTTTATCTTTAACTAATGAGATTAATAAAGATCACTAAAGTGGTAAAAAAATCATCCCTCCTAATAGGTATCCATAGGTTATGTAACATCATCCAATGTTCACACAAGATCATTCCTCCATTCATGATATGCTAGAATCTCGCATGTAATGAAGAAAGAAGAAGAGAGTGATGGGTCTTAGGGAGTTAAATCCAATATAAGGATCTTAATCAATTCCCCAACACCATCATGTGGAAGTAGGGTTTATATAGAACCCAACAGGTCTCTTGGTTGGTGTATGCATTAACTCATGTAATAAAATATATGTATAAATTCCATGTTCAGTTTATGAATCATATATATTTACTCCTTTAAAATTTAATATAAATATGAAACTATTTTATTAAATGTTATCTTAAATGGGTGAAACACAAAATGATAATTGATTATCATTTTTCTATAATTTCATATTACATAAAATAATATACCCTTATATTCATGAAAATAAAAATTTTAATGAAATATATATATATATATATATATATATAATTATTTATGGTATGTCTCCATCAATATCTCATTTTCACTAAATCCTAATAGACTTTGTACCATTTCACCTTATATTGTGTCATATATAATATGTTGTGAAACCATATCCAAAACTCCTTTTGGATATATTCAAAAAAATGGAAATATATCATTAACTTCACCTTATATCACATCAAATGAAATACCTTATGAACACCCAACCAAAACACATTTTTATTTACTCTAAAATAGTTTTAGAGACACTTTTTGAGTCAAACACAATCGAAATTTAGTCAAACAAGAAGTGTGACCCTATGGTTTTTTATAGAGTTAATAATTAATTTGAAACTTTGGATCTATATATATAAGAAAATTTAAGCCTCAAGAAAATAATCAATAGGCAAGCTATAAAGTTATTTGGCATGACCTTAATCAAACACATATATCTTTATACCTATGTCCACCAATCTGTATCATAAGTAAATGTGAATTATCATATTTTCCCTTTTTCCAAGACATCAAGTAACCATGAGACATAGAATATGTCAATACCATATAGCCAACTCATTTATTCTTGATTCTCAAAGTGTAGACTAAACTGATTGATGAATACATCACATGACATTCATCCTTTGGGATAACCATATAATACATACCTTATCTATATAGATATATAAAATATATAGTTTTGTATGCACACTCCTACAATCTATCTCAATCAAGGGACTTGATGTTATACTCATCATATAAGAGGAAAAATTCTATCTTAGCTAAGATCCAATTAACGATATGATCAATAACATACCCAACCACCCCCATAATAGGTGAGTCAATATGTATACTTATGCAAGTAGGGTATCAATGTATAAAGGTTATAATTCTAGGTATCTCACCAACCTTAGGTAGTGGGGACTCAAATATGATCCATGCACCCCTAGTATAGCAATACATCTCTGTATAACACTCCATGTAGTATACTTAGTTGGCCATCCAGCACACACAAAGAATCTTATTCTTAATTTTGTGACTCGTGAGAATATTCTATATCCCTATACAAGGAACCAACTCATCATATCCTAAACATTTCACCCCAACAATCCATGATAAACTTTAGTTAGGGATAAAATCTAAGTCATACTTTGAGCAGTCAATTATCATTACACTTCATGAAATTCATATTTATATATAAATTCATATATCAAACATGAAAAATTATAATATTGAGGTTGCCTTTAATATGATACATTTTTATATTCTTAAACACATTAAGAATATTTTACTAATATAAGAACTGGTTTATCCTATCATATAGGATAAACTGGAAGATCCACCTTATTTTTTATACACATTATAGGTTTTGTTAACACATTACATCATATATAATCCATGTCAAATCTCTATGTGACCATCTAATAAAAATATCCCACTAAACTCTTTAGTGAGAAAAATCAATGAAGAAATACATATTTAATAATGGTGAGACTTAGTAATCATATTACTAACTATTTAACTTCTTGAACATATTCATGCATATTAACTTTACAACATCAAATGTTACTCATCATGTAAATTTTTATTAAAAATAAAAGGAAAGGTAGAATGCAAGACACAACTAGAGATAGCTAGCCTAGAACTAGTGGAGCCTAAGGGGTCCTTAAAGAGTGGAGGTTAGGAAAATCCCCTATAACTAGATTGACCCACAAAGGTTTAAAGTTGATAAAATTGTGTAATAAAAAGGTATCTGAAGCAATTACATCAAGCGAATCAAGGTGGTCTGCAACTTGATTCTCCTCACTCCATGTATGGACCACTTTGATGTTGTTGTTCAACATTCCCCGAAACTTAATGATGATGTAGTATATCAACCAAGGATTGGAATCAAATCCATGAAAGGTTTTATGAATAATTTTTGAGTTTTTTTCTGCCTTTAATAAATCAATCCTCATCTTGAGACACAATCTTATGCCAGATAGCAGTGCCTTAGACTCCACCTGAATAAAGGATCCTTGTCCTAAGTGGGCTGAAAATTCCAAGATGACCCAACCTATGGAGTCTCAGAAAACCCCTCCTTCACACATGACCCCCATATTTCAGGACCCGTAAGTAATTAGTTTGAGTCCCATAGAAGGGGGGTTCCAATAGACCCAATGGAATATGGCATTGCTGCAACCTAGTTGGGCATCGTGTTTTTTCACTTGAAGTTGTTAAAGGGTGGTAGCCTCATGCCAGTTGTTGATGAGTCTATCCATATCAAGAAGTAGGTTTTTGGTTCTAAGAATGATGGATCTACCTATGTATTGGACACCCTTGTGAAATACTTTTTTCTAGGCTACCATATGTAGCAGCAACCTACATGAAGAACCATGGTGTGAGCCAACTTCTCTGGGCCTCTCTCTCCCAAATTGTGGTACCACCGATCTAGGGATGAATGATCAGCCATGTTGAGGAAATGGAGGACAATTAACTCACCATATTAGCTCCACATAGCACACTCCCAGTCACCCTTGAAGAAGATATGACACGCACTCTCCTCCCTATGGTTTTTCCAGTAGACGCATCTAGAAATCATCGAGATGCCACAGCGTTTGATGTTCTCATATATGGGGAAATCCTTATTACTTATCATCCATGTGAGAAAATTTTATTTCATAGGGACTCCTTTGGTATATAGGGTTTCATTACATCTATTAGAATTATAATTAACATACAAAGTGTGGTGGAAGTCCCTTGTGGTAAAGGCCCCCAAGGAAGAAGGAGTGAAGAAGCATTTGTTAGCTTCTGAGTTCAGTTCAATGAGGTTGAAGATTTCCTATTAGTTATTCCTCATCTAAAACATCCTTGATGATGGACCGATGAGAAGTATACTCTTAGAAACTATATTATTTTATAATATATTTCTAAGATATACAAACCCTTTTATCATAGGAAATAACATTTATTTCATTTTAGTCAGAATATTTAACAAATAAACTACTATTTCCTAATCAAATATGGTATTCAATGTGATTAGAACAATTATATTTGAAAGGAATTCTTTATTAAAGTATACCAACAATGGGTGTAAGGAACAAATTCCCATATATTTTAACAAATATTTGAATACACACTTTTATTCGGGATAAACCCCTTTTATCCATATCTTCTTATCAAAACCTATTACAATGAATTGATGAATCCTAAACAATGTGTATACACTTAATCATAAAAACACTTTTTTATCAAATATATTTATTTATCACATAAGATAAATGATATGAAGATTCATATTTTTACTTAAATTTATTTGATCTTGACAAAATCATTTACATTCAAATCCTTAATATAGTAACTATTTACTATATCTCATGAATTTAAACTAAAAGATCAATCAATTATTCCTTTAATTTTGAACTCTTATATAGTTACAACACTTTTTAAAATATAAATTCAAAATCGCATACCTTTTAAAATAAAAGAATTGATTTTTATAACATCCATACCATACATGGAAGTTCCATAGAGTTTAAAAAACTCTTTCAGGTATATCTTGGATAATTCAATCATATGAAATTGTTATTATCCCTTCCTAAAAACCCTAGGTTTCAATGACCTTTATTGGATACTTAAAGAAACATTGTTGAACTATTTAACTAGATTTTCTTCTCTTGGTTTTAACTATTCCCCACTTGTACTATCCATACAGTAATAGAATCCAATCATTGTATGCTTAGTTCATCTATTCTCAACACTTAGAATATTGGGTAAACATTTCTCAAATTTAATCATATTGTCAAAAAAATCCATAGATAAAAACATGATAAATTCCCCAATTAGAACAAGACTTTTAGTCTCCCTTTAAATAATATTATTGAACTAAACAAATAAAAACTATGTGTATCAAAAACACCTTATCTAATTTTATTAAACAATAATTGTTTCAATTCTCTTCTTAAGAGATAAATGAGAAAAATACATATCTTATGATAAGTTTTGCCAGGATTGAAGTATCCAAGTTATTAATGAAAAAACTCCTTTTCTCCATTACGTAAAAACAACCTTCAAGTGTTATATCCTAATATTTTAAAATAACGTTATCTTTGATAGAATATATAATATGAAACACCAAGCTTAAACAAACCATGAGATATTAATATTTAAATGTTATAGTTATAATCTAGTTTCTAAATTAGTGGGTATGAATAATATTAACCACATTGTGAAATATATATAAATTTCATACTTGAAACAAATATATTTATTAATGCTCAGGAAATAAGTTCCCAATTTTTCACTAAAGTTATTTTATGCTTTAAAAATACGTTTTACTTAAAAATTATTTCTTTTTATGAGTGAATATTGAAACTAGTTTTTGGAACATTTTTAAATTTTATTTGATAAAAATTATATATTTTTTAATTCATTGTGAAAATTTTATCTTAAGAATATTTTTGTAAATTTTCTGAAAGGTTTGATTTTTCAATGAATAGTGAAAAATACTAATTTTTATTAAAAATTGTATTTTATTTTCAAGTGCTTAAAAAGATATATTTTTTTAATAGTTTTAAAATATAATTAGTTCAATTTAATAAAAAATAATAAAATTAATTACTTTTAAATCAAAATTATACTTGGATTTAGTACAAAAACATTTCTTTAAACCTAAAAAGACATTTTTCTAGAAAATTAATCTTCATCGTGTTTTGTGGGTATAATTTTAAATTAAATTATGAAATTATTTTCAATTTGATTTTATAAAATTTATTCCATATTTTTAACCATCATAATTAATATCAAGTAATATATTCCATTAAATTTTTTGTAGATATGAATAGAAACCATAGTAATTTTTGTTACCATAATAAAGGTAAAATGGTTAATTAGGGTTAAAAATAATGTGATAAGGAATAAATAAAAACACTTAACTTAATTTAATTGGATGATTAAATTTCATACAAAATAACCCAAAATTTAAAAAATATGACATGTTTTCTATTTATCTTTGATTTTTACCTTTATAAAATTTAAGTAAAAGATAAAGTCAAAAATATCAATTTCTTTCATTTAATATCTATAATATTTTATGACATGGATAAAAAACTATGTTTAGTTATAAATTTTTATTTTAAATATTAATGAATTTTTTTATATTTTTAATTTATTTTTAATTTTTAGTGATGAAATAATTACCTTAAATGCTTATGAAATGTTGGCACAGTGCTTGTAAAAGCAGTAAAAAAATAAAGTAAATGATTTTAAAAACTCTAAAAGTAATATTTTTTTTTGAGTTAAATTTTACCACAAATTTTTAAGATAAATAAAAACTATTATATATGTTTTAACAGTTTATATTTTAATTATATTGTTTTAATGTTGTTTTCAAAGTCACAATATATAAATAGTTCTTAAAATGAAATTAATAGTATTGTATATTAAATATATTTTATTAAATTATTTTAAAATCATAAAAATATTGAAAGAGGATATATAGGATTGTTTATGGTCTAAAATTTCATCCTTTCTCTATTTATGAGCCAATTGTTACCATATAAATAAATTTATAACCCTTTAATATTAAAAAATTATTTACGACACTTAAAGTTAAAATTGGTTAACCAGGGATTTAAACCAAAATATAATGTTTAAAATGATATATAAACTTATAATAACTTTATTTTATGATTATATAAATATTTTAAATTCTTTATATTTGAATAAATTTCATTTTGGAACCATTTTACATGAGTTACACTCGTATTATACTATAAAAAAATATTTTATTAGATGGTTTAAAATCCATAAAAATAATATATTTGGAAAATTAAATGATATATAGTTTAAAATATAAATCATTATCTATTTATGGGTCACTTTTCCATTTATTGTAATCTTCTTAATCCTTTAGGAGTAAAAAACATTGATATCGTGGTAATTATCAGAAGGGTTAACGAGGGGTTAAAACAAAGTGATAAGGATGAAAATTTCACATAAAATTGTAAAAAAAATATTTTATGAGATAATTTAGACTCATCTTAATCCTATATTTTAATTATATCATTTTTTCTTAATTTTCCATGAAAATTAATTTAATAATTTAAGAAATTTCAAAAATTCCCCTCCCCTCATTTATAAAAGGGTTCCCCCTCTCTTCACCTCTACGTGCTTCAAGATACATTTATTTCATCCAATATATACCCAAATAACTTGATGAAATTTTTCCCCACATTCTATTTCTTCTATTATTTCTAAAATAGCATCCTTTCAAAGATTAAGGTGTAATCCAAAAGTGGTTTCTCAATAAGGAGGTATAAATCTTAACCAAGCATTCTCAATTTTATTTCCCATTATAAATCCTATAAATATATCATTTCCATTATAAAATAATTAATTATTTATATTATATGTAATTAATTATTATTATTATTATTAAACAACCATTATCCACCTTCTTCTAATCCATTTGAAAATGATAATGTCGCACTTCCATACATGTGGACAACCACCTCCACGAAGGGATGTGATTCATTTTTCACTTCCATTTTACATGTATGGTAGTAAGTAAAAATTTAATGATTATATATGATATATATGATATAATAATTATTTTTTAAATTTTAAATATTTTTTACCTTTCCTTTTTATACCCTTCGAAACATGAAAATAGTGTTCATGCGTACGTACGACCTACAGACTCCATAAATGGTGTAATTCATTTTTATATCTCTACCTTTCAATTATGATTAAAAATATTTATATAATAAATATATATGAGATTTTTATCATTATTAAAATCTTTTATATTATGTAACCATGAGAAAAATTTAGGTTCTGAAACTACCGAATCGAAACTTACATGAAAAATAAAACACTTAACACTCAGAAATGACGATTTTAATAAATATTTATTAATAAAAGGGGATTTAAATTTTATAAGTGGATAATATATGATATTTTAAGTATGTATATTATTTTTTTATAGAATTATAATAAATTTAAATTTATTGTATATAATTCTAAAAGTACTTTCAAAATAATTCATACCTACGGTAAGGGTTTTCATAACTCAATTTTCATTCATTGGGTTATACTTCTAATTCATTGACTATGTTATTCCATGATTATGTGTGAAATGACCTCATATTTTATTATATTTTATTACACTCTTTTTGAATTTTGATTCATTAAGGCGTGATTTAATGTTATACACATGATTTATTTTATATGGTGTACATACTACCCTTTTACATGTTATATCATGAATCCTTCATAATTTAGGGTATTTTAAGTTACAATTCATGTTAATTCATCCAAGTATTTTTGTTTGGGAAGTTACCCAAGCGGTAATGAATTTATTAACTCAATTTTCTTTCATTGGTTTAAGTCACTTATTTATTATGTGTGAAATTGACTTTTTTATTTATGATTAATTTCCAATTGTTTATTTTGGATTCAATTTTTTTACACATAATCACTCTATTAATTAATTATCAATTCAATGATATGATCTTTGTAACATTCATTCATTTCAAATTCTCTTTCTTTAGGACATACATTTATGTCATCCACCTATATTATTTTATAAGGTGTATACACTTGACCTTTGACATATTATATAATAAATATCTTAATTTTAATGATATTTAAAGTTTTATTTGAATTTATTCTTACATGGTGATTACGATTAAAAAGCTACCAAGGTGGTGGTGAGTTTATGTTTCAATCCCATTTTAATCAGGATTATTTGTTCTTAAAATTCCATTAGGAAATTATGTGATCCTTATTTTATAAACTCATTTAATTTTTATTTTAATCTATATATTTTTTGGAATTTTTATGTTTAATTACCATTTTTCTCTCTTTGTTACTCAAAATGGTTTAAAAAAACTTTTAATAAAAGATAGCCTTATTTCTCCTTTTTTAGTCAGAAAATTTTTTTCTTCCATATCTATGTTTTCTAAAAAAATCAACAAAGTTTTTATTATTCTTAAAAAAAATAAATTAATTATTACCCATGTTTGAATTTATATAAAAAAATTCAATGTAATATTCTTATAATTTTATGAATGAGTTACTTTTTGATATTTTAATTAAAATTTGAAAGAAATATTTGTTTTAACATAATCAATATGAAAGTAATTTCCCATTTTCATGAACACTAAATACCTTGAAGGTTACTTTAAAATTTTCCACAATTCTTTTCAAAAAAATATTTTCCCTAATATTCTATAAATTTTTAGTTTTTAAAATTGGTTTTCAAATTAAAAAGGGTATTTTCCTCAAGAATTTTTTAATTACCTTTTTATGGTATTTTTATTCATCAATAAAAAACCCCTTTATTTTTATTATGCTCTATTGAGAATATTTTGTAATTATACCATCATTATTCTTTATATGTATGGTTTATGATTAGTTTTATTAGGGAAGATATTAAAATTTCGTATAATAGTTCTTCAATACAAATGTTTATGTTGATTATGTATTGACTTTTTATCCACCCCTTTTATATGATTAATGCATTGGAATTATTAAGTGATGGGTAGTGCCCATTATAGCCCCTTGGTGCATTGGTATGTCTCATTATTCATACTAGTTTGGGTATTTGGTGTACTCCATACCTATTTACATATGTTATCTGGGCATAAGGCCTTGACTGTAATATTATTATGTCTAAAATTATGCATTCTATCATTATGAAACTAGTTATTATTATCCATGTAATTATTGATATTTTTATGTTATACATGCATTTATTCCCCTTTTATGGTATTATTTATATTTCATATTTAATCATTTTTTATCTCATCTATTTTTTCATGTTTTATTTATTTTATAATAGCTTCTATGGTAAGCTTTACCTTACTGAGAATCTAATCTCACTATTTCTTATTTTTCCTTTCCCTGGGTTATGATGAATGGTGTTAAATTAATTATATCTAGAATGATCCATGTGTGAAGAATTTTATGGTAAATATTGAATACTTGATGTGAAATAGGAAAATTTGTGTATGGTGGGGAGAATACTCATCTGAAGATATGGGTATTACTATGTAAAAGTTTTCCTAATTCTATAAAAATATAAACCTAAAAGTTCCTTATGTATATTAGTTATATAATATTTCCTTTTAATTTTTTAAGTTTTGGATGGTTGAAATTGGTTCACATTTTTTTGTATCAAATCTACAAAAGTAAATTTTATGCACTGGATCCAGGAGTGTGGGTCTTGGGCTATTACATCAAGCTCTGAACATTAATTATTTTCTCTTTATGTCATTCTGCATATTTACAATACTCTATAAAACATAAATTTGATATCATATATCTTTTTTAATCATAGAATTGATTTATATAACCAATAAATATTTATGGAAACCTTTAGTCTCATTAAGTCATAAACATATTCAGTCATATTGAATTTTATTTGATACACACATAAATTGAGTATATGAGATTAAAATTACTTAAATCATTGATGTACCTAGTCATATTGAGTATATTGGACTAAAATCAATATACCCAATAATATTTAGTAAATGAGTGGAGACTAAGATTCCTTTGGTGATTTTGCATCCAATTCCTTTAAAACCTTAAATGAATCAATTTATGCTTTCATGAACATCTAAATTCACTTTTTTTAAAACTTAAACACTTGGTTACTAAGGAAGGAATTATTCTGACTCATATAATTTTCCTTAAAAAAATTATTAAATCACCAATATTTCTTAAGAACTTTTCTTAAGATACCAGTATAATGAGTAAATTACATTAAGCTTCTATTTATCAATAATTAATGAAAAAGTTTATCTTGATTTTTATGATGATATTATCTAAAACAAGAGCCTTCATCAGATTAGTATCATGAATTATTAACCTTTTAATAAGGACCTTTACTAAATGGGATCCCTCTAAAATGATGACCCATTTTGTGTATCATATATATTAGTATTTAAAGATCCATATTTCATTAAGAAATTATTCCTATTTAGTTTTTCTCTCACCACTTAGTTATTTAGGTAAAGCATCATCCCAATCATATCATATATGAATCTTCGATAGTATTGTAAAAAAGAATTTTCTAGTCCATAATATGGATAAAATCAACTCTATTCCATAGGTAACCTAATCCTATTAGGATCTCATGGATAGTGTAACTTAAAAAAAGATCCAAGAACAAGATAATAAAGGAAAATCTAGGGGAAACCAAATTTGGAATAACCTACCTAAGGATGTTTCAATTTCACCTATACTTTCTTGTATTACCCAATATAATCCATGGGCACCCAACTTTGGATTTACCTACCTAGTTGGATGATATAGGTCTTGAAAAGTGATTCTTTGGAATGAATCCTACACTTAGTATTTTAAGGGTATTTTAATCTCATTATCTTATCTCATGTTAATCTTTTTTATGTATATATTCTTATATTAATTTAGTTTGGAATCCTACTCCCTCCTCTAAATCAATATGTTCAAACCATATTGATTTGTAACCCTTTACACAACCCAAAAACTTGTGTTACTTGCCTAAAAATAGAATTCAATTATATCCATACATATTTGAATGCATCACATGCATAAGGTACATAAACATATAACGAAAAGGCATAGAATTATTTGAAATTGGAAATATCCACATGATTAATCCTGGAGTGATAGATATCCAACCCCATTTACTTTTCTAGATAAGTAATAGGATTCCAGGAAAGTCAAATAGTCTATCTCCATGTCCCTATACCTAATGATACTTTAATCGAGAGAGAATCCAATTCATAATAACGCTAACACCTAATATGTGTAAACTATATTTAGTAACTAAATTCGATATAATAAGTTCAATTACAAACTGTGGTCAAGGTATATGAAAATCTAAATTCATTATAGAGTCAATCCAAGCATGTAATGTAAGGATCTATCCTAGAATCATTTTAACATGTTAAACTAAAGCATACACAATATTTACATTTCATAAACAATTTACTAAACATGAATATAAAATTTAATTACCATTAAATAAATTAATAATTAAAATATTTAAACATGATATACCCATTTATAAATAATTCATAAATCAAATATAATTATAAACCATTTTATAATTTCTAGCTTTAACATTATGTACTTTCCATAATTTTGAATAGAAACATTTTATATTCATTCTAAAATGAACTCTTTCATATTTATTATTATATGGAATTTTCATTTTAAATGTATGATATTATATTAATTATAAACAACTTATAATTTAGTTTCAATTGTGAAAATGTTTTACATCGTATACTAATTAATTATTTAAACGTTGATCATATCAATCATAAAAACACTTTTTAATGTTGATTAAATAATATCCAAATAATTCCCCATTTTATTTTCTAAAATTCAAAATCATTGAATATGAAAAGTTTATAATTTAAGTAATATATATATATATATTACTTATTTCATAATTTATAACCAATTATAAATTAACACTAATAATTTCTAAATAAACACTTTTATTTCTAGATCATAAGTTATGTCATGTAATTTTGTTGAAATGTATTTTAAATATCAACATTTAATATTTAGGAATAATGCTTCCTAAAAATTATTTAATTATAAGAAAAATTATAATTAATTAATCTATTATCCTTTTATAAATTAAAATATACTAAGATAACTTTTATAATGATTTATAAACATTTTATAAACCATTAATATTAGTAAATAAATTAAAAAATAAAATAAAATATTTACTGTTAACCCTTACACAAGAACACATTCTTGTATAAGGGTATCCTCTCTTTACCCTTATGAAAACACTCTGGGTAAGGTTAATTATCCTCAACCTCTATGAAGATGCTCTACTTAAGGGTAATACCCTTATGTAGTGTCAAGTGGAAGTTCTTACGTAAATTTAAGTCACTAATAACCTTTATATAGCTCAAATAAATCACATTTCATAAGGGTATTGAGGATATTACCTTTATGTTAATGCTTCACATGTGGTAGGTATCAATATACCTTTATGTGGACTTCAAGAAATATTGCGTATGGGTATTACCTTCACTTAGCTAACTTGCGTAAGGGTATGACCTTTACACAAACTTCACTGTGTAAGGTTAAATGTCCTAGTCACCTTTATATAACCCTTTCCATTTAAGGGAGAGATCAAGTGACCCTTACATAGACTAATATATATAAGGGTAAGGTGAGATAAACCTTATGAATTACACTATATGTAAGGCTAAAACCTTGGTTACCTTTAAACAACCTATCTATGTAAGGGTAAAACCAATTTTCTAGATTTTCATAACGCCATAAAAATAATGCAATGTTCTTAGTTTCTTCTTCATTTAAACATAATGTTTAATAAATCTAAATCGTGAGTTACCTTTGATACCACTTTTGGGTTTATTATGAATCCAATAACACTTATTAGGTATATAATAAGAAATTGAAACCAAATATGAAGATCTCTCATGTAGGATAAATGAAACATGTGATAAAACTGAAATAAATAATGGTTGTAAATGTGTGTATCTTACAAAAAGAGCCAATAAATTTTTTTTACATTTATCTAATGTGTTTGATAAAGATCCCCAAAGTGGAAAACAAAATTATCCCACCTATATAGGTATTTAAGGGTTTCAAGGAATCATCCAACATTCAGAAAAGATCATCCTTCCATTCATGATGTGTTATCATTTCATATGAAAAGATGGAAGAATAAGAGAGATACAAGTCTTGGGGAGTTTTGGACAAGATGAGGATTTGAATGAATTCCCAACACTATCATATAGAATTAGGTTTTATATAGAACCTGAGGATTTTGTTGTGTGGTGTATGCATTAACCCATGCATTAAAACACATGTATAAATTTCATGGTTGGTTCATGTATTATATGCATTTACTTTTTTTAAAGGAAATGTATTGGTCAATGACCAAGACACAAAGTACTATTAAAAAATAAGGAAAAAATTACAATAGTCTAAAGGAGGAAATTTTATTACAATATTTTTCATAAAAATGAAGGAGATCAACTGGTAAGTCATCATTCCACGTAATGTCCTGATTGATACCCCTATTGGCAAGACCATTAGCCACCATGTTTGCTTCTCATTAGGTATGGATGGAAATGTGTCTAATCTCCTGGAGCGAGTTAAGAAAATTCTTCCAATGTGTTGTAAGATACCAATCAAGGTAAACCACTCCATTCCAAATAGCTTGGATAATGGTGGTGGAATCACTTTCAATCCAAATATTATTCCAACCTTTTATCTTAATGAAGTTGACCGCATGAATCACCGCCATCATCTCAGCCTCTAGGGCGGAGGCAGATCCACAACCACTAAAAAAGCATCCATGAGAATGCCCAAGAGAATCCCTGAAGATGGCCCCACAGCCCGCGGGACCTGGATTTCCTTTAGGAGTGCCATCAACGTTGATTTTTATCCATCCAAGAATTAGGGATTGCCAGATCACTTCAAAGAAGCGCTTAGGTTGATTTTCGATCCCGTTGATTTGAAGCTAATAAAGGATGAAAAATTCACCAACTGAGTTAGAACAGGAGGCTTTCTAGAGAGTGGAAGCGTCCCTGATAGCAATAAGAATTTTCACCCGTCCTGCAATAAGATTGAGTGAGGCATTATTTATCATTTTGTTGTAATTTCATATTTCATAAAATAATAGAGCCTTATGTACATAAAAACATAATTTTAATGCAATATATATATATATATATCATATATATATATATATATATATATTTAGGTCACATCCCTATCGGTTCATACATTGTGTCCTACATCCATTAAAGAACAAAAATATCACTTCTTTCATAATATTAGATGTAAATATAAGTTATAAGGATAAATCATCTATCGACAATCCTACTCGAACTATCAAAATAAGTATCACTAACATCATATGTTAGTTTTTTCATATTTTAGTTCTCATTGCTATCTTCTTTTTTATTTGATGCTTTATCCTCTGTCACCTGGATGTTCCTTGGTACACTCCTTCTAAATCCACCTCAACCTTAGAGTCTGGCCCCATCATCCTTTTTCAGTTTTCCGTCATATGTCATACTTAGAACATTTGTACCAATGGCCTTATTATATAGGGCCCCATCTAGTCATCTCGTCAGCACCATCATCTAACAAGTGCAGGTGACACTCTATTGGATTTTGCATCTTTGGATCACCAATATCTTTCATTACATGAACCACAAACTCCTAGTGAATATTTCATGTCAATATTTTTCTCCATACTGATGAATTTGATGAATATTTACTTTACTTTATCTATAATGAAATCTTCCATAAATCGCCATTAGTGAATTCACACATGTAATGAACTTTTTCACTTTCTTTATCTTTCCTTAAGACTTTTGTTTGGCTACTGGTAACATGCCCAATCATTTTCCGCGCTGCATCCTTTGGATCCATGACAGAATCCAAAATTACATGCATTGGTAGATATTCTTCCTTGTTATTCCTATTCTAAACCCCTATTGTGCTCCATCTTATGAACTAATTTTTTCAGATGATACTATTGAAATTTAAATGAATTCACATTGTTCAGTGTGTGTCTATTGACCTGTTACTTAAGGGCCATGTCAAACTTCATTCAACTCACATTATTGCTTCCGGTGAATTGAGTTTATCTACTTGAAATCAAACTTCCATGGTGTTCATGTACTGTCTCCTTCCAAGTTCACTAAGTGTTACCTATAGTGACTAAACATTCTAAGATCTAAGACTAGACCAAGAAAATAGTTCTCACACCAAACCTAATAATATCCCACTTGATAATTATTTTTTCAGTTTGAGTCCAACAATATTTGATCTGAAAAATATTCTCATGCTCACACCAAAGTCTCATCATCCAGCTTTTATTCACCTCTCTTCCACAACAACTTCATGGTTCTCCAAACCATGATTCCTTCAAATCATTCAGGATCCCACTGAAATAACTTCATCCTTCAACCTTTATAATCCTGATTAGTTGTTCAAATGAAACGGTGTAACTCATATGAATGCCTCTTTGTAATCTATCAAAATAAAATGAGAACCAAGTTATCATCCTACAAATTTGTTTAATTTCTATCAACAAGTCACATAATTCACTAAGTCTATATCCCTGCTCTTTCGAATGTCTTATTTTAACACACTAGCAATGTCTTTATATCCCAAGATCTTATGGTACACCAAAATCCAATGAAATCATTGAAACCAATATAAATATGATACTACCATAAATTATAATTTCATAGATATAACAAACTCCCACTGGAATTATGATTAGTGAAACTCAGGCATTTGTAGTCCCATTCTCCCACTACTCCACCTGGTCCTAGCCCTTTGAGAGTCAATATATTTTTTAAATATCCTTCTACAACTCTTCCAATACATATATGATTGTTTCCACAAAGATAGAAACACTTTAAATAAATGAACATAAGGACGTAGGGTTGGTCTTTTTTCTAGATTTATCTCTTCCCAAGTCATAAACTTCTAATAACTTGTAGGTGCGAGAGAAACACTATCATACTTTTAGACTTCTCTAGATTCATCAAAAAGATCCTACCCCAAATTAAAATGAAACCAAACATAGATCATTGAGATAATAAACATGTACCCCAGGATTCCAACCATCTCACTCAAAGTCAAAAACATTTTCTCCATGATAATAACTTATAATATTCTCTATCATTCGTCTTTAACTATAGGAAAACCCAGCCAACAGTCTTCTAGAACATCATCCTTAGTTCAAAGTATAATATTATTGACTAAATTATAATCTTTCTACATCATGGTTCTTCATGTTCATTGAAGGTACCTTACATACAATGGTTTTAGTGAAATAAACCATCAAAACCTGAACTTTAGTCAAATACACTAAAGATTTCACTCCCTAGTAGTTATTTTCATCAATACTTAACACAACATAGAATTATCATTCCTCCTCCTCTCTTAATCCAATATTATCATGACAAACCATGCCTTAAATTCCATTTTTTGGTCACCATAATCTCATCATGTCAAAAATACTTCCAATAATCTTCCTGTAGAGTTATAAATCTATATATACTTGATATAACCATGAACCCCCCTAGTATGAATTCAACCATGATATTCCACTTTTATCATGATATAATACTAATAATCTTTCATTGAACATAGAAACCATGTCACGTCATATCTTATTCTTGATATTGGATCATGTGAACACTTTGAAACTATTCAAAGGCCTTCTTCAGTTGTAGGTTTGTGGAACTTATAGAATTTGAACTTATAGAAAATAGTGATTTTGAACTTCCATCGATTGTCCTTATCCTAACTAAAAATTGACTTATCCTATGAAAAATCCTTCTGATAACTTGAATTATTTTTATTTCAACCTAAGGAATAACCTTTTTGTTTTTTTTTTGTGGCCTTCTGGATCGATTTTCTATAACTTTATGACGTATCCATCTAACAGTACTTACAAACTCTCTAAGAGTAGAATCATAAATATTTTATAAATTATATAACCTTCACCATTGGATTTTCAAACCATGTATAACCCAAGTAACAATTTCCTATAGAAATGTGATCTCCTACAGAATTTATACAATGTAAGGGATCATTGGCTCTCATAAAAAGTTATAGTAGTATTACACCAAGATCTAGAATGTCTCCCAATTAACAAAACATATCACATGGATTATTTGTCCAATTATATTTTTGATATTTCTATAATACTTATCTTACCACCATCATATACTAGTGACATCCTTTGAGTAACCTGATAGACCACATAATCATAAGGAACCTCAAATAGTCTTCTAGCCAGGATCCTTTAGATCCCTTGTTAAGATTCTCTACTAGAATCCTCTACATCAGTTCAGTTTTATATCATTGAACACTACAAAAAATCCTTGATATCACTTATCAGGAGTCAAAAATAAAAACTAGATCCCACTTTTATACCACTTGTTGGTGATGAGGGAACTTTTCCCTAATCATTGGAAGTTAGTCCTGCCAATAATCTAGTGTAGTGTAACTTTAAACACCTAAATTATAATAGCTTCTTATCATCCATCCCCCAAAAAAATTGAAGACTAGAACTAGGAAGAATGATCACCCTATCCACCACAATGATTTATACTTTACCTTATTATTTTAGTAACGTCATGATCCTTACTCTAACAAGTATATAAACAAATAAGCACATGATAAACACATATATACAAGTAAAAAGTACAAAAATAATGCACACAAGGATTATGTGGTTCAAACAATGTGTCATATATCCATGGGATAATGTATAATCACTTTTTTAATTCCATCATAAGTAAATATAATTTATAAGGATAATTCATATGCGAATAATCCTACTCAGAATACTGGAAGAAGACTTACCAATTCCATTCACAAGTTATTGTGTCTTTTTCTGCCCCTCCCTTTGGTCCTCTTCCTTTGGCACTTCGGACTTCAGCACCTAAATATGCCTGGGTGCACTCTTTTTTGGATCAACATATACCTTAATTCCTAATACCATAATTCTATGTTAGTTTCTAATCATACCTCATACTTTTTACATGTCGACCAATAACCTTCTTATAAAGGGTCCCAACTAGTAATCTAGTCATCACTGACATTCGATGTATGCGGGAGACCCTATGTTGGACTCTGAAACTTCCAATCATCAATAGATTTCATTGTATCGACTAACAACTCCCATTGAATAGTTCAAATAAAAATTTCACTCCAAATAAAATAATTTTATTAACATTAACTTTACCACAAACATGATTAAATATTCCACATCCCTCCATTAGTGACTTTAAAAAAGTCACGAACTTCCATACTTACATAACTAATACTCTAAAATTATATTTTTCTATTAGTAGTTTCCCCTACCATTCACCTCACTACATTATCTAGATCCATGAACAACTCCATGGGTACATTCATTGGTAGATTTTCTTCATCACTATTCCCATACTCAATCTCCACCATACTCCATCCATTAAACACATCTATATAACCCCTGTTATTGAACTTCTAGTGAACTCACACCATTAAACATGCCTACACTAACCTAAAACATGAGGCCCCCATCAAACTTCCATTCAGCTAATATTACTAATTTTAGGGAACTAACTTAAACTTTCTGAACTCATAATTGTTAGGTTGGTATGTAGTATGATATTCTCTAATGATACCAACTGTAGGATCGAAATGATATTGTAGATGCTCAAAATACAAGAGGGGGGTAAATTTTATACCTTAAAAATTCTTTGTGAACTTTTAATTTGGTTATAAATATTTCTATTTTTTAACAATTTTAAACAAGGTAAATTCACAAAAACTCTAAGTTCTACTAACTCGCTTGATTCCAGAAATGTGATTCCGAGAATGTAATTTTGGAAATGTGGTTCCGGAAATGAATCTCAACAAAAGTTTACAATGATAAATATTCTACCTTAAAGCATATATAATCTTACTAAATCAGAGTGTATAAGTATAAGGATGTATAAGATAGTTATAATTTCCTCAACAAACAAAATGCAACGGAAAACTTGAAACAATACAAGTAACAAGTAGTAAATCTTTTAACCCAAAGAGAAGGGTATACAACAACCTTAGATAAAGGTCCCTTGATTTATACTTTCAAGAAAGTATATCTTACACACACCAGGGTAAGACCTTGATACGAAGATCAGATTCTGTCTTGTTATCCCCACAAGCCCTCAACTTCAAGGTAGTCGGCACCTCCGTCTTCCTATCCCCAGAATCCCTCGAATGTACTTAGCAACATTCGGAGTCTCACAAAGAAATTCTAAACAAGATGGTCAGTATGCACAAAGAATGAAAGTCTCTCTCTATAAATCACTTCAGTAGCATGTAATATCTAGAGTCGTAGAATAGTGTTGAGCTCGTTCAAATGAGCTCTTATTTATAGGCACATTCTAAATGGTCGTATCCCTCCTCCAACGGTCATATTTTGCCTTTAATTTTGGAGGGACCTGTACACGTGTCACTCAAACAATGGTTAGTTAGTAACTGAATGCATGACATAGTTTTATAACCAAAACATGAGTAAGAATAATATGGTTACTTAACCAAATACATTTTCTGTAATGTAAGGAAAAATGAAAGTTCAGAGTCTAACCAAAAACCATTTGGTGTCTACAATACATGAGTATTCAGATTCTATCTTTCAAAAGAATTTGGAACCCAAATTCTATAGAATTATGGAGTCTGAATTTCAAGGAAATTTGAAGTTTGAACTCAATAGAATTTGGAGCCTGGACATACAAAGTTTGGAGTCTGAAAGTATAAGAATTCAGAGTCTGATATTACAAAGTTCGAAGTCTGAATTCATTAGAATTCAAAGTCTAAAATTTCAAAGTTCGGAGACTAAATTCATTAGAATTAGGTGTCTGAACTTACAAAGTTCAAAGTTTGAATTCATTAGAATTCGGAGACTGAACTTACAAAGTTCGGAGTTTGAATTCATTAGAATTCGGAGTCTGAACTTACAAAGTTTGTATTCTGAACTTACAATGTTCGGAACCTGAATTCAGAGAATTCGGAGTCTGAACTCAGATCCTAAAAACAGAATGCTCTATATCTAAGTATTTATTGGATTCCAAGGTTTTGGAAATGAAACTGAATTTTATACTTAGATAAAATATGAACAATGAAAAACATGATAAGGATAAATTTCCTTAGGGAAGGAAAATTTCCTTATGAAAGTAAAGCATAGGGTAAAAGATATTTTCTTTAAGATAAGGTGTTTGTGATTTTCAAAACAATAAGGAATGGAAAATTAATGAAGAAAATTTATTGACTCAACAATATCCCCCTTTTTGGAAAGCACAAACATCCTTACGAAAAAGAATATAAGGACTTAGAAAAAAAATCCTAGACTTTGAAAGTAAAACTTATCTCCCTTAACACATGGGAAAAGATGAATACGACTAACTACCCCTTGGGATTTGGAAACACTAAGGATCATATTCTTGATTTTTGGAATGATACTTATCATTTTATTACATATGAAAATCTTCTTGGATAAGAACTCCCCCTTAGATGAACTCCCACTTACTTAGGGAAATTTCTTCTTTTCTTAGTATTCTTTTTTCCTTTCTCCCCATTTGTGATTTTCAAAAAAGGATTAAAGGGAATGGAAAAGTAAATATGGTACCTGAAATATTAGTACTAGAAAACAAAATATATGAAGAGAAACCCAAAATTTCATTACGATTGAAAAAATTTGATTTATGTTGCTTGCCATATTGACAAGGATCACAAACTTTTGAAGAATCAAATCTAAGATCTGGTAGATCCTTAACTAGTCTTTTCTTGGAGAGTTTTCATAGCTTACTAAGGTTACAATGTCCTAACCTTCTATTCTACAACCAATAATGATATTTCATTGCACTAAGGAAAGGTATATCTTGGCTCCTGAGGTCTTCTAAGTTTAATGTGTAAACATTCTCTTGCCTATGGGCAGAAAGAATAAAATTTTCCTTGGAATTGTGTACTAATCACTTGTTATTCCTAGAATTCACAAGGTAACCTTCATCACATAATTGACTTATGCTAATGAGGTTATTCTTAAGACCTTTAACAAATAAAACATTTCAAATCAAAGTTTTTCCAAGAAGAACAATGTTACATATACCAATAATTTCTCCCTTAGAATTACCTCCGAAAGTTACTTTTCCTCCTTTCATCTTGATAATCTTTTCAAAGAAGTTTTTGTTACCAATCATATGTCGGGAACATCCACTATCCATGTCCAAGTATTTATTTGTACTTTCTTTATTTTCTTGAAAATAATAATGTTAGACTTTTGGAATCCAAACTTTCTTGGATCCAAAAATTTCATATGGAAAAATTTTAGGTATCCACGTTTTCTTAGAGAAATAAGCTTTATGAAAACCTAAAGACTGGGTTTTTTTAAGGAACATTTTTTTTCCAATGCCCACCACACTGACACTTAGTGTAGAATGGAGCACTTTGAGGAACAGAATAATTGTTACTAAAAATTGGTTTTGAACTAGTATTACCAAATCTAGAATTATTCCTTAGAGGTCGAACTTGGGAATACATTTTATCAAAATTTTCCTTACCTAAGTTAAAGTTTGACAAACACTTCCTCAAGGAAATTATTTCTGAATTTAGTCAAATAACTAAGTTCTTATCATCAAAAACATTAGTTTTAGAACTAGAGATAGGTTCGAAAACATTTTTCTTAGAAATTACATTTTCTATATCCTTAGAAAGTTTATCCTTCTCAGAATTAACTTCCTCAATGGTTTTTTAAATAATTTCTAAATCAAAAATTTTCTTATCAAGATATTTATAAAGATATGATATTTCCTTAGTAAGAATAGTATTTCTAGAATTTTCCTTATCAAGATTTTTCTTGAGTTTTGAATTCTCATTCTCAAAAAGTTTAGCAAACCTAGAAACTTCTTAATAGGTAGTTAAAGTATTATCCTCATCAGAAAAAGATTCTTCTTCTGAAGATTTATAATATTTATTATCACTATAATTGGAATTCAAGGAGACATTGGTCATAGATTCAGCATTGTGTACCTTATCCATTAAGGAATGATTTTCAATATTTAGTCTAGCTATTAAACCAAGATTCTTCTGTCCAAAAGATTCATAATCTGATGATTCATCTGAAGAATCACCACCACTAGCACTCCAGGTGTCATTAGCTTTCAAAACATTCTTAGCTTTATCTTTGTAGTACTTATTCCTATTTTTCTTAGAATGTTTTTCCTTTATTTCCTTTATCTTAATCATAGGACAATCAGGCCTTATATGTCCCGCTCTTTTTCATTCATAACAAATGACTTTAGAGTCTTTCTTATCCTTTCTTTATTTCTTCTTATATCTGGATTGAAAGTTCTTCTATCCAAAAATCTTGTTAATCCTTCGAACAAGATTAGATAGTTTATTTTTTAAAGATTCACTTCTATTAGATTCGGATTGAATAACAACCTTCTTAGATTTAGATCTAGTAACTCTCTCAGGAGTCTTGGCTTTCATATGATTTGAAGTTGCTGAAAAATAAACACTGCCATTTCCATTATTTTCCTAAACATTGTCAGCATCTCTCTTCATTCTAGTCTCATGTTGAATAAGAGTTCAAAAATCTCATCAAGAGTGATTTGTATATCTTTTCTATTCTCATCTATAGCTGTTCTCTTGGATTCCCACTCATTAGGCATGATGTCTATAATTTTGTCTACAAGTGTTTCATCATCTAATCCTTTCTCACCCATGGATTGTAATATGTTGAAAATGATTATAAATATTTGTTTTACCTTACATATTGGCTCTCTATAAGGAAAGAAAAAACCATGGTACTCATCTCTAAGTATAGATCTTCTACTTTCAATAACTTTGGAAGTACTAAAATGTGTAACTTCAAGCTTCTTCTAAATACAATTTGCAGATTCACAAGAAGAAATCTGGCTATATATATTCCTGGTCATAGAATAAAGAAAAGTATTGTGTACCTTATAATTCAATTGATATTATGATTTCTCTTGGTTAGTAAAAGTTCATACTTCCTTATCTGGAATCTTGTAATCTCCAGTAAGAATAACGAAGTTTTCCACTATAGTATTGATTACAAAAGTCTTTATAAGATCTCTCTAATATTCGTAATCATTCCCATAAAAAATAGGTGGTCTAGTAGGATTTAGGTTGTCTATGGAACCAACATTTATTCCTGCTATCTTAAAGAAAAATATTTCCACACAAACTTTTTAGTAATAAAAGTTTTTAAACAAGGATAAAAATATCCTAAGAAAGGAAAATATAGAACAATGAAAAACTTGAGCAAGAAAACTTATATGTGAATATAAGTATTCCAGAAACCTGCTCTGATACCAATTGTTAGGCTGGTATGGAGTATGATATTCTCTAATGATAACAACTATAGGTTCAAAATGATATTTTAGATGATCAAAATATAAGAGGGGGGTGAATTGTATACTTTAAAAATTCTTCGAGAACTTTTAAAGTTGGTTAGAAACCTTTCTATTGTTTAACAAAGTTAAACAAGGTAAATTCACAAAACCTATAAGTTCTACTAACTCGCTTGATTCTGGAAATGTGATTCCGAGAATGTAATTATGGAAATGTGGTTCTAGAAATGAAACTCAACAAAAGTTTATAAAGATAAAGATTTTACCTTAAAGCGTATATAATCTTACTAAATCAGATAGTATAAGTATAAGGAAGTATAACATAGTTATAATTTCCTCAACAAACAAAATGCAGTGGAAAACTTGAAACAATACAAGTAATAAGTAGTAAATCTTTTAACCCAAAGAGAAGGGTATCCAAAAACCTTGGATAAAGGTCTCTTGATTTACACTTTCAAGAAAGTCTGTCTTACCCACACCAGGTTAAGCCCTCGATACAAAGATCGGAGTTTTTCTTGCTATCCCCGCAAGCCCTCAACTTCAAGGTAGTCAGCACCTCTGTCTTTCTATCCCTGAAATCCCTTGACTGTACTCAGCAACATTCAGAGTCACACGAATCAATTATGAAAAAGATGTTCAGTACACACAAAGCATGAAAGACTCTCTCTAGAAATCACTTTAGCATCATGTAATCTCTAGAGTCATAAAATAGTGTTGAGCTCATTCAAATGAACTCCTATTTATAGGCACATTCTCAACAGTTATATTTTTCCTTGAATTTTGGAGGTACCTGTACACGTGTCACTCAAACAACAGTTTTTTAGTAACTGAATACATGACATAGTTTTATAACCAAAACATGAGTAAGAAAAAATATGGTTACTTAACTAAATACATTTTTCAGAATATAAGGAAAAATTAAAGTTCTGAGTCTAACCAAAAAATATTCAGTGTCTATAATACATGATTATTCAGATTCTGTCTTTTAAAAGAATTCACAACCTGAATTCTATATAATTCCGGAGTCTGAATTTCAAGGAAATTCGGATTCTGAATTCAGTAGAATTCGGAGCCTGGACTTACAAAGTTTGTATTTGGAATGCATAAGAATTCGGAGTCTGATCTTAAAAAGTTTGGATTATGAATTCATTATAATTCGGAGTCTGAACATATAAAGTTCGGAGTCTGAATTCATTAGAATTTGGATTCTGAACTTACAAAGTTTGGTGTCTGAATTCATTAGAATTTGGAGTCTGAACTTACAAACTTCTGATTATGAACTTACAATGTTCGGAACCTGAATTCATAGAATTCAGAGTCTGAACTCAGATCCTAAAAACAGAATGCTCTATATCTAATTATTTATAGGATTCTGAGTTTTTGGATATGAAACTGATTTTTATACTTATATAAAATATGAACAATAAGAAACATGGTAAGGATAAATTTCCTTAGGGAAGGAAAATTTCCTTATGAAAGTAAAGCATAGGGTAAAAACGATTTTCCTTAAGATAAGGTGTTTTTGATTTTTAAAACAAGAAGGAATATAAAATTCATAATGAAACCTTATTGAATCAACAATACTTATATTTTTTTATTTTATTTTTTCCTTCTAGTTTCACCAAGTTTTACTTCTGGTGACTAAACTTTTAGATCTCTGAAACTTGAATGAGAAAATAGTTTTCAAAATGAACCTAAAAATTTTGGAAGACATCACACTATGGTGTCAATAATTTTAAAAAGTGTAATATCATGCATACTAGAATAAACCTCTTAAATATGGAATTAATAGCCTTATGTATCATCCATTAACAGAGTGACTCTAGTATAATTTTTAAAATTTTCCTTTTTTATTTTTCTATTTCGTTGTTTGGAGATCATCATATCATAGTGGGTCCTTAAAGGGATTCATGGTAGTTTCATGTGGGGTAAAAAAATTGTATACCAAATCATGACCCTATGGGGGTGGTTTTTTGGGGATCAATAGAGTATCTAACATGTTAATGTTAGGAAATGTGTCCATGTTGTGAAGTATATGAAATTCCAAGGTGTCTTGATCCTAGGGAGTGAAATTCATTGGTTAATTTGTATCCATTGATTTATGTTTAAATAGGGATTCATACATTATGGAAAATTTAATGGAATTAGAAAATCCCTACCTAAAATGGAATGGGTGGAATAAACCGTGGTGATTTTCATTTTAAAATTTAAGGTGGTTAAAATGACAATAAATTTTGGGGGATGTGGCCATTTTAAATGGTTGAGATATCATGTCATGTTTTGGTTTAGTCCATCATGGACATTTTGGATGTCATGGTGAAGTAATTATAGGTTTTCTCTATAAATAGAGGTTTAGTTTAAGAACCTATATATTCATTTTAGGTACATTTTTCTTTTCAGGTTGTTTTAGAGAAAAAGAGGAGTTTCTAGAAATTTCAGGAGTACACGCTCTGTACTTTAAGGACACGCCATGTACCTGGTTTTTGTAGGTGACCATGTACTGGCCATGTAACAACTGAGTACATGGACATGTGCGGTGACCTAGAGACCACCTAAATCGGAGGCTAGAAAAGGCAAGTACACATCGTGTACTTTTAAAATACATGTTTTGTACTTTCTTTTTTTCATTAAATGGACTGGGGTCGTGTCTAATTAACAGAACCCTTTTTATCTTCATTCATCTCATCTAGGAGAGATCATATGACCATAGATCTTCACTGAGCTCCCGACTTTCCATCTGTTCCCTGATTCGACTGCTGTCAATTGTGTTGGAATCGCATTGGTGAGTTCTCCTTTCTTCTTGAACCTCATCTCCTGATTTATCCTCTTTCATGAGTTATCCTCGGTTGAAATTTTTTAACATTTTTGTAGATCTATGAAATTCTAGGGAGATTCAAGGCCTGAGGTTCACTTATATTAATATCACAATGTTGAGGTAGGTGTTTTGTTCCTTTCCATAGATATTATTTGAGTTATATGTGCAAAAGTGCCCAATACCCTTGTTTGGGTTATTGCGTGTTTATGGTTTTTAGCTTTTTTATTACCTGTTATGACTTGTTCGGTTGGATAGAGGTTAATTATTTGTGAATAGGGTTATTTTTCCATGATATGGATGTTTTCCCATGTTTTCTTGTTTTTTACTGTTTGGTATAGCTTTTCCTGTTAGGCTTCTCCTTTTCTTTTCATGCCAAGTATCGTTAGGATTGGGTGAGTATTATCTAACATGTGATGATTTTCTATAGATTTTTTATCCAAGTAGTTCTTGAGGTTTACTTTGGTATCAATGTATCGTTTGTGCACGATTGACTTACACAGGGCTGTAGAAACCTAGTGTAGTAGACTATAGGGAATATTGATGTTGAGGTCTTCTCTAGAGTGTCTGTTTACTTTTATATTGCAAGACCATAGGGGGGATGGACGTAAGTGCTCCCTCAGAGTGTCTGTAGTTTCCTCGATATGGTCCATAGGGGGAATTGGACATTGATTGCTTCCTATAGTGCCTATTAATTACCAATACGAGACCACAAGGGGAATTGACGGTGAGTGCTTCCTCAGAGTGTCTTTGCTAAAGCTGAACCAGAGGGGTTAGACTGTGTGTAATTCCCAGAAGGTTGCTTGTTTTTGTTTTGGTTAAACCAGAGGGGTTAGGTTGTGATTACTTCCCAGAGGGTTACCTACTTTTTATTAGATGCTTTCTGGATATATGAAAATGAATTCATTTGAAATTGTAGGATTGTTACTATGTGTACTTCCTTGTTTACTAATTCATTTTGTCTATTGCCTACAATATATATTCACTGGCTATTAGGCACAGATATTTGTGTGTTTTCTTACTAGGATTAGTCTCACATCCAATTTGGGCCATGATTTTGGGTCCAAATAGATTATATTTTTGCAGGTATAGATAACGGAAAGTGCCCTTCTACTTCAGGTAATTGATTGTTGCGGAACTGGGGAGCATGGGACTAAGATGAGGCTTGCGATGTTATGGATAATTTTCTCTTTTTTCTATTATACTTTGGTTTAGTATTGTATTCTTTCATTTTGACTTGTTTGGATACCTTCCTAGACATATGTATCATGCATCATATATATGTGTGTGCTCTAGTTGTTTATTACTTCCATTGTTGACCTATTACATGTTTTACTGCTTCCTCTATTGTTATCTATTTTACTTTCATTGTGTTACTCTTCCAATGAGGGAATAGTTTCCCCACTATCAAACCCAAGTCCCTCACTACTAGTCAGCAGCCTCTGGCATTCTGGGAAATGCACTTGAGGCCATGTGACCAACCGGGTACGGGGCACCTTTGGGCGGCTCTCGGAACCGGGATGTTACAAAGTGGTATCAGAGGAGGTTGTTTTCTTCTTGATTTAATATTTGGAGCCTATATCCAGGGATAGGAAGGAAATAGGTACTTGGTAATAAGCTGTGCTCAGGATTAGCTAACCCGTGTATAGGTAAAATCCAATTTACCTCATTATTTCAATTTTCTAGTTTTGCAATTTTACAGTTGATTTGATTTCACTATTGGGTGATTTAAATGTTTTGTGTTGTTATTGTTGATATTATTAAGGGTCTATTTCTATTGCAACCCGATGAGATGAGGGTATGTCATCTCATGGATCATATAGGAATTTGCTAGAGATCACATTTCATGCATTCTTGCCATGCCATTTAGGGGGCATTAGTGATTGCATGTTGTTTCGATAGATGTTATGCTAGATAGGCATGCTGTTGTGATAGATGCCTTGATAGAATACCTGATATTTTATAGGGTATTTAATTCTGTAAAGATTTAGTTTTAATGAATTCCAAACTTTGGTTCTTGAGGTGTTATGGGCCCTCATGGACCGGAATTTGGTGGATCATTTCTATGTTATGTTTATATATGACATGTATAAGATGCCAATCTTTGATTCTTGGGGAGTATGGGCCCCCAAAGATCATAATTTGGCACTTTAATGTCTATTTCAGAATGTTTCTGGGTTCTAGAGTAGTTTTTGAGGCTTACTGTCTAGAAAAATCCAGAATAGATGGAGTGTAATGATGAATACATGCCATGTGTCCTTCTGTTTGGAAAGGAACTGTTTTTATTAAGTACATGTTGTGTAATGTAAGTACATGTCGTGCAGTCTCTAACTGTGTCACTAGCTGTGTGGGCAGAGACACAGGGTTGGGAGATATTTGGTGGGATGCTCCGTGTACTGGATGTACACTTCATGTTGCATAAACCATGTGTCCACCCGTGTGACTAATGACATGTATTGATAAAAACTTAAGTTATACATGTTGTTTCAAGATTCAACACACCGTGTATTGTAACCCATGCATCCGGTCGTGTAGCAAAAAACCCAGTTCGGTGAAATCTTTCAAGTAAACGTCGTGTCTAGAACAAACAAACTGTGTAGAGTTAGTTGTGTAACCGTCTGTGTAACTAACAACACGGGTCGATGAAGTTTGTATAGTACACGTCATGTCTGTCACTAACATGTCGTGTAGTCTCATTCTAGGAGAACCATGTGTCTTAGCCGTGTAAAAGAAATCAGATAGGGGAAGAGGATTCAAGTACACATCGTGTGTTAGGACAACATGTCATGTGTATGGGGTGTTACATGACCTGAGTTGGTAGAAGTACACTCCCATGTGATGGATTAAGGGAACACGCCATATAGGCATTTTACACGCTTTGTATCCATGTTTTGAAAAACTTGAATGCTTTCTTTCTCTTGTTCCCTTCTTACACTTATAAGTTTCAGTCCTTGTTAATCTTGATTTAAGGTGTGTGCTTGAACTTATAGAGTCATGCCACCAAGACATCCTCCGGTTGTCCGCCAGTTATAGGGCAGTGATCAGATACTGGATATGGATGATTATGGACTACCAGCAGATCCTCCAGTTGTGCCAGTCTTGGCATCAGCCGTCATTCCGTATATAGGTGTTGATACACAATTCTGATAGGGATTTATGAGGTTTATTTAGACCTTCTTAGGAGTACCACATCCTTCCCCTTCTATGGAAGAGCTGACGCAGGTTTTCCAATAGTAGCATCCTCCCACATTCACAGGGGAAGTAGGACCTTAAGCTACAAAGTCATGGTTAGAAGCCATGATTTCTATCTTTGAGCATCTAGATATTCCTTTGGAGAGGAGGGTCAAGCTCGCTATGTATATGCTTTGGGATTCCACCAAGAGATTGTGGGATGTGATCTCATAGGCGGGATGCCAGCAGGTTATGGCTTAGGATGAATTCCAACATGCCTTTTATGAATACTTATACTCGAAGGCTTCGAGGGCCGATCAAGCCCGAGAGTTCATGAGTCTGGAGTAGGGTACTCTCTCAGTCATGGAGTACTCTTCTCATTTCACTGAGCTATAGGGCTTCATGCCTATCCCAGGATGTGATGAGTTATTCCTAGCAAGGAAGTTTGAGGATGGTCTCAGGCATGACATTTGATCTCATGTGAACATATTCAGGTCGACTTCTATCACTTCTATAGTCAACTAGGAGCTAATCAAGGAGCACAATCTAAGGTATTCTAGAGTGGTGATCTAGGGAGGTTCAATATCTGGAGTTGGAATCCCTCCTACTAACAGCAGTAAGTTCCATAGGGAGTCTACGCGTGGAGATCCGAGGAGACTATAGAAATCTTCGGGTAGCCAGGTGGTGTGCTAACAATGTGGGAAGAGAGGTCATACGAGACCACATTTCCCTAGAAACCCAATGGAGTGTCGATCATGCAGAAATATGGGCCATCTTCATCATTTCTGTCATTATTTCTCACTAGCAGTCGGTGATAGGAGATCTGGTATTACTCCACATTCAGGAGCAGCAGCACCAGTTTATACTCAGTTAAGGAATTGGAGTTCTTTCGGTCGTTCAGGCTGAGGGAGAGGTCTCAACTGTGGTAGTCAGCTTCTAAGCTTTCAGCAATAGCAGGGTGGATCAAATTAGGGTGGTCAGGTAGGGTCGTAGGGCCACAGTGTAGGTCAGACTTTTGCAGTGGAGCAGACCCAGCAGGAGTAGGATCCTGGACCCTCTAAAGTTCAAGTTACGATCCTAGTTGCCTCTATTTTAGCTTCTACTCTTTTTGATATAGGGTCTTCCCATAGCTTTATATTTATTTCTGCTATGGAGAAACTTGGGACCTGTATCTTTTCTTCTACTGATATCTTGATGTTAGACACTCCATTGGGGAAAATAATGGCTAGTGTACAATAGTGCAAGGAGTTCCCTCTAGAGGTTGGTGGGTGTCATTTATTTTGGGACCTCTGTGTCTTAGAGATGACTGGATATGATGTCATTCTCTAAATGGACTGGTTGGTTCCCTTCTAGGATTTTGTCAATTACTATCATCATAGGGTGAGTTTCACATCACCGTAGGGCATATTGTTTCTTCATAAGGGTGAGTGGTATGTTCAGACAAGTAGAGCAGGACTCGAGCATCATGGGATGGGAAGATTTATAGCCCAGATTTCTAGTCTATATCTAGATGACCAGGAAACCTCACTTATGAACTTTCCTCTAGTGGTGTATCATTTTAGGGATGTCTTTCTAGAGGACTTGTTAGTTTTTCCTCTAGAGTGAGAGGTGGAATTTTCTATTGAGCTTATGGCAGGAGTGGCACCGGTTTCCATTCTTCCTTAAAGGATGGATACACCAGAGTTACAAGAACTCAAGAAGCAGTTGGAGGAGTTACAGGCAAGGGGTTTCATTTGACCCAGTACTTCTCCTTGGGGTTCAAATGTCCTATTTGTGAAAAAGGTATACGGTACCCTCCAACTTTGTGTGGATTATCGAAAGTTGAACCAGTTGATGGTCAAGAATCGATATCCCTTGTCGAGGATTGATGATCTCTTTGATCATATTTGAGTAGCCTGGGTATTCTCTAATATTGACTTGAGGCCCAATTATCATCAATTGCACATTAGACCATCAGATATACCTTTTATAGCCTTTCGGAGTAGGTATGGTCTATACGAGTATGTGGTTCTGTTGTTCGGTCTCACAAACATGCCTGTAGTTTTCATGGCACTGATGAACCAAGTGTTCCATCCATATTTGGATTCTTTTGTGGTAGTCTTCATGGAAGATATCTTGTTTTACTCTCACACTCGACACGACCATGCCACACATCTTGAGATCATTTTGAGTACACTGAGAGAGAATCAGTTATATGCTAAGCTCTCAAAATCCCACTTTTTGATAGACTAAATTCACTTCTTAGGTCATGTTATCTCAGAGATAGGAGTATCAGTAGATCCAGAGAAAGTGAGAGTAGTAGTTTCCTAGGAGGGGCCAAATAACGTCTTTGGGGTATAAAGTTTTCAAGGGCTGGCTGGTTACTATAGGAATTTCATATAGGACTTTTCACGCATAGTAGTGCCACTGATGGGCCTGACTAAGAAGAGTGTGAAGTACTTGGGGTTAGAATCTTGCGAGTCACCCTTTCAGGAGATGAAAGGGAGGTTGACCTCAGCGTCGATACTAGTTTTGTCGGAGACGGGCAAGAGCTATACTATTTAATGTGATGCATCAGGTATCGAGCTAGAAGCAGTGCTTATGTAGGGAGAAGGAGTCATTGCGTATAGGTCTCAGCAGTTGAGGCCACGTGAGAGGAACTAGCCGACGCATGATCTCAAGCTGGCTGTAGTTGTTCATGCTTTAAATTGTTGCAGACATTGTCTTCTGGGATAGATTTTTGTGGTTTTCACTGACCACAAGAGTCTCAAGTATATCTTCACTCAGCATGATCTGAATTTGAGACAGTGAAGGTGGGTTGAATACCTTCAGTCCTTTTAATTTGAGCTTGCCTACATTCTTGGGAAAGACAACATTGTGGCCGATGCATTGAGCAGGAGGACTCAGATATAGGTAGTTCATAAGGCCAGCAATG
This sequence comes from Viscum album, assembly GCA_963277665.1. NCBI lineage: Eukaryota > Viridiplantae > Streptophyta > Magnoliopsida > Santalales > Viscaceae > Viscum > Viscum album. The sequence goes on from OY728133.1 coordinate 616,827,596, forward strand.
AGTAGGAGCTTATGGATCTATTCTCTGAGATACATTTGTAGGTGCATGACAGTTAGGGGTAGACATTTATTTCTTCTATGGATGTTACCTCTACTCTACTTGATCGAGTGTAATGAGGAAGCTATCATATTCAGAAGGCCTAGTCCTATAGGAGAGTGTGTCAGGAGAGGACCCCATTACTTGATAAACAATATGTGAGGATAAGATCTTATGTTGTCATGGATGTGTGCGGGTGCCATCAGACATACATGAGGAGCTGATGCGAGACTTTCATTCATCAGTTTGGGCAGTTCATCTTGGTGTCACCAAGATGTATCGAGATCTACACCATCAATATTGGTTGCCAGGAATGAAGAGAGATATTGATATTTTTTTCATGAGGTGTTCCACCTATCAGCAGGTAAAGGTGGAGAATCAACAACCAGTAGGGCTTTTACAGCAGTTCCTTATTCTTGAGTGGAATTGTAATGATGTCGCAATGGATTTTGTGATAGGTTTTCTGAGGTTGCCTCAAGCAAATGATGTAGTTTGGGTCGTTATTGACAGACTCACGAAGGTTGATCACTTCTTGACGATCAAATATGCCTTCAGTGTTTATGATCTAGGATGTTTGTACATCCTATAGATTGTACATCTACATGGGGTTTCATACTCCATTGTTTCAGACAGGGATGCATGTTTTACTTCTCAGGTCTGGTAGGGACTTCAGAGGTCTTTGGGTACACAGGTACTTCTAAGTACATCTTACCATCTCCAGACAGATGGCTTGTCTGATCCTATGATTCAGGTGCTTAATAACATGCTTCGAGCATGCATCCTGGATTTTGGAGGCTCTTGGGAGAAGTGCATACCTCTTGTGGAGTTTTCCAATAATAATAGTTTTCAAGAAACTATTCAGATGGAACCTTATGATGCTTTGTATGGTAGGCCATATTAATCACCCTTATGTTGGCTGGAGGTAGGATAGGAAATTATACTGGGACCTCGTCTTGTCTAGGAGACCACAAAGTAGATAGAGTTGATTCGGAAGATGATGGCTACTGCACAGTCAAGATAGAAGTATTATGTTGATCAACAGAGATGACCTTTGGAGTTTGAGGTCAGAGATCTGGTTTTCCTGCATGTCACACTGAGGTTGGGACACAGTAGGATTAGAAAATAGGTTAAGATATCACCGAGGTACGTCGGGCTATTTCATATTTTGGAGAGAGTCAGACCAGTTGCCTATTGTCTGTATTTACCTCAAAGGTATTGGGATATGCATGATGTCTTCCATATTTCTCAGTTCTGATGTTACTTCTCAAACCCATATCATGTTTTCCAACCCGAGGAGGTTGACCTCGATGTGGACACATATTTCGAGGAGCATGTTATCCAGATTGTTGATCGAATTGTGAAGGTTATTCATGGTTGGTCTGTTCCTATGGTATGAGTTCTATGGTATCACAGGTGAGTACAGGATGAGACATGGGAGAGGGAGGCCAATGTATGATCACAGTGGCTGGAGTTGTTCAAGGTTTCTTCTTCTACAATACCTTGTTAGGGAAATTCAAAGAGGAATTTCTTTAAGGGTCGAAGTTTGTAAGAACCTTGATCTTCTTTTTAGGTGAATTTTTCTTTTCAAGTTTTTTTAGATAAAAAGAGGAATTTTTGGAAATTTCAAGAGTACACACCAGGTACTTTAAAGACACGTCGTGTTCCTAGTTTCCGTGGGTGACCGTGTACTGGCCGTGTAACGGCTGAGTACATGGCCATGTGTGGTGACCTAGAGACCGCCTAAAGAGGAGGCCAGAAAAGGCAAGTACATGTCATGTACTTTTAAAATACACGATGTGTATTTTCTTTTTTTCATTAAACAGACCAGGGTTACATCTAATCGAAAGAACCCTTTTTCTCTTTGTTTGTCTCATCTAGGAGCGACTGTATGGCCACAAATCTTCACTGAGATCTCGACTCACCATCCGTTCTCCAATTCGACTGTCGTCGATTGCATTGGAATCACACCGATGAGTTCCCCTTTCTTATTGAACCTCATCTCCTGATTTCTCCTCTTTCATGAGTTATCCTCAGTTGAATTTTTTTAATGTTTTTATAGATCTACAGTGTTTTAAGGTGATTCAAGGTTAGAGGTTCATGTATATCAATATAATGACACTGAGGTAGGTGGTTTGTGCCTTTCTGTAGATATTATTTGAGTTATATGTACAAAAGTTCCCAATACTCTTGTTCAGGGTATTTTGTGTTTATGGATTTTAGCCCTTTTATTCCCTTTTATGCCTTGTTTATTTGGATAGAGTTTAATTGTTTGTGAATAGGGTTATCTATTCCATGATATGGATTTTTTGACCATGTTTTCTTGTTTTTGACCATTTGTTCTAGCTTTACCTCTTAGGATACTGCTTTGCTTTCCATGCCTAGTATTATTAGGATGGAGTTATTATTATCTGACATGCTATGATATGTTGTAGATTGTTTAGACAAGTAGTTCTTGAGGTTTACTTTGGCATCCATGTATTGTTTGTGCACAATTGAGTTACACAGGGCTGTGGAAATCTGGTGTAGTAGACCAGAGGGAGAATTGACATTGAGGGATTCTCCAGAGTGTCTGTTTACTTTTACGTTGTGAGACTATAGGGGGGATGGACATAATTACTCCCTCGGAGTGTCTTTAGTTTCCTCGATATATGCCACAGGGGGAATTGGACGTTTAGTTCTTCCTCAAAGTGACTATTAGTTATCAATATGAGACCATAGGGGGAATTGACAGTGAGTTCTTCCTCAGAGTGTCTTTGTTAAAGTTGAACCAGAGGGGTTAGACTGTGTGTACTTCCCAGAGGGTTGTTTGTGTTTGTTTTGGTTGAACTAGAAGGGTTAGGCTATGAGTAATTTCTATAGGGTTACCTACTTTTGATTATCTACTTACTTGATATATGAAAATTAATTCATTTTAAATTGTAGGATTGTTACTATGTGTTCTTATTTTTTTACTACTTTATTTTGTTTATTGCCTTCCATATATATTTGCTAACTGTTAGGCACAAATATTTGGGTGGTTTACTACTAGGATTAGTCTCACACCCTATTTAGGTCATGTTTTTGGGTCCAAACAGATTATATTGGTGTAGATATATATATGGTAAAGCACCCTTGTACTTCAGGTACTTGATTACTACGGAGATGGGGAGCATGGGACCAAGCTGAGGCTTGCGATGCTGTGGAGAATTTTATCTATTTTATGTTGTACTTTTTTTTAGTATTGTATGCTAGAATTATGACTTTTTTGGCTACTTTCCTAGACATATGTATCATGCATCATATATGTGTGTGTGCTTTGGTTGTTTATTACTTCCGTTGTTTACCTATTTCATGTTTTACTGCTTCCGTTATTGCTATCTGTTTTACTTCCACTGTGTTACTCTTTCAGTGAGGAAATAGTTTCCCCACTATCACACCCAAGGCCCCTAATGCTAGTTAGCAGCCTCTAGAATTCAGAGAAATGTGGTTGAGGCCATGTGACCAACCAGGTACGGGGCACCTCTGGGCAGCTCCCAGAACTGGGACGTTACATTTAGGGTTCTTTTTCTTTAGATATTTTAACCTTATACAACCCTACTACTTTTTTAGTTCCCTTCATTGGTCTATCTTTGAGATTTAAACTTCTTAATTCATGTGGATTTAACTCCTTTGATTTGAGGCCCCTCCTTTGTTATTCCTTCTCCTTCTTCTTTGTCTTCATTTTTCTTGGAGGTTTCAATAGTGAGGTTTCTCTGGTTTTGGTTGATATATGAGTGTGGTTTGATGACGGTTCATCATGGTTAGGGCGTAAGGTGGTCTTTTCTAATATTGTTAGTAATTCATCCTTGGTTCTTCCCTTCTTGGGTGTTGTTCCTTGAAGCTTCAATCAAGGTAGGGGATTCAATACTTCTCCATTTAATTTGTTTAAATTATGGTGTTAACATGTTTTTTATTTCTTTAGATAGATAATAAGGATTAATTAAATTAATATAATAAAATTATTTAAATGAAACTAAATATAAGGGAAGAATATCATGAGTTTTATATTTTTTTATGGTATTTTTATGATTGATGTCCTATTTGATGTTTCTGCTAAGAAAGTATGATTTCTGCTATGATTAAATTATCAGAAGCACATTTTGTAAAAGTTTAATCACTTAAAGAAATTAATGAAATGGTTGTTTTAAATCTATAATTGAGGTGATGTTTCTCATATAAGTGGTGTTGAATTAATATGAAGGAATGTTTTTAAAAAGGAAGTGTTTAAGCATTTTAATGTTTAATTTGGGTTTTGTTTATTGTTGGTGTGCTTTATTCATAGCATTGTGATTGTGTGATCTTGGTTGGGTATTGTTATGGTTATTTTCCTTTGTTGGAATAGTGATATGTGTTTTTTTATTTAATAGTAATGCATGGAAGGTTATGTAGTTTTCAATGGTGGTATGGTCAGTTATGTGGAAACAAGATGGTATTGGCATGGGTTGTAAGATGGTTGTGAAGTAGTTGGTTGTGTATTGTGAGGATTGTGTTAGAGGTGTATGGTGGTGTGTAATGTTCTTGGTAATAACAAATATGGTAATGGGTATGGATTGTAATTTAAAAAATAGTAACAATTAATGAAGTTTGAATTATTTCAATGAATGGGTAATGGTTAGGATAAATGTGGTGATGGTTAATGAATGGTTTGAACTTTGATATGTAATTAAAAGGAATAATTAATTTAATGTATCTAGTAAATAGAACATAGAAATGGTTAAATAATGTGAATAATGGGAATATTTGGATATTATTATGGTTTTTTTGTGTGAATAAGTGGGGATAGTTGTGTTGTAGAAATGTTGGTGTTCGATAGTGAATAATGATTATTATTATAGGAAAATAAGTTTTGTTTTGGTATGGACCTTTATATTTGAATTATGTGTGTAATTATATATGGTATATTTTTCTTTTGATTTCATATGAACACCAATTGAGTGGAATAACCTTACTGACACCTAAATGTTTTTGGTTTTGGGTATTTTCCCCAACATCTAAGTTGGTGAGGGAATGGATAACTAGATACTCTCTCTTCCCTACTCTCTATTTAGGATATAATATCGGTTATGATTGCTCGTGGCTATTATTTGTAGGTTATGATAGATAAAATTTATAGTCCCTTGATGGGATGATGATTTGATGTGAAGTGAGGATGATGTAGTGATGGATGTGATATATAATGGGGGTCATGCATGGTAGGAGGAGGACACAAGGATGATATCCTTAATGTTTATAATACCTTATTTGTTTAATGATATGATGTGTGGTTATGATGAAATGATGATGTGATATTCAGTGTGATGATTATGTGGTATATGGTATGTGGTATGTGATAGAGTCATATTTTACATATATTTTTTAAAATAAAATAAAAGTTTTTACACTTTAATATATTATTATTTCCCGTATTTAATTTTTTTTGTGATTTATGGTAAGATGCCACAAATTTTTGAAAATAAAAGAAAAAAGAAAAAATTAATTAGGATGAAGACACTTCATGTACCATCATGAAGTGGCACAATGTGATGCCAAATTTTAAGAAGGTAGATTGATGTTGTAGCAGAGTCGAGGGAAATTCAAGGACCAAGTCTAAAGATTGAAAATAAAGAACCAAACCGATTCAAACTGAATGTAAAATAACATTACATGTAATGAAATACATTCACAATGTGTAACTTGAGGGAATAAAATATGTTAAATATGTTATGAGAATATTCAAATCCCCACACATTATATTTTTTTAACAGTATTCATGATGTGAAAAGGCATGATGGGGCCAAAAATGGAATATTCGACTGCCCCGCATATTACACTTTGTAAAAACTATTCATGATTTGAAACTCTTGTACATACCTAGAAACTATGATTTTGAAAAAAATAATCATATAACTTATTTTTAATGACTTGGGATTATCCATTATGACCAGATACCATTTGAAATCCCATTTATATTGACCCATGGGTAGATTAAATAATATAAATATGAGTCTATTTGTGGATTCAAAAGGATCAGTTCCCAAGTATCTGATACTATTCTATGTTGTAGGTATATTGATTCTTTAGGTTTTTTCTTTTTTTATTTTTATTTTCTTTTCATTACCATGTAATTTTATATTAAAATTTTAATATAAGTGTTTTTTCTTCATCCAATCCCATCTCTTTCTCTCTTCCCTCTTTCTCTGCTGTGAACTCTTGTGCTCATGATGATGATTAAATGACCTAAGGAATATCTTGGTGGAGTAATCTAGTGATTGAACCTGAGGCCATATTTTATTTCTACTTTGGATTAATCTGAGTATGATTTATAGTGGGTGAAATTCTCACTATGTTTATCTAAGGTTTTACCTCTAATTCTAAAAACATTTTCCCTTAATTGAATATATGGATTTGGAGTGTGATAATAAATTTTTTAGTTCATTTTCATTCAAAACTAAGGTAGATTAATTTGTGTACACATATGATGGAGCGTGTTCACTAGTAGATTTGAAATAGGACAATGAAGTTTCTTTTTAGAGGAATCTATTAGGATAACTTCCTTTCTTCCCTAATTTCATTTTGCTTTGTATCTGTATTTATGTTTAAATTTTTCATTGCATTGTCTTTAAAAAACATAAAACCCAAAAATTCATTGATTTCATAAAATAATAAAAACAAAAAAAACAATTAGATTAGGTGAATTATAATTAGTGTTTGATTTACTATGGTGCTCCTCAAGTGAGAAAGCCTTGGTCAGCCTCTACACTATATTATGAAAAAATAAATTAGCTTTTTTACCACCATATTATGGGAGTATTAGTATAAAATAATGATGTAGTTGTTATAGTTGTGATGTGAGATGGGGTTATGTGTTCATATGGAAGGGATGGAAGCACGTGACATTTTTCTTTTGGTTTTGAGATTGAAAAATCTATGGGGAAGTAGTTTTGGGGTGCCTTCTTGATATATTCTTTGATATTGTGAGACTATACTTTAATTCATTGTGTGGTTGGGTAATAGTTGGCCTATTTAGGTGTGTATTGGTTCTTCTGGTTATTCACTAAGGCATTAGCATGCTTCTTCCATATTTTCATGAGATCATTTAAGAAGGAACCTACTAAGTATACATATATATTAACCCCTATATATATAATTCTTCTAGGTCTCCAAGATAGATTTAGAGACCGATCTAGAAATTACTAGCTCAGATCTTTCGGTTATTGTTGGAGTTTCTCCCATAGGAGTTTTCTTTTGTTATTTCACTTTATTGGATTTATTTTACATTACCTTTACATGAATTATGGGATCTAGGTTTTATTTTATATCATGGAGTTAATTGGTGGTTTACTTTATATGATATTGAGATTTATGAGTGTAATGCCTCTCATTTTTATGTTTTATACCGTTAGTTCTAGTCACTAACAAGTGGCCTATTACATATGGGATTCAGGATCCACTATCATCTTCAATATAGGTTCAGGTTGGGTTATCTGAGGGAGTTCGTCAAGAAAAACTGGTATTGATGTTATGGATAATAGTTGGTATCTAGTTTCGAATTAGGAACTAATGAGGATTGGCTGGGCTTGATAGGGTATTAGTGTTATTTAAACCTAGTGTGTGAAGTAATAGGGAATATTGGGTAGGACATGGGTGATTAGGACCCCCTATGATCCTATGAAAATAACTTAGTATTATTTAATACCTTATGATATTTGATTATGATTACATGGTAGATACATAAGATATGTTCAACCATCATGGTTTTATGTACATGTGCTTGAACTGGGGTGATTTTGGGTCAAATAAAATGAATTTAATTAAATTTTCCCTAATAAATTCCATGCCACTGGTCCTGGAAGTTTATTTTTTGTTTTCATAAATGAATCCTGATCATCATATGCATGTGGATCAAAATAATGAGATACATCAAGATGGACCAGTTGACCATAGGAATGTTGACACAATTTTGGTGGATGAGTTTTGGGGGAAGACACAATCTGAGTTCTAGCATCAGGGATTAGTGAATTATGAGTATTGTGTCACTGATTTTGGAGATAGATCATTGGTTAGAGTATCTATATATAAATTTTATTTTTATTAATTCCAATATATGTTATCGATTATTTCTAGTTGTTAGTTAGATGATTGGGGTTGTGCTCTAATAGTGGATCTTATTCTTTGGGGAGCAGAAGGGGGAAGATTTTGTGGGATGACTTTTAGAATAATTTAGGTTTAGGTTTCTTCTCATTGATGATAAAGGTAATGAATTGGTAAAAGATTCTCTACCTCTAATATTGGGAAAGTTTATAGGATATCAGGATCAAATTTATGGATCTTCTTCACTTTTATACTGATTTTTTCTTGATAAGAAGTCCAAAGAATGGAATTTTGAGGAGGTGTTTCATCTAGCTATTTAGTATGTGACTTTCCAATTTAAATTTAATATATATCTAGAGGTACTAAATAAAGTGTATGTGAATGAGAGAATTAATGAACAATCAGGACTGCCTCAATAGGGGGATTATCATAACTTCTTGAGGAGTTAAGCTTTAAATAGAGGATCATGGATATTAGGAAGTTAAAATTTCTGATCAGTACAGAGTTAAACTCAATAGACTTTTTTATTTTTACAGATATAATAGATTTTTTGTATCCACAAAGGTATACATGCCTATTTTCTATGGATATGGATATCATTTTCACCATTAGTTCTAGTTCTTGTCCATTCTCAGTGATCAAAGTGGTATAGGTGGTAAGTTTTTGGTCCAGCCACAAAAACAGTTTCCTGGGAGGAAATATCAACAATTTATAAAATAGGATTTTGATCAGCTAAGAGGATATTGATTAATCAAAGAAAAACATAATGATATCCTGCATCCTCGGGGATATAAGTCTAATCATGTTCATGGAGTTGGTCATTATTGAGTCTAGTAAGGTAGAGGAGTAGGTAGTGTTAGTTACACACTATAGAGATGTCATCATAAGATGGGTGATAGATTGTCTAAGGCACCATCTACTTATCATCTACACTAATTTTTAATTTATTTTATTCTAGGGAATCATATTACTTCATTATTCCCACCTTAAAATATGAATTTTCACTTAATATAGAGAGGCTTCAAGTTCCCCCAGTGTTGAATACACTAGTTAGAATCCAATCTATCTTACATTATGTATGTCAGGATTATTAAATGATGTTTGGGTAAAATCAATCACTGGGGGTTTATTTTTTCTATAGATATATCCATATAATGTCATCCTTATAATTTATTGGTTATATTATATGCATGAAATCGTTGATTTATTTTGGAGGAGGTTTATGTTTTATGATGTGGAAGTCCAAAATTTAGTGTTTGTTGGAGAGTGGGTTCATCAGATGGGTTGCAGTCATCCATATCCTCTATTATATTAGTTAAAAAAATTATTAGGTTTAGTGGAGTTGCAGGTGGTGGACTTTTCTAGAGTAATTGAGGAGTTGTTTGAAGTCTTTTTTGAAGAGGTTGTGGCACAACCCCCTTGATGCTATATCAAGTTCAAGATAGAGTTACAACCTAGTACCTCTCTAATTTTGATGGATCCTTATTGTATGACACCTTCTAAGCTATAGTATTTTAGAATTTAGTGTAATGATATGATGTTAAATGGTTTTATCTTGCCTAGTGTGTCTCCATAGGATGCTTTGGTGTTCACCAAAAAGGTTATAGTGGTCTGAGGTTGTGCATTGACTATTGGTGATTGAATCAGGTGGTGGTCAAGAACTGTTATCCCCTCCCAAGGATAGATGACTTGTTCAATAATTTTAAGGGATCTAGTTGTTTTATAAAGATTGATCTAAAGTTTAGGTATCATCAGATGAGGGTAAGGGGGGAATATATCTAGAAAATTTATTTCATGTGTTTTATGGTCACTTTGAGTATATGGTTATATCATTTGATTTCATGAACTCCCTATCTATTTTCATAGGACCCATGAACTTTATGTTTCATGAGTTTTTTGATCTATTATTGGTAGTTATCTTTGAATTCATGATCATGTACTCAATGTTGGAAAAGGAGTATGCTAAGAATATTAGGGATATTTTACAAGTCATTTGACACCACCATCTCTATGGGAATATATCTAAGTAAAATTTTGGACAAGTGAGGTGCGTTTCCTTGAGCATGTGGAATCTTGGTGGGGAGTATCATTTGATCCTTCAAAGATTGAGGTAGTTGCTTCTTGGGTAGTACCCAATGTTGTGAATTTCTATAGTCTACTTGGTTTCATGGGATATTATAATAGGTTTTTTTCTAATTTCACTCAAATTTTAACCCCTTTTATATCCTTGACTAAAAATGACTAGGCTATCATATGGACTTATCGATGTCAAAAAAATCGATTACCTGAAGGAGAGGTTGTTTAGTGCTTCTATTCTTCAGTTTCTATAGGAGGGAGTTTTGTTTGATATTTTTTATGCTTTCTATCTTGATTTGGTTCATGTATTGATGTAACATAGGTCAGTGATCTCATATGGGTCTAGAAATTTATTCCCTCATGAGAATAACTATGCCACTCATGATCTCAAGTTATCAGTAGTGGTGTTTTCTATGAAGCTATAGTAGAATTACCTTATTGGAAAAAGTTTTTTGGTCTTCAAAAATCACAAGATATTGAGATATATTTTCTCTTAGTAGTATTTTAATATGTGTCAATGGAGTTTTATAGAGTTCTTGAAGGACTATGACTTCAATATCCCTTACACCCCAAGGAAATGTAATGTAGTTTCTAATAAACTAAATAAAAATAATGAAGATATTTTATTTAGGATTATAAAGATTATTGAAGGTGATAGAGGACCTTGCAGTGATGTATCTTAATATGAAAGGTTTATAGATTGAGGTTTCGTGTACCAGATGAATATGCAATCATTCTTTTTTGTATTGGGAGTAAGAGTCTAAATAGGGAGGCTCAGAGCTATAGGTGATATGATATTGTTTCTTTCATGGTGATGCTCTTGAGTGATGGTTAGAGGATGATCGATATCAGATGTTGTTTCAGGTGAGATTTTTCATTTCATTGGTGATGCATGAGGAGGTTCTTCATGAGTTTCATAGTTCACCCTTGGTAGTGCATCCCAGTATATATAAGATTCATCATACTCTAAGGATTTAATTCTAGTGGTTGGGGATAAAGTATTTTATAGTGGATTTTGTGTCATGGTGTTTTATTTTGCAGTAGTTTAAGATAGAGAATCGTATTCTTGATGGTTTGTTCCATCAATTGGATATCCATAAATAAAAATGGGAGGATATTTTGATGTATTTTTTCATTAATTTTCCTTAATCCAAAGGAGGATGTGATTCTGTTTGGGTGATTTTGGATCAGTCGATGAATTCCTCAAACTTATGGGTAGTCAAGTAGTCATGTGATGTGGATGTTTTAACAAGGTGTTATATAGATGAATTATTGAGGCCTCATGGGGTTATAAGGACCATCATATCTAATTAGGATCCTCGTTTTATTTTCAATTCTAGGGTTGTATTTATTATGTACTTGGATCTCAATTATGCCTTATCACTTCCTTCTATCCCTATATGGATGGTTAAATGAAGTATGGAATTCAAGAATTGGAGGGTATGTCACACACTTGTGTTTTGGATTTTAGTGGATCATAGGTGAAACATCTAAATTCGATTGATTTCACCTATAATAATTATTATCACTATTCCATTATCATGGATATATTCAAGGATTTCTATAGGAATTATTGAAATCCTCTGAACTACAATGTTTTCCATGTTTTACAAGATCATCAATATATTAATAATGAATCTCATGTATTTTATTGGGGATAGTTGGATGTGGAGGATTATGCGATGTTCATGGATTGTTTGGTTGAGATTCAGGATCTTTGAGAGAAGGTGTCATGTGAGTTCATCATTCCCATGCTTCACATCTTATGTAGGCATACTAGTTTAAAGAATGTACATGGGAAAGTGATTTATATATACACACTCAATACCTTGATCTATTTGAACCTTATTTTTATCTAATGATGATATGTTTTAATTGAAACTAATTTATTTGAGATTATTTAATTTTTTGTGTTGATTTATGATTTACTAATGTCATTGATTCTATTTGATAGGTATCTCTCTTGGAAAATTGGGTTTAATGGTTATTGTTTCCTTCTCTAGGTTATTTTTTATTCTAGATTATGATAATCATTTGAGAGGTATCAAATGTAATGGTTTGGGTTTTCCAAACCTTTACTTAGTTATTTATTGGGATTTTGAGGCATTGAGTGGAAGAATATGGTTCTGGGGATAAGAAGTGGATTTTTGGTATGATGGAGCTTAAAAACCCATTTTTAAGAGTATTTGGCTATTTGGAAGGTTCTGGAGGAGTTGTGAGTGTGATGAGTTTTGTTTTATGATAATTTGGTTGAGAAAAGGTTTGAAATGCCCATTTTTGTGGGTGCAAATGCTATAGTAGTTCTCCATATCGTGATGCGTCCTAATTTAAAGGTAATGGTTTTGGGGATATTTTGGTGTTATCCCAATATAAAATATAGAGAGGTTTCGTACCCAAGCTAGTGATAATGTATCCATTGTACCATAATGTGAGGAATTTAGAAAATTGTAAGTCCATTTATACTAGAAGAAGACTCTTATGTAGGGAATAAATACCCATATGTCTCACCTAGTTACAAAGTTAATCTTACTTAAGTTTGTATACTTTTATATTTTTGACTTTTTATATTTTTTGTGTGTGAAGATCATAATGCCATGGTGGGCCTTATAATGGATCCATGGTGTTTTTCTAGGGGTTCAACATAGTGTTTAATGTGTTATGGTCTAATGATAGTGGTTGTTTAGGGATCATCATGGAATATTTCATGTCATGGTCAGGAAAGGTGGCCATTTTGTGAGTTTAGTGAAATATAGAGGAGGTTTTTTCCCAGAAACTAAAATAGCTTGGTTGATCTATATTTGTTGTTTAAGTTTTAAATAGGAATCCATACACTATGGCGCATGTCATGGCATGAGGAGAAAATCCCTACCCAAAATATTGTGGGTATACTATGTTAGGGTGATGGTTGTTTTGAATTTTAATGTATTTTAAACCACCATTATGTTCAAGGGGATTTATCTATTTTAAACAAATTAGATATTGTATCTTTTTTGTGTTGAGTTCATTTTAACCATTTTGGATGTTTCCACATTGTGGTGAAGGCACAATATGTTTTCTCTATAAATAGAGGGTTGATCTTCCTTTGTTTTAACTTTTATTATTTTTTTGAAACCCTATATGACCCCAAGACTTGTCTGTTTAACTCTAGTCATCTCTCTTAGTGATTTAAAATTCTTAATACATGGGGATTGAACTATGTTGATTTGAGGTACCCTCTTCAGTATTCCTTCTCTTTATCATTCGTCCTTATTCTTCTCAAAGGTTACAGTAATGAGTATTCTCTAGTTTTTGTTGGTATTAAGTGTGTTTTGATGATGATTCATTATGGTTAGGTTCTGATGTGGTTCCATTTTATTTTTTCAGTAATTGATCATTGGTTATTCAATTATTGTGTGGTGTTCCTAAAATCATAAATCGAGGTAGGGTATTCAAGCCTTCTCTCATTATTTGTGTAAATTGTGAAGGTATCTTGAATTTTCTTTCTTTGGGTGGATAGTAAATATTAACCTAATGAATATAATGAAATACATTAAAATGAACTAAATATAGGGGATGAATAAAATGTGTTTTATATGTTTTTATAATATTTTTTTTGATTGATGTCTTGTTTGATGTTGCTACTGAGAAATTATTCTTGCTAATGTGATTAAATTGTTAGAGTAAACTTTTGTAAAAGGTTAATTACTTTAGTATGGTAATGAAACAATTATGTTAAATATGGAATTGAGGTAATTTTTCTTATGAAAGTGATGTTGAATTAATGTGAAGGAATGATTCAAAAAGGGAAGTGTGGAAGTTTTTTAATAATAAATTTGGGTGTTTTTCACTAATTGTATGCTTTATTTATAATAATTTCATTATATGGTCTTGCATAGGTATTTTTGTGTTTGATTTCCCCGGTTGGCATGGAAGGATGTGGTTGTTGATGTGGAAATGGTTTATTGTTTATTATCTAGTTTTTTAATGGTGTTGTGGAATTTGGTTGTTTATGAATAATATGGTAATTATTATGGGTTGGAATTTAACATATAGAGGTTTTTAATGAACTATTAATTATTTAAATGGATGGGTAATTGTTGGGATAAATATGGTTGATGTTTAATGATTGGTTTGAACTTAGGTATGGAATTGAGTTCCATATTGAATATAATGTGATTGGTAAATGATAAACCTATAAATAGTTAAATGATTTGATTAATGGGAAACTATGGATATTTTGTGGTTTTTCTATGTGAAAAAGTGGGGGTTTTGTGTTATAGAAATGGTAGTGGTTGATAGTTAATAGTTGTGGTCTTTATGGGAAATATTAGTGTTTTTTTTGTATGAACCTTTTGGTTGGGATTTTTTGTGGATTTATATATGATATATTTTCCTTATAATTTCATATGCACACCACATGAGTCAGATAACCTCACTGAAGCCTAAATTTTTTGGGTTCTAGGTGTTTTCCCTAATATTCATATTAGAGGGAGATAAAATGGATGGATACTCCCTCTTCCCCATTCTCCTCTCTGGATGTAGTATCATGTATCATGGCCTAATGTTATGATGCATAGGCCATGATAGAAAAAATTTAGAGCACCCATGATGGGATATTTATATGATCTAATATGATGATGATGTGGTAGAAGATGTGATATATAGTGGGGGTAATTCATGGAAGGAGGAGGGAATAATGTTGATGCCCTTCATGTTTATGATACCCAGTTGTGTTGAGGTTATGATGTGTGGTTATGATGTGGTTATGATGTGTGATGTAGTGTGTGATGATGATGTTGTGTGTGGTATGTAATGATGATTATGTGGTTATATTAGTGATTCAACATATGGATATGTGGTTATATAGATGGTATAGATACACATTACATTTTTTGTTGGGGATTGAGAGTGAATAATCAGTGGGTAATAATTTATGGGGTGAATTCTTAATATATTATTTGAAACTATTCTACTATATTTTAATTCATTGTTAGTTGAGTGATACTTAGTGAGGTTAAGTGATAATTTACTAGTTTATGTGTTTGTTAGTTCTATTTTTATTCACTGAGTAATTGGTATGATTCTTCCACATTTTCATAAAAGGTATTGAGGATGACCCTACTTAGTATACATCTATTCTCACCACTATATATATAATGGTTTTTGAGGTTTCCAAGAGGGATTCAGTGAGCAAGTTATACATTACTAGATTTGAGCTTGGGTTTTATGTTTGATATTTTTCTATATGAGTTTTATTTTGGTATTTCACTTTAGATACTTTATTATGTATGACCTTTACATGTATTATGACATGTTATTTTGATTATATATCATGTATTTGATAATTGCTTCTATTTATATGATATTGGGATTTATGAGGGTAATTCCTTTCTTTTTTATGTTTTATACCATCAATGCTAGTCACCAACTTGTGGCCAATTGGAGGTAGACTTTAGGGATCACTCGTGTCTTCACTATAGATTGATAAGGGTTTCATAGTGGGGGTAGGTCATGACATATTTATTATTCTATATTTATTATTCATGAATATAATTATTATATTATGATTTTTTATAAATTATTTAGTTTAAAGTTTTAAACTACTTCTATGTTATTTTGCATGCATCTAAGGAGTTACAAGTTAGGTATGATAATTAATTTAGTTTCATTCTACATTAACTTAAGATTATATTGGGTTATGAGCTTGAGTTATGTTTTTAATTATATTTTATACATTATGGGTGTTATTATTATGATGTAATTAATATATATCTTGAGTAAAGTATCCCCATGTAGAGTGAATTTCGATTGGATTACTCATTATCTCAGAGGTTTATGCCTTATCAAGAAAAGTGAGGGTTGATTATTTAAGACTCTAGGCTTACTCATGTAGTGATTGTTAATTTTATATAACTCTAATCATTTTCATGAAAAATTTTCATGTACCTTATTCATATATTTCATTTAGATATTTAATAATATAATTGGATTTTAATTTGGGTTTTTAACACAAGTTATGAGTTATATAAATACTTACACATCAATAAGGTTTGAAAATATTGATTTGGTGGAAGGAATAGTATTAAAAAATAAATTATTATAAGTATGAATACATATAAAGGGAATAACATGAGATAATATGGTGATAATAAATAATCTTTAAATTATAGAAAGTGTTAGATTATTTCCAAAGAAAACACATGTCAAGACATTGATCATTCAACCAAGTTGGTTCTTCTAAATTAGGGTACCCTTGAATAATCTATTGTAATCTATGATGTAAATGGATAACCCTAAGAGTTTGGTAAAAAAATCCTACTATGATATTTTGGTTACACATAGTTGGGAAACTCTAAGAGTTAAAATACCAGAGGAATGGCATTGAGTTTATTTATATGATGGACTTAAAAAAAGAGTTATTTTCTCAACTATCCAATAGTCATATATGATATAATTGGGATAATTCCATACGTAAATAACTAATTGGTCAGAGAAATTACAAAGAGGACCCATTGGATAATGAAATATGTATCTTTTACCACTAATTTATATGATGAGTTCAAAAGATTTTATCATTTTGGTGGGAGGATATTTAATAAAATTCCTTATTAAATATTTTTGAAACATGATACTCATCTGATAAAATATACCATTGTAGATAAATGAAATCATTATTATCCAACTTAATTTTGAGATTAATCATTGAATGGATAATCTCAATGTAAGTAAATTCTAAGTCTAGTAACTTGAAAAAGTTAAGTAAATTTTTTTTAAAGAAATACCTTATTGAATAAAAAAACTGTTAAAGTTGTTCAAAAGGTAAATATATATTCTTATGAGAAACATAAAATTATTTACTTAAGGTTTCAAGATCATTAGATACAAGATGGAAAAATTAATTTAAATATCTATTCATATATTTAATATGATTAGATATTCTAATGACTTAGTGAGAATAGAAAATATATTATAAGTCTTATTATAGTTAATAAATTCATTATTTTTTCATTAATGGAAATTTTATGGACGTTTGAATGAGTTAAAGAAAAGTTTACTCAATATTCCCAAAAAATTTCGGAAATATGAACAATTCATGTAACACCCCAAGCTTCCATGATACGTTTCCCTTTGAATAATGCAATAGTGTGTGTTGTACGCAACTTCGAGTTCTAACACACACCACAACCAATCAAACTAGTCATTATGAATAGTAATACCCACTTTTTGAAATTTTATAAATTTTATCTTTCAAAATGGACTTCATTTTTGGATTTGGAATATCAAAATTAGCTTCGGGTGAATTTTTTTTATTTTTCTGAAAACTTTCAATTTTTAATGAATAGTGAAAACAACACTGAGTTATAGTTTAAAAACTAATTTTTATTTAAATAATTATTTATTTTATTTAAATTTAATTAAGGTAAAAATAGATACATAATACCTATATAAGTTCAATGTAATTCATTGGATTTAGTTTAGAATAAATTTAGATATATAAAAATTTTATGGAGCTTTTCACCGTCTTTTACCAACCTCCTAGGAGAATTTGGAAATTCACATAAAACATAATTTTACCGCTTCTATGAGTGGAATTTTAAAAATCTTAGAGACATGGTTAATATCAAGGATTAAAATTTGGTTCAATAAGATAAAAATAATTCTTGGTGAATAGTAACTTTTTACTTTTATTTACCACGGTTAAAAGTAAATACGGTAATTAAGGGTAAAAATGATATTAATATTACCCTAAAACATGTCCTAATACTATTGGAAAAATGTATCTCAACCAAAAACAAACTTATGAATAAAATACTATCATTTAGGTCCACTTGGATTAGATTAGGACATTTATTATTATTTAATTCAAAGAAGAGTTAAAAGAGTTAAAATCAAAGTGTAATTACTAAATTATTTTTAATATAAGGTTATACATAAGATAAATTCGATTGTAAACATTAATTAGGAAGATAAAAATATTTCCTACATAATGGTATTTTATTTATAATTTTTATACATTAAATAATTTAATTTATTTATGAAACAATGGTGATACAGTAATTACCAAATTAATGAAATATTAAAATAATGGATATTATAAATATCCAAATAAATGTAATTTGAGACTTTTTATGAATTAAAATAATTTTATAAATTAATATGACATATTATTATTTGTTATATGAATTTTATTCGAAGTAATAATGTTGTTATGAATTTATCAAAAATCAAATACCCAATAGTGTCAAAATTGACATAAAAGAGTTTTTAAAACAAATATTATATTATTAATTGATATAATATTTCTTAAAATATAAGGTTCGGCCAAAGGATTTATATAATGATAGGTGTATCATTAATGGACCACTAGGAGGCTCTCTTGGAAGTATATAGTAATTTTATTAACACTATAATATAAAAATTGAAAGAGACATGGTAAATGTCAAACTATTTAACTAAGAGTTAAATCTAAAAGATAAGGTTACTATAGTGACCGAAACCTATCTAAAATAAATTGGTTGGATGTTTTTTGACCCATTCCTACATTAGAAATTTAATAATCCACTTTAGAGCCATTATAAACCTAATATTAATTTATTATAAATTAATACATTAAGTTTTTCCTAAAGAGCCCCTCCTCCCCCTTATAAATGGACACCACTTCTAACCAATTCCTCACACCTATAAATCCTTTTGGATCGGCCAAACTCTGCCCAAATATCCTCCCAACTTCCCTAAATTCAACCTATAGGACTTATTTTGATCATAAATCCAACCTAAGGAGCCCTTTTGATCAAATCAAAAGGAAGAACCCAAAGAAGAGGTAACGTTTTCACCACCCTCTTTCAAGTTCCTTTCTTCTTCAAATTCTTCTTTCTTTGTTGTTTACATTCTAAAATAATAACTATAGTATCTTCTATATACTTTGATGTTATTATAAATATGGTACAACCATATTCATTATTCTATCCATCCTTTGAATGACATGTCACCATACGTGCGTACGTACGGCTTACCGTCTCCACGTCGTGGTGTAATTGTTATTCAAAACATTATTATTTAGATGTGTATAATAATGATGTTAAATTAATGTGAATAATAAATATAACATGATAATTATTCTGTATATATGATATACCATCCTATTATATATGATTTTAATATCAAAAGAATGATATTATCGCTCGTGCGTACGTAAGGACTACCGTCTCCACGAACGCGATGAGATTCATTCCCCATCGTATCCATACAAGTATAATTATCATTTTATGATTAAAAATAATGTTTAAGGACTTAATATAATTCTTTATATGAATAATATACATCCTATCCATAAAAAACATGACTTATGTAACAAAACATATAAAAGAAAACGAGTAAGTTAACACCCGAAACGATGATGATACTAAGATATTATTAACAAAGCAATGTTAAAAGATCATATATGATATCATATTAATGTATATGATTCTTTTATAATTCAATAACAATTATTTAAAAATTATAGAGGAGTCTAACCTACCCTCTACCAAGTAAAAATTACAAAGTAAGGGGTTTCTTATCTCACTTTTAATTCTGTGAGAATTCCATTGTTCACCACTTATTTATTGCATGTGGTGTGTGTAATGCCCTTGATTATATTCATTGTGTAATATAATTTAATTTATGGATATTTACATTATCATTTTATTATCCTTCTTTCATGGGTATATGTTTCATAAGTTACCAAATTAATAAGGGAATTTGAAATTTCAATTTCCACTCATTCGGCTTTACGCATACTTCATTGATTATTTTACTCCAAGATTATGTGTGAAATCACTATTCATTTGATTATGTCATAATTTCCACTCCCATTTCTTTAGATATACTTTTTCTACACATAATCACTCCATTAATAAATTCTCAATTCATCGGTATGAACTTGATAAGAGTAATTTTTACTCAATCTCGATTTGTTGAGTTAAACATCAAATTCATTGGTGTTGTTTTTACAAGAATATGTGTGAATGTCCTTTGATTTTTATACATTGAATATACAATAATATTGTGTGTAATTTTATTTGTCACAGATAATTATGTCTTTGATTTATTCTGAACCTAAGGATACATCCTTTATGAGATATTTCATCTCAATTTACATTCCATTGAGACTCCTTTGTTGTTATACACAAAATCACTTTTATATGGTGTATATAATGTACTTTGACATAGTATATCATGAATCCATTTATTCTCATGATATTACAAAGTTTTTATTACCTCAGTTATTTGTATTCAAGTTTCTCTCTTTTGGTTAGGAACTCTAACTAAAATATCATTTTAAAATGTTTTAAAGATTTATTATTATAAATATTTCTCATTAATGTCCATGTTTTAAAACTTGTTTTAAGGATTTATTCATATGGACATTAAAGTTTTCAAATCAAAATTACTTTTAAAAGTTTCAAAGTGGTATGGGAAACTTAGATTCAAAAATATATTTTAAATGGCTTCTTGACAAATAGTGTGACTTTTAAATGTTTTTAAGAAAAGGGGGGATATTTCTCTCAATAGTTTGATGATTATTTTAATATATGTCTATATCCTTAATTATTATCAATTGAGGTTAATCTGATACAATAAAATATTCAATATTTTATCGAATGAGTTATGTTTGACTGTGGATGTACTATTTTTATACCATTCATGGTTTGTGGTTAAAGTATTGACATTTCATATGCTAGTTTTAATACGAATGTTTATGTTATGTTTTAAACTTTTCATATGAGGAATGCATTGGACTTAGTAAGTGAAGGGTGGAGCCCACTATAGATCTTCGATGCATCGGTAGGTCTCATGAGACAAACTAGTGTCTTGGCAGAAGGCCTTGACAAAATCTTATTTCTAGTCTTGGCACGAGGCCTTGGCTATGTGGTTATGATAGTCTGGAATTATGCATTCCATCATTATGAAAGTGGTTATTGATATTGCATGAGGTTATTAGACTATTAGAATATCCATGTGAATAAGTAAATGGCATTATTTCATTTTATCTTTTCCATATTATACTGAAGTTCAAGTTTAAAAGGATTTTGTTTTACTTATACATTGTCTTAAATGTTTATGCTTATATGTGAAAGTTTTCGCTATATTGTTATCCTTACTGAGCATCTGAGCTCACCCCTTTCAATGTTTTATTTTTCCCAGGATGTGAAGAAGTAATTTATGAATGACCTGAAGGGATAGTATGAGGGGATATGAAGACAAGATGTTGTTGTAGTTTTTTTACTTTATGATGTAATGTAAGACTTATAAATATATCTATTAGGTGATCGATGGGCCCGTAAGGGGCTCCATGCTAGGGTTCTCCTCATGCCGCCACCTTCTTCCCTCTACGGTTCGGCTCTCCCCTCCTTGTCGCCTCGTCCAGCAATTTCATGGCATGCAGTCTTCCTCTGGTAGTGTCATCGACTCCGTGGGATCGATCTTCTCGGCGCTCAATTGGAAGTGTCGTTAGGGTTCTTCCTCGAGTTTTCAACTGCTGCGGTGAGGGTTTCATCATGTACTTGTGTCTTCGGTGGGTGTGTGTGGTGGATCTAGTCACTGTTTGAGTGCTTGAAGGTAGCGGTGGACTTGCGGTTCAGGTGATCTTTCTTTTCTTTGGGCCGTTTTTGGGTGCGCTACTTGGTTTTCTGCTCCGGTATGGTTGTTCAGCGTTGTCGTCAGGTTGCGATGACGGTTTGTATTAGGCTACGGGATCTCCCCCTCATGATTTTGTGGTTTTTTTGTGGTGATTTCTGTGTGTCTTCATGTTTTGTGGTGATATTCGGAGATTTGGGTGTTCATAGGGTTCTTCTCTGGATGGGAATGATGGCATTCTGACGGCGAGTCCTGCGAGCACGTTGGTAAATATGAAAGTTGTTTTGGTTGCTGGATGGTGGATGTTCAATGTTGGGGTTTTTGTGGTGTTGAATTCTTGCTGCTGTGTTTGGCGACGTTGTCTGTGGAATCCATGTCTTGTTTCGATATCTTCGGTGATGTTTCTATCCTTGGATAATGATGATCGGTGGATGATGGTTGTTGTCGGCGTTGTTCGATGCTGAGGAGATGAGGTTGCTATGGTGACGACGATCTGATGGTCTCGCCGGTGACCTTAAATGATGGTGACACGTGATTATGGGCTCACGGCTTGAGGTGTGGAGCGTGGCATATGGTGGTCCGTGGTTTGGATTTGAAATTTTAATTTTGAAATTTAGATGAATCCTGTTTGAATTTTGGGTAATGGTCTGTACGGTTACCGTAACCCTTAAACCAGTTTGGGTACCAGGAACCCATAAACTGGCTTTTGAAAATGGAAAAAATGATTTGCAGTCAGTCATGAATATATCTAGTGTTTCCAAGACTACTAAACTAATTTGTCTTTCGAGACTTGATCTTTTGCAATCATTCCAATGTTATATAATAATTCATCGACTCTGGGTAACTGGGTTCAGGGCGTTACAGTTGGTATCAGAGGAAGTTTAGTACAAACCTCAGAATCTAGATTTAGATAAAATATGATTAGAACACATAGCCCTAAGAAAGACTTTGAGGATTAGTGTAGAAGAACTTCCTAGAATTTTGGTATTGTATATATTTTTGAGTTTTCCAAACAATACATCCCTGTCTGCATACGAGCAGGTAGAGGTGGCTCTGGCACAGATGTACCTAGGGGTAAAACCCTAAAACACTGCTTTGAGCTAGACTTGAACGGTAACTGGTGCACGACAATGGACCTTGCTGCACTCTTGGTTACGACTCTCCCGGGGGATATTGTGAGGATAATTTACATTTTCTTTACAAACCGATTTGAATTATTATGAGATTAAATGACCTTGGTTAATCCTAATGTGTTTAAAATTGAGAATATGGTGACATTATATTCTCTAAATGATTTTATGACTACTTTTACTCACGCAAAGCTTTCTGGTTTTATTCAATAGCTGGATTCCAAGGAAATCATAGTGACTTTGAGAATGATGTACAAGGTGGGAATGGTGGTGGCAATGAGTAAAAAAATGGAACATTGATAGGCGTAAAAGATATCGTCTTCATGCCAAATCAATTTTCCAAAAATATGATCAACAATATATATATTAACTATTTCCCGGACTCAAAAAAGAATAGAAAGGTGATGAATGATAAGAGCTCCAGCAGTAGAGACCATGGAGAAAATAATCCTCAATTTCCATCATGCAGGAAATGTGGAAGGAGACACCTAGTAAAGTGTCTCAATGGAACAAAGAAATGCTTTACGTGTGGGAAGGAAGGACATAAAGTGAAGAGTTGCCCAAGAAAAATGAAGATTACTATTAAAGAAAATAAAAATGGTCCCAAGATTCCAATTATGGTCATTTTTCGTAAATGTAAGGGAACTTGGCATCACCCAAGTCAATGCCCTATTCTATAGGATAACCTCTTGGTCAAGGAAGAATCTATGTGGAAATAAATGGATGGAAAAATATTTAAAGGTATTAGTGCTCCTTGCTGTTGAGATTACTTTGGGTGAATTTTCTCTTATATGTGTAACCCTGAAATCTATCATGTGAGAATTATATTTGAGGAAGACTTGTCCTTTCTTTCATGGATATAGTTATAAATAACCATTTGGTTTTATATGATCATTGGGTTTGAGGAAATTACAAGTTATTATATTTTGTGAGGAAAATTCATGGTATGAGATAACATTTGTGGTTAAATTATGTTATGGTCATTTTGAGGAATTTATCTCATTTTTGTAATGTTATAAAATATAGTTTTTGAAAAAGGACAACACGCAGACCGTGTGACAACCCGTCGTGTCGGACAAAGTTGTGGGAATCGAACCCACAACCAAAGTGTGATAGGGATTTATCGCATACCACTGGACTACGTGAAGTCCCTGGTTAGTGTGACTAATTATTTTTAGTTAAATGGTTTTATTGATCAACAATAAGTTTATTTGGGATCTTATGTCTTATCAAGTGAATACCCTTAGTATTGAAAAATGATTTAGTGATTAAGTGATAAATGTTATTTTGGAAGATGTTCGCTTTGTTGGGAACACTATATGCCCAAGGAAAATAGAATACTATGGGATTTTATTTGAGGAGTAATGGTGGATTTTTATCTATGTTTTTATTGTATATTTATAGTGATTTGGGTTATTTATGGAAATGATTAACCTATAATAGAGAATATGTGATTAGGTTAATTACTTTTAAGTATGTAAATTTAAGAGTAGTTGATGTCATTTGGAGATACAATTTAACGTGGAAGACTACATAACCAAATTCTTCTAAGTTTTGGGTTTCAATATTAGTTTGGATTATATTGAAGGATTTTAAGGACAATTGTTTATTGAATGGTATTTATTTATCTTTGGGGTATTGTTGGTTTAATTTTAGAAATTAAGATTAGTGTTTCTTTCTCTCATGGAATATCCTTTTGGGGGATCATCAGATCTTATACTAACCATTTTGGTTTTGATTAATCTCTAAAGACAAGGTAAATGTATAGTTTATCCTTCGTGGATCATGTGATTCTATAAGAAGTTTATTATATCTCTTCCAGTGTGACCAAGTCATCTTGAATACTCATCGTTTAAAAATGAGTTACTAGTAGAAATTTATTAAAGAATGAAACTTTACTCAAAAAGTATGTATATCTCTTTATGTTCTTAGTCAATCTCATAAATGAATTCCTCATATTTATGTAATGTAACTTAAAACAAAAAAAATGTTGTCCGTTTACTTTTCATACTGGGAAACTAATGACCATTTGTCCCATCACAAGTTTGTGGTTTTCTTGTTGATAACTTTCTCCTGATCATGTTCTACATCCCTCTCTATCAGAACTTTACACTTAGTTTATCATCCATATCCAGGTTTTTCTACATGGAATATTAGTATAGGTTATCTCGGGTGACCTTTTTACTTATCTTCCTTTCTTTTAAAGTGATAGTTTTATTAACTCTTTTTCCAATGTGGGACTTTCCATTATGTTACCAAGACCAATTTTAAAAATTGAGAGGATGCAATTTATTGAAGGAGGGGAGAATGTAACACCCCAAGCTTCCACGGGACGTTTCCCTTTAAATAATGCAATAGCGTGTGTTATACGCAACTTCGAGTTCTAACACACACCACAACCAATCAAACTAGCCGTTATGAATATTAATACCCACTTTTTGAAATTTTATAAATTTTATCTTTCAAAATGGACTTTATTTTTGGATTCAGAATATCGAAATTAGCTTAGGGTGAATTTTTGTTATTTTTCTCAAAACTTTCAATTTTTGATGAATAGTGAAAAAAACACTGAGTTATAGTTTAAAAACTAATTTTTATTTAAATAATTATTTATTTTATTTAAATTTAATTAAGGTAAAAATAGATACATAATACCTATATAAGTTCAATGTAATTAATTGGAGTTAGTTTAGAATAATTTTAGATATATAAAAATTTTATGGAACTTTTCACCGTCTTTTACCCACCTCCTAGGAGAATTTGGAAATTCACGTAAAACGTAATTTTACCGCTTCTGTGAGTGGAATTTAAAAAATCTGAGAGACACGGTTAATATCAAGGAGTAAAATGTGGTTCAATAAGATAAAAATAAATTTTGGTGAATAGTAACTTTTTACTTTTATTTACCACGGTTAAAAGTAAATAGGGTAATTAAGGGTAAAATTGATATTAATATTACCCTAACACATGTCCTAATTCTATTGGACAAGCGTATCTCATCCCAAAACAACCTTAGGAATAAAATATTTTCATTTAGGTCCACTTGGAATAGATTAGGACATTTATTATTATTTAATTCAAAGAAAAGTTAAAAGAGTTAAAATCAAAGTTTAATTACTAAAACATTTTTAATATAGGGTTATAAATAAGATAAATTCTATTTTAAATATTAATTACAAATATAAAAATATTTCCTATATAATGGTATTTTATTTATAATTTTTATACGTTAAATAGTTTAATTTATTTATGACACAATGGTGATGCAGTAATTACTGAATTAATGAAATATTAGAATAATAGATATTATAAATATCCAAATAAATGTAATTTGAGACTTTTTATGAATTAAAATAATTTTATAAATTAATATGACATATTATTATTGGTTATATGAATTTTATTTTAATTAATAATGCTGTTATAAATTTATCAAAAACAAAATACCCAATAGTGTCAAAATTGACATAAAAGAGTTTTTAAAACAAATATTATATTATTAATTGATATTATATTCCTAAAAATCTAAAGTTCAGAAAAAGTACTTATATAATGATATTTGTATCATTAATGGACGATTTGGGGGTCTCTTGGAAATATATAGTAAGTTTATTAACTATATAATATAAAAATACAAAGAGACGTGGTAAATGTCAAACTATTTAACTAAGAGTTAAATCTAAAAGATAAGGTTACTATAGTGACCCAAACTTGTCTAAAATAAATTGGTTGTATGGTTTTCGACCCATAGACACCTTATTCATTGAATAATCCACTTTTCATCCATTAAAAACTGAATATGAATTTATTATAAATTAATACTTTAATTTTTTTCTAAAGAGCCCCTCCTCCCCCTTATAAAACGACACCACTTCTAACAAATTCCTCACACCTCTCAATCCTTTTATCTCGGCCAAACTCTGCCCAAATATCCTCCCAACTTCCCTCAATTAAGCCTAGGGTCGTTATTTTGATCATACATCCAACCTAAGGATCCCTTTTGATCAAATCAAAAGGAAGAACCCGAAGAAGAGGTAACATTTTCACCACCCTCTTTCAAGTTCCTTTCTTCTTCAACTAATTCTTTATTTGTTATTTCCATTCTAAAATAATAACTCCAGTATATTCTATATACTATGATTTTATTATAAATATGGTACAACCATATTCAGTATTCTATCCATCCTTTGAATGACATGTCATCATACGTGCGTACGTACGGCTTACCGTCTCCACATCGTGGTGTAATTGTTATTCAAAACATTATTATTTAGATGGGTATAATAATGATGTGTAATTCATGTAAATAATAAATATAACATGATAATTATTATTTATATATGATATACCATCCAATTATATATGATTTTAATATCAAAAGAATGATATTATCGCTCGTGCGTACGTACGGACTACCGTCTCCATGAACGCGATGAGATTCATTCCCCATCGTATCCATACAAGTCTAATTATCATTTTATGATTAAAAATAATTTTTAAGGAATTAATATAATTCTATATATTAATAATATACAACATATCCATAACAAACACGACTTATGTAACAAAACATATAAAAGAAAATGAGTAAGTTAACACCCAAAACGACGATAATACTAAGATATTTTTCACAAAGAAATGTTAAAAGATCATATATGATAACATATTAATATATATGATTCTATTATAATTAAATAAAAATTATTTCAACATTATACAGGAGGATAACCTACCCTCGACCAAGGAAAAAGTAAAAAGTAAGGGGTTTCTTATCTCACTTTTAATTTCGTGAGAATTCTATTGTTCACCACTTATTTATTGCATGTGGTGTGTGTACTGCCCAAGATTATATTCATTGTGTAATATACTTTAATTTATGGATATTTACATCATCGTTGTATTATCCTTCTTTCATGGGTATATGTTTCATAAGTTACCAAATCAATCAGGGAATTTGAAATTTCAATTTCCACTCATTCAGCATTACGCATACTTCATTGATTATTTTACTCCAAGATTATGTGTGAAATCACTATTAATTTGATTATGTCATAATTTCCACTCCCCTTTATTTGGATATACTTTTTCTACACATAATCACTCCATTGATAAATTCTCAAGTCATCGGTATGAACTTGATAAGAGTAATTTTTACTCAATCTCAATTTGTTGAATTAAACATCCAATTCATTGGTATTGTTTTTACAAGAATATGTGTGAATGTCCTTTGATTGTTTTACATTTAATATCCAATCATATTGTGTGTATTTATATTTTTCACAGATAATTATGTCGTTGATTTATCCTTAACCTAAGGATACAGCCTTTATGGGAGATTTCATCTCAATTTATATTCCATTGAGACTCCTTTGTTGTTATACACCAAATCACTTTTATATAGTGTATATAATGTATTTTAACATAGTATATCATGAATCCATTTATTCTCATGATATAAAAAAGTTTTTATTACCTCAATTATTTGTATTCAAGTGTCTCTATTTTGTTCAGGAACTCTAACTAAAATATCTTTTTAAAATGTTTTAAAGATTTATTATTCTAAATCTTTCTCATTAATGTCCTTGTTTTAAAAATGGTTTTAAGGATTTATTTATATGAACATTAAAGTTTTCAAATAAAAATTACATTTAAAATTTTCAAAGTGGTATGGGAAACTTTGATTCAAAAATATATTTCAAATGGCTTCTTGACAAATAGTGTGACTTTTATATGTTTTCAAGAAAAAGGGGATATTTCTCTCAATAGTTTGATGATTATTTTAATCTATGTCAATAGCCTTCATTATTATCGATTAAGGTTAATATGATAAAATACAATCTTCCATATTGTATCTAATGAGTTATGTTTGACTGTGTATGTGCTATTTTTATGCCATTCATGGTTTGTGGTTAAAGTATTGACATTTCATATGCTAGTTTTAATATGAATGTTTATGTTATGTTTCAAACTTTTCATATGAGGAATACATTGGACATAGTAAGTGATGGGTGGAGCCTCCTATATCTCTTCAATGCATAGATAGGTCTCATGAGACAAACTAGTGTCTTGGCACAAGGCCTTGACAAAATCTTATTTGTAGTCTTGGCACGAGGCCTTGGCTATGTGGTTATGATAGTCTGGAATTATGCATTCCATCATTATAAAAGTGGTTATTGATATTGCATGTGGTTATTAGACTAGTAGAATATCCATG
Organism: Viscum album; assembly: GCA_963277665.1. Lineage (NCBI taxonomy): Eukaryota > Viridiplantae > Streptophyta > Magnoliopsida > Santalales > Viscaceae > Viscum > Viscum album. Next base: position 616,856,738 of record OY728133.1, read on the forward strand.
TGAATAATTAAATGAAATTATTTCATTTTATCTTTTCCATATTATGCTTAAGTTCAAGTTTAAAAGGCTTTTGTTTTAGTTATACATTGCCTTAAATGTTTATGCTTATCTGTGAAAGTTTCTGCTATATTGTTATCCTTACTGAGAATCTGAGCTCACCACTTTCCATGTTTTATTTTTTCCAGGATGTGAAGAAGTAATTTCTGAATGACCTGCGGGGATAGTATGAGGGGATATGAAGACAAGATGTTGTTGTAGTTTTTTACTTTATGCTGTAATATAAGACTTATGAATATATCTAGTGTTTCCAAGACTATTAAACTAATTGGTCTTTCGAGACTTGATCTTTGGTGATCATTCCAGTGTTATGTAATAATTCACCAACTCTGGGTAACTGGGGTTGGCGCATTACAATTGGTATCAGTAGAAGTTTAGTACAAACCTTAGAATCTAGATTTAGATAAACTCTAATTAGATCACATTGCCCTAAGAAAGACTTTGAGGATTAGTATAGAATAACTTCCTAGAATTTTGGTATTGTATAGATTTTGTGAGTTTTCCAAGAAATACATCCCTATTTGGATACGAGCAGGTAGAGGCAGCTCTGGCACAGATGTACCTAGGGGTAAAACCCGAAAACACCGCTTTGATCTAGACTCAAACGGGAACTGGTGCACAACAACGGGCCTTGCTTCACTCTTGGATACGACACTCCCAGGGTATATGCTTAGGATAATTTACATTTTCTTTACAAATCGATTTGAAGTATTATGAGAGTAAATGACCTTGGTTAATCCTAATGTGTTTCAAATTGAGAATATTGTGACATGATATTATCTAAATGATTTTATGACTACTGTTACTCACACAATTCTTTCTGGTTTTAGTCAATGGATGGATTCCAAGGAAGTCATAGTGACTTTGAGAATGATGTAAAAGGTGGGAACGGTGGTGGCAATGAGCAAAAAAATGGAATGTTGATAGGAGTAAAAGATATCTCCTTCATGCCAAATCAATTTTCCAAAAATATGATCAACAATATATATATTAACCATTTCCCAAACTCAACAAATAAGAGAAAGGTGATGAATAATAAGAGCTCCAGCAGTGGAGACCATGGATAAAAGAGTCCTCAATTTCCATTATGCAGGAAATGTGGAAGGAGACACCTAGGAAAGTGTCTCAATGGAACAAAGAAATGCCTTACGTGTGGGAAGGAAGGACATAAAGTGAAGAGTTTCCCAAGAAAAATGAAGAGTACTATAGAAGAAAATAAAAATGGTCCCAAGATTCTAATTACGGTCAATTGTTGTAAATGTAAGGGACCTTGGCATCACCCAAGTCAATGCCCTATTCTATAGGATAACCTCTTGGTCGAGTAAGAACCTATGTAGAAATAAATGGATGGAAAATATTTAAAGGTATTAGTACTCCTTGTTGTTGAGATTACTTTGGGTGAATTTTAACTTATATGTATAACCCTGCAATTTATCATGTGAGAATGATATTTGAGGAAGACTTGTCCTTTCTCTCATGGATATAGTTATAAATAACCATTTGGTTTTATATGATCCTTGGGTTTCAGGAAATTACAAGTTATTATATTTTGTGATGAAAATTTAAGGTATGAGATAACATTTGTGGTTAAATTATGTTATGGTTATTTTGAGGAATTTATCTCATTTTGGTAATTTTATAAAATATAGTTTTTGAAAAAGGACAACACGCAGACCGTGTGACAACCTGTCGCGTCGGACAAAGATGTGGGAATCGAACCCACAACCAAAGTGCGATAAGGATTTATCACCTACCACTGGACTACGTGAAGTCCATGGTTAGTGTGACTAATTAATTTTAGTTAAATGATTTTATTGATCAATAATAAGTTGATTTGGTATCTTATGTCTTATCAAGTGAATACCCTTAGTATAGGAAAATGATTTGGTGATTAAGTGATAAATGTTATTTTGGAAGATGTTCTCTTTGTTGGGAACACTATATGCCCAAGGAAAATTGAATACTATGGGATTTCATTTGAGGAGTAATGGTGGATTGTTATCTATGTTTTAATTTTGGATTTATAGTGATTTGGTTTAATTATAGAAATGATTAACCAATAATAGAGAATATGTGATTAGGTTAATTACTTTTAAGTATGTGACTTTAAGAGTAGTTGATGTCATTTGGAGATACAATTTAACATGGAAGACTACATAACCAAATTCTTTTAAGTTTTGGGTTTCAATATTAGTTTGGATTATATTGAAGGATTTTAAGGATAATTGTTTATTGAATGGTATTTATTTATCTTTGGGGTATTGTTGGTTTAATTTTAGAAATTAATATTAGTGTTTCTTTCTCTAATGGAATATCCTTTTGGGGGATCATAAGATCTTATATTAACCATTTTGGTTTTGATTAATCTCTAAATAAAAGAAAAATATATAGTTTATACTTTGTGGATCATGTGATTCTATAAGAAGTTTATTTTATCTCTTCCAGTGTGACCAAGTCTTCTTGAATACTCATCGTTTAAAAATGAGTTAGTAGTAGAAATTTATTAAAGAATGAAACTTTACTCAAAAAGTATGTATATCTCTTTATGTTCTTAGTCAATATCAGAAATGAATTCCTTGTATTTATGTAATGTAACTTAAAACAAAAAAAAATGTTGTCCTTTTACTTTCCCTACTAGGAAACTAATGACCATTTGTCCCATCACAAGTTTCTGGTTTTCTTATTGACAACTTTCTCCTGATCATGTTCTCTATCCCTCTCCATCAGAACTCGACACTTAGTTTATCATCCATATCCATGTTTTTCTACATGGAATCCTATTATAGGTTATCTCGGGTGACCTTTTTACTTCTCTTTCTTTCTTTTAAAGTGATAGTTTTATTGACTCTTTTTCTGATGTGGGACTTTCCATTATATTACCAAGACCAATTTTAAAAATTTAGAGGACGCAATTTATTAAAGGAGGGGATAATGTAACACCCCAAGCTTCCACGGTACGTTTCCCTTTAAATAATGCAATAGCGTGTGTTATATGCAACTTCGAGTTCTAACACACACCACAACCAATCAAACTAGCCGTTATGAATATTAATACCCACTTTTTGAAATTTTATAAATTTTATCTTTCAAAATGGAATTTATTTTTGGATTCGAAATATCAAAATTATCTTAAAGTTAATTTTTTTTTATTTTTCTGAAAACTTTCAATTTTTGATGAATAGTGAAAAAACACTGAGTTGTAGTTTAAAAACTAATTTTTATTTAAATAATTATTTATTTTATTAAAATTTAATTAAGGTAAAAATAGATACATAATACCTATATAAGTTCAATTTAATTCATTGGAGTTAGTTTAAAATAATTTTAGATATATATATATTTTATGGAACTTTTCACCGTCTTTTACCCACCTCCTAGGAGAATTTAGAAATTCACGTAAAACATAATTTTACCGCTTCTGTGAGTGGAATTTAAAAAATCCTAGAGACACAGTTAATATCAAGAAGTAAAATGTGGTTCAATAAGATAAAAATAAATTTTGGTGAATAGTAACTTTTTACTTTTATTTACCACAGTTAAAAGTTAATAGGGTAATTAAGGGTAAAAATGATATTTATATTACCCTAACACACGTCCTAATTCTATTGGACAAGTTTATCTCAACCAAAAACAACCTTAGGAATAAAATATTATCATTTAGGTCCACTTGGAATAGATTAGGACAATTATTATTATTTAATTCAAAGAAGAGTTAAAAGAGTTAAAGTCAAAGTTTAATTACTAAAACATTTTTAATATAATGTTATAAAAAAGATAAATTCGATTTTAAATATTCATTATAAATATAAAAATATTTCCTACATAATGGTATTTTATTTATAATTTTTATAAATTAAATAATTTAATTTATTTATGACACAATGGTGATGTAGTAATTACTGAATTAATGAAATATTAAAATAATAGAAATTATAAATATCCAAATAAATGTAATTTGAGTTTTTTTGAATTAAAATAATTTTATAAATTAATATGACATATTATTATTGGTTATATGAAATTTATTTGAATTAATAATGCTGTTATGAATTTATCAAAAACAAAATACCCAATAGTGTCAAAATTGACATAAAAGAGTTTTTAAAACAAATATTATATTATTAATTGATATTATATTCCTAAAAATATAAGGTTCGGACAAAGGACTTATATAATTATAGGTGTACCATTAATGGACCACTTGGGGGTCGCTTGGAAGTATATAGTAAGTTTATTAACTATATAATATAAAAATACAAAGAGACATAGTAAATGTCAAACTATTTAACTAAGAGTTAAATCTAAAAGATAAGGTATCTATAGTGACCCAAACCTGTCTAAAATCAATTGGTTTGATGGTTTTAGACCCATACCCAATTTATACATTTAATAATACACTTTTGATCCATTATAAATAGAATATAAATTTATTATAAATTAATACTTTAAGTTTTTTCTAAAGAGCCCCTCCTCCCCCTTATAAAAGGACACCGCTTCTAACCAATTCCTGACACCTCTCAATCATTTTGTATCGGCCAAAGTCTACCCAAATATCCTCCCAAATTACCTAACATCAACCTAGAGGCCTTATTTGGATCATAAATTTAACCTAAGGAGCCTTTTTGATCAAATCAAAAGGAAGAACCCGAAGAAGAGGTAACGTTTTCACCACCCTCTTTCAAGTTCCTTTCTTCTTAAACTTCCTCTTTATTTGTTATTTTCATTCTAAAATAATAACTATAGTATCTTATATATACAGTGATGTTATTATAAATATGGTTCAACCATATTCATTATTCTATCCATCCTTTGAATGACATGTCACCATACATGCGTATGTACGGCTTACCGTCTCCACGTCATGGTGTAATTGTTATTCAAAACATTATTATTTAGATGGGTATAATAATGATGTATAATTCATGTTAATAATAAATATAAAATTATAATTATTCTGTATATATGATATACCATCCAATTATATGTGATTTTAATATCAAAAGAATGATATTATCGCTCGTGCGTACGTACGGACTACCGTCTCCACGAACGCGATGAGATTCATTCCTCATCGTATCCATACAAGTATAATTATCATTTTATGATTAAAAATAATGTTTAAGGACTTAATATAATTATTTATATGAATAATATACAACCTATCCATAAAAAACATGACTTATATAACAAAACATATAAAAGAAAATGAGTAATTTGACACCCGAAACGACGATAATACTAAGATATTATTAACAAAGAAATGTTAAAAGACCATATATGATATAATATTAATGTATATGATTCTTTTATAATTAAATAAAAATTATTTCAACATTATACAGGATTATAACCTACCCTTTACCAAGGAAAAAGTACAGAGTAAGGGGTTTCTTATCTCACTTTTAATTCTGTGAGAATTCCATTGTTCACCACTTATTTATTGCATGTGGTGTGTGTACCTCCCATGATTGTATTAATTGTGTAATATACTTTAATTTATGTATATTTACTTCATCATTTTATTATCCTTCTTTCATGGGTATATGTTTCGTAAGTTACCAAATCAATAAGGGAATTTGAAATTTCAATTTCCACTCATTCGGCTTTATGCATACTTCATTGATTATTTTACACCAAGATTATGTGTAAAATCAATATTCCTTTGATTATTTCATAATTTCCACTCAAATTTCTTTTTATATACTTTTTATACACATAATCACTCCATTGATAAATTCACAAGTCATCATTATGAACTTGATAAGAGTAATTTTTACTCAATCTCGATTTGTTGAGTTAAACATCCAATTCATTGGTGTTGTTTTTACAAGAATATGTGTGAATGTACTTTGATTGTTTTACATTGAATATCCAATAATATTGTGTGTATTTATATTTTTCACACATAATTATGTCGTTGATTTATCCTTAACCTAAGGATACAGCCTTTATGAGAGATTTCATCTCAATTTACATTCCATTGAGACTCCTTTGTTGTTATACACCAAATTACTTTTATATAGTGTATATAATGTACTTTGACATAGTATATCATGAATCCATTTATTCTCATGATATTAAAAAGTTTTTATTACCTCAATTATTTGTTTTCAAGTGTCACTCTTTTTGTTAGGAACTCTAACTAAAATATCATTTTAAAATGTTTTAAATATTTATTATTCTAAATCTTTCTCATTAATGTCCATGTTTTAAAAATGGTTTTAAGGATTTATTTATATGGACATTAAAGTTTTCAAATAAAAATTCCTTTTAAAAGTTTCAAATTTTTATGGGAAACTTTGATTCAAAAATATATTTTAACTGGATTCTTGACAAGTAGTGTGACTTTTAAATGTTTTCAAGAAAAAGAGGGATATTTCTCTCAATAGTTTGATGATTATTTTAATCTATGTCAATATCCTTCATTATTATCGATTGAGGTTAATCTAATACAATACAATCTTCCATATTTTATCTAATGATTTATGTTTGACTGTGGATGTGCTATTTTTATACCATTCATGGTCTGTGGTTAAAGTATTTACATTTTGCATGCGAGTTTTAATACGAATGTTTATGTTATGTTTCAAACTTTTCATATGAGGAATTCATTGGACTTAGTAAGTGATGGGTGGAGTCTGCTATACCTCTTCAATGCATCGGTAGGTCTCATGAGACAAACTAGTGTCTTGGCACAAGGCCTTGAAAAAATCTTATTTGTAGTCTTGGCATGAGGCCTTGGATATGTGGTTATGATAGTCTGGCATTATGCATTCCATCATTATGAGAGTGGTTATTGATATTGCATGTGGTTATTCGACTAGTAGAATATCCATGTGAATAAGTAAATATAATTATTTCATTTTATCTTTTCCATATTATGTTGAAGTTCATTTTTAAAAGGTTTTTGTTTTAGTTATACATTGCCTGAAATGTTTATGCTTATCTATAAAAGTTTCCGCTATATTGTTATACTTACTGAGCATCTAAGCTCACCCCTTTCAATGCTTTATTTTTACCAGGATGTGAAGATGTAATTTATGAATAACCTGTAGGGATAGTATGAGGGGACATGAAGACAAGATGTTGTTGTAGTTTTTTTACTTTATGGTGTAATGTAATACTTATGAATATATCTAGTGTTTCCAATACTACTAAACTAATTGGCCTTTTGAGACTTGATCTTTTGTGATCATTCTAATGTTATGTAATAATTCACCGACTCTGGGTAACTGGGGTCAGGGCATTACAATTCATGTAATTTTTATGTTATGGTTTAGTGTCAAGAGTTCAAGTGGGTGAAAGTTAAAACTAGGAAAAGAAAAGTTAATTGGAGAGTCTAGAAATATTTCTTTTAGTAGTCAGTCAAGGGCATTTAAACCTAAAGTTGAAATTAGGAAAGGAGTGATAAAATTCCATAGGATGTAATTTTATAGAATATCTGAAGGGGTTTGAGAAGTACTAAGAAATTAACATGTGAGGTATTGATGTTATGGAAATTAATAATTTTTATAAGGGTATGTGATACCAACTATATACTTTATAAATATTGTGAGTGTATATGAGTTCAAATTAAATGTAAGAATTACTAAAGCTTGTAGTATTTATCCAAATGATGCAGAAAAGGGTTGTTAAATCATAGTATTTAATGAAAATAAATATATCAAGAATAGATAGATCTAATTAAAGGATGTGTATCTTTATCTCATTTATCTTATATGATAAGATAAGTTGTTTACTAATAAGGATTAATTATAAAAAAAATATGAGATTATGGATTGAGATTACATGGTTTATGACTCATATGATTCTATAATATGTTTTTAGAAGGATTTCAGGATAAAAAAAATTAACCAGGATAAAAGTGTTTATCCATATTTTTTTTAAAAAATAGAGAATCGATTTCTCACCGCCATTAATGGCATATTTTAAAGAATAATATTCATTTTAAGAAAAATCTCCAAACACATAGAATACCATATATGATATATAAGCAATTATTTATTTGTTAAATATTTATAATAAATAGAAATAAGTTTTATTTGCTAACACAAAGGAGTTTTTGTATCATAACATGATATTCTAAAAAAATATTTTATAAGAATCTAGTGGGAGTTTGTTAAGACTTAAATAATTTCATGTTTAATAAATAAAGGATTATACTATTCAAAGTTCATAGTGAATTTCAGTTTATAACCTAAAGGGTGTAGGGTATATTGGTAAAAGTAATAATGTAAATAGTTAGATTTTTTACATGTATATTTTAAGGAAAATTTTTTATGGAAAGTGTTATAAAAATAATGATGATGAGCATAGAAATATTTATATATAGATAATATAAGTTATTAATATTGTACCATTTGATGTTGTGAAGTTAAGAAGTTTGAATATATTCATGTAGTTAATTATTAAGAATATAATTACTAAAATATCTCCATTATTAAAAATATATTTATCTAAATAATAGACTCACTAAAGGTTTAAATGGTATGATTTTATTATATGGTCACATAGAGATGTGGCAGGAATTACATATAGATGTAATGAGTTTAACAAAACCCTTTAAAGTGCATCAATCATAAGGTTAATCTGGTAGTCTATCATATATGATATGTTTTATAGTCATTTATGTATGGTTTTATTAAGTATTATTAAATAATTTTAAGGATATAAAGTGTACCATATTATACAAAAGTAAATATCAACATTATCATTATTTCATGTTGTTTTCATATATGTGTATATATTGATATACATTTAATAAAGTGAAATGATAATTATCCACTCAAATTATGACTTTTATTTATACCTAATAAATTTTCATCATGGAGAATTATAGGTTATGATGAAATGTTAAGGTTATCATGGTTATTATTATTGTATCAAGATACAAAATATACTCATGGGGTATAAAACAGTTTTTGTGTGCTGGATGGCCCACTAAGTATATACCACATGGAGTTTCATTCATTATGTTTTTGGTATAATAGGGATGCAAGGTTCATATTTAGAGTCACCGCTACCTGTGGTTGGAAAAATTTATAGTATATAACTTTCATACTTTGATACCTTAATTATATAAGGATTGAGGATTAACTAATCAAGGGATGGTTGGGTATGTTGTTGATCATGTTATCGATTGGAGATTAACCAAGATGGTATTTTTCCTATCATATGATGAGTATGACATTTAGGCTCTTAGTTTTGATAGAATGGGGAATTTTACGACCATACCTAGATAAAATATATGATGAATTTATCCAGGTGATGGGTATATGATGTTTTCATCTATAAAAGTGAAGGACCTATGATTTATTCATTGATATGGTTGGTATATACTCGGATAGTTGAGAACGTATGATCCTGTTGTATGGTATTGAAATACTACATGTCTCATGGTCACTTGATGTCTAGGACAAATGGATCTTATGAAGATTAATGCTTGCAAATGATGAATTTGGTGGACACAGGTATCGAGATACATGTGTTTGATGAAGATCATGATAGATCCTTTTATGGATTGAGTATCACTGATGCTTTGATAGAGGTCACTCTTTATTTACATATATGTCTTTAGTGGTTTATATTTTTTCAATGATACAGAGGCTCATGGGTCTCACTTTTTGTATGACTAAATTGGGATTGAATTTGACTCATATAATTTATTTAAAATTGTTTTAGAGTTACCAAAAGGAGTTTTTTGTGGGTATTCACAAGGTATTATATATGATGTGATATAAGGTGAAGTTGGTGATATTTTTAAAAATGTTTTTTAGAAGATATCCAATAGGATTTTTGGATATAGTTTCCCAAGTTATTGATACAATATAAGGGTAAGTGTGGCACTCTTCTTAGGAGATCCATTGTCAATGAAAAGCCTAAAGAATTTGAAAATGAATTACTTTGATAGGTTTATATGAATGTCACATTGTACATGTTCATATGAGGAATGGAGCACTACCAGTAGTGGTATCAGAGCAATCCATGATCATTTATTCATGAAATCATGTTTAAAAGTGAATAATTTTTATGTCGCGTGTATATCATATTATCTGTTATAGGATGTGATATGTATTTTCTTAAGGAAAATGGATATCATAATACATATCATCAAAAATGATATACATGGTCAACCTTATTTTATGTGATAATGTAAGTTGCATTGTGGTCATGTCATGCGATATAGGATACCAGAGGCAGTGCCACAGTTGTAATCCTTTGGTTTTTAGTATATCTTATGGTACGATATGGGGATCATAATAGATGAGAGTGCCACACTACATATTAAAAACTAAACATTGTATCATATAAATTAAATTGATGCTCATCATAGAATATTAATCCAAAATAACTGAAGGGATATCATATTCGAGATTATCTATCTATAAATATAAGAGGAATGACAAAATAGACTCACTACTTAGTGACATACGGATCTTGAACCACTAATGAATGTGATGATTTTAAAAGGAGTTATCATTTTAGTGGGATCACATTTAACAAAGTCCTTATTGGATTTATGTGAAACATCATAATAATCTGATAAGAGATTCTATTATAGATAAATAACATTATCGTCATCTAACTTAACTCTGAAATCAATATTAGGAAAGGATTATTTTGATGCAATAAACTTCTTAGACTGGTGAAAATTTAAGATTTATCCTTAAGAAAGAGAAAAATTCTATATAGGGTGTCATTCCAATCATATCATATATGATTCTTATATGGTTGAATTTTATAATTTATAAACTATTTATAAATTATAGAAGCGGGTATTTTGAAATATTTATTTAATTTATAATTTTTTTATAAATAAATTATTTATATAGTGTTTATAATTAATTATTAAAAGTTTATCAACCATTTATTAAATTAATATTCCTTGATATTAAATATTATATTCCCTATAAATTATATGGAATGAAATATAATTTATATGTAAATGGTTTATATGGAAATTATAAGTGTACATTATAAAATGTTTATATATTATAAAATAATGAAAAATATAAATTAGTTTATATTTAAAATTATTAATTGTTCATAATTACCAATTGGAATTTTTCAAATTAAAATTTCTTATTTGATCAAATTATTTAAACCATATCAAAAGGAGTTTTGATAATTGATATGATCAAATTTTAAATAAAATTAAATATGTAATATTCTAAATGTTTACATAATATATGAATTAGTATATATATATATATATATATATTGGTTGTATTTTATATATCATATAAAAATTCCATATAAAAGAATTTCATGATGATTTATTATTAAAAGTAAATATAAAATGTTTATATTAATTTAATTATGGAATATACATAATTCATGGCTAAATTATAAGGTGTTTATAATTATCTTTATTTATGAATTTATCCTAAATATTTATCTTAATTCTGAATATATGAATTGTTTATTTTTTATTATATTCCCTACTTTATTTATAGATATATATTATTTATATTATGAATGGATGTTTTATATAGTTTAAATAGTTAAACTGCTTCTATAAACTGTCATACAGGCATCTAAGGAGTTACATGCTTGGTATGATAACTAATTTAGTTTTCTTTTAGCTTTACATTGGCTCGTACTGTGATATAATCTTGAATTTAAAGGTTGATTAGAGTTTATATACATTAGGTTATAAAATTATGATGTAATTGAGGTCTCTCTTATGTAAAGTACCCTTAAGTAGAGAGGATTTGGTTCAAGTGTCTCACTATCCGAGAGGCATATACCTTGTCTAGAAAAGTAGGGGATGATTATTTTTCACTTCAAGATTACTCTTATGGGTATTATTAGTTTTATATGGTTCTAAACCTTTACATGAGATTATTTAATATAACTTATACATGAGATATATTTGGATGTTTGTAAATATAAGTTAACTTCTAATTTGGGTTAGTAACACAAGTTATGAGTTTTGTAAAGAGTTAAACATCAATATGGTTTGAAAATATTGATTTAGTGTAAGGAATAAGATTCTAAACTAAATAATTAGAAGCATACATACATGTAAAGGGAATACATGAGATAATATAGTGAGATTAAATTCCTTATAAAAATACCAAGTATCAAATTCCTTCCAAAGTGAACACTTTTCAAGACCTCATTCATTCAACTGGGTAGGTTTTTCTAAAAATGGGGTTCCCATAAATTATCCCATGTAATGAAATAAAGTAATGAGTTGATCATAAGAGTTAAGTGCCACATTTTTTGAAAAAAAAAATTAACTTACATTATGGAAAAAATTCCATTTAGTAGTGATTTTTCAAAACTTCCATGTATTTCTATATTAGGGATTATTTTATGAAACTTTTAAAAAACACTATGAATAATTTTATGGTGGTTTTTTATCCACGGTTTTTAATTTCTAAGGGAATATTTTTATTTTTATTTTTTAATGAAATATTTTAAAAAAAAATTGAAGTTATTTTTATTTTTAAAATATATATGTTTTTAAAAAATAGCAGGGTTGAGCCCACTCAACTCAGACTCTCTATGCTTATCCCAAGTCTGTTTGACTCAAGTATAGGCCCACTAGGTCTACCCAGGCCACAAGGACCAGCTCGATCCCACTTGGTCTCGGCCTACCTCAACCATGTCCTAGGAATAATCCCACCCCAACCCTAACCCACCACACCCCATACCCACCATGCCCTTTCCCACCTAGACCCATCCAGCTACCACTACACTAAAACCTTGATGTGATGACTAAACATGAATTTATTATACATACATATATATATTTGATTATATATATTTATTCATACTTTATAAATACATATATATAAAAATATAATTATATATAAATTTATAAATATATGCATTTATATAAATAAATATATATAAATTGATACACACAAAAACATACACATATAAATATCTATAAATATACACACATGTTTAATTTTTAACCTTTAAATTCCTACCATAAGAAATGTCCATGACCACTGAGGTTTAACCACGAATTCCATCTAAATTCAAGCCTTGACATTCCCATGAGACAAGTATTTTGGGATTAAATGTGCTAAGAAAATCCTTGGCACATAAGATACATTGGGAAAATAAATCATCAAAAGTGGGAAGAAGGCTATAATTTCAAAACCATCATATCAATAAGAATATAAACCTTAGTAATAAATTCAAATCCACCCAAAAAGCATAAGAGGGTTATCTTAAATGTATTAGGAATACCATCAAGAGATCTAAAATTAAGGTACCTTAAATTAAAACTTAGTTTTTTAGGAATTTTAGGACACATTTAACCCATAAAAAATGGGTTGCATCCCCTCCCCCATAAAAACAATTATATATCTCACTTTAAGCTTCAAATTTAAAGGATAAAAAATCCAAACGGACACCCAGATTAAATGTTATGGTTTTTTGAAGTTAAAGTCTCATTTTTAATTTTTCTTATAACTTATATTAACTTTTTATCCTCAAATATTACTAAATTATAATCCAATATTATCTTAGTTATTTTCTTAATCTTCAATTTGATAGGTTGCAAAGCATAAATGGACACCCAAATCAAAATTTATGCTCATTTGAATCAAAATTCTGATTTTCAACTTCTCTTAGAACATTAGTTAAGTGATAAAGTTTCAAACACAATTTTAAATATTTGTGTGTGTGTTTGTGTATATGTGTGTGTTTATATATAATTATTTTAAAACTAAATTAATTATTAATTATAAATTAATAATTAATAATTAATAATTAATAATTAATAATTAATTTAGTTTTAAAATAATTACTAACTAATAATTATTAATAATTATTAATTGATAATTAATAATTAATAATTAATTAAAATTTTAAATAATAAATAATAAATAATTATTATTAAATAATAAATTTTTAATTTTTAATTATCAATTATCAATTATTAATTATTAATTATTAATTATCATTAATTTTGTAGTGGTTTTTTAAAAATTGCACCTACAATTAAATAGATAATTAAAAAATAAAATGTTATATTTTCGACAGTTTTAACTACTACTAAATGGAATTTGTTTGTTAATAAACACCATGAGTCATCGGCATTTTTCTAAAACCACATCTAAAAAATAAAAACAAAACATCTAGTGATGGTTTTGAAACCCATTACTAAATTCTTTTTCTTGTAGTGTTAGTTGGGAACCCCTTAAGAAGGATATTAGGGGAATAATTTTAGGTTTATCCATATGATGTATTGGGAAAGAGTTGTCTCCTTGACTATCTAAGAGTTTTATATGGTATGATTGGGATGATTCCCTACCTAAATAACTATGTGTTGAAATGAATGCCAAAGTAGTCCCATTACTTAGTAAAATATGGATCTTTTGCCATTAATGTATATTATGGATTTTAAAAGGTATTTTCATTTTATTAAGAACACGTTTATTAGATTTCCTTATTAAATGTTTGTAAAACATGATACTCATTTAGTAAAATCTTATGTTGTAGGTAAATTACATCATCACCATTTTACTTAACTTTGAGATCTATCTAGAGAAAGTAAAATCATAATGTAATAAACTTCTTATACTGGTACAAAACATAATAATTATTCTTAAATAAATGAGAAAATTGTACGTGTTAGGGAAACAACATCCCTAGTAACTAAATATTGAAATTGTTCAGTAGGTGAATCTTGATTCTTGTGAGAATCATAAAATGAATCACTTGTGATTTCAAAATTATTAGATGAAAATTGAATCAAGGAATTTTTTTCTACTGATATTCTCAATTTGATTGAGTGTGTTAATGACTTATAGAGACTGTAGATATCCTCTAATATTTATTTTGGTTTTGAAATTAATTTTTTGGAAATTTTTCATTAAGATGAATGAGTTTGATAAATATTTACCATGTTTTCTCAAAATGTTGAGGATAAATGAACTAATCATGATATTTCTAAGTTATGGTTTTGTATTGATAGTACTAGTGGGTAAAAGTTCAAACAAGAACATGAAATAATATTTGGAAACTCCAAAAATGTTTCTTCAAGTAGTTATCCAAGTTTATTATAACCTGAAAGAGGAATAGAGAAGGAAGGAAAATATTTCTATATGAAATAATTATTCAGAATACCTGAAGGAGTTTAAGAAATTCCAAGGAATGTATATGTTAGGTACTAGTGTAATAAAAATAAATTCATTTAATTTTAATGGTATATGATAGAAAATACATATTTCAAAAAAAATTAACTATACTGAAGTTTTAAATCAAGGTTTTGAATTCAAATGATGAAGAAAATGGTTGATTAATCACGTAGTTAAATACAAAAGAATATATATCAATCTTAAATGGATCTTGGTAAATAATGCGTATAGTTATCTCATTTATTTTATGTGATAAGAGAAGTTATTTATAAACATGAATTTGTTTTAAACAATAGTAGATGATGGTTATGAATAGTTTATGATTCATCAAATTCTTTAACATATTTGAGAAGAAGATAAAGGATAAAAATGTTTTATCTAGGATAAAAGTGTTGATCCAAATGTTTCTTAATATATGAGGAATTTTATCACACCATTAGTGGAATATTTTAAATAATAAATTATTATTTTTAAAATATTTCTTCAAACACATAGAATACCATACATGATATGGATATGATAGTTTATTTATTGGATATTACCACCAAAGGAAATAATTGTTATTCCCTAAACAAAAATTAGATTTTTGTTTCTTAAAAAGATATTCTAAAAATAATATATTATCTAAGATACTAGAAGTATTATGTTTGTACTTTTAGAATTTCAAAGTTAACAAATAATAAATTATATCAGTTGAAATATGTCACTTAATTTCCCAAAAGTTTTAGGGTTCGTATATGAAACATTAATGTAGATAGTTACATTATTTACCAAAATATTTCAAGGAAACTTTTTATGGAAAAGTTATAATAATGGTGGTGATGATGAATATAAAAAAGAGTTCTAAGTAGATAACAAAATTTATTGACATTGTAACAATTTATTTTGTAATGTTAAGGAGTTTGAATACTTTTTTCAACGAGATAAACATTAGGAATATGATTCCTAATTCTATTTATTGTTAAAAATAGCTTACATCCAAGATGTTACTCACTAAAGATTTTAGTGGGGAGGTTTTATATGATGATCACATAGAGATGTGGTATGAATTACATAGAGATGTAATGAGTTTAGTAAAACTATAAAAGTGAATCAAACATAAGGCTAATCTATTAGTCTATCATATATGATATAATAAGACATGACCTTATGTATATTTTTGTTAAAATTTTTAAAATAGTTTAATAGTATAAAATGTATCATTTCATATCAGCTGCATATACTCATGAAGTGAAATTATAATTTACCTTTAAAAGTAAAACTTTGAGTTATCCCTAACTAATGTTCATTATGAATTACAATAAGTTATAATGAAATGTTAGTGTTATCATGAGTATGATTCTTATATTAGGATACATAATATGTTCATGAGGAATAAAATGAGTTTTGTATGATGGGTGACCCATAAAGTGTTAGAGTTAATGCCCTAGTATTAACTATATTTTTACATTCAATTACCAAAATATTAATGAATATCTTATCACATTATGATTATTATTTTGTGTGACATTAAAGTGATAATGTCCTCAGAGTATTTGTTACATCAAAAGGTTATAGTAGGTCCTCACAGTAATGGGAACCTAGAGATGTTATGATAATATTCTTAAAAATATTTCATATGGTCTCGGTAATATCTATCTAATGAGACACATGTGATGTTTGACTATCAGGTATTAGAGGTTTATAAGGAATTGACTCTTCTTCGCATAAATTTTTCACTTGGAACTCAAAAAGAATTCAGGTTATGAGTATAGGTCCGTGAATATGAATTCCACATGTTATATGTGTAATTGTATATTTCTATATGTTTATGTATTTATTCATCCTTAGATATGAGATTATTATTAATTCATAACATGAATTGCATACTTTGATGTGTGGATAAAAATGGTGATGACATATTCTTATGATGAGGTAGCATGTTTTGGTTGAATCATAAGTGATATAAAATTAATTGAATAATTCTAGAAAGGATTTGTCTATTCCAAGTTAATGGAATCATATATCTCTATCTTTTGATTGAAATGAAACTATCTGATTAAATCCATAACCATGGCATTCATCGATGATTTCATTTTAGAGAGTTAAAGAAAGATAAATCGGTCGTATAGGATGATGAAATAAGTATGAATCATGTTTGATGAGATATCATGATATAAGGGATTATATTACATAGTTGTGTTTGTTAGAAGTTTTTTTTCATTGCAACATTAACATATTTATCCATGGGTTCCTTGATGTGTCAATAGACACTGATCTTGGAATTTAGGTAAGTTCACTTCATGAAACTCAGAAATAGTCCTAGAGGGTCACACACTAAGTCTATCTATAATATTATTAAATTCTATTGACTTTAGATAATAAGAATAGATATTTTCTTTGAATTTTTAATAATAATTATTCAAGTAGCATTGATCACATAAATTCAGTCGCTAAATATTCAGGTTTTGAATATGTTACTTGAATATTATCTCTTATTAATTATTCACAAGGTAATAAATAAATATTTATTTATTCATTTTTTTGTGAATAAATTAAAATAAATATTTATTTATTTATGTTAATATTAAAATAAATATTTATTTTTGATTCTAGTGAATATAATATTTATTTATTTATTGAATGAATGATATTTATTTATTTAATTTATTTATTTATTATTCAAGGTTCGATAAATTATGAGGAGGATAGATAGGCCGAGTTAAGGTCCCAAAAAATGATTCATTATATTTAATACCATTTAAATAAATAATTATTTATTTATTTAACAAATGATATGTAAGTATGTTCATTTCAAGTGATATTATATTATTATTATGGTTTTTTTGTTGTTGTTGTTGTTAGACATGGGTAATATATTAGAAATGATGTTTGATAAAGAGCCTTATCATAGTTATCAAATAATTAACCCTAATAATATATTTTGATTTATATAATTTTATAGAATAATAGTTAATGTTCACAATAATGAGTTTCTAGAATTATATATAGATCTAGAGATAAATCCCCATCCTCCCTATCAATAATAAATAGAGAACTAGATAAAATCTTTGTTTTCATCAATGATGATCAACACAAATCACTAGGTTCCTCTGCACTAGAACCCAGAATACCAAGAGTGTTGTTCGGAGATTGATGGTGCATGTGTGGATACAAATAAAGGAATCATAGTTTGGATTATCCACTGTAATGATGATATGACAAGAGTAGTAACCTAATTGATCAAATAATAATTATCATGTTTTAGGTAATTTAGTTTTAAATTAATTGAAAAATGTCATCTCTAAAATATTTTGGGGTTTCCTTTGTAAATTTATTCAGATATTATCCATTAAAACCAATGAAAACCCATTATTGGTAAATGGACCACCACTTATATTGTGCCATATAACCTTAAAGTAGTATTAAATTGATCATATTATAAATTATATTTATTTATTATTTCTTTAATAAATTTACGGTGTTTGATTGTTAGTTTTTCATTTTTTTTATTTTATAATTTAAAAGTTGAGATAACATGTTCATTCAATTTTATATGACTAAAAACAAACCAAAATTAGATGAAGAATGCTCAAATATCTCATCCAGAGGTACTAATTTAATCGGTTGTGTGAGACGGATACATGGTGTGAAATAGAAAATTACACGTCGTGTACCCATGGTCAACCACACAAGGTGTGGGCCAAATAAATCAGGGAAATCCAAGTAGATCAGTATGCAATTTCATCACACATCATGTACTGACCACTATATGAAACGTGTCTTGATATGGAGAACACTAATTGCAGTTGGTGTACACATCATGTAAACCCACACAACATAAACTTCATATAAATCATAGAAATTCATGTGGTCAAAGTAAACAATATCATTACACACTGTATATTGACTATCATTCAAGCGACAAAGAAATATATGAATTACATGGTTCATATTTGACTATGTGCATCGTTCAATTCATGATAAACCATGAAAGATACACATAGAGACTTTAGGTATGTTATGCAGGTGGATAGAAATGGATTACACAGCGTGTAGCTAGTTGTAAATACTGTGAAATAATTTCTAACTCGCATAAAGTACATGTTGAGAAAAACATGTCATGTGAGTCAACATGTGGATAATTAAAGTGAAACACAAAATACATGGCATGTAGATGGTTGTAAATTCCATGTGATAGGTTTCACTCTGTATGAGGTACACACCGAGTGATTTTTGGCATATCATGTGGATATAAATTCTTAATAATTATTATTTTTGTAATTCTATAACTACACAACATGTAATGAAGTCATACATTCCAAATACTTCATGTGAATTACCTGTGGTACATATCACATATATTTATGGTGTGTCATGTATCATACAAATTATTCATACTACATGAATTGAATCACTGAATAAAACACTATTTATATCATGACATGTCAAGTGGTCATTCATGCCATGTAAGAACATAGTACATAAAAAGTATCATAAACATCATAAGTTACATGACTTGTCAAGTGACGGAATACACCATGTAATAATTAAATTCTATAATTTTATTTAATTAATCACATAAAGGTAAATTCCATGTCACCTAAAGAGTACACACTATATATATATATAATTTCAGTAATGAATTTAATATAATGCATAAAAGGTACACATCATGTAACCCCATCAGTACACGCCATGCACTTGATTAAATTTATTAAAATTAAATTTATTTAATTTATTTAATTTTATTAAAATAATATAGGATTGTAATCATATCATATCAAAAGTATTGTTTGGAATGATTGTTAAGATTAAAAATTAATTAATTAAATAATTAATTAGTATATTAATTTATCAATTTGAGTAAATTTATCTTAAAATAATGAATTGAAATGAATGTTAGTAAGTCTAAATGCATAGTTGTTTCATGTTATAATTGATTATGAGCTTGACTAACCTGTGTATGTATTAATTTTATTTAATTTAATTATTCATTATATGGTTTTATAATAAATTTATTATTAAATTAAATATGATGATTTTTGTATCATCTTTTCTTGCTTTATTATGTATGGTCTTATATGTACAATGTTTATCTTATGTAACCCTAAACCCCTAGTACCACTCACCTATGAGTGAGTAATGATTTGTAAAGGATGTAGCTCCCTGTGAGAGGAGAAGGTCCAAGAGATAATCCTAGGTGGGCCATACCAAAGAGATATGCAGGTTAGTATAAGAATGATGCAACTTGATTAAAGAAATGGATCAGGGAGTTCCACCCCTATGATCAAGTTTGGTTTATCTTCCACCTGATCAACCAACCAGTAGTTAAAAACCTATGATCATATCACATATGTTTTTTTTGTGAGTGCATGGTTATTTATTTATTTATATGATGCATGGTTTATTTTTATGATTAAATGTGATCACATAAAGTAAATAAATTAAGAATCATGATAAAAGGATATAAAATAAATCAATTATGCATGAATTATTTTATCATACATAGTTAATTTATTATGTAAAATCCATATAATATTAACAAACATGTGAAAAATAAAATAAAGAATATATAAATATAACTTAAAAAAATCCCTTAAATAAAATATTATATTAGTGAACACCTTCCATTAGTTTAGTTAGAATGAAACCCTAGATCAAAGTATTAGTATTTCCCCCATGATGATACTTTCATTTATCAAGGATTTCAAATTGAATTTTTGGGTTAACTTATCCAAGTTATAATCAAGAGTAGTTACTCTCACAAGACTTGGTGTAACTTGGAGACAAATATTGAGGAAATCTGAGTATAGGATTTTAGGATTGGAGAGTCCACTCAATTGATTAAGGAACTATGAGTTGATGCAATTGGAAATAAATTCCTACCTAAATACCATTGAATAACATGACTAGACCCTTAGTTGGGTTATTTTAAGGGGAATATGGATCTTTGTCACTAGAATATCTAAGCGATATGATATTCAAATTCCAATGGTGATGGATTTTGGGATTTTATAAAATATTGTGAGACGAATGAAATTAATTTATTATATCACAGCTATTAATCCAGATAAAGTACTAAAAATATACTTTTATTTATTATAGGAAAAAATGGGAAGTCATTTGACCATGATATAATCCCTAAGATCCATTTTGGAGAGAGATAATATCATGGTTTGTGATAGCTTACAGGAGTGGTATAGGAACTTGTGCATCGTACTACACTAAGAATTGAAGTTTTATTTACTGGAGTCCCCAGTTCATGTTGATCCCTATAAAGAGGTAAGTGAGGAGGTACTAAACATGTTCTAGAATCATGTGTACATCCAATTCCTCGTGTAATATTTTATGACTAGTGATATCTAACATATTCAAGGAGACATGGATGCATACACTATGTTTTCTAATCTATGTGATATCTATCGGTAGGAAGAAAGATAGAGAGGAATGTGATCTCCAAGGCACACTTCACATGAAAGCTATGATAATGTGTTTCAACTGGAACTCATGTAGTTAATATGATTGACTACATTAATCATTTGGTAATTTTTGGATTCAAACTACCTAAGGAATTGTGTATAAACCTCATACTCACCTCACTTTCTCTAATCTTCTCAAGTTTTATTATGAATTCCAATATTAATAATATAGATAATACACTCCCATATCTATTGAATCCGATTCACTAATAAGATCATAAATCATGAAAAAACTTCAGTACTTATGGTGAATAAGAGGAAATAAAGGTGAAATGGTCTAATACTAAATCTAGTTATATGGTACCTTTTCACCACTATTCTAATAAGTGAATGATCCATAAAGTGGATAAGGAATAGAATGAGGTGTGTTTTTCATGTGGTTTTAAAGGCCATAAAAAGAATAATTGTGCCTTAGTTAAGAAGAAAGGGTAATCTTTAGGTATGTTTTTTTATCAATTTTAATCTTTATATTTATAAAAAATAGGTATTGGTTATAGACTTTCATTCTCACATTTTTATTCAAATATAGGAACCAAATTGATTTTAAGAGATTTAAAATGGTGAGGTGGATCTTAAAGATGTCAATGGATCCAGACTAGTTTCACTAGTTTTAGGAGACTACCATCTCAAATTGTTGACTAGATTGATTCTAGTTTTAAATAAGTATTATTATGTGATGAGTATAACCATGAACAACATAATTTGTTATATTTTATACATATATGGTTTTATTTTCAAGTTTGGAAATAAATAATTATACTTTTATAAAGATATAAAATATTATGGGATTGTACATATGAATATTATTATTTATATACTAGAATATGAAAATCAGATCATCGAAATAGATAATGAATCAAGTTCACAAGACTCGTATTTTACCTAATTATGGAATCACTAGATTGATCATGTAAACAAGAAGTGTTTGACCAAATTATATCAATAAGTATAATTAGATTCTTTTGAACTAAAATCATTGGATATATTTCATTATTTTCTGTAAGTAAAAATGACCAAATCTCTATTAAGTGTAAAAGTTGAAAGTACTACAGATATTTTAGAATTTTTTTCATATATATGTGTGTGGAATTTTTTTAGCAGAATATAGAGGTGGATACTCTTACTACATAAAATTTAATGATGAATTTAGTATATATTGATATATCTACTTAATGAGGTAAAATTATAATTACTTCAAGAAATTTAAGGAATACAATAGTTAAGTATAGAATCATCTTGGTAAGAAGATAAAGAAAATATAATCAGACTAAGGCGGGGAGTATCTTAACTATGATTTTATAGATTATCTAAAATATCTTGGGATACTATCTAAACTTAGTCATATTTATACACTAATATGGAATGGTCTCAATTAAAGGATTAACTTCACCTTGTTATACATGAAGATCTCAATGATGAGTCATCTAATATTCCACTATAATTTCGGGGATACACATTCCATACTGCATCATGCACACTAAACCAAGTTCCAACTAAAGAGAAAAGTAGAATCCCATATGATTTATGATGTGGGAAGAAATATGTGTTGTAAAATTTACATGTGTGGGGATGGAAATAATTTCTTAAGGATAATTATAAAAACAAAATTTTATTTCTAGTAACTAAGTGTATCTTTATAGGATGACCTAAAGAAATAATAAGATGTTATATAGACAACCCCTTCCATAAAAATGTAATCATTGAAAGACACCATGTTGCAAGAATGGGAGAAAATATCCAAAAGATATAGTTGGCGAAATATAAAGTAATTTGATGTTGAGTATCAAGATATATAAAATTCAGCATAAGAAAAAAATTCATAAGAACTAGTGGAAAAAAATTCCAAAGACATAAGTACTGCATAGGAGCACCGTAGAGGTTAAAGAACTAGATAAATATGTCTTTATAGTCATTGATAAAGGTAAAATGTTATTAGTTTAAAATAATGAACCTATATTCTATAAGGAAGTAGCAAAAACTTAAAATTTTCATAGTGTAAAAAATCCATGAATTCTGAAATAGATTCTATATATTAGAACCAAGTCTGGGTTTTGGTAGATCCTCTAGTAGATGTAAATCCTATTGGTTGAAAATGGGTATTCAAGAAGAGACTGTACAGGGGTGGTAAAGTTGGTACCTATAAATCATGACTATATTCTAAAGGGTTTAAGAAATGTCAAGGTATAAACTGTGATGAAACATTTTCACTGATCTCTATGTTAAAACCCATTAGAATTATACTTATCATAATAGATTACCATGATTATAAAATTTAGTAAATGGATGTCAAGATTGATTTACTTAATCTAAACCCAATATAATATTTCTATATGACACAACCATAAGGTTTTGTGGAACCAAAGGATTCTAATAAGGTGTTAAATTTTCAAAGATTCATTTATGGGTTTAAGTAAGAATCGAGGTCTTAAAACATTCATTTTGATGAATCCATTAGATAATTCGGTTTCATAAATAATTAATGAGATCCATTTTTCTATAAGTGGTTTATTGGGAGTGAATTATTTTTACCAATAGAATATTTTAATGATATATTACCAATAGGGAAAGATATACCAGTGTTATAGTTAGTTAATGCATGGTTAAACAAATTATCCTCTATGAAATTCTTAGGTTAGAAAACCTATATTATAGGGATCAAGATCCATTTTGATGGATCTAATAGGATTCTTGGACTAATTCAAGGTAAATATATTATTAAGGTATTCAATATATTTAATATGGAATAATATAAGATAGGATTTTTGTAAGTGTCACATGGTATTCATCTCTCTAAGAAAAAGTGTGCTCAAACACAGAAAGATAGAGAGAGAGATAGAATGAGTATAATAAAATAAGCTTCAATGAATGGATCTATCATGTATATCATGATATGTACCAATATTTATTTTTCCTATACCCTGATCATGGTAGGAAGATATCAAGTAGACTCAGGAGAGCCACATTAGTTGGTTGTAAAAGCTATCCTAAGGTACTTGGAGCATACAAAGGATATGTTCCTAGTTTAGGGAGAATATAAGGAACTAGTTATGATTGGATACACATATTCTAGTTTTTAAATAGATCAAATGGTCTGAAATCATAGTTGAGATGTGTGTTTTTTCTTAATGGAGGATCTATGAGTTGGAAGAGTTTTAAGCAGCCAGTGAATGTCAATTCTATAGTAAAGTCTGAGTATATTATGGCTTCTAATACAGATAAATAAGTAGTGTGTATTATTAAATTGGTCCTAGAGATTCATGTTGTACCTAATAGTAAATATTTTATCACTTTGTACTGTGATAAAACTATATTAGTGGTTATTTACAAGG
Organism: Viscum album; assembly: GCA_963277665.1. NCBI lineage: Eukaryota > Viridiplantae > Streptophyta > Magnoliopsida > Santalales > Viscaceae > Viscum > Viscum album. The sequence goes on from OY728133.1 coordinate 616,881,689, forward strand.
AACCCAGGTCACACCAATGAATGAAGCATATACATAAAAAATATCGTCATTTAAGTGATTTTTTTCAAATGTGTGGGATCATAGTAAGAAAATTAACCACATGAGAGAATATTTTGGACTCGTTGACTAAATCCTTATCTAATTAAAATCATGAATATCATATGAGATCTAGAATAATAAAATCAGTTAGTAGTTGACTTTAGTGAAAGAGGGGGAATATTGGAGTTGGTGCCTTAAAACCAACTAACTGTATACTTTTGATTACCCTAATAATATTGAATATATTATCATATTATGGTTTTTATTTTTCATAACAACAATGTGATAATGTCCTTATACTATTTATCACATCTAAAGGTTATAGTAGTTAATTTTTATAATGAGAACATGGAGATTCCATTATAATATTCTTAAACATATGTCCTATAGAATAGATAATATTTGTCTGATAGGTCATAGATTATGTTTAACTATCAGTTGTTGGAGGCTCATAAAATATTGAGACTTCCTCCCATGAAGTTCATATTTGGTAATCTTCAAGAAGGGAGGTTATATGGACAAACCCACCAAGAGTAATCCCACATGTTATATGTGTCATTGGATATTTTTATATTTTTTCATATGTATAGATACTTAAACTTCATATTATTTTTAATATATATCATGAATTGTGTAATTCAATGTATATATAAAAGTTGTGATGGAATATACTCGTAGTGAGGTATCATAATTTGGATATGTCATAAGTGATGTAATATTAATTTAATAGGTTAATAAAGGATGTATCCCCTATGAGTTAATAAAAGAATATATCTCTATCTTTTTAATTAAAGTGAAACTATATAATTAAATCCATGACCATGTAAGTTCATCAAAATGTTCATTTTATAGATTCAAAGAAATATAAATCAAGAATATGGGATAATGACACAATCATGCATCATGGTCGATGAGATGTTTCAACAAAGGTATTATATTTCATAGTAGCATTTGTAGGAAGGTTATTATCATTAAAATATTAGCTTCTTTCTCTATGGGTGTCTTAACATGTTGTTAGATGATAATCTTGAACTTTATGTAATTTAACTTAATTCCATTGAGAAAGTTTCCTAGTGGGACACAAACTGAGTGTATCCAGAATCATGTTAAATTATATTAAATTTAAAAAACAAGAATAAATATTATTATTGGTATATGAAATAATAATTATTCAAGCATTGTCTATCACATAAATTCTATCCCTAAATTTTTGGGTTTAAAATATGTGAGTTGAATATTATTTGTTATCTATTATTCAAAATGTAATAAATAAATAAGTATTTATTCACTAGTTTAGTGAATAAATTAATATAAATATTTTTTTAGTTACATTAATATTAAAATAAATATGTATTAATGATTTTAGTACATATAATATTTATTTATTTATTGAATGAAATATGTTTATTTATTTAATTAAATGTTTTATTATTCAAGGATTGATAAGTTATGAGGAGGATAGACTATTTTAGTTAAGGAACCAATTAAAATGATATATTATATTAAATATAATTTAAATAAATATTAATTTATTTATTTAATAAATGATATTTAAATATGTTCATGTCAAGTGACATAATAATAGAAATATTATTATTATTATTATTATTATTATTATAAATGGGGGTATATTATAAAGGATATATATAATAAAGTGTAACACCCCAACCCCAGTTACCTAGAGTCAGTGCATTATTACATAACATTGGCATGATCACAAGAAAGATCAAGTCTCGAAAGACCAATTAGTTTAGTATCCTTGGAATAACTAGATACATTCATAAAGTTTACATTACATCAAAAAATGAAAAAATACAACAATATAGTCTCCATAGTCCACAGTCTTATCCCCTCATACTCTCCCTGCAGTTCATTCATAAAATACTTCTTCACATCCTGGGAAAAATAAAACATATAAATGGGTGAGCTCAAATTCCCATTAAGGATAACAATATAGTGGAAACATTCATAAATAAGCATAAACATTTAAGTCAATGTATAACTAAAACAAAAGACTTTTAAAACTTTAAATTCAGAAAAATATGGCAGAAATAAAATGAAATAATTCCATATACTTATTCACATGGATATTCTACTAGTCGAATAATCACATGCAATATCAATAACCACTTTCATAATGATGGAATGCATAATTCTAGAATATCATAACCACATAGCCAAGGCCTCGTGCCAAGACTAAAAATAAGATTTTGTCAAGGTCTTGTGCCAAGACACTAGTTTGTCTCATGAGACCTACCGATACATCGAGGAGCTATAGCGGGCTCCACCCGTCACTTATTAAGTCCAATGCATTCCTCATATCAACAGGTTTAAACATAACATAAACATTCGTATTAAAACTAGAATACAAAATGTCAATACTTTCTTCATAAACCATGAATGGTATAAAAATAACACATCCACAGTCAAACATATCACAAAACCATCAATACAATATGGAAGTTTTGTATCATAATAAATCAACTCCGAATAAACTAAAATCCATCAAAGGATGTTGACATAGATGAAATCAAAACTCTTTTTAGAGAAATATCTCTTTCTATTTTGAAATCATTTAAGAGTCATATATTTATAAAATAAAACATTTTCTTTGAAAATATTATTATAAGCTTATAAGGGAAGATTTTATGATTTTATAATGGCGTAAAATAGCCGCACCCTCCGTATAAGTTAAAAAAACATTCTTACCTTAATTATGTCGAAAAGGTTAAAAGGGACCTTTTTTTGGAAAATGATAGAATGATTCCTTTATAAACTTCTTATAAAAGTAGACAAAGGTATAAATAAATTTCTCCCATAGTATTTAAAATAGTAATAATTATGTGAAATACATTTTTAAGAAACATGGATGTGGATGATAAAGAGGTCCCAGTAGATAATTACGTATAAACAACCACGGATAATGAAGAGATTGTGAAATAAATCCTTACCTTGTACTTTTCCTTGGTTGAGGTTAGGTTAACCTCCTGTATAATGATTAAATAATTGTTATTAAATTATACAAGAATCATATACATTAATATGATATCATATATGATCTTTTAACATTGATTTGTTAATAATATCTTAGTATTATCATTGTTTCGGGTGTTAACTTACTCGTTTTATTTTATATGTTTTGTTACATAAGCCGTGTTTGTCATGGATAGGTTGTATATTATTCATATACAGAATTATATCAAGTCCTTAAACATTATTTTTAATCATTAAATGAGAATTAGTCTTTAATGGATACGATGGGGAATGAATCTCATCGTGTTCGTGGAGACGGTAGTCCTTACGTACGAACGAGCGACAATATCATTCTTTTGATATTAAAATAATATATACTTGGATAGTATATCATATATAAATAATAATTATCATGTTATATTTATTATTTATATGAATTACACATCATTATTATACCCATCCAAATAATAATTTATTGAATAACAATTACACCACGACGTGGAGACGGTAAGTCGTACGTACGCACGTATGGTGACATGTCATTCAAAGGATGGATAGAATACTGAATATGGTTGTACCATATTTATAATAACATAACAGTATATATAAGATACTTGAGTTATTATTTTAGAATGGGAATAACAAAGAAAGAAGAAGTTGAAGAAGAAAGGAACTTGAAAGAGGGTGGTGAAAACATTACCTCTTCTTCGGGTTCTTCCTTTTGATTTGATAAAAATGGCTCTTAGGTTGGCTTTAGGATCAAACTAAGGCCTCTAGGTTGAATTTAGGGAAGTTTAGAGAGTATTTGGGCAGGTTTTGACCGAGAAAAAATGCTTTTAATGTGTCAATTAGTGAGAAGGGGGAGTGCCCTTTTATAAGAGGGGTGAGGGGCACCTTTGGAAAAGCTAGAAATATTATTTTATAATAAATTCATATTCGGTTTCTAATGGCTCAAAAGTGGATTATTTAAAGTTTAAGGTGGGTATGGGTCGAAAAAAACTCAAAAAATAGAATTTATACAGGTTTGAGTCATTATATTAACCTTATCTTTTAGTTCTAACTCTTAGTTAATTAGTTTGACACTTACCATGTCACTTTGTATTTTTAAATTATATAGTTAATAAACTTACTATATACCTTCAAGATACCCCCAAGTGGTCCATTAATGATACACCTATCATAATATAATTCTCTTGGCCGAACCTTAGATTTTTAGGAATTGAATATAAATTAATAATATAATATTTGTTTTAAAAACTATTTTATGTCAATTTTGACACTATTGGGTATTTTGTTTTTGATAAATTCATAACAGCATTATTACTTCTAAAAAAAATTATATAATCAATCCTAATATCTCATATTAACCTAGAAAATTAGTGGAATTCATAAAAAGTCTCAAATTACATTTATTTGTATATTTATAATATCAATTATTTTAATATTTCATTAATTAGGTAATTACTACATCACCATTGTGTCATAAATAAATTAATTTATTTAATGTCTAAAAATTATAAATAAAATAAAATTATGTAGTAAATCGTTTTATATTTCTAATTAATATTTACAATCGAATTTTTCTTATGTATAACCCTATATTAAAAATGGTTTAGTAAATAAACTTTGATTTTAACTCTTTTAACTCTTCTTTGAATTAAATAATAATAAATGTCCTAATCTAATTCAAGTGGACCTAAATGATAATATTTTATTCCTAATGTTTTTTTTGGTCGAGATACACTTGTCCAATAGAATTAGGACATGTGTTAGGATAATATTAATATCATTTTTACCCTTAATTACCCTATTTACTTTTAACCGTTGTAAATAAAAGTAAAAAGTTACTATTAACCAAAAATTATTTTCATCCCATTGAACCACATTTTACTCCTTGATATTAACCTTGTCTCTCGGATTTTTTATATTCCACTCACAGAAGTGGTAAAATTAAGTTTTATGTGAATTTCTATATTCTCCTCGGAGGTGGGTAAAAGACGGTGAAAAGTTCAATAAAATTTTTATATATCTAAAATTATTATAAACTAACTCCAGTGAATTACATTGAACTTATATAGGTATTATTTATATATTTTGACCTTAATTAAATTTAAATAAAATAAATAATTGTTTAAATAAAAATTCGGTTTTAAACTATAACTCAGTGTTTTTTCACTATTCATCAAAAATTGAAAGTTTTTAGAAAAATACCAAAATTTCACCCTAGGATAATTTAGATATTCCAAATCCAAAAATGAAGTCCATTTTGAAAGATAAAATTTATAAAATTTCAAAAAGTAGGTATTACTATTCATAACGGCTAGTTTGATTGGTTGTTGTGTGTGTGTTAGAACTCGAAGTTGCGTACAACACACGCTACTGTATTATTCAAAGGAAAGCGTATTGTGGAAGTTTGGGCTGTAACATTCTCCACTACTTCAAATAATTTCATCCTCTAAATTTATAGAATGCTACCGCATGAAAAGACTCGAGTGGTTCTTCATCATAAGTTCCTTGGGTTCCCACGTTGCCTCTTCTGTCTTATGGTTTCTCCACAAAACTTTTACTAGACGAGTCATCTGGTTTCTCAGTACTTGTTCTCTCGTATCAATAATCCTGATGGGATCTTCACAATAAGATAGATCGGGTTCCAATTCTAATTCTTCATAGGTGAGTACATGCGTTGGGTCAGGCATGTATTTCCTCAACAGTGATACGTGGAACACATCGTGAACTTTGGAGAGACGTGGTGGCATTTCCAAATGGTAAGCTACAGCCCCAATTCGTTCTAGAATTTCGAAAGGTCCAATGTACCTAGGACTCAATTTACCCTTCTTACCAAAATGTATAACTCCCTTCCATGGAGATACCTTCAAGAAAAAAAGATCTCCTACTTGAAATTCCAAATCCTTCCTTCAGTTATTGGCATAGCTCTTCTGCCTACTTTGAGCTACTTTGATGTGGTTTTGGATTACCTTTACCTTTTCCATTGTTTCCTCCACCAGTTCTAGGCCTACAAGTTTTCGTTCACCAACGTCATCCCAACAGGTTGGTGTTTGACATCTCTTTCCGTATAACGCTTCATATAGTGCCATCTGAATACTCGAATGGAAGCTATTGTTATAGGAAAATTCTACCAGAGGTAAATATTGATCCCACATACCCTGAAAGTCAAGTGATCAGGATCTCAACATGTCTTTTAAGGTTTGAATAGTCCATTCTAATTGTCGATCTGTTTGAGGGTGGTAGGCAGTGCTCAATTAAAGTTCAGTATCCAGGGATTTCTGAAGACTCTTCCAGAATCTTGAAGTAAAACGGGGATCACAATCAGAAAAAATTGATAGGGGTACTCCATGAAGTCTCACCACTTCATTAATATATAGTCTTGCTAGACGTTCCAGTGGTAGATCTTCTCTTATTGCAAGAAAATGTGCTGACTTAGTAATACGATCAACAATAACCCATATTGAATCATTCCTTCTAGGAGTATTTGGTAGCCCCATAACAAAGTCCATCGTAATATTGTCCCATTTCCACTCCGGTATTGGAATAGGTTGCATGACTCCTCCAGGCTGTTTCCTTCTAGATTTCACTTGTTGACAAACCATAAATCTTGATACAAAATCAGCAATCTCCCTCTTCATGTTGTCCCACCAAAAATGTTCCTTCAAATCTCTATACATTTTGGTGATCCCAGGGTGTATAGAGAAATTGGAACTATGAGCATCATCTAGAAATTCCCTTTTTAGATCAGGTATATCGGGAACACAAAGTCTCTTTCCAAATTTCAAAATTACATCTTCATACACAGAGTCTCTCAATCTCCCATCATTCACAGCTTTAATCTACTTTTGAAATTTTTCATCATCAGTCTAAGAACTCTTAATCATTTCTAGTAAAGATGGTTTGGAAACCATTTGAAAAAGCACTAATGTTTCACCTTCCATGGTTATTCCCATGTCCATCTTCACTAGATCCATGAAAATTGGATCCCTTTCAATTCTCATATTGTTCAAAACTCCATGATCTTTTCTGATCAAAGAATCTTCCACCTTATTTGCCTTCCTCGAGTGTAGTGTATCGTACAATCATAATCCTTGAGTAATTCAAGCCATCTCCTTTGCCTCATGTTGAGTTCTTTTTGTGAGAAAATATACTTCAAACTCTTTTGATCAGTATAAATCTCACATTTTTCACCATAGAGGTAGTGCCTTTATATCTTCAAATAAAATATCACAGCTGCTAACTCGAGATCATGAGTAGGATAGTTTTGTTCATGAATTTTCAACTGTCATGATGCATAGGCAATAACCTATCATTCTGCAAAAGGACACAACCAAGTCCTTTCTTCGATGCATCACTATAAATAACGAACCCATCATTCCCCGATGGAAGAGTCAATATAGGATCATTGACTAATCTTCTCTTCAGTTCTTCAAAACATTCTTCACATTCTTTTGTCCAAACAAATTTAACCCATTTACGTGTGAGCTTTGTTAATGGGTTATCCAACTGGGAAAAATTCTGGACAAAACGTCGATAATAACCTACTAAACCAATAAAATGGGGTACCTTAGTTATACTCGTAGGTGTTGTCCATTCTTGGATTGCCTTGTTCTTAGAAGGATCAACAGAGATTCCATCTTTAGATATAATATGGACAAGAAAAGAAATCTCCTGAAGCTAGAATTCATACTTTCTAAACTTCCCATATAATTCATGTCTTCTCAGAGTCTTCAGGATAATGCACAAGTGATTTTCATGATCTTCATAGCTTTTGGAGTATACCAAGACATAATCAATAAATACCACCACAAAATCATCGAGATATTCCTTAAAAACTCTATTCATTAGATCCATAAATACAGAGGGTTCATTATTAATCCCAAAAGGAATTACCGTAAAATCGTAATGCTCGTACCTTGTTCGAAATGTTGTCTTCGGAATGTCTTCCTTCTTCACACACAACTGATGGTATCCAGATCGAAGGTCAATCTTTGAAAATTATTGAGCTCTATGCAGTTGGTCAAATAAATCATCAATGTGAGGTAGGGGATACTTGTTATTTATTGTTATAGCATTGATCTCTCTATAGTCGATACATAACCTCATAGATCCATCTTTCTTTTTAACAAAAAGAACAGGGGCTCCCCATGGAGAAACACTAGGGTGAATAAATCCCTTATTACTCAATTCCTCTAGTTGTTTCTTTAGTTCAACTAATTCCACAGTGTCCATTATATAAGGGGTCTTCGATATAGGCCTTGATCCAGGAATTAAATCAATGGAAAACTCAACTTCTCATTCTAGAGGATGTCTAGGTAAATCTTCCAGAAACACATCTACATATTCTTTCACAATAGGTACATCCTCTATTTGAAAATTCCTTTCCTCACCCACAGTCATTTCATTCTCTTCCTCCCCAATAATTGAATTTAGTTGAGCTACTCAGGGTGGATCTAGATAAGAATTAAGTGGTGACAATTCTGCTCTAAAGATAAGGTGTTCCTTATCATCATCATCAAAAATCGTAACCTCATTATTCTTACAATAAATCTTCGCATCATGGTCTGAAAGATGATCCATACTAAGGATTATATCAAACTCAATCATAGGTATGACGATGATATCAGCGGAAAATAACATTTATGCGCTCTAATGGGGACTGATTCACAAAAATTTGTTGCAATGATACTTCCCTTAGGAGTTTGAACTGACAACTCCCTTGTTAAATCAAATTGGAAATATCTAATTTTCTTAGAAAACTAGGAAGATATGAAACAATGCGATGATCTAGAATCAAATAATGCATTTTCTAAACTTGAGGAAACCATTAAATTACCTACCACCACGTCTTTCGGAGCTTCTACCTCAGCAGTAGTGATAGCATAAGCTTGGTCTTGATCCCTTGGAATTTTCTGAGATAATTTCCCCTGACGCTTAGGACATTCATTTTCATAATGTTCCATCTCCCTGAAATTGTAGCATTAGACATCGGTAGCTTCCTTCTTCCCCTTGCAATCACGAGCTTGGTGGCCTTTTTCACCACACTTGTAACAGACTCTCATTCCTTTTAAGCAAGTACCGGGGTGTTTCTTCCCACATTTACTACAGGATGGATATTCAACTTTTCCCTTATTCCCCTTAATTCCATTCCTAGATTGATCAGCATATCTCTTTTTCTCTTGCTTTTTTTTAAAGTCATAAGACTTAGAGAATTCCTTTTCTGTCTTGATATCACATGAGACAATGTCTTCGTACGACGAGAAGGATTTTGAGACTAATTATAGATAGAGAAATGGTTTTAACCCATCAAATAAATTATCAATCTTTCTTCTTGGGTTACGTATATAATCTCCAGTATACCTTGCTAACCTCGTAAAGTTAGCCTCATACTTTGCGACATTCTCATCCTCCTTTTGTCTCAGACTCAGAAATTACCTTTCCATATCTTCTCGATGGTCACAAGGAAAGTATTTTTCTCAAAACTGATCTTTGAACTCCCTTTATTCCATATTTGATACTTCATAATCTTCCTTCATGTTTTGAATCAATGATCACCATTGATCGGCATCTCCAGTTAGGCGATAAAATGTCATGAAAACTTTTTCCCTTTCACTACTCCCCAAATCCTGAAATATTTTCTCTAGGGAACTTATCCATTTCTCAGCTACTAATATATTTGTACTCCCATTGAATGTTGGTGGTTTCTGCCTCATGAAGTGATCTAACATTGATCCTCCATGCTGTGGATTAGGGTACTCCATACAGGTAAGGTTATTATTCATAACCTGAGTGAGTTGTCCCAGTATGGTGATTAGTTGATCAGCACCAATTTCATCACCAGCTCCACTATAATTATCTTGAGTAGGAGGGAAATCCCTATATGGAGTGCATGCATTGATACGGTTTCCATTTCTTCCACTAGGCACAATTTTTAAATAATGGCATAAACTAGATCATTTTATGAATCAAAATACATAATTCCATATTTATAAAAAACTTAACATAAATTGAACTATTTATGGATATAATCCATAATCATAAAAAAATTCTTTGAAAACATATATACTCATAAACCCTTCATAATGATTTGTAAATAAAATGAGAGTTATCCTAAGCATATCCCCCGGGAGTGTCGTAACCAAGAGTGAAGCAAGGCCCGTTATCATGCACCAGTTCTCGTTCGAGTCTAGCTCAAAGCGGTGTTTTCGGGTTTTACCCCTAGGTACATCTGTACCAGAGATGCCTCTACCTTATCGTATCCAGACAGGGATGTATTGCTTAGAAAACTAACAAAATCTCTACAATACCAAAATTCTAGGAAGTTCTTATATACCAATCCTCAAAGTCCATCTTAAATCTATGTGCTCTAATCAGAGTTTATCTAAATCTAGCTTCCAATATTTGTACTAAACTTCTTATGATACCAATTGTAACGCCCCGACCCCAGTTACCCAGAGTCGGTGCATTATTATATAACATTGTCATGATCACAAGAAAGATCAAGTCTCGAAAGACCGATTAGTTTAGTAGCCTTGGAATAACTAGATACATTCATAAAGTTTACATTACATCATAAAATGAAAAAAAACAATATAGTGTCCATAGTCCACAATCTTATCCCCTCATACTATCCCTACAGGTCATTCATAAAATACTTCTTCACATCCTGGGAAAAATAAAACATAGAAAGGGGTGATCTCAAATACCCAGTAAGGATAACAATATAGCGGAAACTTTCATAAATAAGCATAAACATTTAAGTCAATGTATAACTAAAACAAAATCCTTTTAAAACTTGAACTTCAGCATAATATGGAAGAAATAAAATGAAATAATTCTATATACTTATTCACATGGATATTCTACTAGTCTAATAATCACATGCAATATCAATAACCAATTTCATAATGATGGAATGCATAATACCACACTATCATAACCACATAGCCAAGGCCTCGTGCCAAGACTAAAAATAAGATTTTGTCAAGGCCTTGTGCCAAGACACTAGTTTGTCTCATTAGACCTACCGATGCATCGAGGAGCTATAGTGGGCTCCACCCGTCACTTATTAAGTCCAATTCATTCCTCATATGAACAGTTTTAAACATAACATAAACATTCGTATTAAAACTAGCATACGAAATGTAAATACTTTCTTCATAAAACATGAATGGTATAAAAATAACACATCCATAGTCAAACATATCACAAAACCATCAATACAATATGGAATTTTTGTATCATAATAAATCAACTCCAAATAAACTTAAAATCCATCAAAGGATGTTGACATAGATGAAATCAAAACTCTTTTTAGAGAAATATCTCTTTCTATTTTGAAATAATTTAAGAGTCCTATATTTATAAAATAAAATATTTTCTTTGAAAATATTCTTATAATCTTGTAAGGGAAGCTTCGATGATTTTATAACAGTGGAAAATAGTTGCACCCGCCGTATAAGTTAAAAAACAATCTTACCTTAATTCTGTCAAAAAGGTTAAAAAGGACCTTGTTTGGAAAATGACAGAAATATTACTTTATAAACTTCTTATAAAATTCAAAAAAGGTATAAATGACTTTATCCCATAGTCTTTAAAATAGTAAGAATTATTTGAAGTAAATTTTTAAGAAACATGGATGTGGATGATAAAGAGGTCCCAGTAGATAATTACGTATAAACAACCTCGGATAATGAAGAGATTGTGAAATAAATCCTTACCTTGTACTTTTACTTGGTTGAGGGTAGGTTAACCTCCTATATAATGGTGAAATAATTGTTATTAAATTATACAAGAATCATATACATTAATATGATATCATATATGATCTTTTAACATTGTTTGTTAATAATATCTTAGTATTATCATTGTTTCGGGTGTTAACTTACTCATTTTCTTTTATATGTTTTGTTACGTAAGCTGTGTTTTTCATGTATAGGTTGTATATTATTAATATCCATAATGATATCAAGTTCTTAAACATTATTTTTAATCATTAAATGAGAATTAGTCTTGAATGGATACGATGAGGAAGGAATCTCATCGTGTTTGTGGAGACGGTAGTCCGTACGTACGCACGAGCGACAATATCATTCTTTTGATATTAAAATCATATATAATTGGATGGTATATCATATATACAGAATCATTATCATGTTATATTTATTATTTATATTAATTACACATCATTATTATACCCATCCAAATAATAATTTATTGAATAACAATTACACCACGACGTGGAGATGGTAAGTCGTACGTACGCACGTATGGTGACATGTCATTAAAAGTATGGATAAAATAATGAATATGGTTGTACCATATTTATTATAACATCACAGTATATATAAGATACTGGAGTTATTATTTTATAATGGTAATAACAAATAAAGAAGAAGTTGAAGAAGAAAGGAACTTGAAAGAGGGTGGTGAAAACATTACCTCTTCTTCGGGTTCTTCCTTTTGATTTGATCAAAAGGGCTCCTTAGGTTGGCTTTTGGATCAAAATAAGGCCTCTAGGTTGAAGTGAGGTAGGTTTATAGAGTATTTTGGCAGGTTTTGGCCAAGCCAAAAGGCTTTGAATGTGTGAATTGGTGAGAAGGGGGAGTGCCCTTTTATAAGAGGGGTGAGGGGCACCTTTGGAAAAGCTAGAAATATTATTTTATAATAAATTCATATTCAGTTTCTAATGGCTACAAAGTGGATTATTTAAAGTTTAAGGTGAGTATGGGTCGAAAACCACTCAACCAATAGAATTTAGACAGGTTTTGGTCATTATATTAACCTTATCTTTTAGTTTTAACTCTTAGTTAATTAGTTTGACACTTACCATGTCACTTTGTATTTTTATATTATATAGTTAATAAAATTACTATATACCTCCAAGAGACCCTCAAGTGGTCCATTAAGGATACAAATATCATAATATAAGTCTCTTGGCCGAACCTTATATTTTTAGGAATTGAATATAAATTAATAATATAATATTTTTTTAAAAACTCTTTTATGTCAATTTTGACACTATTGGGTATTTTGTTTTTGATAAATTCATAACAGCATTATTACTTCTAAAAAAATTTATATAATCAATACTAATATGTCATATTAACCTATAAAATTAGTTTAATTCATAAAAAGTCTCAAATTACATTTATTTGTATATTTATAATATCAATTATTTTAATATTTCATTAATTAGGTAATTACTGCATCACCATTGTGTCATAAATAAATTAAATTATTTAATGTCTAAAAATTATAAATAAAATACCATTATGTAGGAAATCTTTTTATATTTATAATTAATATTTACAATCAAATTTTTCTTATGTATAACCCTATATTAAAAATTTTTTAATAAATAAACTTTGATTTTAACTCTTTTAACTCTTCATTGAATTAAATAATAATAAATGTCCTAATCTAATCCAAGTGGACCTAAATGATAATATTTTATTCCTAAGGTTTTTTTTTGTCGAGATAAACTTGTCTAATAGAATTAGGACATGTGTTAGGTTAATATTAATATCATTTTTACCCTTAATTATCCTATTTACTTTTAACCATGGTAAATAAAAGTAAAAAGTTACTATTCCCAAAAAATTATTTTCATATCATTGAACCACATTTTACTCCTTGATATTAATCGTGTCTCTCATATTTTTGAAATTCCACTCACAGAAGTGGTAAAATTAAGTTTTATGTGAATTTCTAAATTCTCCTAGGAGGTGGGTAAAAGACGGTGAAAAGTTCAACAAAATTTTTATATATCTAAAATTATTCTAAAATAACTCCAATGAATTACATTGAACTTATATAGATATTATATATCTATTTTTACCATAATTAAATTTAAATAAAATAAATAATTATTTAAATAAAAATTCGGTTTTAAACTATAACTCAGTGTTTTTTCACTATTCATCAAAAATTGAAAGTTTTCAGAAAAATACCAAAATCTCACCCTAGGATAATTTAGATATTCAGAATCCAAAAATGAAGTCCATTTTGAAATATAAAATTTATAAAATTTCAAAAATTGGGTATTACTATTCATAACGGCTAGTTTGATTGGTTGTGGTGTGCGTGTTAGAACTCGAAGTTGCGTTCAACACACTCTACTGTATTATTCAAAGGAAAGTGTACCATGGAATCTTGGGGTGTAACATAAAGGGTCAAAGAATAATTATCATATTATTAATTCTAACTATATATTTCAATTTATATCATTTTAGAGAATCATATTTATTGTTCATAATGGTGAGACTCTATAATTCTTTCAATCCCTAGAGATAAATTATCCTCCCTATCTACTGAATGATGAATGAATAAGAGATATTCCTTATTGAAATCAATTATGATCAATGCAAACACTAGTATCCTTTGAAATATCACCTAAAATACCAAGTGCATTTTTCATAGATTTTTGGAGCATGTGTGGATACAACTAAAGAAATCCCATCTTTGATTCTCCACTGCAATGATGATATGAAAAGTGAGATAATAGAAATGATCAAAGAATAATTATCATGTTTGAGGTGATTTTGGTTTTAAATTACTTATAAATTAAATGTGAAAGATCAACTCTATAATATTTTGGGGTTTATTTCATCATGTTCTTTAGATATTATCCATTGAAACTGATTAAAAACCACTATTATGTATTTATCCACCACTTTTTCTATACCCCATAACCTTCACAAAGTATACTACATAGAGTGGAATACACTATGTCTTTGATAACTAGGGGTGCATGGTTCATGTTTTGATTTCTATATACCTGATCTTGATGAGAAACCTAGCATGGGAACCTTTATACTTTGATTACTTTCTTATACAAGCCTTGAGGTTTAGCTAATCATGGGGTGGTTGGGCATGTTTCTGATCATTTTAGTGGTTAGAGACTAACCAGGATGGGATTTTTATCTAATATTATTTATATAACATATAGGCCTTTAATTGATATAGATCAAGGAATTGTATCACCATACCTATATAATACATATGATATACTTATCTATCAGGTGAGTGGTGTTGGTGTGGTTCTTTTTCAGTTTATTTATTTATGTTTTGATAATTAAAACATATATATTTTTGGATAATATTTTTTTTAAGAATATTTTTTATTAAATTTTATTTTATAACAGAATAATAATGTTGAATTTAGTTGATTTATTATTATTTTTTCTACATTTGTTTTTTTTTTCTTTCTAATTTCTGATTTTATTAGTTCTTAATTTTTTGATCATATCTTGGTCTACAATACTCAAAAATATATTACTCATATTTCATTAAAAATATAATAAAATTATCTACATTTAATTTAACTTCAACTAAAGATGATTTATTGAGTCTTTGACTCACTTCACTCCACTTGTTTTGGAAACCACAAACACTTCATTAAATATTTGATCTAACTTAAAGTTATTGTTTTACCTTTGATTTGTTCAATATATAATATTGTAAAATGAAATACTGATAACTTGAGGTCTAATGAAATACAGATGGAATTGATTTATGAAAATCGAATAACTTAAGGAATTTCACAATACCCAAAGTATAAGGTTTTCACAAGAAGCATTGTAGCAATGTTTAACCAACCTATCAATAAATACATAAAGAATCCAATTCCATAAAAAGATGAACTGTGAGTTATTATCGATAAAATTTCAATTGGTCCCAATAAATATAGAATTTAGGCATTGGAAGATTACCTATAAATATATCTTCATCTCATACATCAAAAGATATGAATGATGGAAAATTTATATAAAATAATTTCAAGAAATTATAAGATCTGGAATTAATTGAAGTCCCCAACTAATTTTTTATTTATGTAATTTTGATTATTTTTATTTTAGAGTGTTTTTATAGAGATTACACTTGTACGGATTTTAATGTAAAGGAATCTATCATTTATTGTTATATTTATCTTACTGAGCTATCGGTTAAGTAGTGGTATAACCAAACTAATGGTTAAGTAGTGGAGGTAAACTGAGATACTAGTTAAGAAGTAGGGTGGAATGAGATACTGGTTAAGTATTGGGGTAAACTATTATACCAATTGTTGTAGCAAGATAAATTCCTATAATAGACCAACCTGGGTCAACTTATAAAGTCACCCAAATTAGACCACCATAAGGACTAAAGTGTGTTCCTGATATCTATAGGCTGGAAATAACCACCTATGAATCCTTCAAGAAGTATGATAATGGTTTCACCCTTAATAGATATATGATAAGATAGAAAAAAAACATATTTTCATAATTGATATCAAAGAAACGTCATATGTAAAAAACAACCAAACCAGAAAATTTAACATCCAGAATGTGTATAACAAGGTCTAAAGCTGAAGGCCAACAAAACAGAACCTAAAGAAACCAAGGGTCCATCTCTACAGACTATATTTCACCTCAATCCCAGCCCACTGGAAGTCAATGCAAATAAGAGAGTCATCCTTTACATGATATCCTTCCCTTTACATGTATCCTACAAGACTGGGTATATAAATTCCCAAAGGAAAGAATAGGGTGTTAACACTAAAGCTTGATAGGATACCACCAGATAATCTATACAATTTCTATCCACATTTATCCATTAGTTATTATATAAAATATATTCCTAAAAAATATCTACAATAAATCATTTTACTATATAAAAATCATCATTTAGTTTTCTTTTCAAAAACATGTCATATTTAAATATACAAAGCAATATGACATAGCATTTATCCATGAGGCATAAGAAGGTACATAAAATAGTTTTCAAGTATCAATATCCATATAATGTGGTAAAATGGGCATATCAAACAAAAAAACATGTAATTTATCCATATAGCATCAAGTGGGAAATCACAACACTAAGATATACACAACTCAGACACACAAGGCCACTAACCAGCTTACATAAATCTTATGGTACAAGATCCTCAATCCCATGAAAAGGATGCCCACTAGAAACCATGGAATCATGTACACCTCCCCTAGTGATAACTAAACTCAACTAGGTATCACATATATCTGTTTTTTCTCATACCTAAAGGTATTCCCAATGTTCTCATACATTTCTGTTCCATTCAAAAAACCAAGTTCTCATTTCATAAAACATTTTACAAGGAAAATAGATTTCATTTTCAAACCTTGTTTTTATTAAACATTTTTTATAGTGATAGCACACCTCTCTCATTCTTAAAATACCATTTCCATTTCAAAATCATCCTTGATTCATTTAAACAAACACATCATGTTCGTAAAATGGTTTCCATAAAAAAACCAACATTTAGAAAACATTTCCATAACCATAAAATTTTTCATTCACCTATCATGGATTTCAAATAATAAATTCACAATTCAAAACCGAAGGAATTCAAATAAATGTATGACATGCCAAGGGATAGGTCATAAGAAAATTACACTTACTTAAAGAACAATTAAAACTTCATTACCTTTTAAAAAAATGTGGGAAACTAAGATATTTGATCCTTAAAATACTAGATCCAATAAAACATCATCAATTATCCATAAAAACTATATATTGGGTCACTATCCCACACATATGTTTTCACAACATGGAGAATATTATATATTGGTGGTAGATATAGAAAAAATGGAGAAAGTGAGATGAAAATCTAACTTACCTCAAAGATATCCACCAAGAATGATCAAGGGTCCCCAAAGAGTCAAAGGTAGAAGCCTCTTGAGTGTCATGGAGGGGCTGGTTTGAGATAATGAGGATTTAGGAAGATATTCGAGTTAAAAAGACCAATGGAATCATGTTAATTCTCTATTTTAAGAGGTTTGGATATGGGTGAACTATTTAACAAACTGTGTTCCAACCATGTGGTGGCCACTATCCTTTGAAAACCATGTCATACAGCTCCTTGGAAATAGTCATATGGTTTGAAAAACTGTGCTCAATCCATATGACATACACTGCACTAAATCCTATAAATATCTATGGTTTTCCTAGAGAATCACATGGTTATTGTCACGACCTATCCCACGGGGCCCATGTCGTGACAACCCCAAGCCCTCCCTCTATAGGCCAAGGGCTGGCGACTAGCCCCAAAGGTGTAAATCCCTAAAACAGGGAAGGCATTGCCTTTATAACCTGAAAATGCACACAGCAGAGTACAATATGGAAGCAAAACACTAAGTAAAACTGTATAACAAAACATTGTTGAAAAGTAAAAGGGGTCGAAAATACAATACCAACTGTAAAGTATAAGAAACTGAAAGTAAAAGTACTGGAAAAATGGAAAACAACTCTTAGATCATCCACCAAGAAATCCTACCTGAATGGTAGGTACAGATATCCTTCACAACACTCCACGTCCATCTGTCTCCTCCATGTACCATCACACCGTGTGGTCCACCTCCGGGTACTGTCCAGTCCAGGTACACTCAGCCTCGATCAGTGCTATCTGTCATCTGCATCCAACACAATGAGGTGCGGGCATAGCCCGTACAGTGGTGAGTATAACGATACTTAGTAGGGACCCCGAGACCCTCAAGGTATCACAAAATCCAAAAAGGATATACCACAAGGTAGGAAATCAACATTTAACCCCACTTAGGTATATGCCCATACATATACCTAAGTTATCAAGTAATTCATCTCAATCATGAGGTAGACACAAAAGTTACTGACTAAGCTCACGCAGGTATACAACTTTTGTAAAGAGTTAAAGATGATTAGGATGTAGCCACTAAATCATCTATTCTGTCTAACCCACACAGGATTCTGGTACAGAAATCAGAGTTGTCGAACCCACATAGGATCCAGGAATAGTAGTCAGATCTGTCGAACCCACACAGGATCCAGGAATAGTATTTAGAGCTGTCAAACCCGCATAGAATCCAAGAACAGTAGTCA
Organism: Viscum album; assembly: GCA_963277665.1. Lineage (NCBI taxonomy): Eukaryota > Viridiplantae > Streptophyta > Magnoliopsida > Santalales > Viscaceae > Viscum > Viscum album. The sequence goes on from OY728133.1 coordinate 616,900,580, forward strand.
GAGCGCTTGAACCCAAATAGGATCAAGAAATAGTAGTTAGAGCTGTCGAACCCACACAGGATCCAGGAATAGAATTCAGAGATTTCGAACCCACACAAGATCCAGGAATAGTAGTCAGAGTTGTTGAACCCACACAGGATCCAAGAACAGTAGTCAGAGTTGTCGAACCCACACAGGATCCAGGAACAGTAGTCAGAGAGTAGCCAGCCACAGGGTTTCCACACAAAGCATGCTTGATTCCGGGAGCATCCACTCCCCAATCTAAGTTTTGATACATCAACTTCCATGAAATCCCAAGTTTATGTATCCAAAATATCCGTCCTTTCATAAGATACTCAATGTGACAGACGACACGTCAATCAGACACTCGGCTTGAGAGTTATTGGCATTTCCATTCTGAGGGCCCGGTGGGATGTACGTTCGATCCAACCGAACAATATACCAACTATGTCCAAACCTAGAGTGGGGTATACCAAATGAACCTACTTCCTCCAAGGTTTCTGTCGTTGTAGATGGTTTGTCAATTGGACGCCCGTAGCTCAAATTACAAGCAAAAGAGTGGAAAATAGGTCAAACGGGTCTAGGTCCGATCTGGCCCAGTCAGACCGACCCAGCCCGACCCAGGTCTAGACTAGGGTCCGACCCAGTCCGTGGGTCTAACCCAGTCCGCGAGGGCAGCCCGGCCCGTGGGGGTGGCCCGGCCCGCACTGGGTCTGACCCGTGCTAGGTCCGACCCGCGCTGGGTCCGGCCCACACTGGGTTCGGCCCGCGGTGGGCTCGGTTCGCACGAGGCTCGTGGCTAGTGGCCCATGGAGTCTGCCCTAGCCATGTCCAGGGGGGAGGCCAAGCCCCCCAAGAATCCCGAACATCTTAGTCGTTCAGTGGGGTTCAAAACTATCACCACGTGGTGCCAGTCTGTGTCACGTGGGACCCACGCGATGGGTCTCGCTCCTCCCGACTGGCCGAGCGGCCAGCCGCCTCCTACGCGGTGCAGTTACGCCATGCCTCCTCCGGTGCTGGTAGAGCCGGCAGCCAGTTCTTCATCACCACGGCCATGGTTGTGGCCCCCTTTTGCTCCACTGCATGGCACGGTTGTGTCGCGCCTTCCCCAGCAACCCAACGGCTCAAGCCTTCGATTTTCTTCGCAGCCGGCCTTGCACCAGCCGCCGCTGCACCGTCACGGCCCATCGGTCATGGGATACTCCTTCGGTGGCGCAATTGCGCCGCTTCCATCCATGCGGTGACGTTCATCGGTTCCATCCACCGGTGAACTTTCCGCAGGTCACCAGATGAGTTATGGTGGCCCGATTCTCGTTCCGGAAATAGTCGTGCACTCCTCAGAACATCGCCTTAATTCTGCAATCATTGTTGATGAAAAATATCTCAACCCAGACTCATGACGCAATTAGCGTCAAAATCCACAAATTAAGGCGGAGGGGTCGGGTCGTGTTCGTTCGGCATGCACCCTCTGTGTTAGAGTGATGGCATGTGTCTTCGATTCTTAATCCTTGAAATAAAATGAAGAACGTGCAATAATTAACATATCTTGAACCCCTACTTTTGTTCATTGTTCGTTGATGGAGTTTCGGGGAAGAAGACGGTGTTGTCATTGTTCGTCGTGTCCGCCACACACTTCCAATCCAAGCTCATGCGTCGGTTAGTTGATGACGATGTGGAGGGAATATCGGTTGAAGACATCCCATGACAAAGTGGGTTCTGAGGAAGAAAGTCGAAGACACTCCATGCCAGATTTCTTCGTTGGAAGAACACGTTCTTCGTTCTTCGTTGGCGATAGCTTTTCTCCCTAAGCTCTCTCCTTTCTCCCATGCTCCACCAAAATACAAATGCCAACCCAAAATAATGGATTAAGTTAATCTATTATTTAATTGTTGGCAGTAAATTCAAAAGGGGTGGATTAATTAAATGTGAAGTATTTGGCACATTAAGTGTTAGGGGAGTTGAAGAGGCTCCCCTAAACTTAATGGAAGGTGGAGGGTTTCTCCCCATTAAAGGGGAGTTTCAAGGGGGTTTAACCCTCGGTGATCCCCACCACAATAAACAAGAAGAGGAGGTTTAGACCTCAGGTGGGCCCCACCTCCATAACCTCTCATGGGAGGTTAAGGTGTGGTGGTCCCCACCTCCAACCTCTACATGGAGGTTTTAACCAACAAATAAAAATAAAGTTTACATGACCTTATTTTTATTTAATTCATTCACTAAAAACCCAAAAACTATCTTTCATTCTCGACCAACTACCATGGAAGTGAAAGTATTCTTAAGTGAATATTAGCGTTGTGAGTTCAACGGTGCCCTTGGATTTCAATTCCAAGAACTAGTTCAAAAGTTATAAAACCTGCTCCTACGTTTATTAAATGTACCTGAACAAAACTTTCGAAATAGATTCCTGGAACACCGGGCCTCAAAATCATGCGCCGTAAATTTTTTACAGACTCTTAAATTTCACATGTATTTAAAAAAATACATATAAATTATGGGTCTTTACATTCTTCCTACCTCATGGATTTATGTCCCCGTAATCTACAACTCGAACTAAGGGAATAAGTGGGGGTACTAAACACACATCTGAGCCTCCCGCTCCCATGTGCTCTCCTAGAGGTTCTCATGCTGCCAACGAACGCATACCAGAGGTATATACCTTCCATGAAGGACCCACTCCTGTCGATCCTCAATCTCCACTAGAACCTCTATAGTAGTTGCTTCATCGTCGACGTCCATCTCTCCATGGTCGATTATGTGAGAAGGGTCGTGCATGTACATTATCAGCTGGGATACATAGAAGATGTCATGCACCCGGTGCAACTGTGGTGGAAGAGATAAGTGGTATGCCACCTCATAGACTCTACTAAAGACCTAGAAAGGTCTGATGAATCTCGTGGATAACTTTCCGGCTCGGCCAAATCTTCATAGACCTCATTGAGGTGAGACCTTAAGAAAGACGTGGTTGTCATACTCGAACTCCAAAGGCATCTGTATCCTATCAGCATATGACTTCTGCCTGCTCTGTGCAGTCTTCATCTGCTCCTGGATGATCTGCACCTTCTCCGTAGTAGCTTGTACCATCTCTGGTCCCACCAGTACCAACTCTCATGGGTCAGTCCAGCACAAGGGTGATCTGCAAGGTCGCCTATATAACGCCTCAAAAGGTTCCATCCCTATAGTGGAGTGATATATGTTGTTGTATGAAAACTCCACTAAAGGTAAGTGATCCTCCCAGCTGCGACCGAAGTCGAGGACACAAGCACAGAGCATGTCCTCGAGGGTCTGAATGGTCCACTTAGTCTGGCCATCTGTCTGAGGATGGAAGGTGGTGCTCAGACGAAGCTGCATCCTGAAATCCTCCTACAAGCCCTTCCATAGTCGGTAATTAAATTTTGTGTCACGATTGGAGACAATAAAATAAGTTAATACATGTAGTATCATAATCTCCTGCACATAGAAGCATCCCAAGCTCTCTACTAAACCCTGCTCTCTGATCGGTAGGATATGGGCCGACTTGGTGAGTCGTTCAATGATCACCCAAATAGAGTCATGACCTCTGGATGTACGTGCAAGTCCTGTCATGAAATACATGGATATCCCATCCCACTTCCACTCTGGGACCTCTAAAGCCTGAACCAAGCCTGTTGGTACCTGATGCTCCGCCTTCACTTGCTGACAAGTGAGGCACCAAGAAAAAAACTCCGCAACTGCTTTCTTCATTCCTGGCCACCAGTGTTTTCATCGGATATCTTGGTACATCTTTGCCACTCTTGGATGTACCACTATAGGGGATGTGTGTAACTCCCTAAACACTTCCTTCTGAAGTGACACTGGTACCATGGTACGTCCTATGAAGATGATGACGTGCTCCCCACCTTCAGAAAATCTATCAGGTGCATGCCATGTGGATATCTGAGCATGTTGTGTCTCATAGTCAGTGTCCCCATGTTGTGCCTCCCTGACTCACTGAAGAAGTGTGGGAGTGACTATATGAGACTGAAGGAAGGATACTCCATCTCTATCCACAAAGGATATCTATAAGGCATCAAGCTGCTCTGTTGCCTCACCTAGTAGTTGTATACCAGATCTCCTGCTGAGTGCATCTGTAACAACGTTCTCCTTCCCAGGAGTATAGACTATCTCAAAGTCATAGTCCTGGAGGAACTCAAGCCAAAGTCATTGTCTGAGGTTCAAGTACTTCTGAGAGAAGATATACCTAAGACTCTTGTGATCAGAGTACATGGTAAAACGCTCACCCATCAGATAGTGTCACCATATCTTCAAAGCGAAGACCACTACTGCTAACTCCAGGTCATGGGTAGCATAGTTTTGCTCATGCTATCTCAACTGTCGTAAACCATAAGTGATCACTTCTCTCTCCAGCATCAATACACATCCGATTCTGGTCCCTGATGCATCTTAGTAAACTACGTACCCTACACATTCCTCTGGAAGCCTCAAGATGGGGGAACTAGTCATCATCTGCCTCACCTCCTGAAAGCTCTGCTGGCATCTCTCTGACAACACTAAGGGTTTTCCCTTCTTCGTCAACACTGATAGTGGTGTTGCAACTCTGGAGAAGTCTGGCACAAATCTCTGGTAGTATTTGGACAAACTTAGGAAACTCTGTACTTTCATCACACTCCTGGGTGGCTCCCAAGCAAGTAACACCTCAATCTTCGCTGGATCCGTTGCAACTCCAGCCTCTAAGATGACATGTCCTAGAAAGTGAACCTCTCAGATCCAGAACTGGCACTTCGAGAGCTTACCATAAAGCTGGTGCTCTCAGAGTGTGTCCAGTACTACCCATAAATGGTAGGCATGCTCCTCCTCAGTAGTCGAGTAAATCATAATGTCATCGATGAATACTATGACAAATCAATCGAGGTATGGATAAAAAATCATGTTCATGAGTCCCATAAACACTGCTGGAGTGTTGGTTATGCCAAAAGGCATAACCAAGAAATCATAGTGGTTGTACCGACATCTGAAGGTGGTATTTTTCACATCCTCATCTCAAACTATGAGCTGGTGATTGCCTGATATGAGGTTTATCTTCGAGAACCACTGTGCTTCCTTCAGCTGATCAAAGAGGTTGTCAATCCTCGAGAGTGGGTACTTGTTCTTCACGGTCACCTGGTTCAGGCGACAGTAGTCGACACAAAGCCTCAAGCTCCCATCTTCCTTCTTGGTGAACAGAATTGGGGTTTCCCAGGGAGAAACACTAGGCCGGATGAATCCCTTCCCATGCAAGTCCTCTAGCTGTACAGGCATCTCGCGAAGCTCCGCGGGAGCCATCCGATATGCTGGAGTAGATATTGGTGTCATCTCGGGGTACAGGTCAATGTAAAAGTCTACCTATCTATGAGGTTTTAGACCTTGGACATCATTAGGGAAAACATCCACATACTGGTCCACCACTACAGGATAGCTCGGACTCTCCATGTCAACTGCTCCGAGGGTAAGGAAGGCCAACTGATGAGTGATTGGTTGAACCCTCCTCTGAGTAAGTTAGTCATGTGCTGAAAAGGCTCCCTTCTAGTCGGTGAAGGTAAAACTGGTCCCACCCATGCAGACACACCACACTTTGTACCTAATACAGTTGACCTGAGAATGGACTGTAGATAACAAGTCCATACCCAAGATGACGTCGTAAGGATTCGACGTCGCTACTAAGAGATCTCAGTCAAATATCTCACCTCCTAGAGTAATCTCACACTACCGGAACCAGTGCATAATCGTCTAATCTCCTCCCATAGGAGTCTCTAGTCGTAAGGATCAAGCCAACGACTCCCTCAGAATCTCCAATCTTTGAACGAGGGTGGTGGTAATGAAAGAGTGACTGGAACCTGTGTCTATAAGAACTACAGCTATGGTGGAGTAGACATAGATTGTACCTCAAATCATCTTCAAAGAACCATGGTCGTAAGCCTTAGCTACCTGGATCTGAGCTATCTCCTATCCACCTGCTCTCTGCGGTCGGGGTGGACCTCCTTGTGGTGGTGGTGGTAACACTTCGTAATGTCTTCCACCACTAGCTGCATGACCAGCTCCTCTGCTACGTCCGCCTGCACCCTACGGATCGCCTCAATCAAACCTCTGCCTCTACCTAGGAGGTCCCTCAACTATATGTTGATCATCCAAATGGCAGGTCGGACAGTCACGAGCCATGTGACCCTGCCCGCCGCATGTGAAACACTGCCCATTCCTCGAATGACTGGCTCTGTCTTGTGTGCCTCACAGAACTGAACTCGTGTCTTGAGGTCGTCCACCGGATGGTCTAGTCTACTTGGATCTCTACAACATCTGTCTGCTACCAGCTACAGAATACTCCGCTACGGGACACCCGGTGGTGGGTCTCGCTACTGGTGACTTCTCAGCAAGTAAACTCTCCACTGAGAGGGATTTCTCTAGCACCCCCACCTATGTCGGGATGCTGAGTGAGATCATCAAAGCCCTGATCTCTCGCCTAAGCCCCTACTCGAAGGTCCGGGCCCTGAAGAATGGGTCTCGCACCATATATGTGGAGTAGCGCGAGAGGTCGGTGAACCTCACTGAGTGTTGTTCCATTGTCATGTTGCCCTACTGAAGATGAAGTATCTCCTGTATCTACACTACACGTAGGGTGGCTGGGACAAACTCCGCCTGAAATAGGATCTCGAAGTATTCCTAGAGAAGTGTCGCCTCGTCATGCACCTGGAGCATTAGGCTCCACCATCTGCCTACTACTGCCTAAAGGAGACTCACAGAAAGGATCACCATAAGGTCGGCTGGTCTCCCTACCAGTCTGAAGACTCTCACTATAGCCTCCATCCAATCCTCTGCTGCCTGTGGGTCCATCTCACCCCTGAACTTGGGTGGCCTCTGGAGCTGGAACTCATGAAACATGCTCAGGTGGCATGCACCCTCTGTTGTTGGGGCAGGTGGCATTGGTGGCCCAACAGGTAGGGGTACCGCTGGTGCCTCCGCTGTGATAGGGCCCTGCACTGAGGCCTCGTCGCTCGGTGGGATTCCATCTCATAAATCCTGGAACCCTGGCTGGTTGTCTGCCTGGGGCCATCCTGAAAGGAAACATGTGCGCCACAGTTAAAATATTATACCTTGTGAGCTGACTCAAAGAAAACTTTTGAAAACACACACGCAGTCAGTGTTTTCATGCACTGAGTTAGAAATCAGAAGTCATGGTCCTGGTGTATGGATACATCAGCCGTCGCACCAACACTGGACTCCTTGAACTGAAAACTACACTCACTGCACTTAACACTATTTCTTCATAGAAAAGAAAGATCAGAGTCCTGAGTTCTGTAGTAGAACCAACTCCTCTGATACCAATTTTTCACGACCCGTCCCCCGGGGCCGGTTTCGTGACTACCCTAAACCCTCCTTCCATAGTCCAAGGGATGGTTACTAGCACCAAAGGCATAAATCCCTAAAACTGGGAAGGCATTGCCTTTATAACCTGAAAATGCACACAACAGAGTACAAGTTGGAAGCAAAACACTAAGTAAAACTGTATAACAAAAGAGTGCTAAAAAGTAAAAGGGGCTAGAAATACAGGCTCAATTGTAAAGTACAAGAAAGAGAAAGTAAAAGTACAGGAAAATGGGAAAATAGATCATTGATCGTCCACCAAGAAATCCTACCTAAAGGGTAGGTACTGATAACCTCCACAGCACTCCATGTCTGTCTGTCTCCTCTGTGTACCGTCACGCCATGTGGTCCACCTCCGGGTACTGTCCAGTCCTGGTACACTCAGCCTCGGTTAGCATTGTCCATCATCTGCATCCAACACAATGAGTTGCGGGCATAGCCCATGCAAGGGTGAGTATAAAGACACATAGTAGGGACCTTGATACCCTCAAGGTCTCACAAAATCCAACAAGGATAAACCACAAGGTAGGAAATCAACAGTTAACCACACTTAGGTATATTCTCATACATATACCTAAGTTATCAAGTAATCCATCTCAATCATGAGGTAGAAACAAAATTCACTGAGTTAGCTCACATAGGTATACAACTTGTGTAGATATTTAGAGTTGATTAGATGTAGCCACTAAATCATCTATTCTATCGAACCCACACAGGATCCTAGTACAGAAATCAGAGCTGTCAAACCCATACAGGATCCAAGAACAATAGTCAGAGTTATCAAACCCACACAGGATCCAGGGACAGTAGTCAGAGTTGTCGAACCCACACAGGATCCAGGAACAGTAGTCAGAGCTGTCGAACCCATATAGGATCCAAGAACAGTAGTCAGAGCTGTCGAACCCACACAGGATCCAGGGACAGTAGTCAGAGCTATCGAACCCACACAAGATCCAGGAATAGTAGTCAGAGCTGTCGAACCCACACAGGATCTAGGAACAGTAGTCAGAGCTGTCAAATCCACACAGGATCCAAGAACAGCATTCAGAGCTATTGAACCCACACAGGATCTAGGAACAGTAGTTAGAGAGTATCCAGACACAGGGTTTCCACAAAAAGCATGCTTGATTCTGGGAGGGTCCGCTCCTCAATTCAAGTGTTGATACATCAACTTCCACAAAGTCCCAAGTTGATCTTTCCAAAAGATCTGTCATGTCATAAGATACGCAACGCGATAGATGGAACGTCAATCAGACGCCCGGTCTGAGAGTTATTGGCATTTCCATTCTGAGGGCCCGGTTAGATTTACGTTCAATCCAACCCAGTCGTACCCCAACTGTGTTCAAACCTTGAGTGAGGTGTACCAAATGAACCATCTTTCCCCAAGGTTTCCTTCACCACTGACGATTTTTCAATCGGATGCTCGTAGCTCAAGTTACAAGGAAAAGAGTGGAAAATAGGTCAAATGGGTTCGGGTCTGGTCTGGCCCAGTCGGACCGACCCGGCCCAACCCAGGTCTGGACTAGGGTTTGACCCGGTCTACGGGTTTGACCCAGTCCTTGAGGGCAGCCAAACCCGTGGGGGCGGCCTGATCCGCGAGGGGTCCGGCCCGTACTGGGTCCGACCCATGCTGGATCCGGCCCGTGCTAGGCTCGGCCCGCGCGGGGCCCATGGCTGGTGGCCCATTGGGTCCACCCTAGCCGCATCCAGGGGGAGTCTGTGCACCTTGGAATCCCGAACAGCTTATCCATTCAGGGGGGTTCAAAACCGGCACCAAATGGCACCAGTCCATGTCACGCGGGACCCACGCGATGGGTCCCGCTCCTCCCGACTGGCTGAGCGGCCAGCCGCCTCCTATGCAATGTAGTTGCGTCATGCCTCCTCTAACGCTGATAGAGCTGGCTGCCCGTCCTTCATCGCCACGGCCAAGTTCGCGGCCCCCTTTTGCTCCACCGCGCCTTCCCCGGCAACCCGGCGGCTTGAGCCACTGGTTTTCTTTGTGGTCGGCCGCCGCTACACCATCACGGCCCATCAGTTGTGGGCTACTCCTTTAGTGGCATGGTTGCACTGCCCCCGTCCACGCAGTGACATTCGTCGGTTCCATCCGCCATCAAACTTTCCGCAGGTCACTACACGAGTTCTGGTAGCCCGATTCTCGTTCCGGTAGCAGCCGCACACTCCTCAGGATGTCACCCTCGATCCGCAATCATTGTTGATGAAAAATCGCTCAACCCGGACTCATGCCGTGATTAACATCAAAATTCACAAAGTAAGGTGGAGGGGTCAGGTCGTGTTCGTTCGGCCTGCACCCTCCGTGTTAGAGTGATAGCATGCAGCTTCGATTCTTAATCCTTGAAGTAAAATGAAGAACGTGCAATAATTAACAAAGCTTGAACCCCTACCTTTGTTCGTTGTTTGTTGACGGATTCATGGGGAAGAAGACAGTGTTGTCGTCGTTAGTCACGTCCACCATGTACTTCCAATCCAAGCTCGTGCGTCGGTTCGTTGACGGCGATGAGGAGGGAAGATCGATCGAAGACGTCCCACGTCAAAGGGGGTTATGAGGAAGAAAGTAGAAGATGATCCACACTGGCATTCTTCGTTGGAAGAACGTGTTCTTTGTTCTTCATTGGCGAGAGCTTTTCTCCCTAAGCTCTCTCCTTTCTCCCCAAGCTTCACTAAAAGACAAATACCAACCCAAAATAATGGATTAAGTTGATCTATTATTTAATTGTTGGCACTAAATTTAAAATGGGTGGATTAATTAAATTTGATGGATTTGACACATTAAGTGTTATGGGAGTTGAAGAGGCTCCTCTGCACTTAATGGAAGGGTTAGGGTTTCTCCCCATTAAAGGGGATTTTCAAGGGGGTTTAACCGCAGGTGGTCCCCACCACAATAAACAAGAATATGAGGTTTAGACCTCGGGTGGGCCCCACCTCCATAACCTCTCATGGGAGGTTAAGGTGTGGTGGTCCCCACCTCCAACCTCCACATGGAGGTTTTAACCAACTAATAAAAATAAAGTTTACACAACCTTATTTTTATTTAATTTATTCCCTAAAAACCCAAAACCTAACTTTTATTCTCAACTAACTGTCATCGAGGTGAAAGTCTTCTTAAGCGAATACCAGCACTATGAGATCAACAGTGCCCTCGGATTTCAATTCCGAGCACTGGTTCAAAAGTTATAAAACCCCACTCATACATTTACTGAATATACCCAAAAAAACTTCAGAAATTGATTCCAAGCACACCGGGCCTCAGAATCATGCGCCGTAAATTTTCGCAAACTCGTAAAATTCCCATGTATTTAAAAAAAATCCAAGGAAATTCTGGGTCTTTACATTTATACAAACTGTTCTCAAACCATGTAAAATGACACTGAAATTTTATAGTTCTATATCACATGGTTAGTATGAATCATGAACGTAAACCGTGTTCCTAGCTTATTTTCTCCAAATCTCCAAATTCTCAAACCTTGTTTCCCTTAAGCCTCTTAAACCTCACAAAATACAAACCAAACTAAAAAATTGAACATACATATAAGCTAGAGGGGGTCAAAATTATCCCCACGATAAAATATTTCTATCCCTATAAAGTCTCAATATTACAAAACTGAGAAAATATAAGGACATTATTGCATCATCAAGGAATTTCACTCCCATGTCTAATGGATGTACCTACCACATTTATATATCACTTGAACCAATGGGATCATATTTCCATATAGAACCTTATCTTATCAGTACACTATCTAAACAAGTCTTTCAACCACTAAGGTTTTGGGTTTAATCTCAATATCCTTCCGCTCTAACATGTTGGATGGATCTAACTAATACTTATTCAACTAGGAATCATGTAACATGTCATGGATAGAATTCAAATAAGTAGGTAATTCTAAATGATAATCCACCTTCCCCGTATACTCTATAATATAAAATAGTTCAATATAAAAATGTGTTAACTTGCCATACTTTCCCAATAATATATGTCCTAATTGAGGTAAAAATCTGAGGAAAATCTTATCACCTACCTCAATGACCAATGGAAGATGACACCGATTGACATAGGATTTCTGATGACTCCAATCCATCACTAACATCTTCTATATTAGCTTCACAATTTCCATCATCACTTTAAAAATGATCATTCTAACCAAGGATCATACTCCAACCTCTATACAATAGATAGTAAACATGCAATTCCTCCCATAAAACACCTTAAAAGGTTCCATATAGATCAATGTATAGCGAACAGACCCTATAAATTCTAGATCTGGTGTGTGATACCACTACATTGTAATAAGTTACAATAAACTGCAACCCAAAGTACCAAATAGTTTAGTAGTCTTTGAAAACTAGATACATACATGAGTATTATATTACAAATGAATAAAAAAACTACAGCATAATTTTTTTCTTTCTAGGATAAATTAATTCCATCTAGTGTATCCTTTCATATCTTCCTTAGTAAACTTTAGGGAATATTTGGGAAAGGAAACATAATAAGGGTGAGCTCAAATTCTTAGTAAGTGTAAAGTACAGCAGAAGCAATAATGAATCAATGATAATAATCAATATGGAAAGCTAAATAATTGATAACACATTTCATGTAATCAATAACTAAAGGTAGAAACCTTTTTAATTTGAACAACTAATTTTTCTCATGAGAACTTGTTGATGCATCGAGGGGATATATAAATTCTAGTCCCCACTCATCACTTCCTATCCATATCATTTCACATATCGTGTAATCGATTTAATTAAAAAAAATATTCCTTATAAAATATCTGTATTGAATAAAAAATAAAGATTTATCAATATTTCCCCCGATAATAAAATAATTTTCAAAGTAACACTATATATAAGAATTATATAAGGTTTAGTCAATAAATATATCCATGATAAATGATATTGATAATTAGGGGAAATTAAATGTTCAATGATTAGTGGGAATAGAATATTTCAATGGGACTTAACAAAGAAATAAATGAAGTGAATATAAACACTATCCTTGGCCAAATCAATCAAAAACCACACAAAGGAAGAATAAGGATGGTTTCAATAAAATTTATATAAAGTAGAGTAAAAATAAATTTTATTTTATCATTGATGAAATAAGAAAAGAATTTTAAAGCATTCTTGGGGAAAATATCCTTTAGTTTTAAAAAACCTTTTGAAAAACCTTTTCTTTGAAAATCAATTTTCAAAACATAAATTTTTTTGTAAAGGGTTAAATTCCGTTGATAAATAATTTTGAAAATGTTAAAATCATTTTTGAAAACATTTTTATTAAAATTTTTATTTAGAATAAAAAAGGTTCTCTGACTAAAGAGAGAAACGAAGATGGGTTTTCTTATAAACATTTTCTAAAACATTTTGAGTACCAAAGAGTGGTTAAAGGGTATTATTACCTAAAAAAGGTCATTAATAACTATAAGATAATGAAATTAAAATTTTTATTGAACAATGATCATATAAATTCCTTTAATTTAATTTCAATAATAAAAAATTTCAATTTAAATGAGATTGTGAAATAAACCCTTAAAATGATCATAACATTAAAGTGAGAATTAATCAATGAATTAATTATGTGTATCAACTATAAATAAAAATAAAATAATTTTAAATAAATAAGTAGTTATTAAAATTCATTATGAACATAAACACATAATATTAATGATAACAAGAAAGTAATATAACCCAATGAAAAGGAATTGAGTCATGAAATTTCTTTACCACTTGGTAATTTTAAGTTCAAATCCACTTAGATAAAATAATTAAAATTGAAATTAAATATACCATGAATTATTAATTATTCATGATATTATATTTCAAATTTCAAGTATTTACACCATATATAATAAATTATGTGCATGACGATAAAGTGTTCCTTAAAGAATGGAAATTGAGTTGAAGTCCCTAACCACTTGGTAACTTTTAAATCATAATCCTAATGAAATAAATAACTTAAAATTAAATTTTAAATACCACTAATATAAATTTTTTCATGATTTTAAATACAATATTTTTAGTATATACACCACAAAAAATAAATAAGTGGTGAAAATGGTGTTTACCTCACGGAAAGAAAAGTGAGACAAAAATCCCTTACCTTGTGTTTCCTTTTGAGTGAACATACTTTAACATCATGTATAATGGTTTTAAGTATTTTAATAACTTATACCATAAACATAATAATATTTATAATATCATATATTAACTTCTTATAATATCTTATTACCCTTTTTCTTACAATCTTTAATTATTTTCACTATTTTAGGTGTTAATTTCCTAGTTTCTCGAGTAAGTTTTTGACTTGTTATTTTTGTTCCTCTTACATCGATCATGATTTCATCATATAAATAATTTAAATCATGATTTAATTATAATATATATATTTATTATATAATTATTTATAATAATACATAATATTTATAGATAGGAAATGAAATTCACCATTTATGGAGATGGTAGGTTTTACATACATGTGAACACTGCTTTCATTTCTTTGTTGTATTAAAAGAATGAAAAGTAAATGATATATATGTATATTTATATTATAATTATATAATCATATTCATGTAATATATGTCACATATGTTTATTAAAATTATCTTTTATACATTTCATGTATAGAATTAATGAATCACATCGCTTTGAGAAGGTTATAATCCACACTTCCACAAACGATGTTATCATATTCCCACAAAATGAAAAAAAATAAAGTTATGTGTTATATAGAAATTAAAAAGAAAAAATACATTATAAATATAATATATATTATATATAAATATTTTTTACATCATAATAACCAACCATAATATGTGTTGAAGTAAAAAATAAACAATCATCATTTCACGAGGCGGTAGTTCACCGTACATGAAAGGCAAGTTCGTTACCCATTATATGTAATTTTGTGTAATTTTAGGTATAACCATTTGAATAAAAACATATCAGTATATTTATGATACTTATATTATTATATAATCATGTAATAAGAATATTTTAGGGGTGGATAATGAGATAAAATGAATGTGATCATTGAAGAATGTTACCTCGTTTCTGATAACTCCTTCATGGTTTATACCAAAGACTTCCTTGGTTTGATTTCTGCCTAAATATATGATTATATTTTTAGGTTATTTATATTGTGATATTATTTTATCATAGTTTAGGTGATCTAAATGGATTTATATGTGTGAATAAGTGGGAGGTTTGAGTGCCTTTTTATAGTGGAGGACGAGTGGGATTCTTGTAAATTTTTGAAGAGAGGATTTCACCCATGTTCTTTCCAAGTAAAGTGTATATAATAATGAACCAAATTATAGAAAATGTATTATAGGGTCTAAATATGTACTGAAAATATCTTTTTTACAAGTTTATAGGTCATTTTATTTTTTAAGTTTAAGGTTTAGTCACTTATTAAGCTAATTTTTCTCTTAATCGTTGTAATTAATTTTAATCACTTTTACAAATATTTTTTTCAAAAATATAATTTAAACTTATTAGAAATTATAAATTATTATAATTACAAATATGGAATCCATTTTTCAAAATTAAAATCATGGAAATGGCTGAAATTAATTTAAAATTAATCCCATAGATGGGATGATAATGTGGGGTTTTAAAGTAAAAATATTCAAAAGTTTGCTAAGTTTTTATATCCAATTTCAAAGTAAAATTAATTAAACTGACATAAATTGTATTAATATATTTAAAATTGATATCAATAAGATTTAAAACCAATAAAAATTTTAATTTAACCTCATAAATAAATTATACAAAAAAAATTTGAATTAAAATTCAGTGTTTTTCATTATTCATCAAAAAATGAAACTTCATAGAAAAATATCAAAAATTCACCCTAATATAATTTTGATATTTCTATTTCATAAATCAATTTTATTTTGACATATAAATTTTATAAAGGTTCCAGAAAAATTTAAAAATAGTTTCTCCATTAAAAGATGATAAAACTATCTTTATAAAAATATAGGTTTTATGCGTAAAATCGGGTTTGTTCTTATCTTATGCCTATAAAATCTATTGGATGAATGTAAAAAAATATTTTATTAAATATATAACATATATATTTAGTTAATATCATTATATAATTTTAATTAATTTAATTTATGAAGAAAACATTCCTTTGGGGGTATAAAAATATTTCATTTATATTCAATCGGTTTATATTTTCATTTCAAATTAATTGGTAACCAATAAATTCATCTTATATTTTTATAGACCATATATTTTCATAATCTAGTTAATAATATTCATAAATTCTAATTTAATGTATATTTTATATCTTATTATACTAAATAATAATTTTTTATTAATATATTGTTGTTTGGTAAAACATGGTCTTGCGTGTAACACAAGCTATCGAAAAAAAAAATCTTTGTTTCGTTTAACACAAGATAAATCGGTATTATGTGCATTGACAGTAATATCATAGATTCAATTTATTTAAAATAGTAAATATATTTTAATATCTTGGGATATTATTTTCCCTTACGCTCTTGGTTTCACATGTCATAAACGCTATCAAAAACAATGTTCTTACTTTAGAATTTTAGGGCATTACATTCTCCTCACCTTAAATAAATTACCTCCTCATAATTTAGACTCAGCCTCGATAATAGATTGTTTGATATTTCCTTTGTTTAAATCCCACATCATGAGAAGTTTTCATAAAGTGTCCTCTAAAAAAGAGAGAATGGGAAGTACTAAGGTAACATGGACAAACATATAACTAGGTTTATACATAAGATAACATTAGTAGAAAGTGGAGATACTTACACGGAGGAAAATCATAAATGTTTATAGTGAGTTATTGAGGTCATCAATCACAAAAAATTGAATAATAATTTTAAATTTTATGGTCTCAAAGTCATAAATTGGTGATTATTTAGAAGACCATCAGTTCAACAAAAATTATGGCATTATGAAAACATTTTTTTGATCATTTTCCTACTATTCATTAATTCTTTTAGTGCCTAAGAATATAAGGAAATATACTTAATTGAAATATTTATATACAAAAAACATCCTTTTGTGATTTTATCAATTTATAATTAATATATTACTTCAATAAATGTATATCCAAAAATTAACATTGATACCTAAAGCACTAAAATACACTTTTAACATATTGTAAGGCGCACAAAAGAGTGACATGTCTTTTTATTTATCTCTAACTATTCTCTAAATAAAATATGGTTAATAAAATAATCTCTAAACCTAAAAACTAATACTTCTAGTTCACCATTAATATTTATTCATCAATTTTTTTAACTAAAATAATAATAAATCAACTAGGACATTACATAGGTCAGTGGTTGGAATTAAACCCTTTTTGTCTTTTGGTCATGGGTTTAAGTATTGTGGCCTTACCGAGCTTGATGGTTATATAGTTTTCCTTTTCTAAAACCATATTAATATAATTTACAAAATAAATATGATGGAAATCCATAAAATTTAATCATTAAATATAATTTTAACTTTTGTTTTTAATACAACCCCAATACATAAATACATCATCCATTTATTTCCAAATATTTTCTTCCTTAGTCTAGAGTTTATCCTTTATAAGATGGAATTTACTAAAACCAAAAACCATAGTGTGAGAATCAATTATCATATTGGAAAAATGATATAATCATTTTTAGGATGTCTAAATCATTACACATTATTTTCAATATAACACACCTCAGGTTTAACCTAGGTCATTCATTGTCATTATCTATTCAAATACTTCATAATGGTTTGTAAAGAAAATTTTAATTATCCTAATAATATCCCCCATGAGTGTAAAACTAGGTGCGCAATAAGGCCTATTGTTTTGTACCATGTTACGTTTGGGTCAAACCAATGAAACTTTTCAAAGTTTTTACTCCTAGGTGCATCTGTGTCAAAACCACATCCACTTGTAGTATCCAAACAGGGATGTATTTTTAGGAAGACCCACATAATATTTACCTTACCAAAATTCTAGGATGTTCTTCTATAATTATCCTCAAATTTTATCTTAGGGTTACATTCCCTGATCTATGTTTTCCTAAATCTAGTTTACAAGGTTACTATTAAACTTACTCTGATACCAAATATAGTAACCTGACCCCAGAAAGATCGGAGTCGATGTTATGCTACCAATAAATTGGAATAATATACAAATAAATTTTTTCCCAAAGGACCAAACAATTTAGTAGTCTTCATAAAATATATACATAAACAAGTCTTGTATTGCAAATGAATACACAATTTGAAACATAATTTTTTTTCTTTTAGGGATAACATTATTCCATCTAGCATATCCTTTTATATCTTTATTAATAAACTTTAAGGAATCATGGGCAAAGGAAACATAATAATGTTGATATAAGATACTCGGTAAGGTTAAAGTACAGTGGAAGCAATAATTAATTAATGAAAATAATCAATATGGAAAGGTAAATAACTGATAACACATACTATTTAATCAATAACTGATAAGGAAGTGAGTAAATAATATTTCATGATAAATAACTGAAAACACATTCCATTCAAATAAATAGATAATTCATAATAAATATAAAAATGTAATAAAATGAAAACACATGCCATTTAATCAATAAAATGAGAATTAAATACATCAATATACTTTTTCATAGTGAAATTCTCATGTATAATAAATATTGAATTAAAATAAAGGTAACACTTAATTGTTAGATGTCATGTATGAGGCACATGAAAACCTATACTATCAAGACCTTGCATAAGATAGTTTAAAACTATAGGTAGAAACAAATTTAATTTTTATAACTAATTTGTCTCATGAAAAACTATCAATGCATCAAGGGGATATATAAAGTCCAGGTCCCACTCATCACTACTGATCCAAATCATTCCTCATATCTAGTAATTGATTTAATTAATAAACAATATTCTATATCAAATATCTATATTTAATAAAGAATACAGATTTACCAATATTTCCCCAGATAATAAAATAACTGTCAAAGTAACACCATATGTAGAAATGATATATGATTTAGGAAATAAACATATCCATGATAAATGATATGAATAATTAGGGGAAATTCAATGTTCAGTGATCATAGGGAATTGAATATTTCAAGGGGACTTAAAAAATGAATCAAGAAAGTAAATGTAAATACTATCCTTGTCCAAATAAATCAAAAACAATCCATAAGAAGAATAAGTATGGTATCAATACAATATATCCCAAGTGAAGTAAAAATAAGGGGTTGTTTTCATTGATGATATAAAAAAGTACATTAAAACGTTATTGAGGAAAATATCCTTTTGTTTTAAAACAAACCTTTTGAAAAACATTTTCTTTGAAAAGAACTTTAAAAAAATAATTTTTTTTGTAAATGGTGAAAATTAATTTGATAAATAATATTTAAAAGGTTAAAAAAAATTGAAATTTTTTTTATAAAATAGGTTTTTTAGAAGAAAACAGGTTCTCTGAATAAAGAGATAAATGAAGTCGAGTTTTCTTAAAAACAGTTTCTAAAACATTTCGAGTACCAAAGAGTGGGGAAATGATACTATTACTTGAAAAGGATCATTAATAACCAGAATAGAATAAAATTAAATTGTTTATTAAACAATTATCTTATAAATTCCTTTAATGGAATTTCAAGAATAAAAAATCTCCATTAGAATGAGATTGTGAAAAAACCCTTAAAATGAACATAATGTTGAAGTGAGAATTGATCAATGGATTGATTATTTGTATCAATAGTAAATCCACATAAAATAAGTATAAATACATAAATAGGTATTCAAATTAAGTATACACATAATATTATAATATTAATGGAAGTTAGGAAGTAATATAACCCAATGAAAAGGAATTGAGTTATGAAATTTCTTTACCACTTGGTAATTTTAAGTTTAAATCCCATTAGGTGAAATAATTCAAATTGAAATTAAAAATACCATGAAGAATGAATTATTCATGCTATTATATGTCAAATTGGTAGTATGTACACCATATATAAGAAATTAGGTGCACGATAATAAAGTATGACTCAAATAATGAAAATTAAGACGAAGTCCCTAACCACTTGGTAAATTTTAAATCATAAGCCCCAAAAAATAAATAACTTCAAATGAAATTTTAAATACAATGAAGATAAATTTATTCATGATATGAAATGAAATATGGTTAGTATATACACCACACAAAATAAATAAGTGGTGAAAATGGTGTATGCCTTATGGAAAGAAAAGTGAGACAAGAATCTCTTACCTTGCATTTTATTTTGGTTGAACGTCATTTAACCTCTTGTATAATGGTTTTAAGAGTGTTACTAACTTATACCATAACCACACTCATATTTATAATATCATATATTAACTTCTTATAATATCTCATTACTCGTTTGTTAACAATATTTTATTATTTTCACTATTTACAGTGTTAATTTCCTAGTTTCTCAGGTAATTTTTTGACTTGTTACACTACCTCAAATAAGGGTAAGGGATGTGCCTAATTTTATCAGCACTAATAAAAAAGAACTGATAAAATCCTCACCTTTATCATCACTAGATAAAATTATTGATAAAGATAGCGTTTATCAGTGCTAAAAAAAGCACTAATAAATGTGTATCCTTTATTAGTGCTTTTTTAGCACTAATAAAGGTTATATTTATCAGCACTATTCTTAGTAATGGTAAAATATTTTAATAAAAAATATTATTAATTTATATAAATTTATTATATTTATATTCAAAAATAATGTTTACTTATATACATTAATTAAAAACAAAAGTTTATAATTATTTTAAATATGGTAGATTAATATATATGTTTTTCATAATTCAAATATATATATATATAAGGTTTTTAAAAAATTATTTATAATAATTTAAATAAATATATTTATATTTAAGTAATTAGAAAATTATAATAAATGCTTTAAAATAATAAATATATTTATTGTATTTATACTTATATATTTATAATTATATATATAAATACTTTTTAAATATATTTATTTATAATTATAATTATAAATAATTATATATATATTTAAATTAATATTTTTCTACAATGAATTATGTCAATAAATATATATATCTCATGAGATAATGATGATATTCATGGACATGTTTATGTTCATATATTGATATGTGTGAGTATAATTGACATTAGTTATGATCATATGTTTATTTGTGGGCATGATTGGGTTTCTATATATGTTCTAATTGTTAGATTACCTATTCTTATGATGGCACATGCATATGTTATGTATTCATGACTCATGAAATGTTCATTTATGCATTGTGACCCTTATTATTCATGCTTCTATTTATGTGATGACTCATTTTTTATGATTTATACTTTTCATTCATGTTATACCCATGAACTTATTTATATAGCAAGTATTATAACAGCTCGGGTATTATAGCATCATTATTCACTGGTGGGCCTTTGGGTCAAAATATGGGATTATGGGCCATGTATTGGGTTTTCATGCCCACTGGGCCTACAGTCCATGTAATGGGCTTTATGTTCATTGGGCCCATGGGTCATGTACTGAATAAATAGGGCTTGATTGGTGGGTATCCCCTTCGGGGGGCTATGGCCTGCCTTTTTAGCCTGTATGTGAGGTGTGTGTGTGTTTAATTGTAATTATACCCCAAATCACCTTATATATATATAAACATTTATTTATTTATTCATAATTATAATTATAAATAATTAAATATATATTTAAATAATTATAAAATTACAATAAATACATTTATTATAATTTTATAAATATATACATTTATGTATTAATAAATATATTTATTTATAATTATAAATATAATTATATATATTTTTAAATAATTATAAAATTATAATAAATATATTTGTTATATTTATAATTTTATAAATATATATAATTATATTAATATATATATTTATAAATATATATAATTATATTAATATATATATTTATAAATATATAAAAATATTTATAAATATATTCCAATATTTATAAATATATACAACTATTTATAAATATATATAAAAATTTATAAATATATTTATTATATATATAATTATAAATAAATATTTATTTTTTTATAATTATAATTATAAATATATATATATATATAATTTTAATTATAAATAAATATATATATTTAAAAAATTATAAAATTACAATAAATACATTTATTATAATGTTATAAATATATATATTTATATATTAATAAATAAGTAAATATATAAAAATATATTTATAATTATATATAAATATTTATAAATATATTTATTTATAATTATAAATATAAATATATATATATATATACATATATATTAAAATAATTATAAAATTATAATAAATATATTTATTATATTTATAAATATATAAAAATATTGTTTTTGAAAGGTTCGAGGCTTGATGACCCCTTTATTTAATAAAAAAGATATAAGTATAATGGAGGAACATGAAAGCATAAAACATCCAAAAGAAAAACAAAAAAAACAATGAACACTCATGTAGCTCGAGAGCGAGTACTCATGTTGTGGTGAGAGGAGCACCCACCCCTACCACAAGGGTGTCGACACCTCCTCCATGTTTTCACCTAAAGATATAGTCCTTATCCATCATCCAGAAGTCCAACATCCATGATTTCCTTCATATTATTCCCTCTAAGTGCATGATCACTGCCTTGACCATCCTCCTCACTACTTCCGGATGTAAGTAAATCAAAGGAAATATGCGTACTGACCTTTAAAATCATTTTTCCTTCACCGTTTGAATCTTGGAAAGTGTTATTGATGTAGAAGTGGTTGAATAATTAATTCCCCAATCCTTAGAAATTGTAGAACCCAAGCTAAATACTGGTTCGAGCAATGTATCAGTATGGGTTTGCAATCCAACTGAATCATGTTAAATGGCTATCAGCAGCTCTCATAGGGAATTAAAAAGTCTTGTAATGTAATCAATATCCCTTATAAATGTGAATTTAACAATGTCATTACTCTTGACATGGGAAAAATTAAAAACAACACCATTTTGGGAATTACAGCCAGCATCCTCATGCATTCAATCATTCATCTTTAGAAGGTTATGATTATTCAGAATTGGCATCTCTATCATAACATCATCAACTTTATTCCCCAAAATATAAGATCCTAGAGATTCATTAAGACCAAGAGTAGTAACTAGATAGACTATATATTTTACAATAGTAAGTGAAGAGCAAGCCTTTTTATAAGGTGGTGACACCCTTTCATTCATTTTTTCAAGGGCAGATAAGCTTTGTTTATGAAATTGAAAGATAAGAGTCAAATTGGGTATAGAATTCCTTGAATAATTGACCTCAATTATTACGTTACCTTTTTGGTTCCTTGAAGAAATTATTGTTTGTTCTTTCCAGAATTTTAAGTCAACCTCTACCTATGCTTCATACTCCTTAATAACAAGGCTGACCTCAGATTCTTCTCCAGTAGATTCTTCTATAATTCCCCTAGATAATTCCTCCTTAAAATAGACTCGATCAATAGATAAGAGAGGTTCCTCAGTATTATTAGTCCAGTATTTTGTCTTATGTATCTTTGAATCAAGAACACCAGAATCTTTAACCATTTAAGGAGTAGAAACAAGCTTGGTATCTATACATCCATCCTTCAATGTGTTGTAAGCAGGAACAAAACTTTGAGAGCCCCATAAAAGTCTATAAACCTTTATCAGTGCTAAATAATAGCTAATAAAACGTGTCTTTATCAGCACTATAATTTTAGTTCTGATAAATATGATTTTTGTTATCATTTTTTAGCACTGATAAAGGGTAAACTTCATCCGTGTTAAAAAAGTGCCGATAAAGGTTCATTTTATCAGCATTTTATATTTTAGTGCTAATAAAACTTACCTTTGTCATCACTTTTTGGATAGCATTGATAAAAGTGTTACCTAATTTTATAAAAGAACCCTAATAAGAGGCTTCTCTCTCACACACCTTCAAGATTTCATGGAACCCTACTTCTATCATGTCGCCACTCTCGCCACTGCTCTTATCACCACTCTCATTGCCACTCTCACTACCACTCTCGTTGCCACTCTCACCACATCTCTCTCCATCACTGCTCTCACCACCTATCTTACCACAACTTCTCTCACCAACTCTCTCACTACCACTACTCTCGTCATCACCTCTCTCACTATCACAACTCTCGCCACCCCTCTCACCATCGCTGCTCTTATTACCGCTTCTCTAGCCACCACTCTTTATGCCACCACTCTCACCACCATATTTCTCTAAATATAAGGTATGTGAGAGTAATTTCTTTTGATTACTTGTTTTTTTTATTTGATTTTGATATTGTAATACGTAGTTTTCTTGATGATGAATAAATTATTTTTTAATCCTCATATATTGTTTCATTATTCTAATTTTTAATACTTTACATGTTGGTCATTTATGATCATTGATCATAAAATATTAATTACTCATATATGGATAATGAATCGATTGCTCATTTAAATCAATATTTTTATGAGAAAACCCATGAAATAATATAAATTTTGATTTGAATGAATTACATGGTATTTATAATGTTTATAAAAGATGAACTATCTATTATGATTGTTCACGTACTTGTTGAATTTCCTTATGTTTTGTGTGGGAAAATTATGGTGTGAGTACCAAGATAATGGTGACAAAATTATATGTGGAATGTGTTGGTTGGTTAAGTTATGTTTTTTTTAGAATTAGTTATGATTAGTACTGATGCATGGTGGTTAAATTATAATTATTTTTGAGATATTGGTGGTTCATAGTCATGGGATCTGATGATTTCCTTTATTATTTGGATGGTTTGTTCAGTGGTGTGTTTTTTGTTATTGCATGATAGTGATGGAATGAAGTTATAATGATGAAATTGAAAAGGAATGTATTGAAAATTAAATGAGTGTGGGTTTTAATTCACATATGGAAATTGATGTAATGGGTTGAATGACTACAAATATGAGAAAAATTTACTAATGAGTGTGATTTGGATTATCATTATTAAATCTAGAATTTTAAAACATGTTACTAGAAGGTATGTTTCCAAATTTTTATTGATTTTTTTTGTGTTATGATTCCTTGATGTTGTAAGTAATTAATCTAACCACTTCATGATCAATTTATATGTACTCCGTTGATAATAATTTGATATCCCTCCTCCTTTTGTTTCCTATTTCCATAGGGAATCATATATGAGATTATTTTTAGAAGGAATACTTATCTAAAGACATATTTTTGAGATATTGTTGTTTATTACACTTGATTTACACTTTTGGTTTTAGTAAGGGTTGGATCTAGGAGGAACTAGTATAACAATGGTTGTGATGGAAAATGAGGTGATTGTACCAATAGGAAAAAAACTGGGAAGAGATCTAGAGTAAAAAATATCATCATAATACTTACTCAACATTATCAATAAATTAATAATAATATAAACCATTTAAAACTCCCAAACATGCTAAGGATGAAACAACTCACCATGGATTCATTCATGTGGCAATTCCCTCTAATCGTTTGGGTTCCTCTAATCAACTAGTTTCGAATAAATGGATAGCCATTTAGAATTTATAAGGTGAATTAGATAAATGGTGGGTGCAGATTATGAATATAAGGAAAAATTAATAAGTCCATAGTATAAAATGGGAGTTATTTAAGGAAATATTATTCCCCAAATATTTTCCCTGAACTACTCATAAAAAACAGAGAAATTTATTTAAAATACATATTCTTTTATAAATTATATATAATTTTATATACTAATATAAATATACATACATTTTTAATTTTTAATTTTTACCGTGTATACTTTTTTAAATCTATTAATAGTTTAATACTTTTATACCTTTATAAATTCAATGTTAATGTTGAAAAAATTTTAAAAAATATAATAATTTATTTTTTTATTCAGGAAACAATTATAACATTCAATAGCCATATTTTCTATTATGAAAAGGTTTTTAAAATAATATATCTTTTATTTTTTCAATTATTACATTCAATAGTCGTTTCTCATCGATTTTTTATAATGAAAATGTGATTTTATACTTAATTTATACTCATAGAAAAAGAGTCTTTATTCAATAAATTTATGAGATATATCTTTAATTGAATATATTTTGTCTATTTATTTTTTAAAATATTAATATTACTGAATCAAGTAGTATGGATATGAATAAATAATGGATAGATGATAATCATATGAAAAAATAGTATGAAGATAGGGTGAAATAGTTCATCAAATTTGCAAAATATCATGCATATGACCCTTCTAAAATCCTTTGTATGTGTTCCCACTATTTTAATTCAAGACTAATTAGTCCAGAGGAGTTGGAAGAACACTTGATTTTTCACATAATTAATCGAAGTTATAAATATTTTAATAAACATGGGAAAAAAGATAATGTAGATAATGATTGGGATAGCACTACGTTTTATGGATCATTTAATATGATTATAAGTGTGTAAAATGAAGAATACCATATCAAGGATGTAATTATAGGTGTTAATGATGATGAAGATCATATTGGTGAACTGAAAATTATAGTTGAAGATGAACTTTTTGATTTTCCAAAATTGTTTGAGAAGCTGAATAGTTGTGCAAATATGTCATTTTATGCTAGTTTCACTAAATATATAGCATTTCTGGTCATACTGAAGATATATGAAGTGATGCCTATTTTACTAAAATACTTTATCTCTTGAATGATATGCTCCAAGAAGATAATGTTCTCCCTATCCAAATATACGACGCAAAACAAATGCTATGTTTGATGGGAATAATCTCAGAAAGAATACATGTATATCTAAATGACTATATATCGTTTCAGAATGACTAAAAATCACTTAAAGAATTCCCAAAGTGTGGTGTTTCTTGATACAAGAAAGATAAATTGGGTTATTCCAAAGTTGTATGGTACTTTGAAATCATTCCAAGGTTTAGGCACCTATATAGAAGTAAGGAGACTAAAAGGAAATTGACGTGGCATGCAGATACAAGAAATTAAGATGGGAAACTTTGTCACCTAGGAGACTCTTCTTAGTGAAATAGAATTGATCATGGGTATCCTGAATTTGGAAACAAGTCAAGAAACCTTCATCTTATGTTATCTATAGATGAAGTGAATAATTTTGGTTTCCAAAGTAGTACTCACAGTACATGGCTGATTATGTTGGTAAATTATAACTTTCCATTGTGGTTATGCATGAAATAAAAATACATCATTTTATCTATTCTTACATCAGGAAAAAAACAACCAAGTAATGATATTGATTTTTATTTGGCTTCATTGATAAAATATTTGAAATTATTGTGAGATTCAAGTGTTACGTTGTATGATACTTACAGGAATAAATATTTCACATTTTGATCTATGTTATACGGAACAATAAATGACTTTCCTACTTATGGAAATTTATCATGATATAAAATTAAAGGAACTCAAGGGTGTACTATTTGCGAACAATTTACACAAGCAATTAGGTTGAAATATTCATTGAAGACTATGTTTCTAGAAAATTACATACTTCTACCCCAACTATATAAGTACCAATCTTAGACAACATTATTCGATGGAAGTTCAGAAGAATGAACAGCACCATCTCCACTAACAGGTGATCAATTATTTAAGAATGTAAAATATGTGGAAACTTATTTTGGTAAAATATTTTTGAAAAACCTCAAAAAAAGTATTATAAAAAGTGATCAATTTTATTTTAATTACCATACTATAGTTTTATGTGTGTCATACATTTTCTTGATGTTTTTCATGTTGAAGAAAATGTATGTGATAGTGTCATTGGCACATTACTAAATTTACCTAGAAAAACAAAGGATGGAATTAAGGATAGGTTGGACATGGTTAACATGGGAATATAGGAAGAGTTAGGGCCAGTTAATGGTGGAAAACAAACTTTTCTTCATTCAGATTCTTAAAATATTTCTAATCATGAGAGATATTAGTTTTTTAACTTCTTGACTGATGTAAAGGTTCCATAGGGGTGTTCATCAAATATCAAGAATATTGTTTCAATAATTGATTTGAAGTTAAATGGTATAAAATCACATGACTTACATGTTTTGATTCAAGATCTAATTCATGTATATTTACATTGCATTTTTTCAAGAATGTATATTATATAATAAATAAACACTGTTTCTTTTTCAAAGCTATATGCAGTAAAGTTATAAACCCAGTTAAATTTACAACTACGGAAAAGGAAATTTTTGTCATATTATGTGAATTGGAAATGTTATTCTTACCAACATTCTTTGATATAATGGTTCACTTGATGATTTACTTGGTGACAGAGATTCAACTATGTGGTCTTGTACATTATAGATGGATGTACCTCATTGAATGGTATATGAATATTTTGAAAGGTTATGTCAAAAATCAAAATTGTACAAAGGTTTGTATTGTGGAGTGATATATTATTGAGTAATCCATTTAATTCTATACCAACAACCTATATAGTGTGGAAAGAATTGGTCTACAAGAATCTCATCACACTGTGTGGCTTGTGGGTGAAGGAATTTCTAGAAGAGATGTTTTCACAATCAATATTATAGATTGGGAGCAGGCCAACCTTTATGTTTTTCATAACAGTTTAGATGTTTACCTATATATTGAAACCCACAAATAAATTATTAGGAATTTGAATCCATCAAGGGGTGAAATATGGATATCAAATATAGATAATCAATAGTTTATAGGATGGTTTTGAGACTATATTTCTAAGGAGTCGAATGAAAATCTAGATTCAATTTCAAAACAACTCTGATGGCTAGACAGAGGACCAAGTGTGTATGTATTATCTTATAATGGTTATGTAATTAATGGTAATACATTCTATAAAAATGAACATGATGAAGGCATTACCATAAAAAAAAATTGAGTTACACTTGTGGCTAAAGTGATGCATATTTCTTGTAAGAAGGAAAGAAATCAAATTTATGAGAATATTTCATACTTTGGTATAATTAAACAAATATGGGAGTTGTATTATAAAAAATTACAAGAACCAATTTTTCAATAAAAGTTGGTTGATAATATGAGTGTTGTTAAAATAGATAAATTGGGATTTGTGAAAGTGTATTTTAGTAAGTAATGGTACAAATATGAACTATTTATAATGGAATCGTAGGTAGTACAAGTATTTTATGTTACAGATCCTACAAACCAAAAGTTGTTAATTATTATGTTATCAGCCAAAACAATTAAAGGATCAAATGAAAATTAAACTAAGGATAAACCTTTCGTTGGGACATCATAATAATTTCATATTGGTCTCAATGTAGGTGGGGTTTTATACGTCATAGGGGACCACAATAAAGGGATTGGGATACTCAATAGAGGGGTCAAATCCCTTCAACTTTAAAAAAGAGAGTTTAATAATCAGGTTATATTTTTTTCAATATACATTGTATTACCTCATGTTATTATCCATTCGCTACTAAATTTACGTAATCTAAATTAAATTTTAAACCAATTCTATAGATAATGACTTCTACACATGTCAGTGCTCCCAATATTAAGGAAAAATAGGTTTCTCAACCTACCGTTGCTTTTAGTGCAGAGGTAAAACGACCTTCTTCACATTCCAATGTTACTAATATAGAGGAACAACATATTGATGATGTTGAATCTATGTAAATGGTAGATGATGAAGAATCTATGCTAAAGAAAAATAGGAGTGTTGTAGCATGACTATATTAGAAAAAATTATTAAAGCAAAAATTAAAGGCATCAAATTCGAGGTCGGGTGGAATGTGTGATGCTAGGTTGTTAACCCTAAAAAGGTTATGTTCAGTAGTTACATTGGGATCATCACTCAGTAGTGCATGTCGATTGATTTAGATTTGTGGAACCATGTTTCTCCCATGCTTAAGACACTCATTTGAGAAGATATTACAGTAACAATATGATATCCTTTCTTTATTTTACTAGAGAATAAAATAATAAAACATTGAATTATACTTCATCATCCTTTGTAGAGTGAATTTATAGTAGATGAATCCTACAAGAAATTTGTATTAATGATTTCTGGAAGGATTTTTGGAGGATTTCACACAATTATAATGATATTTCATCTTAATGATGCTAAAGGGAAAATAAACTTGCACCCACCGCTTATGTATTCACACCTAATAACCCAAGAAGTGTGGGATGTGTTAACTGGTCATCGTGTGGAGATGTATTTTCAAGTACGTTGTGAATAATAATACATTTTTTAACAATACATGTATTTATCACTTTGATTAAGAATTTGTATTTATGAAATTTTAACTGAGTGATGAAAATAAGTAACAAGCAGAAAAACTAATATACCCCTACCGTAAAGTAAGGATGGGGTACGCTTCACTTGAAGAAAAATGGTACGTATTTTAAATCTACCATAATAATTTTATGTGACATTAAACAAAAACATAATTATGTTCCACTTTTTATATAATGATTGATGAATCCAAATCAAAATCCACTTCCATCCCCCTCCAGTGCTATAGAAGGAGGCATGTGTAAATAAATATGGGATACTAAATGAAAATACACAAAAAAAAGTGTGGGAAACATGTGTAAGTATGACATAATAAAAAAATACTTTAAATAATTATTAAATAATTATTATTAATTATTTAGCTATATTTTTTATTTAACTTAGTCATAGGAACCATCAACACCTATACCGGATGAACACCTACTATCGATGGCCTTAAAGCATCCAAAATAGTAGGGTTGTGTCAGAGGTGTGGGTTTTGGGGTGACACCCTGTACATGTTTTGAGAAAAAAAACATGAGGATAAAGATAAATAAATAGAAGAGATAAAAACAATATTATTTATCCTTGAAGAAAAATTTCAATGGAAGACTGAGTTTCTAGAAACTGTTATGGGGGGAATCAAAGTAAAAAACAACTCAAAAATAACCATTTCATGAAGATCACCACCCCCACCAATTTTGAGGTGAGTCGTACCCCTAAAATAGATGTATTAGTTGAGGTAATAAATATTCTAATAATTGTTTCTATGAAATTTGAATCAAACATACATTGATACCTTTCCAATACTGATATTTTATAGGGTGAAAACAACTATGATTTATATCTATCAGCATACACCCTTCTCCTTCTAGTGAGGGTTGTGATGTTCAATATCCAAGATGGCCATCTACACAATAGAACACTTCCAACAGGTTATGTGCGAGTGGTGATTAGCATATATCATGAGCTGAGAACCAAGCTACTTGTTCCACTTGATGAAAAAGATATTCATATGATCGACCAAGCTATTAGAACATTCATCACATGTCTATAAGATCTTGTAAAGACATGTGTCGAAAAAGAGGTATTCATTTCCAATTTATTTTTCATGCTAAACCTTTAACAATTAATGAAAAAAGGTATGAACTAATTAATGTTATTACATGTGGAAAAAATAAAGGGGTGAAATGAAAGGTTGGATCAAAACCATCAAAAGGATCAAAAAACTGATCGAAAAGATCTTTCAAAATTACCTTTACCCCACTCATTCAATATCTACATTTACTAACATTGAAGGTTCATAAAAATAAAAAGTTAAAAAAATTTAGTAGTCATATAGTTGGTTTTTAAGAACAAATGTATGGAGAGGAAGTTACAAACTACATTTCTCTTGAGAATCTAAATAAAATCCTCAGTTATGAATGGCTAGGAGGATCATTAGTAAATTTATACATGATGTTTGTTTTCATGATTTCTTTTCCAAAAGTTGATATACAATATTAATTAGTACTAAATACATTTAATATTTTTTACAGGCAATATATCAATACCAATTTAAGGGATTACCCCATGAACATAAATTTGGACTCATTGGTCCTCATGACACTTCTATAAAACAAATAAGAATATATTCAAAAAAATAATGAATGAAATAGTGACAAAACTAGCCAAATAGTTTGAAAGAAAACTTTTAGATGATATACTCTTATTAATATCAATAATGTAGGGATAAAAATATACAATTTAATCATATCAAATATATTTTCATTTCTTTCATTACTTATTCCTTTTTATGTTTTTAGGAAACATTGGTTGCTCATTATGATCAATTTGAATACTCCAGAGATTTATTTACAGGATTCATTGCCTGGATACCCAACAAAATGACCACACAGGATGACATTTTTCAATTTTGAATACACTACATCCAAAATTTTAGAACTAAACTTCAAGTTATATATTTTATATTATGTTTTAATGAGAATCATATTACGATAGAGTGGTGTATAAATATCATGAAAATCATGGAATGAGGATAGCCAATGCGCATAAGGAGCCTAAAAAGTTCTAAAACTGGAAAATTATATGGGTATATATAATAAAAATTAAATATCAAAACAAATATCAAAACAAATTACTTATTTTTCTCAATTTTTCTATAGTTTCAAAAACAAAAAAATGGAAAATATTGTGTTTTTTATGTTTGTAAATTTATGATAGATATCATATTCCATTAGAAAACTAGAATCCCTAAAGAGGTATTTTTGAAGATAATTACTATTTTATTTAAAATATTTATTAATCCTTTTTTTATTTATATTTTTTTGGTACTACTATGATAACTAAAAATAATAATATTCACAAGACATTATAGATTTTTTTAGAAACAAATGGGCAGCATACCTGATGGTAGAATATACAAAAATAGCATGAATAAGGATAAATTTTTTTAATATACTATGTTTTATTAGAATATTATCTTTTATATACTATATTAATATAATCTAAATTAAATTTCAGACTACTCATGTAGAATTTTTTTCTTATACAGGTGGATTATTTTTTTGATTTGGGGTGGTTTGTTCAAAGCTGCTCATACTTATGAGAGATTGGACTTTGAGGATACAACTAAAATAATTACATTAAGGAAATGAGTTAAGAATGCATACATCCATCATGAAAATGTTAATTCCTACTAATTATTTAATTAATTTTTTCATAATTTTATTTATTATTTGTAAGTTAATTTCCTTATCATTTTTATCTAATGTTTATTTAGTTTTTTCACAAATATTTTGGGAAGTCATATTTTTCTTTCAACTATCTAACAAAATCCACAAAAGAGATAAAATGTTCCTTTATACTAATGTAACATGTTTTCCATTGTTTTTCTTTCTTAAACTACAACATTGTATATTGATTCGATGTTCTTAGCCGAAAAAAGGATTTCTAGATAAGAACATTGAGTCAATAGGAAGTGTTGGAAGTTTAACAAATAAATCCAATGGAAAACAAGGTAACATTGGAAGTTAAGATTTTTTGAGACTTTGGGATGTGTAGGAATTATTCATTCCTAAATCCTACACATGGTGTGACTGATATGACTCAAAGTTCTTATTTTTATTTAAAATAGACATTAATTTTAGTATAAAAGACGACCGATATTCTCAAAACTGAGCAAACATATTCATATTATTTTTATAATTTAATAAAATTATTTAGAAGTAGTTTTTTATGTGTAGAAATCAGCCACAACTCAATATGATTCAAGGTTTGACTAGTATAATTCCAAGTGTTTCTATTTATTTAAAATTGTCAGTAGTTTTATTAAAAAGAACAAGTGACATACTAAAAACCATGTAAAAGAATTAAGATTTTTTTATAC
Source organism: Viscum album (assembly GCA_963277665.1). Lineage (NCBI taxonomy): Eukaryota > Viridiplantae > Streptophyta > Magnoliopsida > Santalales > Viscaceae > Viscum > Viscum album. The sequence continues at coordinate 616,933,617 of OY728133.1, forward strand.
TTTAGTAAAATGATATATAAGTCATTTTTGATTTGTATAAATCAACCACACCTCGATATGATGCATGATTTCACTAGTATAACTCCAAACATGTCATTTTATTTAAAAGTGACATTAATTTTAGTAAAAATAACAAGTGACATACTAAAAACTAGGCAAACAAATTCAAATTGTTTTCATACTTTAGGAAAATTATTCATAATTCATTTATAACATGTGGGAATCAATTTCACCTCAATCTGACACATGGTGTGACCATTATGACCCTAACTGTGTATTTTTATTTAAAATTGACAATAATTATAGTAAAAATAACTAGTGACATACTGAAAATTGATCAAACACATTAGTATTATTTTGATAATTTAGTAAAATGATCCATATGTCATTTTTGGTATGTGGGAATCAACCACACCTCAATCTGATACATAGTATGACCATTAGGACTCAAAGTTTATGTTATCAGTTTAAAATTGACATTTTAGTTCAAAACGTTTCACTTACTAAAAACTTAGAAAATGTGCTATGATTGTATTGATAATTTTGGAAAATGATTCATAAGTTATTTTTGATGTGTATGAATCAGTATCACATAAACCTAATACACAAGGTGATTGGTATGAATCAAAGTGTGTATTTCCAGTTTCAAATGACATTTTAATAAAAAATACAAGTGACATACTAGAAAATTGAGAAAATGCATTTGGATTGTTTTGATACTTTATAAAAATGATTCATAATCCATTTTTGATGTGTAGAAATTATCCTAACCCCAATCTGATGCATAGTGTGATTTTTATAATTCCAATTGTGTCTTTTTATTTAAAATTGACATTAATTTTAGTAAAAAGAACAAGTTACATAATGTAAACTAATCAAACGCATTCATATTTCTTTGATACTTTACGAAAAATACCCCTAAGTAATTTTTGACGTGTAAAAATCATCCACACCTCATATAATGCACATTTTGACCATTATAACTCGAATTATGTCTTTTTATTTAAAATTGACATTAATTTTAATAGAAATAACAAGTGGCATACTAAAAATTGAGAAAATTCATTAGGATTATTTTGATTATTTATTAAAATGATACATAAGTCATTTTTGACATATAGGAATCATCCTCACATCAATCCAACACATGGTGTGACCTATATAATTCCAAGTGTGTCTATTTATTTAAAATTACCATTAATTTTATTAAAAGAAACAAGTGACATACTTAAAAATGAGAAAACAAATTCATATTGTTTTGATACTTTAGGAAAAAACTCATGAGACATTTGTGATGTGTAATAATCAACAGAACCTCAATAAGTTTCCTGGTGTGACTGGTATAACTTAAAGTGTGTCATTTTATTTAAAATTAACATTAATTTTAGCAAAAAGAACAAGTGACATACTGAAAACTAAGAAAACGCATATGGATTATTTTGATAATTTAGGAAAGAAATCTATAAGTCATATTGGATCTGTAGGAATCAACCTCACCTCAATCTGATGCATGGTGTGTCCGGTATAATTCAAATTGTGTATATTTATTTAAAATTGACATTAATTTTAGTAAAAGAAACAATTAACATACTAAAAACCAATAAAATTCATTAGGATTGTTTTAATACTTTATAAAAATTAAAAATTATTCATTTTTGATGTATAGAAATCAACTAAACCTCAATCTGATGCATGGTGTGACCAGTATAACTTTAAGTGTGTTTTTTATTTAAAATTGATATTAATTTTAGTAAAATGAACAAGTGACATACTGTGAATGGAGAAAACGAATTTGGATTATTTTGATACTTTAGTAAAATGATCCATAATTCATTTTCTATGTGAAATAATCAAACGAACCTCAATCTCACACACCATTGACATTAATTTTAGTAAAAAGAACAATTGACATACTGAAAACTGATCAAACACATTCAAATAGTTTTTATACTTCATTAAAATGGTTCATAACTCATTTATAACATGTAGGAATCATCTAAACATCAATATGGAATATATTGTGATCGTTATAACTCAAATTATTCCTTTTTATTTAAAATTGACATTAATTTTAGTAAAAAAACAAGTGACATGCTAAAAACTCAGAAAACACAATCTGATTATTTTGATACTTTATGATAACAATCCATAAGTCATTTTTGATGTGTATGAATCACCATCGCCTCAATATGATGCACGTTGTAACCAGTATGACTCCAATTATGTCTTTTTATTTAAAATTGACATTAATTTTAGTAAAAGAAACAAGTAAAATACTTAAAATCGATCAAATGCATTTGGATAGTTTTGATACTATAGTAAAATAACCCATGAGTCATTTGTGATGTATAGAAATTACCTACACCTTAATTCAGTGCATAGTGTGACAGGTATGACTTATAGTGTTCATTATTAGTTTAAAATTGACATTTTAGTTCAAAATGTGTGTCACTCACTAAAAAACAAAAAAAAATCACTCTAGTTGCTTTGATAATTTAGAACAATAATTCACAAGTAATTTTTAATGTGTTAGAAGTAGTCTCATGTCAAACCAAAAAATGGTGTGATCAGTATGATCAAAATTCATGTTTCCAATTTGAAATGAAATTTTAATAAAAAGAAAAAATGACATACTAAAAACCAAGAAGATTCATTTTTATTGTTTTAATACTTTAGAAAAATGATCCATAGGTAATTTATGAAGAATAAGAATCAGCTACACCTCAATCTGATGCATGGTGTGGCCGGTATAACTCCAAACGTTTCTTTATTTAAAATTTCCAATAATTTTAGTAAAAAGAACATGTATCATACTTAAAACTGAGCAAATGCATTTGGATTGTTTTTATACTTTAGGAAAATGATCTATAACTCATTTTTGATTTGTAGGAATCAACCCCGCCTAAATAAAATGTGTGGTGTAACCAGTATAACTCCAAGTGTGTATTTTTATTTTAAATTGAAATTTTCTTAATATATTATTTCATGTTAATGTTTAATTTATTTATTTATATTATTACTAATATATGATTTTATTTATTATATAGGTGTATTTGTTTAATTTATTTCTTTATATTATTACTAACATATGATTTTCTTTCTTATATAGGTGGATTTATTTGCTCGGATTGATGTGATTTGTTCATAAACAGATACCATGGGTGTACTTTTTTGATAGGGGATCTCGAGCACCAAAAGATTAAACATTAATGTTTTTAAATGTTTATGGATAATTTTAAATTTAATTATACAAAAAATTGTTTGAAATGTATATAGTAGTTTTTTTCATGGTGTCAAAATTATTTTAATTAAATTATATAATTTGTATTCATAGGTTGTAGATTTTTGTTGGGTGCGCTATTATAGAAATATAACACTGTATCATGTTAGGACTTTATCACTACTATTTTTAGCACTGATATAGGGGACCCCCCCCCCCCAATGGCTTTAAGGACAATAACAATTTTTTAGCTCTGTTAAAGGCCTTTTTGCATACTGTTAAAGGGTATATCTGTAGTAGTGTTATTTTTGTTCTTTTTATGTCAATCATGATTTCCTCATCTATAGAATGTAAATCATGATGTAATTATCATATATATATTAATTATATCTATATTTATAATAATCCATAATATTTGGATATAGGAAATTAAATTCACCATTCATGGAGATGGTAGGTCATACATACGCATGAATGCTACTTTCATTTCTTTTCCATATTAAAAGAATAAATAGTAAATGATATATATGTATATGTATATTATAATTCCAATATCATATTATTGTAATATATTTCACATAGTTTTATTAAAACCATCCTTTATACATTCCATGTATAGTGTGAACGAATCACGTTGCTTTGAGGAGACGGTAATCCACACTTCTACAAACGATGTTATCATATTCCCACAAAATGGAAAGTATAAATGTATGTGTTATATAGAAATTAAAGAAGAATAAATGCATTATAAATATCATATATATCATATATATCATATATAAATATAATTTCCAACATAATTCTCAACCATGAGAGGTGTTAAAGGAAAAAATGAATAATCATTGTTTCATGAGGTGGTAGTTCACCGTACACGAATGGTAAATTCGTTACCCATTAGATGAAAGTGTGTATAAGTATAGGTCTAAACCTAATAATAACAACATATAAGTACATTTAGGATACTTATTTTATTATATAATCATGTAATAATAATATTTCATGGGGTGTAGAAGTAAATAAAATGAAATTTATCGTTGAATAATGTTACCATGTTTTCAGGTAATTCCTTTCGGTTTATACCAAAATACTTAATTTGTTTAATTTCATCCCAAATTGATGATTTTGGGTTGAGTTTAGGGATTTTGGGATATTATTTGATCAGATTTTTTTATGATAAAAGTTACTTTATATGTGTGAATAATTCGGAGGGGTGAGTTCCATTTTATAGTGGAGGAGGAGTGGCATTCTTGAAAATTTTTGAAAGAAAGAATTCCACCCACATTTCTCCCATTTAAAGAGGATCCAATAATGAAGAAAACTCAATAAAATGGAATATAGGGTCTAAATATTTCCATAAAATATATTATGGATAAGTTTATAGGTCATTTTTTCCCTTAATTTTATGGTTTAGTCCCTTATTAAGCTAATTTTCCTCTTAATCACTATAATTAATTTTAATTACTTTTAGTAATATTTTTGCTAAAAAACTAAGTTTAAATTATTATAAATTATATATAATTATTATTACAAATATTTAATCCATTTTTTTCAAATTCCAATCATATAATTGACAAAAATTAATTTAAAATTAATCCTGCAGATGGGAGACAATGCGAGTTTTTAAAGTAAAAACATTCAAAAGTTTGCTAAGTTTTTATATCTAATTTTAAATTGAAATTAATTAAAATGACATAAATTGTATTAATATATGTAAAATTTATCTAATTAATATTTAAAACCAATAAAATTTTTAATTTAACCTCATAAATAAATTATATGAAAAAACAGTTTTGAATTAAAATTCAGTATTTTTCACTATTCATCAAAAAATGAAACTTCACAGAAAAGTACCAAAAATTCACCCTAAGATAATTTTTATGTTTAAATTTCAAAAATTATGTTTATTTTGACATATAAAATTTATAAAACTTCGAAAAATTTTATTTAAAATCGGTTCTCCAGTAAAAGGTGGTAAAATTATCTTTAGAAAAATATAGGTTTTTATGCATAAAATTTGGTTTATTCTTATCTTATGCATATAAAATATATTAGATGAATATAAAAAAATATTTGATTAAATATATAACATATATATTTTTCATTAATATCATTCACTAATTGTAATTAATTTAATTTTTTTAATACAACACACCTTTGGGAGCATAAAAATATTTTCTTTATATTCAATCGCTTTATATTTTAATTTCTAATTAATTGGTAACCAATGAATTAATAATATATTTTTATAGACCATATATTTTCATAATTTAGTTAATAATATTTATAACCTATAATTTAATGGCAAGTTTTTATCTTATTATATTAAATTATAATGTTTTATTAATATATTGTTGTTCAGTAAAACTCAGTCTTGCATGTAACGCAGGCTGTCGAAGAAAGTTTTTGTTGCATGTAACACAAGATAACTCATTATTTCATTAATTAAAAGTTATATCATAGATTTAATTTATTTAAAATAGTAAATATATTGTAAAGTCTTAGGATATTATATTCCCTTATGTGCTTTGTGTCACGTGTCATACACGCTATCGAATACAATGTTCTTACTTTAGAATTTTGAGGCATTACAAAAGCATGATAACTATTATTATAAGAAAATTATAATAAGGGGATATTTTTATCCCATGGTCCATGGAATTAAATAACACATGAATGTAGTATATCTTCAAGAATATGGATGGCTATCTCAATATGGCCATCAATCTGTGGATGATAAGTTATTCTTAAATTGAAATGAGAACTCGTAATTATCTACAATATACTCCAAAAATAAGATTTAAATTGAGGGTATCTATTAAAAATGATAGTCGATGCCACACCATGAAGTCTAAAAATATCCCATACATATAAGTTCCCAATATCCTCCACCTTTATTAACTCCCTAACATATAGGAAATGCACTGATTTTATGAGTCAATCAACAATCACCCATATCACATCCTTACCAATATGAGTTTGAGGTAGTCCAATCAAAAATTATATAGTTGTATCATCATATTTCCAAACTAAAATGGGTAAATGTTGCAAAAAACCAACAAGTCTATAATTTTTTACCTTAATATTCTGACATATAAGGCACCAAGACACAAAACCCACAATCAATAGTCTCATTACCAACCACTAATAATGATATCTCAAGTCATGGTACATCTTGGTATATATAGGGTGCATGGAAAAACTTGATTAGTATATATTATCCATAAAATATTTCTATAATTCTATCATAACATACATTTTACTAATTAATTATAAAACTCCTTCAATAGATTGTGACCACTCGTTGATTTTTGTGAGTCGATCAATAATCACCCATATCTAATCCATACCACTAGGAGTTTGAGATAGTCCAATCACAAAGTCTATGGATATATCATTAAATTTCTACAATCGAATGGGTAAATGTTTTAGCAAACCAACAAGTATCTAATGTTCAACCTTAATTTTCTAACATGTGAGGCATTGAGACACAAAACCCGCAATCGATCATCTCATTACCAACCACCAATAATGATGTCTCAAGACATGGTACATCTTGGTAGTTGTATGGTGCATGGAAAAACTTGATCAATGTCTAATATCCATAAAATATTTTCACAAGTATATCAAAACAACCATCCTTCCACTTAAGTGTAAAACTCTATTGGAAGATTGTGACCACTCAACTAAGGTCTCCCCATTACAATAGTTCCTATTAAATCACTAACACTCCACATCCTCTATTTTTTAAGCAGAATATGATCATCCATAAGTGACCCATCTTGAGTGAAATATAAGAATAGTCATATGTTATCTCTCCCTTAATCCAAGTGCTTATCAATAGACATTATCATCAAGTACCACTCTTCCACTGATTCTTTCACTACCTGAGTCAGTGATTTCCTACTCAAGGTGTCTGTGACCACATTCCCTTTTTCTGAGGATATAAGTAATACCAAAATCAAAATTATAAAGATATTTCGTCCAATATCTTTGATATCAAGTTGATATCCCTCTGAGTGAAGATATACTTCAAAGTTTTATGGTCTTAATACATTGTGGACTTCTATTTGAATAGGTAGTGGCCCTAAGTCTTAAGTGTATGCATAATTTTTTTCAACTCAAGATCATGAGTGGGGTTGTTCTTATCATAAGGGTTTAACTGATGAGAGCCATAAACTACAACCTTTCTCCTCTACATCAGAACAAAACTTGAACCCATACCTGAGTAGTCTTAGTAAGTTTCATACCCAGCTTAGTAAAAATCAAGATTTGATTTGAATTCAATCTCACTTTCAAATCTGTAAAATATCTCTATAACAGATCATGCAAAACAAACTTTTCACCCTTATAGGTCAAATACGTTATAGAGGATGAAAGCTTATAGAATTCCCTAACAAAGTGTCTATAATAACCATCTAATCCCAAGAAACTTCAAATCTCAAACCTATTTATAGGCCACTCCCAAGACATCAACACGTGAATCTTGTCTAGATCCATTGAGATACCCTTATCAGAAATTAAATTTCCTAGAAATTTCAACTCTTGAATCTAGATTTGACATTTGGATAGGTTTCCATATAGATGGTTTTCTCTCAACATTCCAAGTAAAATAATCAAATGATTAGCATGATCCTTCTCTAATCTATAATAAACAAGGATATCATACACAAAAAAACTATAAATTAATCCAAGAACCGATGAAATATTTTTTCCATTAATTCCTTAAACACCACAGAAACATTATTAATTCCAAAAGGCGTCACCAAATACTCAAAATTCCCATAAATTCTCCTAAATGTCATCTTAGTAATAGTATCCTCTTATAATCTCAGGTGATTATACCTCGATCTCATATAAATTTTCAAAAACCATTTGGCCCCATTAAGATGATAAAAATGTCCATCAATCCTAGGTAAGGGATATTTGTTCTTTATTATCACCTGATTGAGTTTTCTATAGTTAAATTAAAGTCAGAGACTCTTATCCCCCATATTTATAAATATCACTAGAGATGCCCAAGGTAATAATATAGGATGAATAAAACTCTTAGCCTCATGATCATTAAGCTAAACCTTTAATTATGTTAATTCAGTAGGATCCATATGATATGAAGGTAAAAATGGGTCTCTTCCCAAGAAGAAATTCTATAGAGAACTCAACTTCCTTGTGAGGTGTTAACCTGGAGAAATAATATGGAAAATGATAGGATACTCACATACCACCACTAGAATAGGTCCACTAAAATATGGATCAATAACATCAAGAATCAATTTAGACAACTAATAAGATATTATCCCAATACTAGGAGCAATGAAACCTTTTCTCCCATACCTAAGATCCCACTCACCCTAGAATACATGAGTGAATCCATAAGATGAATAAAATTATACACTATGATGATAGAAATAAATTTGGTATTTATAACTAATCATCCAATCTATGCCAATGATAAGATCAAATATGTCAAGATCAAGAACTAAAAATTTATGTAGGGTTTCATAGTCAATATCCATCACTTAAAACTTGGGAAATTTAAATCCCTGCTTTGGTTTCATTACCAAAGGAGTGGAGAGAGTAATCAAAAATGAATAATCTCTAAAATAAATATCAATGTATCAATAATCTTAGATGATATATAAGAATTATTTTCACCTGTATAAAAAATCTATAACCATAGAAGTTTCTATGAACATCTTACCTCTTATGGTAGTTGTTCATACCTCTATCTTCTCTGGTGCACACTCCACTTCATATAAATGTATAGCCTCTTAATTCTATTTCTTCTCCACCTAAGAATCACTCATAGAATGAGGTTGAGATACCACCCATTTTTTCTATATTAGTTCTAAACTAATATCCCTTAGTGAAGGTGGATCCAACTCTACTACCCAAGGATGCTCTATCACAAAAACTCTAAAGGTGACCAGATTTCTTACACAGATGACACACCCTATGTGCTTCCATATAATCATATTTTTAGTTTCCCTTCCTCCTGAACTAGTAAGAGGTAGCTTGAATCTACCTTGATGTTCTTTTTTTCACTCCTTCCACTACCCCAGCATTGGTCACCCTAATTTATCTTCTAACCAGAAAATGAACTTTGGATTCTTCCCACTACCACTGGTGATATAAAAAGACCATTATTTACATCAATATATTCCACATCCATATATTTCTTATCCACAATCTCAGAAAAGGTGGGTGATTATATAATAATTTTCATAGACTAAATATTGACCCTCAATCTCATCTTAAACCTTTGTGCCATGAGATAGTCATTGGAAATAAGTTCTAGAGATAAGTGCACCAAGTTAGCAAAATAATTAGAATACTCCATAACATAATGATATCCCTAGTCTAAAGAAATGAACTCTAATAACTTATCCACTTTTATTCTCCTATGATATAACTATTTATTGAATTCTTTCATTAATGAGGTATAGGTGATATCTTCATGCAACTTATCTTGCACAATAGATTCCCACCACTTCCTTTTTGGCCCTTCAACCATATAATTGGAGAAACAAACCTTGGTGTCTTCTAAATTTTTTTGAAATTGGTAAATCGTCTCTATACTCCATTCATTTTATTCATGGGATCCCTTTTCATCATCCAATATCAATGGATACTACTTAGTGAATTTTGTATCATGATCCACCCTCTGTTCTGGTTCAACATTGAAAACTTAGTCCATATACTAGATCGTTCAAAATATAGTTTTCACAAAAGACAATTAAAGTGTATGATTAACCTATGAGTATTTTACAATAGTATCCTCACTATAATTTTTATATGTTCTTCTTGAAGGATCTATAGACTATAAAATAATAAGAATGGAAACTATTTATAATATTATTAAATTACTTTATCATAAATTGAATTTAGAAAAATGAATTCCAAAAAAAGGATAGAACTATGAATAATGATATAATACAATATCTATAACACCCTGATACATTAGGATATATTTATTTTTAAATAAATTCAATATCATAGATTTCTTTTGATACACGTAACACAAGGTTTAAATGAAACATGATGCATAATTGAAATATTATTATTTAAACATGGTCATTATAACCCAGCTGTTAAGTTGGTGGATATGAATAGAACTAACTAAATTATGAAAAATTATATGGTTTACAAAGGTATAAAATAAATTCAATGGTTATCTGCTTCTTAGAAATAATATAAGAACCATTTTAAAGAAAAAGAAATTTTTTCTGAAAACAATATTTTTCTAAAAGGCGGTTTAGTCACACTTTTTATACATAATTTAAAATTAATTTTTACCAAATTTATAAAATATATTCTAAAAAACAAAAAAAAATTCTAAATACATATATTAATATTAACTTATGGTAAAATTTTTGTATTTTTCAGAAAATATTGATTTTTCAATGAATATTGAAAATGCCAATTTTTATAAAATTGTCATTTATTTTAAGTAAATTAAGTCCCATTATTATTTTATATTTATTTAAAATTAAAATAAGTATTATTTATTTATATTAAATCTAATTAATTACATTTAAATCATTTTTATACTGTATTTTAGTATAATTTTATCTTTAGGATTTAAAACACTTTTTCTGAAAACTATTTTAAAGTGTATAATGTTTATCCATTTTAAATAATTAAAATAACCCCTAATGATGAATGATTTAAATGAAATTTATAGATTATATATCTAAAAAGATTTATTTAAATTCATCTAATTATTATTACTTGTTATATAGTTAATATGAGATCATTCTTCCTTAAAAAAACATTTCTTGAAAAACCGTTTTTTTACACATCTTCGGGTTTAATTTCAAATTAAATTATACCAACTATATGAGTTGAATTTAGAAAAATGAATTCCATATTTGATAAAATATTTATTATTATTATTATATAATAATTTTAACTTAATTTTTTATCATAATGAATAGTGAAAACAGTACAAAATATTTATCACGATTAAGGTAAAAACAGGTTTACTTGGGGTTAAACTAAAAATATAAGTGTTAAAAATGATCCAAAAATTATATAATTATTATTTTATGATAATATTTAGACCTTATATATTCTAATTATTTAAAATTTTCCATTTTTTAGACTTCTTTCATGAGACAAATGTGGGTGTCATTTTTTATTTTTAAAAAATCCAAGTGTATCCTCTCCCCCACTTATAAAAGGACACCCCTCTTATCTCCTTTACAAACTTCAAAAACCCATTTATTTTTCTAATACATACCAAAATAACTTCCCCAATTCCCTCCCATAATCCTAAAATCCTTAGTTTATTCATAAATCCAACCTAAGAAATATTTTTTTTACCAAAAGAAGTTATCTAAAGAATAGGTAACGTCCTTAACCGAGAATTTTATTTTATTTATTCTTCCAATTCCATAAAATATTATTAAAAATAATGATATAATAGCCTAATTATATTCCATATAATTATATTTTTTATGTTAAGTTCATTACATAAAACCATCTCTTCTTCCATCAAATGAGAAATGAAATCGTTGATCGTGTGTATGGCGAACTACAGCCTCATGAACAAACGTAATTTGTTTTCTATCACTAATTATAACGAATGGATATAATGATATATCTAATTTTTATTTATGATACTTATGATACAATTATGCTTATGTAATTATAATATCATAGATACCTTCTTACTTTCCAATCTGTATAGAATACGATAACATCGCTCGAGTGTCTGGCGAACTACCACCTCGCAGAGCGATGTGGTTATTTTTTCACTTAAGATTTAAATATATGGTAATAAGGAATTATTTGATGTTTATATATGACATTAATGATATATTAAACATTATTTAAAATTATTATATCATATAACTTTTCACTTATCATCCATTGAATAAATGATAATGTCATTTGTGTGTACAGAGGACTATTGCCTCGTGAAGCGATATGATTCGTTTTTATTATTACATCACATGGATGGTATGTGTAATGGTATTTAAAAAATAATATTATATTTATTATATTATTATAATATTATAAATATAAAAAAACACTTACCTTCCTTCCATCATGATATTCAAAATATTGAAATGTTACTCATGCGTACGCATGGCGTATCGTCTCCATGATTGTAAAGTATTTAATTTTTCACAACCATATAATTTATGTATAAAAATGATAATTATTTAATTTTTACCATTATAAATATGATTAATTAATAATATATTTGACCTTAATCAACTTACCAAAGTGATTTTAGACATATGATTCCTTTATCATTAAAACGTCTGACGTGAAATTAATTGGTTATGTACTTCAATATGACATGGAAACAATTAAAATAAAAGGAAAAATAAACATGAAAAGTTTATTAATAAAGTAAATAATTAAAATTAATTTATTATTTAGGAAGATAAATAATTCACATGACAAATCATACTCAAGTTAAGGTATCTCTCTAAACCACTCTTTCCTTCGGGTTATGAACTTTCTCTCTCTGGATAACTTTATCTCTCTCTTAATGTTATAGAATGATTATAAATTATATATATATTTCTATCACATATATACCTATCTCATTTTACCCCATTTTTATGGGTTAATACATGACTTATAATCATTTATCAAATGCCTTCATTATGAAATTTCCTTTTTTTATGATATGAATCAAGATTATGCAACCAAATTTATTTCCATGGGTAATTCTTATTTTATTACTCATGATTGATTTTATTTATATGTAACACATAGATCATGAACATTTTATGATGTGTGTATCTATATATTACTTCAATTCATTGGGTAAATCTTTATTCTCATGAGGTGTCATGTATGTGATTAGGGAGTAAACCTAATCTATTATGGGACTTTTTCCACCATGTGACATTATATAGGCAGTTTGCCTTAAATCATGTTTATTTAATGTTATATATTTTTTCCAAATTTCCTATGATTTCATTCTCCTATGATACCATATTCTTTATGATATTTTTCTAGGAAATTACTCATGGTCCTTCTATTTTATGATATCATTGACTCTAATGTTATGTTCCCTTATCATGTTGATTCCCTTACTAGACTTAATAACTAATCCCTTTCTTTATATTTTCCCCAAGTTATCCCATGAAGTTTTAGGATCTCAAATGGATTTTAGGATCTCAATATAGAGAATAAATTAAAAATTCCATGTTTTTTTGTATTATAAACCTATTTTTTCAAAGACACAAGGCATTTATGATCTTTGTGTTGTAATTATTGGATATTTATTTTTAAGGATAATATAATAATATGTGTAAAAGGATTAGGTCACCATAATATCAGTATTTCCATGTTAACTTAAGTATTTTTCTAAAATTGAGCTGTCTAGGCACACCCCCACACTACCTCTTAAGTTTCGGCAGTCCTATATCCAGTTTATTAATAACCCCCAAACACAAGATAGTGATACACAAGAAAGAGTGAAGGATTGAATGATAAGATAACCCTTTGATACCAATTTATAATAGAACAACCTAGCTCAACTGATCAATTCATTTAAATTGTCCTACCACAAGGCCTGAAACATATTCACGATCACTACAGGATAGTGACAAGCACCCGAGTATCATATAATAAGCATGAGAATGATTTCACCCTCAATAAAAATATGATAATATAGAAACAAAACATAGTTTCATAATATATATCAAAGAACGGTTGCATCCAGTAAGTGTATGAACTGTTCTAAAGCTAAATACCAATAAAATTGAACCCAAAGAAACCAAGGATCCATCTCTATATGATCATAAGTCATCTCCATCCCAACCCACCAGAAGGAAACACAAACTGAAGAGTCATCCTCTACATAAAGTTATTCCCTTTACCTATATCCTATAAGACCAAGGCTATAAACAACCAAAGGAAAAAAGTAGGGTTTGGGTAATAAAGCTTAGTAGGATACCACCATATAATTTATACAATGTATATCCACATGCATCCATTATTTCTTGATTAAAATAGATTTATAAAACATCTCCAGAAGAAATCATTTTACCATATAAAAATCAGCCTTTGGTTTTCTTTTCAAAAACATTCCATATTTAAATACACAAAGTAATATGACATAGAATTTATCCATGAGGCATAAACATATATATAATAGGTTTTAAGCATTAATATACATATCAAGTGGGTAAATGGTCATATCAATAAAACAAACATAGAATTTATCCAAACAAAAACTAAGAGGAAAATCACAACACTAAGGTATACACAACTCAGAAAAATAAGACCACTATCCAATATAAGTGTCTCCTACGGTCTTGGAACCTTATTCCCTTAGAGAGGCTACCCACTAAAGACTATATAATCATGGTAAACTCCCCTATAGATAGCTAAAATCCAATAAGGTTCACATATCTCTAGTTTTCCTCTATACCCAAAGGTATTCCTAATGTGCTCATACATTGCTATTACATTCAAGAAAATAATATCACATTTTATAAAACATTTTCCAAGGAATTTTATTTTAATTTATAAGCCCACATTTTCATTAAACATTTTATATAGAAATAACAAACCTATATAAGGCTTGTAAAACCAATTCTATATCAAAATCATATTTAAGTCATTTAAACAAACACATCATGTGCATAAAATGGTTTCTATCAAAAATCACATTTTCAGAGAACATTTCCATACACATCAAATATCACATTCACCTCTAACAAATTTAAAATCATTAATCTAAAATTAAAAACCAAAGTAATTTAAATAATTTTAAGACATTCCAAGGTATATACCATAGGATAAAGACAAATACCTTAAGAATAATGAAAACATCATTTAATTTTAAATTAGTGATGGGAAATTAAGAGATATACTTATTATACAACTATATCTAATATAAAACCATAAATTAACTATAAAAATCATTAATTGGTTCACTATACCCTATATAGGTTTATAATACATAGATAATATGAGAGGTTAAAGGTATATTTAGAAAAATAAGAGAAATAGAGTGGAAAATTTAACTTACCTTGAAGAGATACACCAAGAATGATCAAGGATCACCAAAAATCTAAGTAATAACCCTCTAAAGAATCATGGAGGGATGGTTTGAGATAATAGGGTATTAAGAAGAGATTAGAGTTAAAAATGAACAAGGGAATTGAGGAAATTTTCTATTTTAATAGTTTCATATTTGGATGCATGATTAGGCTATGTGGTTTAATAAACTATATTCCAACTATTCAGGGCAACTTCCCTTTGAAAACCATGTTGCATAATTTCATAGGAATAGTCACATAGTTTTAAAAACCATTTTTAATCTATATTATATCCACATGACTAAATCCCATACATCCAAACAGTTTTCCTAAAGACACAAATTGTTAGACAAGCCATGCTCAAACCATGAAAAATGTCATTGGAATTCCATATAAACATATTTCATGGTTACTACGTAGTTAAAACTAACTATGCTTTTAAACCATGGGCTGGCCCTATTTTCTCCAAATCTTCAAATTTTAAAACCTTGTTCCTCATAAGTATCTTGAATCTCACAAAAGATAAAACAAGCTCAAAAATGAACTTTCTTATGACTCAAATTTCATCACAATTTTGATCAAGATGATCGAGGTATTCAAGGGTAAGTAATAATGAGTATCTCTTTAAATTTTAAGAAAAAGATACCTTTAGATAGGTGTATAGTCAAGAATACCTTAGATCAGGTCTATAAATATACCTTTCACTTTGGTCTAAAAGTTAGGTTTATAAAATACTTTTAATAGAGTACTTTATTTTCTAATTGATACTCCTTTTTTAGTTTTCAATCATAAACTATATTTTGTATTTCAATTTCTATAATTCGGTTTGTTTACATTTTTGGGGTTCTCACTATTTCATCAATAGTTTGTAATTTCTATTTTCTTTCTATTTTTATTATACATATCAATTAGATCAATAATGTAAAATATTAATACTTAAACTTTGTTACTCTGATCTTTTACTTTAATTTTTTGGGTTAATAATATTTTTATAATTTTTATAATTTTATACTTTGATGATTATAAAGATTTATAGTTATTTTTAAATGAAAATTCACCCCCCCCCCTCTTTCATTATATTTACCCTACCTTATAATTTTGATCATAAATTTGGTATTAGAGGTGGTTTCTACATTAGAAATTTAACCTAATATTTATTTTTTTCATTTTACCTATATTTTTTTCATATTTCAGTTTCCTTGATCCTAACAAGTGTGTAGAGAATTTTTTTTAGTATAACGGGTATACATATTGGATCCATTGATAATATAAATCCAAATAGACCACCAATTTATATTGTAATTACTATGAATATTGTAGAGAAATAATAGAAACATATGTTATCGATATAGGAGTTGAAAATTTGCTTATGCTTATTGGAGATTATAAATTTCATGAAAAAGAATTTTATACCTTTACAAGAGAAGAGAAAAATGAATTTCAATAAACTTTAAAAGTTATAAATACTCTTATATGATATATTTAAAGAAATGTCTATATTAAAATCTATTCTTGTCGAACTCTATGTGGTATATGGAAAAATATTTAAGTAATAAATTTGGAAACTTAAAAAGTTTTAAAAAAGAGCTATATTAAGAGAAGATTACCAAGACCTTGATTTTATACCTATAGAATAATTTGATAAAATGAATATAAGATTTATTAAAAACATAAATATATTATAATCAATCTGATAAAAAGATTTTTCAAATGATTAACAAGTTTAAAAAGTTATAGTTATCCTACCTAAGGAATGAAAATCAAAAAGAACTGAAATTTATGAAACAAATCATATTACTAAGTTAAGTAAAGATTAATTAATTAGTACATTGATACATTATTAAATTAATTTAAAAATATATATATAAAATGAGAAAAATAAAAATAGGTTCTCTTTTACCACTACCATAACTTCAAATACTCGAAATTATAAAACAATATTACCCAATAAAAGATTCAAAAAAGTTTCTAAAGAAAGATAAAATAAACATATTGATGGTGAAATTTATAATCTAGAAATAAGAATGTTTAAATAGAGTAAATTTAGAATAATTCATACTAAATAAATAAAATAGAAGAATGATACTACAAAAACTATTTGTTATGAATGTCGAAAATAAGGTCATATCAGACCTGATTGTCCTGAGTTGAAAAAGAAAGAAATGAAATGTTTTAGAAAGTATTCTAAGAAGAAAAGTATAAATTATATAGATACTTGGAATGATAATAAAAGTTATTATATTATATAAATTTCGTCTAAATAAAATAATGATATTAGAAAAATCACTGTATTTTATGATCATTTAGAAAAATGTCTAATAGTAAGATTAGTAGTTGAATCTCTTAAAAACTTATTGTTAGAATTAAAAATATTTGTATCATTTAGATAGTGAAAATGATACTAATTATGAATATACATATATTTTAGATGATGAATAAATAACTATAGAAAATATAGAATAAATGAGAGATTATATTACTGAATTTAAAACTATGTATCAAAATTTTTACAATAAGTACACTGAGTTTAAAAAAGAATTTACTGAAAGAAAAGATAGATTCATAAAAGTTGAAAAAATCTCGAAAAGCTTATAAAGAATAATAAAAATCTTGTATCATATTTGGAAAATTATAATGAGAAATTTTCTATAATAAATGATTATATGAAAAGAAAATCCAAAGTTATAGCATATGAATACTCAAAGTAAGATAATATGAAGAAAAAGAGAGAAAAGTCTAAAAATGTTATTTTTTTCAAGATAAGGTTGGGATTGTTGAACTGAAGTCTAATATTAAAAGTCTAAAAAATATTTTGACCAAGTTCTCAATATGAATAAAATAATTTTTGAATTTGTACAATCAGTTTATACCTATCAAAACTTCATCAGGATTAGGAAGAAAAACCCCCAGAAATTTAGTCTACCAGTAAACCTATTTTGTTCCAAATAAATACCCCTTCTATAAAATGTGTCAAAGAGGGGGGAACTAGAGGAAAAATTATTACCTTAACAAAATTTAATCTTTTATACAACATATATCTTTTATATCAAAAGAAATTATTTTATTTGAACATCAAAAGGCATAAAAATTATGGGTCTTAAAAATCTTATTTTCTAATTCCATAAAACATAAGGGGGTATATCTACCTAAAGTCTAATCGAGAAGATTAAATATTGTGCATCAGCAACTGAATACCAATCACCAATGACTCTATTATTTCTTATTTAAATTAATTTAAATCTATTACTTTAAAAGTTTTCTTATTACATTTATTCCTTTATTTAGGGGGAGTAACTAATATTTATTTCTAGAAAACTTGTTAAATAATTTTTAATTTTACTAAGAACTCAAAATTTTAGTCAAAACTTTATGGAACCATCTTTTAAATAATAAGATCAAGTCATTAGTCAATATAAGATAACTTCTAAACATGTTTTGAAAATAATTTTAGTTCATCAGATTTTTAGAAAATGTTGTTTTCTATATCAGATTTTAAAAATATTATTTATCTACTAATACTTAATTCTTATATATATTTTTAAATAATTTTCTTTTTTCTGTATTTCATTACTGAATTTCAAAATGTTGTTCGATTAGATTTTCTTTAAATTTATCTGAATTTTAGTTTCTTTTCATCTGAATTTTAAAATATTGTTTAATTATATTTTTTTAATCACATTCAAATAATTAAAGAAATCATAAATTTAAAAAATAAAATAAATCCTTAAAAATATTTATAAATTCATGTGTTTTTTGTGGGAATCAATATGCTTCATTAGATCAAGAAAATCTACGGTGACCTTTCATCTTCCCAAAAATTTCCTTTATAAAGAGGTGGACCCTAGAGTTGTGTGGACAAATTCACTACATTCTAAAGTGGAGATATTATGGGTTTTTAGGAGAATTATAATCATATTATGAATTTTATATTCATCTTACATTTAGATAATGTAATCTATCAAATAACTAATGACTAAAGAGATCCTTAGAGAAATATTGGTTGATTAGGAATTGTTTGAAAAGTAAAAAATTATACTAAAATATGTTCTTAATTCTCAAGTCCATATAAAGTTAGCCACAACTATAAATGAGCATGAACCATGATACCCTCTTACGATATGGTAATTCTACAGATCATGTAATGACCCAAAATTTTATCAATGAAAATTACCTTCTTATAATAATGTAATATTTAGTAATGTAGCATAAAGCACAAGAACCACATGATGAAACCAACAAGATTTTATTATTTTATTTTAAAAATTAAATTTTGATAATAAATATGGATATAATAATTGAAATTATTACTATGCTAAAAAATAGAAAAGAAGATAACAATAATAGGAAAATTTGGATCTGATCGATCCCTCAAAATAATCACACTAATGAAAAGAATTGTAGAAATGAATAAAAATATTAAAAATGAAATATTCATTTTGAAAATAAAAATATATATAGATTTAATAGAAAATTTAATTGAATGAATAATGAACATAATATGAGGTATTTATAGTAATTAGAGAACCCATATAACCGTTACAAATCTAACCGTTAGGAATAGTAACTTAACTATTAGAATAGTAAAATCACCTATGGAAATATAAAATAATATTTAGATATGTTATAAAATAATAATATGAAATCTTTATATCATGATACAAGTAAATGAATTTTTTAAATGATAAAATAACTATTTATATTTTTGTAAAACATAATTATTTTATTTTCATTTTTATAAAAAATATAAATATTTAATAGAACATTTATTTTCATAAAATAAGTTTATAAATTAATATTAAGTTTTATTATAATTATAATATGATTTTATGATACCATAATTAATTTTTCAAAGGGTGGGAAAATCAATCATAATATTAAAATTGTTATTTTTCAAATAAATGAGAATTTTATGAAACAAGAAAAGAAAAATAAATGTGAATTTTATTTAAAAATTAAATTTATAATATCTAGAAAAACATTTTCATAAAATTTATTTACTTTTTATAATATATATATTGAAAAAATATTAGGGTGAATTTTTTGTATTTTTCTAAAATAGTTGAATTTTTAGTGAATAGTGAAATATGGTAAAATATGTTATTTTAGATTATAAGCTAAATACAAGATTTTTTAAGTAATAGATGAATTAAGATCCCATTATTTAGAACTATTATGATCCATTTACTATATATGGTCACAATATTCATTTCTATTAGTATCCTTGATCTATAATAATAAACTAATGATTATAAAAATCAAAAACACCCCTCTTATTCCCTTAAAAATACCGCCCCTTCTCCTGACAACTTATAGGCCTTTTATCATGCCAAATTTTTGACCAATTCCCTTCCAAATCCTCTAATATATTTCCTAGTGTTAATGGTCTCATATAAATACCATTTCAAGGAGCCTTAAGTGGTATGCTATGAGGAGGTGACTAAAGGAAGATGTAAAATTCTCAACTAACCGCTTTCAATTTTATTCTTATTATACTACCCCCATGTGTTCTCAATATATATAAAAATATTAACATTTTTATCCTAAATATAATTATATGTTATTATTATATGTGAATATCAATCCACTGCCCTCACCTCAACTTATTCGTAAATGAAAGCGTTGTTCAGAATATGGTTGGTTCACCGCCTTCATGAACAACGCACTTCATTTTTATCCACCACCTTCAAGGATGGTTATAGAAATTATATTATAGTTAAATATTATTTTATTAATTATTCTATGACTTTTTTCAAGTTATTTAATGTTTTAATAATCATTTAATTAAATGTAATGAATCTAGTTTGTGATGGTCGGTAAAACGACCTAAATGAAATAACCATATAACGTTATTATTTTTATTAAAATAATCGTCCCTATGTCAAAAAACATATGGGTATTTATGACCATTTAAATTTATAGAATTAAATTTATACCATTTCATTTCACTTATAGAGTTTTATTCCCATTTTAAAATAACTTCCATAATTATACACAAGTGATCCATCCATGGAACCATGAAATGAATGCCCTCAAAAAGGAAAAAATAATATTTATATCTCAATGAAATTGTTATAAATTAATATAATATAATTACAATAAATAATATATATATATATATATTAATTAATCAAATTATTAATTTAATTTGATTATTTATGATATTATGTGCAAGTGCATAATGATTCTTGAATATATGGTAAGGGATCTCTCTGAACCACCCTGTTTTCTTTGGGTTGTGACATTTCTCTCTATTCCTCACTTTATATCTATATTTAATTTTATATAATGCTTATAAATTATTTATATATGTATCTTATATATATACTTATCTTATTTTCCCTTTTTTATAGGGTAATTCATTCCTTAAGTTCATTTCTCAAATGATTTCTTTAAAATCAAACAAGATTAAGGGGAAATTTTCTATCCCTTAATCCTTTATGTAATAATGATTTAAATTATTTATTCCCATTAAATATTTCATTAAATAAAGTAATATTTTAGGTATAAACAATTTTGGTTTACCTCTAGTTTTCAAAGAATATTTTATACTTACTCTTTCTCCAAAAGTATTTAACCAATTCCTTAAAACATTGTTTTGAAAGTATAATTCTATACCCAATTATATACCCTTTATCATAATGTTTTTTCCAAATAAACACCATATTTTGAGACATGAGATTATGTAATAAGATATTAATGTTAAAAATATTTAATTTCTTCTCATATTTTTAATCTTTATTAAATCTCCTTTGATGATGATATGTGGAGGAATTATGAAACTCATTTCATTTCATGGGTAATTCTTATATTTATGCCTTATGATTTATTTCCTTTTTTGGAACATATAATCATGTACATGTTATTATGGGTTCACATAGTTAGAACTCCAATGAATTGGGTAACATTTTTTTCTCATGATATTTAATGTATGAGATTAGGGATTAAACCTAATCCATGATGGGACTCTATATGCCATGTGATTTTGTCTTGGTAGTTAACCTTAACTTATGATTATGTCATGTTATATGTTTATAACACTTTCCTATATTTATATGATCTTATAATTATAAATTCTCAATATTATACTACCATATTATTATTCATAATCCTTTTATTTTATGATATCATTCCATACCTTATAACTCAAATTTAATGATTTATTATCATGTTTATTCCCTTACTGGGATTTTTAGCTCGCACCTTTTTTTTATGTATTCCTCAGGTTATCCTACGTTGTGTTAGGAGATAAAAATGATTTAGGAGATCATTATAGAGATTAAAATAAATATATTTTATTCTAATTTTATGTTAAAGTTTTATGTACCTATTCTTCCAAATATACTAGGCTTATTGATCCTTTAGTTGTGTTTATTGGGATATTTATGTTAAAAATAATGTATAATATGTGTAAAAGTCTTGGGTCAAAACAGTTGGTATTATATGAATGTATAGTTATTTTTAGGTATTATTACTAGAATAATTTATTAAGAACATTAGGTATAATTCTAAGTATATGAGAATATCCAGAAATTTTGGTGAAGTATAGAGTGAGTGGTTTCGAAGCAATTACATCCTTGTTAGGATAATACAAGTGGATTTGGTTTTGGAATAGTTGTACCTAGGGGTTATGACCCTGAAAAGGGTGCACTATGGATTAGATTGATATTCACCTAGTGCATGATAAAGAGGCCTTATTTCACACCTAGTTTGACACTCCTAGGGGATATGCTTTAAAAAATTCACAAACTCTTTATGAACCATTATGAAGGACTTGAATAGATTGTTATGTTAGAAAAATTAAAAGAGAAATTATCATGGATGACCTAGATTGAAACTTATAGACTCATAATTTAGGATATAATTTTCATTTATAAGTTATTCCTTATATGTTCATATTTTCTATTTTTACATAATTTTTAGTTTTAGTATTATCATCCCTTTTTTAATTATATTATTTTAGTTAATAGCGGGAAATAGGATGAATCATTCCAAAAACCAATGTGATAGTAAATTTGATGATTTACCTAATGAGATGCCTAACCTGATGAAAGCATGAGAAGAGAACTTCATGGAATCACTGTATTAACTTACTCAAGTTATGAATAATAACTTAAATCTTATGAAACTCCATCCTCATAAGAAAGTGAAAGTTGTGGTTGATTAATTTATGTGACAAAATCCTCCTACATTTAGTGGATCTTTTTATCCACTCATCATGGAATATTGTATTAAATTAATTTAAATATATTCTATAATGGTCAGAATAATATAAAGTCATACTGTTCATTTATCGCATGGAGGGGGAATCTGCTTAGTAGTGGACACTGAACAAGAATATGAAGTCTAAATAGAAAATTGATTACATGGAATGGAAAGGATCCAAAAAAAATATTTTTCATAAATATTTTCTATGAACTCGCTATCTTAAAATAGAGAGGTAGTTCCTTGGACTATAGAAAAAAGAAGATGAGTCTATTGGTAATGTGAGGAAAAATTCACAAGGTTTTCACGGTATGTGATACATCTATTTTGTATATATTTATTCATGTGTTATTATATGAGTTTTAATTGGATATTAATTGATTTCATATGATATTCATGCATAATATTAATGTTTTTTATATTCTTTTGATAGGAACAACATTTGGAAGAATATATAGGGAATCATGGAAATTAAGGAACATAAAGGCACTTCACATTGGCCCATGAAACAGCACAGTGCGACAACAAAAAATGAAAATGAATATAGAACTGATGATTGAATCCAAAAAGACTAATGCATCCATTGAATTAAGGTTTACCATGATATTTGATGATCACAGGATGTTCAAGAGGATCAAGATTGAAGAACTATGGGAAAAAGTCTTCCAAAGCTGGAAATTGATATTACACATCGTAAAAATATTACATGTCATATAAATATTACATGATCTAAAAAAAATAAAAATAATGTAAAGAAAAATCCATGAAAATTTTGAGTCCCACACATTACATGTCAAGAATCAAATTCATGATGTGTAAATAATACAATTCATAAATATATTACAATCTATGAGAAATTTGGCCCATGCATTACATGTCTTGTAAACATTAAACAATGTGTAAAAGTCGAACAAACCCAAAAATAGTGATTTTCAGCATGTATTGCAATGGGGAGATATATTCTCAAACCAAATGGCCATTAAACACATATTTTGATCCAATTAATCTTGAGGAAAACCTAAAATATTATAAAGAAGGGTTCCATCCAAAGAGAAAAGGCATCGATTTGAGGTGTGGGGATTTAATCATTGGGAGGCTTCTACCAGAGTTCTGACCTAGATTTCATTCTTCATAGATAGGTTTTTCTTCTGATTTCCTATTTTTTTGTAATTCATTGAAACATTGAATGATCTTTAGTTTAATTAAAATCTATTTTCTTCATTGCTTTTATTATTCATTATTTTCTAATCTCCTCACTATGGGTATTGGTTTATCCATCGTCGGTAACCACCCGATAATGATTGTCTAAACCCCATAGGGGAGAGAATAATATGTCAAAGGGGTTGCATACCAATAAATCTTAATTTAATTTTCTTATAGGATTATTTTATTAGATATTATCATATTTTTCATGCATGTGTATTTTATTCATCATTGATTCTTGGAACAAATGCTTTTAATAATGAAAAAACCCAAACATGATTGAGATAATTTATTCATGGTCATTGAATTAAATTATTCTTATACTTTTGGAAATATGAACTTAATTTTCCTTAGTTATTTGAATTCATCAAAACATGATAAATTGGGATTCTAGGGTAGATTGATTAGGATTAACCATTTATCATTTCAATAAAATTTAATGGTTGGACAGTTATTTAATATGATTATTTTTAAAATGAAGTTAAATTAATTTATATCATAAAACCACCCATGTAAATTGATTCCCCTCTCTTATTCTTTAATTTATACATTTTAGTTATTTATTTTTCATCATTTAATAAGTTTAATAAAATAAAATTAATTCAAATTAGTATGACTCATCCGTTGATCGAGAGTTATCATTATTGAGTTCCCCGCTCTATGTAGGTTGGACCCCATATTGTTGTTATGTTACACTTTTGTAGTTAGTATTGTTCAGAAAAAATATAAATTTATAATTTGATCATTCTTGGAGGATTTAATAACATCCTTTAAATTCATTATTATGCCTTTATATTTTTCATCAACACTAAAATTAATGTGGAACGCTTCTTGAGAGGGTAAAAGACAAGTATATAAAAGGATTTAGTGATTTGAGACTTTAATAACTATGAATAGATTGTCTATTGTACCCTCAAAATTGAGATAGATATTGGATACTCTCAGTGGACTCACGGTCCTGGAGATAAAAGTGTAAAATGGAGTTTTTTTAGGAGGATATATGGATAAATCTCACAATGGAAAGAAAATGAAAATTCCCACATGTAAAAATTGTGGGAAGAAGCATCTCAAAAATTTTGTGAAGGGAGCCAAGAGATTATTTAAGTGTGGGAAAGATGGGAACTATACTAATAATACAAACTAATTTACCCTATTTTCAAGTAATTCATCTAAAATGATGATTTCTTTAAAATCAACTCTAGTTAGAGGCCAATAATGGTCCTGCTAGTGGCTACCAACATGAGGTAGGTGGTGCTTATATTTCTCTATGATTTTTTGGTTTTTTATGTGTGTCTTTGAGTGTGTCATTAGGTAGTTCAAGTGAGACCCTACAAATTAAATGGACATCTTTTAATAAATCGAATTAAACCCATGATATGTATATGGGCATGCTAAATTGAGACTACAAATGGTATGATCCTAGTGAGAGACTTCAGAAATTGGGTAGATTAGGCTAGGGTGTTGTTTTATTTAAATTGAATTGTTTTAATTATATGAGTTTCTTATGATGAGTTCCATGGGAATTGGACTGTCTTGGAATATAGATCGAGGTGGTGATGACCACCTGAGTTGAAGCAATGTGATCATCAGGTTGGGTGAGGTCTGGATTCCATGAGTGATATTGATCACTGATTGGGATACATGGTCATCAGTTTGAGGTTTCAAGGCCATTATGTTTTGGGCATGGCTTGAGTGATATTGGATGGTGATGGTTATCATATTGAGAGACATATTTTTAAGGGAACAAGGTGTTTTATGGTGTTACTTAGGGACTTATTTTGTGATTTACACTCACCCATATTGGCCAATGCACCATTTGGAGTCGTGTGCACATAGAAAGGACTCAGGTGATGATGTGGTATTGAATGATCGTGTGGGTAGAGGCCTCTATTAGATGCATCTTAGGGAAATGGTTAGAGGATATTACTCTATAAAGTCATGGGGATGGTGAGGGTACATTAGTTTAAAGTGTTGAGAACGTTATTTGGGGGATGAGGATCTCCACACTTGAGGTCATTAGTCCAGGACTTAATTAGGAGAAAGGACATCAACATTCCTTGGGATGTCATTTGTTGAGCTAACAGTGTTTTTAATTAGAGGACATATATCATTGTGCCTCAGATGTCAAGAGTTGAGATGACAGGGATTCTTTAGAGATGAGTTCCATAGTACAGGGTACTTAATTGGTGTGTGCCTTAGGGGAATCGGTGATTGATTTGAACACAAGGTTTCAGTTGGCACATGGTGTCGGGATACTATTACAGGAGGAGCCTGAGGGATCTCTTACTTATTATACATCAGGGGATGCCTTGAAATTTTGTTAAGGATCTTCTCCACTACTATTATACCGACGATGGTCAAAGTAGGTGACTAATTCTTTATGGTTGTTGATCATAAGGTAAGTAAGCTTATTTATATGATTTGTATGTGATGCTTTGTTTATTTTAATACACACATGATTTATCATAGATATAAGATAGGCACAAGTTGGTGGTGGCCTAATGAGATTCTTTCTCACACCCTACATAAGTCCCTCAGGACGTGTGTATATTTTATAGCTTTGTGATTAGTTAAAGGTTTGGGATCAGGATATATATCTTAGTGATTGAATTAGCATGGGATGGAAGACAAGGGACCATGGGGTTTTGCCTCAACTGGAGTTTCCATTTTTTCTTTTTGTATTAGCATGACATAATATGTATGTATTGGTGTGTGTCCATAGGTGACCCTTTTTTCTTATTAATATATATGACCTGGCTAGAATGCATGTTTTGATTCATTATCTACAAATGGTATGTTGAAATGTTCATTTTGTAAATGGTTTATTTTGAGTTTGGTTATTATTATTTCTTTTTCTACTACTAATTGTGCTTCCTCCATGGGTGGGTTAATGGTCCAGTGTCTTTTTGGTACTTCTTTTCCACTACTTTATAATTATTTATACCATTATTATTATCATAATCAGAGGGTATAGTCTCCCCACTATTACCTCTTACACCCTTGCTTCTAGTTTGTAGCCTTTGGAGTACAGGGAGGCGCACTTAAGGCCTAGTGACACTCAGCCTAAAGCACCGTTCGGGTGGCTAATCAGGTTGAGGCACTAAAAATGTTATAAAAGGAGTTTATTTTACCTATTTTTAGGTATTACTATTTGGAATATGGTAAACCATAGATTAGTATATTGCCAAAACTAGTTTTAAAACTCGTGTTTGGGTTCCTGCAGCCCCATGCACGGGGGATGAGCCAAGTTTTCAGGGGTGGTAATTATTGTTCTTATTTTATCTTTTTATAATTGATATTATTTCCACCTTTAATATTGCACATGGGTGTTATTTTTATCTATTGTGACATATGACCCTTGGCTCGGTATGGTAAGGGAGGTTTTTTTATTCTTTATGGAAAGGTCCATTGGATTATTTATTTATATGTGTGCTTGTGTTAAATTGATTTTTTCTATATAATACCTAAATTTATAGTATTTTATCTTATAGGAGTATGTGGGGATGATGTCATGGGGTGTTGTTGATCACCAGGTTTGGAAATGAGATCGTCGAATTGAGTCAACATGGTTTTTCAGGACAGGAATAGACCGAGGTATATTGGGGTGATCTGCTTAAAATATCAACAAAGGAAGCTAAGCAGTGTTTTCCTACCTAGCTTCTCTTTGGTGTAATTTTAATCAGCTACCTCGAACAGATAATTAATTATAAACTCTTGTGTGGTTTAGAGAGGGTCCATGAGGCTGAATTTATATGTGATACTTGGATCTAATATGGGTGGGTAAGGGGATATAAGGATGGATTTTGTATGACATATTTGCAATGGGGAAGGGTAAGGGTAGTGAGATTGTGCTACCTATTACTAATTTCTCTATTTTCATTATATATATGTTATTATAGTTGTATGGCCATTATATTAGTATTCAATGGGATGCCACCTATATGGGATTTGGTGGAGCATCAGAAGGTAGGTGATTTGGTGCCACTTGAGTGAGCATAGGTTGAGAACCCTAAGGTTCTAGATGAGGCCTCGGAGGGTCAAGCTAATAATGAGTCATGGGTATAGGAATAGTTCTAGGCTCCATTTTAGGTGAGGAAGCCATCATATTTTTTAGGTTTTGGGTTGTGTCTTAACAAAAAAATTAGAGTGATCCTGGTAAATGTCATCTAGGGGATTGACATGGGAGTTTAGAGAGTTCATCCTTCCATGGAATACTTGACTTGATAGTTCCATTCACAACACACATTGTTGTTATAGGGTGAGGGTAGACCACAGGTGGCTAAGAACTAGATATAGGTGGTTCAGATGATATTGATCCAACTCAAGATACCCCTAGATCATAGGGTGAAGCTGGATAAATACATGATTAGAGGATTGTCAAAGCGCTAGTGGGACGTGCAGGTTTCGGAAGGAAAACATGAGGGACAGACCTAAAAATATTTTGAGACCAGGTTCTTCAATCACTTATTTATAGAGACACTGAGGTTGGATAGATCTTGGGGTTTCTTGAGGCTACAGAAGGTAGACATGTCCATCATGGACTATGAATCTACATTCACAGAGTTGTCCCACATCACACCTGATATAGTGGGTGATAAAAAAATTGAGGGTGAGGCTTTATAAGGATGGTTTACATGATTCCATTCAAGTGTACGTAAACATCTTTAGGTTGGAATCATTTTTATAGGTGGTGGATCAGGTTCTCATAGATGATGAAAATTTGATGGATCAATCATATTAAATATGGGTGGTGGTGCCAGGTGATTTCAATGAAGATGCTTCTGATAATAGGTAGCAAGGCTGAGAGGATTTTTAGCATGGAATTCCGGCTAGAGACTCAAGTAGACCACATTAGAGTGGGTCATTGATGGTGTGCTTCTAGTGAAGGAATTCGATTCATGTGCTGATTCAATGTGATCAGGCACCAAAGTAATGCCAATCATGTGGTAAATTAGGGAATAATGATAGGTTCTATGGGAAACATTATTAGATAGTAGGTATCTAGGGTTCAGGGAAGACTTAGGGTTATGATATTAGACTGAGAGTAGTACTAGGAGCTGGTAGCCGATATTCAACTATATGTGGAGGTCTTGGTAGAGATAGTGGGACCTAGTAGTGGGTTTAGTGGCTAGTGTCTGGTGCAGCACTGTGGGGAGGCTAGGTGCATGTGGTGGTACTTCCAGGTGTAGAACAGGTAGGGTATTTGGTTGTAATTATAGTTATTCCATAGGTGTGGTTGTGGTTCTTTAATTTTGGAATGTCCCTTGTGTAGGCATGAATGTGTTGGGTGCACGAGGTGCACAGGATGTATCTATAAACTAAACAGACATTGGTTAGTAGGTTGGAACTGGATTGTATGTGTTGTGTGTGTATATATATATATATGGTTCATGGAACTGGGATATTTTATGAGAATCATTGGGTTTGTGAATTTTGAGGTGCATTGGCATCTAGGAATTGTTTCAATGCATTAATTTTTTGAGGTACGAGGAGCCAGGACTAATTTTGAGCATCTATAGAGATGTGGGACCTCATAGGTTCCATGTGTGGCATAGGAATGAGGTGGGAATCTGAGGAGATGCGGTACTTGGTGGTTGTATGATGTGACATGGGTATGATGTGATAAACTGATAAGGTATAAGAGTGATGTTACGTCATGGGAGTACCTTGACTCTGGGTATGGTTGATGGAACATCGGTTTTATTTGATTTTTGGGTTGGGAATTGACCAGGGTAGGTAACTCCTAAGGTGGGGAGCGCCTTGAGAATATTGACCTATGCCATTTTAGACTAGGGTAGTCCAAGTTAATTTTAATGATATTGTTATTTTCATTACCATCTTAGGTTTTTTCTTAATATCTTTGGGATGATTTATTTTAATATGGGAAGATTGTAGAGTCTTGGGTTTTTGGAGTAGGTTAAAATCCTCTCCCATTTTGAATTTTCAAAGTTTGTTAGGTAGACCAAATCTTTCCTTGATTATCATAACTTAATTATAAGAGATTATTTCACCCAAGTCATTGATTTTGGATGATTATTAATTCTCATAAAGTGCCTCATTTTTTCTATTGGGTTTCAGGTGTGTCGGATCCCAGAAACCCAAGTTCTCGGGGTGCATGGACTGGATTTCATAGTTTGGACAAACCGTATAGCCTCCTGGGTGTAATCGTGTGGCCCTCCTGGTTTACTGTACATGTTTTTTCAAACCATACTAGAGGGGTTTCACATCCATGTCACACCTTTGTAGTTTTTATCAGAGGTAATTTGCATGGTTGTGGCACGGTTTGGAAAACCATGCGGAGCAACCGTGTAAGGTGTCCCTTTGGACATTGGCTATTGCACGGTTGGTGCACGGTTAGCCAAACTTTATAAGACAACCATGTTCCTCATTAAAGATAATAATTTACCATTTTTTCCTTGCCTTCTATTTAGGCTATTTCTTCTTATTTCCTCCTCCAATCTATATGCATAGCAAGGGAAGCTCTCCCATTTCCTCCTCCTTAGGATTTGAGTCAAACACTTCATCTGGACTATGTTATTTAAGTTGTCATGTGCATTGAAACCATATTTTTAAGGGATTCAATCCTATAGTCTCTTTTATCCTTTTCTCTTTCTATATAGTGCTCTAATACATGCGATCCGATTTACCCTATTTTCAAGGCATTAATCTAAAATTTCAATTTCTTCTAAATCAACTCAATTTAGAGGATAATATCAGACATGAGATGGTCTACTAACATGAGTTAGGTGGTTCTTATCTTTCTCCATGATTTTTCAATTATTTTGGGTGTGCATATTTGTGTGATCCATTGGGTAGTTTGAGAGAGTCCCTACAAATTAAATGGTTTCCATTTAATGAATTGAATTGAACCCATAATATGCCTATGGGAATTATCAATTGAGACTGCAAATGGTATGAGACTAGTGAGAGGTTTCAGACCTTGGGAAGATGAGGCCATACTGTTGCTTTATTTAAAATCAATTGTTTTAATTATATGAATTGCTTGTGATGAGTTCTATGGGAATTGTATAGGCTTGTTCCAAGGATCAAGGTGATAATTACCACCTAATTTGAGGTGATGTGATCATCAGGTTGCGCAAGGACCAGATTCCATGAGTGATTTTGATCACCATTAGGGTGACTTAGTCATCAGTTTGAGGTGGTGAGGCTGTTAGGTTGTGGGCATGGCCTAGGTGATATTGTATGGTGATGAACATTAGATTAAGTGACATGGTCGTAGGGTAATGAGGTACTAGATGATGTGTATTATAGAATTATTTGCTGACTTTCACTCACCCGTGTTGGCCAATGTGCTGTTTGGAGTTGTGTTCACACAAAAGGGACTCATATGGTGAGGTAGTATTGATTGCTTGAGTGAGTAGAGGAATCTGTTAGATACATATTAGGGAAATGGTTAGAGGTACTTGTCATATAAATCCATGAGGATGGTGATGATACATCAGTTGATGGTGTTGAGACCATCGGTTATGTAACATCCCTCCCCTACCTCATTGGCTTGAGAAGGTAGTGAGCTGCTACTTGGCCTTAGGTGAAATTCCCATGGAACCAAAAGATAGCAATAAATGTAGAGGGATTCAAGAACAATTGAGGAATGATTTTCCCTTAGAATAAACCAACCAGCCAAAAAATTCATAACCCACCACAACTACATGATGCATGTCAACAAGTAAACCAATGAAACGCATTACCAAGGAACCACCATGCAACCCAACCAATTCCATAACAATTTCCATAGACCAATACAACTCAACCACGATGTTATATAATCAGAGTACCAACCGAAAGACTAAAAAACAAAACCCAAGAATATAAGACACAACACCACAGCTCCAAGCCAATCTTCATGCTCCAAGCACCACAAAACCATCCTAGCATCACGATGAACTGCTAGTGAAATGATATGCTTTATCCTTACCTGTGTCCCGAAAAACAACATTTTCAAAATCATCAAAGTGCCAAAGAATGGGGTGAGTAAAAATACTTAATAGGTTTTCCCCAAATTAATTCCCTACACATGACACTAGGATATAACCATTAGTACATTTATATAAATTATTTTATATAAAACATAAAACAGTGCAATAATTTCAATAAGCTAAACCCATCCTTACCAAGACACTTTCCACCAAAATCCACACAATACAATGGTAAGACAATAAAAATCCATAATCCATTTTACCATCACATGTTATCACAAAAATTTCATCTTTCATAGCCACACACGTAATTAAACATAGCCATAAAGTTTCACATACTTAACCCAGTGTAACGATCACGGTGAAACTTCTTGTCCAAGCTCTTTTACTCATTTCCAAACTTAGTGGTACTTCACACCCACTTATATTTGATAGTGGACCTTCCATCCACTATCCATCCCCTTTTTATATTGGCACTCCCCACCCACTTCACACCACAATCAACACATGAATAAACACTTAAGCCAATAACAAGAATATACACCTGCTAAATCCACAACAATATAAAACAACCATTTCACAAATAAAAAATCCCCTAATATTTCTTCCATACCATATCACATTTCAATAAAGTAACCCATTTTCTTGAAAACCATTTCCACAAATCAACCCAAGAAACTAATTTTAAAATCAACATTTTAAAATCTGATAACAAAGAACATTTCACCATAAAAACCCATTTTCCAAAAAATTCCACAAAAATCACTAAATGAATTTCCAAAAAGCTTATCAAATTATAATAACAATTAGTTTTAAGAAAAAAAAATTGATTGAAAACTAGTCTTCTAGTTATAGAAAAATGGAGTATATAGAGAAGCCACCTACCTTAGGGTTTCGATGAAATCATCTAACTCCCAACTACACCACAAATCTTGGTAAAAACTCCACCAAAACCGCCTTAGATCCCTTTTACTAACATCAAAAATCCCTAATATCGTCATTTTAGGCAAAAAAACCCTAAATCTACGTGCAATAGATATAGATCTAGAAAACCAAGAGAGGGGGAGAACTAGATCTAAGGAAAACCAAGAAAGATCCAAGATAGAAGGCTTACCGAAATAGAATCACCTTAACTACACCTTGAAAACCCTTCAAATAGCTTCCAGAATTAGTGGGATATACCCTAAAACCCTTGATAATAATAAATCCCAAGTAGGGTTTGTATGGGAGAAGAGGGGAGAAGTTTAGGTAAAATCTTGAGTGGTATCATTTAAAAAAACTTTTTAATATCGTACATGGTTAGCTCGCATGGTTAGTAAAACCATGTGCTAACCATGCACATGTTACTGCCTCAATAGGGACCCCACACAGTTTTCTTGCACATTTAGACAAATCATGCACAAAACATGATAATCCCATTTCCTCCACTTGAATGGTTACTTGGAGATCCTGCATGGTTTCCCCAAAATGTGTTGAAACTGTGATCCCCTAGAAAATCCTCAAAACCTTTCCAAATCCCTTACAAAATCTCCCAAACTTTACACAACTACTTTAACCACATAAAAAGACATAAACAAGGGTTACATACCTCAAACCAAGGGTACTTTGGGTTAGGTGATGAGGGTCTCTATACTTGAGGCCATTGGGCTATGACTTAATTGGGAGGATGGACATCATCGTTCCTTGGGATATTGGTTGTTGAGATGATGGTGTTATTAATTAGATTATATAAATCACTATGCATTGAATGTTGGGTATTGAGTTGATGGGGATTCTTCAAAGATGAGGTATGTGGGACCTAGTGCTTGATTGGGAAGTGCCTTAGATATGTCAATTATTGATTTGGACATGAGGTGTTAGTAATCAAATGGTGTTAGGATACTATTACAGGAGGAGAGTGAGGGATATCTATCTTTTTATACATCAGGGTATATCTTGAGATTTATTCTAAGGATAATTATAGTGGTAATGGATGAAGTAGGTGACTACTTCCTTGTGGATATTGAGCACAAGGGAAGCAAGTTTATTTATATGTGTTGTATGTGCTGCTTTATTTATTTTAGTACAAACCTACTTTATCACATATATATGATAAGAAAACATTGGTGGTGGCCTACTGAGATTCCTTCTTACACCATACATGGGCCCCTCATGAAACATGTATATTTTATATCTTTGAGGTTAGGTAAAGGTTTGGGCTCAGGATTTGGATCTTAGTGATTGAATTAGCATGGGATGGAATAAAAGGGACCATGGGGTCTTTCTTCAGCTTAATTTTATTTTTTATTTTCTTTCTGCATCAACATGCCATTATATGTACATACTAGTGGTCATCCACAAGCGAACCTTTCTAATTATTAATATGTATGACCTGGCTAGTATGCATGTTTTGATTTATTATCTACAAATGGTATGTTGTAATTTTCATTCTTCAAATGGTTTATTTTTATTTTGGTTATTAATATTTATTTTTCTACTACTTCTTGTACTTCTACCATGGGTGGGTTACTAGTCCAGTGAATTTTTAGAATTTCTATTCTCCTGCTTTATAATTATGTAGACCATTCTTATTATCACAAAAATAGGGTATAGTCTCCCCACTATTATCTCTTACACCCTCGCTAATATTCGTTAGCCTTTGGTATATAGGGAGGCATGCTTAATACCTAGTCGCACTTGGCCTAAAGCACTATTTGGGTAATTAATCAGGTCAGGGCACTATACTAATCAATGTAGAAGGGGTATGAATAATCTCACTAATGTGACAGAGTAAAAGAAGGTTTATATCAACACTCAGCATGTGGTATGGTGTTTCAACTATAATTAACATGCTAATTATGTGAAATAATTCCATAATCCATGGGTTGTTAGAGATAATCAATGATAACAAACTCCAAGGCATATAGAGAATGTAAGGGAATATACTAACACTACTATTGAGGTGGATCCCAACAATTATGTGGTGATAGGTACACTATTTATTCATTCAAGAATATCAAATGTGTTATTTTATTCCAATTCTATTCATTATTTCATATCTTTCAAGTTTAGTACAACTATTCAAATACCACCTCAAAACATGGGGGTTGAGCTATCTATGAGAACAATAAAGGAGGTAATTATTTCATATCAAGTATATAACTCCCCCACCAATCAATTTTTTTTGGAATTAATCTTACAGTAAATCCCATATTACTTCCTTTTTTGAAGTTTGGTGTTATATTGGACATGGATTAATTGTCTTTATATAAATCCAAAATTAACTATCAGAAGAGTGAGATCACTCTTCACATCTTGATTCATCCTCCAATTCTGTATAAGTGTAAGGAGGATAATGAATCTCCTTTGGAATATTCATCTCAAGTGTGGATAGTATTACCTTATAATAAATTATATCTAACTCAAATTATTAAAACAAATGATAGAATCATGCTTGAAGATATGCCCATTGTAAGGGACTATACCAATGTATTCCCCTAAGAGTTTCTTAGTATTTTTATTAATTGATAGGTCGAGTTCTCAATTAAAATTATACCTAGATCTATGCCCATAACCAAGACTCCATAAATAATTTCAATCATTGAGTTATAATAACTTAATAAGTAGTTACAAGAGAATCTAGACAAGGGTTTTATACACCTAAGTGCTTCATTGTGGGGTGTCATTCCTCTTCACCAAGAATAAGGATGGGTTAGTGGGCCTCTACATTGATTATCATGAACTCAAAAAAATCATGATAAAGAACAAATATCCCCTACCATGGATAAATTACTTATTTGATTAACTAAATGGGGGCCATTATTTCTCTAAGGTGGGTATTCAGTTGGTATATCACCAATTAAAGGTAAAGAAGGAAGATATTTCTAGGACTAGCTTTCAAACAATGTGTGGACATAATGATTTCATAATGATTCCCTTTAGACTCCCTAATGCTCCATAAATATTTATGAACTTAATGAATATAGTCATTAGAGATTACCTTAATAAGTTTATGGTAGACTTTATAGATTATATTTTGATACAATATAAAACCAAGGAGTAGAATGAGGAGCATTTGAATATTGTACTAAATACTTTGCAAAAGTAGAATCCATATGAAAGGTATATTAAATGTGAGTTTTAGATAGAGTAAGTATCATTCTTGGAAAATTTTATCACCAGCGAAGTGATATATATAGACCCTTATAAGACAAAGTAAATTGAGGAGTGGTATGAACTAATATATATAATGAAGATCCATATTTTCCTTTTACTATATGGGTATTACCGTTGATTTTTAAGAAACTTATCCTGATTTTAAAATCCATTAACCAAGATGACTCAAAAGGGAGTAAAGTTTTTATGGACTGGGGTATGTGAAGAGAGATTTAAGGAATTTAAAAAGAGGTTTATCACTACAACAGTCCTCATGATGCCCTCAAATGGGTAATTTTTCATGGTATATAGTTATATTTCAAATAAGGTCTTAGGTTGTGTACTGATGAAAAATGAAAAAGTGATATACTATGCACCAAGGTACTTTAAATTTCATGAGAAGAACTATCCAACACATGATCTAGAGTTGGATATAGTGATCTTCACATTGAAAATATAGTATCACTATATTTATGGGGAGAAGTGTAAAATATATATGAATTATAAGAGCCTCAAATATATATTCACATATAAAGATCTTAATATTTACTTGTGAAGATGGTTGGAGCTTATCAAGGACTATGACTTCTCAATCCACCACCATTCTAGAAAATAAAATAAAGTGGAAGATTATCTTATTAGAATGGATCTGGTAACCTTATCAATAATGATAATTGAGAAGGATCCATCCTTCTTAGACTTTAAAAGGATTGATGTGGGGATCATAAATGAAATAACATCATCATTCCTTTCTCAAATGATTACTTAGTTATCCTTTCTAGAGAAGATAAAGGACACTTAAAGAGATGATGTGAAAATACAGAATAAGGTGGAATCTATAAGAAAAGGAAAATACTTGGAGTTTAAAATTGATGAATAAGGAGTTATAAGATTTTTGTTGTGACTATGTGTACCATAAAATTATAAGATAAATAAGGATATGTTGAATGATTCACATATATTAACCTTATCAATCTACCTAGGGATCATGAATATGTATCAAGATATCTGAGATCAATATTTGTGGGAAAATATGAAGAAGGAGATAATAGAATATATATAAAAGTATCAGGTATGTTAGTAAGTTGAGGTTGAGAGGCAAAAATCTATGGGAATGACACAACCATTACCCATACCTATATGGAAATAGAAAAAATCACCATGGATTTTTTCATTAGTCTTCTAAAGATATCTGGGGGAAATAATTTTATATGGGTTGTGGTGGATCATTTAATAAATACTTATCACTTCATTTTAATTAGATAGGACTTATCACTCAATCAATTTACAAATATATATATATATATATATATATATCAGAGAAGTGGTGAGGTAGTATAGATCACCACAATCGATTATATATGACCAAGATCCCAGATTTACCTCTAAGTTCTAGAAAATTCTTCAAAATGATTAAAACACTGAGTTAAAATTTATTACAGCTTATCACCCCCAAAATGATGTCCAATATGAGTGAAATATTCAAACACTGGAATACATGTTGAGAGTATGCTCACTGGACTTCAAAGGAGTATGGGATTATCATCTTCCTCTGGTTGAGTTATCATGAAATAATATCTTTCACTCAATAATCCATGTATTTATATATGAATCCCTTTATGGTAAGATATGTAAAAAACATTCATACTGGGATGAAGTTTGAGAACACAAGATATTGGGACCTGAAATGGTCAAGGAAATGGTAGAAAAGTTCAAGACCATTTAGTAGTGCATCAGGGATACTCAATGTCGATAGAAGAGCTATGCTGAAAATCATTGATGAGACCTAGAGTTTGAGGTTGGAGATAAAGTGTTCCTACATATATATACATCGAATAGATTCATGATATTTGATTAAAATGTTATGCTAAGTTCTAATTACATTGGCCCCTTCGAGATTCTCAATCACAATGTATTTGTGGCATATTGACTAGCACTCTCACTAACACTTTCTCAAGTACATGATGTGTTCCATGTATACCTATTAAGGAATTATATACTATATCCTTCACATGTACTTAATTCAAAGTTTGTATAACTAGAAAATTAACAATCTTATGAGGAGCATTCGGTGAAGATCTTGGACCGTATTGATAAAATTATACACAACAAGATAAATCTTTTATTCAAAGTACTATAGTGAAACCATAAGTATGAGGAGGCAACATGGGAACTAGAGGTATCCATAAAGAAGAAGCACCCTCACATATTTTATTCTTATTATGTAAAATAAAATTTTCAGGGTGAAATTTCTTAAGGGGGAAGAATTTGAGGACCCTAAATTTTATCAATGGAATTTCCCATCTTATAATTGTGCCATATTTAGTAATGTAACATAAAGCACATGCACCTCATGATAAATTAAAAAATATTTTATTATATTAATTTAAACAATATATTTAAAGAATAAATATGGCCATAAGAATTAAAATCATTATAATGGTACAAAAATGGAAATAAGATAACAATAATAGGAAGATTTAGATCTTCTTGATCCCCCAGAATAATCTCACTCGCAAACAACACTATAGAAATGAAGCAGAATATTAGTAATGAAATATAAATTTTGAAAATGAATATATATATATATATATAACTTTTAGAAAAAAAATATAAGTGATTGAATAATGAATAAAATATTATGTATTTTAGTAAGTATATAACTCATGTGACCATTATAAATATGACCATTAGAATAGTAATATGATTGTTGGAATAGTAATATCACTATTAGAAATAGTTAACTGACTATTAGAATAGAAACATCACCTATTGAAATGTAAAATAATATTTAGGTATCTTATTAAATGAGAATATGACAGGTTTATATCATGATATAAGTAAATAAATGTTTTAAATTACAAAATAAGTGTTTATATTTTTGTAAAATATAAAAGTTTTATGAAAAAATTTATAAAAAATATAAATACTTAAAATAAGGTTTGTTTTCATAAAATGTGTTTATTAATTAATATTAAGTTTTATTATAATGATAATATAATTTTATGTGACCATAATTAATTTTTTAAAGGGATGTAAAATCGATCATAGTATTAAAATAAGTATTTTTAAATAAATTAGGTACTTATTTAAAAATTAAATTTCTCATATTTAGAAAATTATTTTCATAAAATGGATTTAATTTTTTTAATCTTCATATATAAAAAAACTGGATTGATTTTTGGTATTTTTCTAATATAGTTGAATTTTTTGAATAGTTAAATATGGTAAAATATGATATTTAATATTACAAGCTAAATACATGCTTTTTTGAGTCATAGATGATGTAATAACTCATTATTTAAAACTAAAATGCACCATTTACTATGTATGGTCACATTATTCATCATTATTGGTAGTATTGAGACAAAATAATAAACTAATGATTATAATATTCAAAAACACCCCTATCCTCTCCTTATAAATACCATCTCTTCTCCTCACAACTTATAAGCCTTGGATATTGCCAAATTTATTCCCAATTAACTTGAAAATCCTATCCTCTATGTATTAGTGCTTCTTTTCTCATCTAAAGACCATTTTAATGAGCCTTAATGGGTATCTTAAGAGGATGAAACCAAAGGAAGAGGTAAAATTGTCGACTAACCACTTTCAATTTTATTCTTCTTCTACTACCCCCATATGTTCTCCATCAACCTAAACATAGTAACATCAGTATCATAAATATGTTAACATGTTATTATTATGTTTTAATATCAATCATTTACCCTCACCTCAACTTTTTCATAAATGAAATCATTGTTCACAATATGGTTGATTCACCACCTCCACGAACAACACACTTTGTTTTTCTCCACCAGCTTCAAGGATGGTTATAGAAATGATATTATAGTTAAATATGATTATAATAATATAATTTATTCAAATTTATATAATTTTTTAGTAATAATTTAACTAAATTAAATTAAACTAGTTCATGATAGTCAGTAAAACGGCCTAAATGAACTAACCATATAACATTAGAATTTTTACTAAAAGAAACATCCCTATATCAGAACACATATGGGTATTTGTGTCTATTTAAATTTATAAATTTACATGAATAAAATTTTAATTCACTACTATTTTTTTATTCCCATTTTACAATAACTTCCATAATTATTCACAAGTGATCTAACCATGGAATCATGAAACAACTGCCCTCAGAAAATCGAAATTAGTCTTTATATCTCAATGAAATGGTTGTAAATGAACATAATATAATTATAATAAATAAAATATAGATTTAAATGTTATTAATTAAGTAATTAATGAATTTTATTTTATTTTTAAAGATATTAATTACAAGTGAAGGATGATTCTGGAACATAAGGTAAGAGATCTCTCTGAACCACCCTGTTTTATTTGGGTTATGACCTTTCTCTCTCTAACTCGCTTTCTATATATCTTTGATGCTATGTAATGCTTAAAAATTATATATATATATATATATATATATATATATATATCCCTTCCTTTTATGGGGTAACACATTCCTTACGTTCATTTCTCAAATACCTTCTTTAAAATCAAACTCAATTAAGGGGGACTTTTATATCCCTTAATAATTTTATGTAACACCCATTTAAAGTATTTATTCCCATTAATGATTTCATTAAATAAAGGAATATTTTAGTTATAAAAAATTCTATTTTACCTCTAGTTTTCAAAGAAAATTCCATACTTACTCTTTCTCCAAATGTATTTAACTGATTCATTAAAGAACTATTTTGAAAGTTTATTTCTATAAACAATTCT
This sequence comes from Viscum album, assembly GCA_963277665.1. Classification (NCBI taxonomy): domain Eukaryota; kingdom Viridiplantae; phylum Streptophyta; class Magnoliopsida; order Santalales; family Viscaceae; genus Viscum; species Viscum album. The sequence continues at coordinate 616,975,082 of OY728133.1, forward strand.
ATACTATTAATCATGAATTTTTTTATAAATGAACACCATATTTTGTGACCTTTCATTATGTACTTATATATGAACATCAAAAATATTTAATTATTTTTTTTATTTTGAATTTTTATGAAATATCATTTGATTATGATATGAGGCAAGATTTTGAAATTCATTTCTTTCCATGGGTAATTATTATGTTTATGTCTTATGATTGATTTCCTTTTGTGGTAAACATAAGCATGTACATGTTATGATGGGAATACCCATATATATCTCCAATTCATTAGTTAATGTTCTTGTACCATGAGATGTTATATATGGGATTAAGGAGTAAACATAATCCATGATGGGATCATGTGATGTTGTCTTAGAAATTTGCATTGACTTATGCTTATGTCGTGTTATATTTTGTTTCCAATTTCATATGTTTTCATGATATTATGATTTCATGTTCTTTATGTTATGATCACATGTGATTATTCATTATCCTTGTATTTTATTATATCATTTCTTTCCTTCTAACTTGCATTTAATGCTTCATTATCATGATTATTCCCTTACTAGGCTTTATATATCACCCCTTTTATCTATGTATTCCCTAGGTTATCATATACAGTTTTAGGATCTCAAAGGGATTTAGGATATCATTATATAAATTATAATAAATATGGTTTATTTTAGTTTCATATTGAAGTTTTATGTGCCTAGTATTCCAAATATGCTAGGCCTATCAATATTTTGGTTGTATTTATTGGAATATTTATGTTAAAAATTATGTAATTATATGTGTAAAATATTTGGGTCACTATAGATAAGAAAATTTCAAAGAGTAAATAGTATTTAAGAAAAAAAATATTCTATTTTGTAATGTCTCGTTCCTTCTCAACCTATTACTTTGTTGGTTTTGGGTGTTGGAGGTGATTCATAGGATACTTGAGAAGGTTCTATGGTGGTTGGAGGTCAAATAAAGCTACTGTAGAAAATTCAAATTGTGAATTTTTTACACAATGTGAATTTTTGATTCACATATTATATATCCAACTCGTTCACGGCTTGTATATGGGTAGAGGGGAAAACCATGAGACATATTCACATTATGAAAGTGGAATTCACAATGTGTCATTAAATCAGGATGAGGCGACATAATTTTCGGCAAAAGTTTAAATTTTGTGAATTCCCATGGAATCCACATAATGTATATATTTCACGACATGAAAATAGTGTGATCTAGTGTTTAAAGTCCTTTTTTGGATGATTCTTTTAATTAGGACATATCCCTTCCTCCTTTCTCATTCTTGAATAACACGATACAATTTTGAGAGGAATTCTATCCCTCTTCTCCCTTATTTGATTCATTGTATTAGGTGGATGTGTTTTGGTGATTGGTGATAATCGCTTTCCTTCTTATTGGTTAGTTTTCTCTTATTCTTATCTCGAAGATCTACTGTAGTGGTGCAGTTTCCGTTTGGGTTGTGAGTTGGGCTACATTTTTTATAACCCTAGATGTGGTGTAGGTTGATCTATGGTTTCCCATATGAGGTGTGGTTTTCAGGAATTTCTTCTTTTCCTTATAGTTTATAGTGGTTCAGCAAAGCTTCTTTGAGGTAGGGAGTCTCTCATTTGTCTTTATTTTATATCATGTTGAAGGGGTTTACTCTAGTTTATCTATGGGAGATGGTTGTGTTGTCTTAATCAAAGATAAATAATTAGATAATTTAAATTTACGTGGAAAATAGAGAATTATTCTTATGCTTTTACAAATTTGATATTATTGTGATATGATGGATTTTACGGGCTTGATTCCCTATTAAAAATTCTAGTCATTAGGGTATTTTTTTACGTTGGATAATATTTTCTATGACTATTATTTCTGTTGAGATTTTTTTGATATCAACCTAAAATGGAAATTGGATATCCACTTATATTTGGATAATGAAATGGTTTCCCTAGGATTATGGATTGTGTAATGACACCCCTAAAATAAATTTAAATGTGATAAAATCCCCTTTGTTAAATTTTTAAAATGGTCTTTAATGTGTTTTGAAGTGTGTTCATACTTATAGGGAAGTGATATGTGATTGTGATGTGATGTGGAGCTGGTGGGTGATATGTGGATATTCTTTTTGGGCAATGAGTTGGTGGTTTTTTGGACATGATATTGGGGTGGTGAGGTGGTGGTTGTTTAGACTTTATTTTGGGGAGGCAAGGTGGTGGTTGTTTGGCTATTATTTTGGGGTAGTGAGGTGGTGGTTGTATGGTTGTTATTTTGGGGTGGTGAGGTGGTGGTTTGTTTGGTCGTGCTTGTGGGGCGATGATGTGATGGTTTGATGGGGATGATGAGTTACTTGTGATGTGTAGATGTGTTGCACTAGCGGCTCAGCCAGTGATGTGATAATTATTGAATAATGATTCAAATGTATGGGGTTTTCTTTGGTTAATGGGATAGAAATGATTAATAAAAAAATAAATGATGGTTTGTGTGGTTAAATGTGGATGATGCTTAAAAATTAAATAAATAGGTTGGTTAAATTATGGTTTGTGTGGTGTTATGCATTTAGAGCTGGAAGCAAAAGTGGTGGTGTTGTGAGTTTGTTAGTGTCTTGTTTTGAAATCATAGGTTGGGATTGTGTGTGGCTATATGTATATACTTTTATATTCCTTGTGATTTTTATATTCACCCCACCCATATCGAGAACTATGTATAGATTCCTATATTTTCACATGGGGGTGTTTTTTCTGACATCCAGGTGATGAGGATAGATGGATGGATACCCACTCTTCCCTGTTCTATATTCTAGACAAGTAGATATGCACAAGTTATGATGACCAGAGGTCTGTTAGTGCACTAGGTGATGACCCATGTGTTTTTAGGTGAGATGTGATGTACCCATGAAATAGGGTGGTGGCCCAGGTTTTTTTGAGTGATATGTGATGTGACTGTATTGTGGGGTATTGTCCTAGGTGTTTTTGGGTGAGATGTAATGTTACCATGTTGTGGGGAAGCTTATAGTGGGGGTTGTTTATGGTAGGAGGAGGGGACAGGGTTAATTTCCTTTATATTCATGATACTCTACTACTCTGTTTATGGTTATGATGTGATTTCCTAGGTGTTTGTGGGAGAGATGAGATATAACTATTCTATAGGGTGATGTACAATGTGTTTTTGGGTGTTATTTTATGTGACCATGTTTTGTTGTGGTGGTATATGTTATTCAGAATAGATGGGAGTTCCATGACGTACGATGTTGGGTTGTGAAGGATAAAAATCAATGGGAAAGAGGTGTGGGGTACCCTTTATCTATATGATTCTTATTATTTTATTATATTTGTCTTACGTTATTTGATAAGCATACCTTGATGAGGTTGGGATAGATAGTTAACTTGTTTAGGTATTGTTGGTTCTGTTGTTTTCTCATGCATGTATTAATATTCTTATTTTACATGTTCATGAGAGACTTTGGTTTTCCTAATTAGTATACTCGTATGCTCACCCTACATATATAAAATGATTTTTAGGCTTTCTGGATGACTACATGGATTGTGATAGCCATTACTAGGTTGGATATTTGGCTATTTACTATCACTGGTTTAACTTTTCTTTTGGGTATTTACTTTTAGAGATTTTATCTGTATCAGTTTTATTTATACATGCATTGTGGGATGGTTTTGGTTTCATCTATATTATTTCATGTAGTTTCTTGTGGATGATTCATCGTATATCCTAGTCTTATATTATTATATAGGTTAATGGATCCCATATCATGATATTTTTATACCCTCAGTGCTAGTATCCAACCTAGGGCTTACATGAGGTATGACTCATGGGTCATTATCTCTCTCCCCTCATTGCGGTATCTTTGGTGGGATGGGGTTATGATAGAGTGGTATTAGAGGGTGGTGGTTGAGAGATGGGATAGATTTTGGAGTTATGAAAATTGAGGATTTCATGGTTTGGTATAGAAATAGTGCCAGTTGACCTTGGTTCATGACATATGCTAAAGAGACCAGCTAGGACATAGGATTTTAGGGCCCTCGTGATCCAATGTATGGACTTTGAGCTTATTGAATTACCAAGTGAGGTAGAATTGTTTGTAGGGTAGAGACCTAGTAGAGGTACATGCATCATTATTACTTGTGTTCCTAGTTTATTTGGGTTGTTTTGGGAAGTTTAAAATGAATTAAGTGAATTAAAATTAATATAAATAAAATTCCATACTATCTGGGCCTAGCAAATATTTTTTTCCTTGGCTCATAAACGTCGTATGTGTGTGTATTAGGTAGTTGAGGTTTAGTAGGCTGATGTATTTGATCATCATAGGGTTGATCTAGCAAAGGATAATGAGACTTGGTAGAGGGAGTTGCATTCATTTTAGCAGCAGACTTTGGGGAAGTACGAGGGTAGTGTTTTAGATGTAGAGATGGAGAGCTAGATAGAGGATATTGAGATCATGTTTAGTTTGATCTGGGCCCCAATGGGATATTATGTCTCTTTGGTAGTTATTCATATCTGGGGATATGTGTTTTGGTGGTGGAAATTGTTTATGGGTGAGCTGAAGGAGGAAGATGTTTCATGGGTTAACTATCAAAAAGAGTTTTGGGCATAATTCCTTTCATCATCCATGAAGGCAATAAAGAGGTGTGAGCTTATTTCTCTTCAACAAGGGAGTATGTTAGTACGGGAATTGAGAATAAATTTCAAGGACCTTTTTTACTTTCCCCCATATCTTTTTCTAGATGAGGAGTCTCATGTGAGACGTCTTGAGGAGGCATGCCTTCCTTCTATCCAGTATGTAGTTACTCATTTTACGTTTCTAGGGTATCTAGAGGTTCTGAAGAAGATGAAGTTGATTGAGTGGATGCACTCATGAGTATGTTTATTAAGATAAGGGATTCAGTAGGGTTCCTTGAGGATTAGGGTTGTCAATGTTAGGTCTCAGGCACCATGGCCTTTAAAGTTTATACTAGTGGTAATTCAACCTCAGTAGTTTCCTTTCCATCCCTTTGGGGCTAGTGGTTTCTATAATTTTTATGGAGATATCAGGATAGTGTGTTTTCTCTATAGGGTTCATTTCTATCTATAGAACCAATTCCTAATGGTTCCCTAAGCTCATTTTGGTGGAGGTGGATAGGTTCAGTGTCATCCTCAATAGCATTTTCTAGTGAGACCATTTTAGTAGCAACAGTAGTAGTAGGATTATGCTTCACTAAGGAAAGATAGAGTGGGTAGAGGCCAACCTTAGGATGTTCCTAATGTTCAGGTACATTTACCCAAGCATGGTCATCGAGGTGGTTTTCAATAGAGATGTAGAGGAGTTGGACATGGTCAGTTTCACACAGTAGAGGCAGTATCTCTAGAGGGTCCAGATATTGTTCAAGGTATGCTCAGTTTTTCATGTACCCTTGTTTGTGCCTTGTTTGATTTGGGATATTTTCACTCCTTTGTTTCACCCACTCTATTCTATGATCAGGTACTAGATGTGGAGATGGTTCACATTCCCCTAGTGTTGACTATGCTGGTTTGAGGCTATACCATCTTGTTTGATGTGTGCCAGGGGTGTAAACTGATGATGGGGACACATAAATCCCATGGGGTATTTTATTACTATATATGAAACCATATGATGTCATCATATTCATTAATTGGTTTTATTATATGTGTATTTTTATCGACTACTTTTGAAGGAGACTCATGTTCTCAGATGTGGATGGTCAGCATGTGGTTTTTATTTGTGAGTGGGGTTGTCAAGTGGGTTGTCGTCGTGTGGATCTTCTTCTTTCTTTTGATGGTTGAGTTGTCAGTAGAATCAGTGGATGTTGGGATAGTGGTGGTCCCCAGGGTTGTTGGGGAGTTTAGGGATGTTTTCCCTGAGGAATTTGTGATGTTATCCTCTCAGTGTGATGTTGATTTTAGTATAGACTTACAGTCTAGTACTTCTCTGATTTTGATGGATCTTTATCATATGACACCTTCTAAGTTACATGATTTAAAGATTAATATAGATGGTCTGAAAAATAATGGATTTATCCGGACTAGTGTTTCATCCTTGGTTTCTCTAATGTTGTTCAACAATAAGTTATATGGTAGTCTGAGGTTGTGGATAGACTACCAGAGTTTGAATTAGGTGACAGTCAAGAATTGTTACCCTCTTCCAAGGATGGATGATCTCTTTGACCAACTAAGATGGGTGAGTTGGTTTTCTAAGATTGATATGTGGTATGGATATCACTGGATGAGGGTGAAGGAGGGTGATATCCTAAATACTGCCTTTATATGTAGGTATGGGCACTTCAATTTTGTATTAATTTCATTCGGTATTACAAACACACTAGTTGTTTCCATGGGGGTTATGAACTCTATGTTCTGTTAATTCCTATAATAGTTCATGGTCATGTTCTTTGATGAAATATTGACCTAATGGAAGCCATGGGGAGAGTATGCCGATTATCTCAGAGCTATATTATAGGTTTCTTATGGAACTATCTATATGTAAAGTTATCCAAGTGTAAGTTTTGGACATTAAAGGTGAATTTACTCAGGTATGTGGTGTCTCGGTAGGGTGTGGCAATGGATCCATTGAAATTTGATGTAGTTGTTTCTTGGGAATAACCCAAGAATGTGGTATAGGTTTGAAGTTTTCTTGGTCTTTTAGGCTATTATCAGAGGTTTGTGTCTGATTTATCTTGATTTTAATCCCCATTTATAGATTTGACCAGGAAATAATAGGATTATTTTTAGACTAATCAGTGTTAGTAAATATTCAGATACCTAAAGGGAAAGTTGGTTAGTAATCTAATGATTTAGTTTCCTGATGAGGGTATGATTTTTGAGGTGTTTTGTGACACTTCCTATCGGGGCTTGGGATGCATGTTACTACAGTAGTGAGAAGTGTTTTGTAACTATGCCACCCATGATTTAGAGCTAGTGGTGGTAGTGTTTATGTTGAATTTTTTGTGGAATTACCACATTAGGGAGCTCTTTTTTGTCTTCACAGATTATAAGAGTTTTAAGTATATATTTTCTCAGTGTGATATGAATTTGTGGCAGTTTAGGTGGATGAATTTTCTTAAAGATTTTAATTTTTAGATCACTTATACCTAATGAAAATGGAATTTTTAGATGATTCTTTGAGCATTAATTCAGGTAAGGATGTTGTTCAGGAGTTTGGGGATTTTTTTAGAGAAATGGATGAGTTAGAATCCTTGCACTTAGATGAAAGGGTGGATTATTGTAAATGATGTTTGTTTTAGATGATGGTTCATATTTATCTAATGTCGTAGGTGGATGAGTCTTAGTAGGTAGACTCATATGTATAGGTCATGTGTGGTCATGTTGTCCATGGTGATTCTATATATGGTTGTAGGATGGTCAAAATTAGATTTTGTTTCATGGGGGGTTGTTTATTTTGGTAGTTATGCATGAGGGATTCATTCATAAGTTTCATAGATCACCTTTGGCGATATATTTAGGAGTTTCCAAGATATACCATGGTTTGAGGATGTAGTTTTGGTGTCCCTGGATGAAATGGGTAGTGGCAGATTTTGTGGTGAAGTGTTTGGTTTTCCAGTAGGTAAAGGCTGAGCATCATGTTCCTAGATGTTTGTTGTATCATTTGGATTTTCCTGAGTGAAAATGGGATTACATATCAATTGACTTCATCACAGGGTTACCCCAAACTTAGGGAGTTTTTTATTCTATTTGGGAAATAATGGATTAGTTGGAATTTCCACTATAGCTAGAGAGGATCCACAACATCTTAAATTTCTCTCATCTTTTTAAATATCTTCATGATGAATCCCATGTTATTGACTGGGGAGAGTTAGATATCTAGGATGATGTGATGTTCATGGAGTAGCTAATAGAGATCTAAGATTTTTAGGAGAAATATCTATGAGGATGAATCATCCCTAGTATCCTAGAAGAGAGTACTTTGGAATGAGATATGTAGATGTGTTCCCAGTACCTGGAATTGTTTTGAGTTTTTCCTTTCTCTATTTTGATTTGTGATGTGATGTTTGGATCCTTATGTTTTCTGAGATGTAATATTTTCATTGATGTATGATATGTGATATATTTCCAATATATGAAAAGGGGAGGACCTTATTCCTAATTGAGATGCATTATACTATAATGTGATTAACCCATGTGTGAAAGTCAGTGCCACCTAGAGCGGATAGTATCTTAACATAGAGGATAGAATCCCTAATTCATATGTTCTCGGTAGTGTGGTTTCTTGGTTGTGATAGTTGTTGGTTTGGGTTGAATGGAGTTTAGATTGTCATATTGATGTGGTTATGTGGTGATGTTGTTGTGGGATATGTTTTTTGGTCATTTGGTTTGGCGTTTTTGGATGGTGGTAGCATTTGAGGTATGATGAAATCCTTGAGAGTTATATCATGAGGTGTTTGTTTAGACCCCTTTCCATCTAGGATTGGTTTTTTATTCTCGATGTAAATAATCATTTGAGAGGTATCTTATGTAATTACCCATGCCTTTTCGTGCTATTACTTTGTCGGTTTTGGGTGTTATAGGTGTTTTGGAGGTGGCTTGAGAAGGTTATGTAGTTTTTGGAGGTGCAGAAGAGCTTCTATAGTAAATTCATATCATAAATTGTTTACACAACATGAATTAATGGTTCATGTCTTATATATCTGATTGGTTCATGGATTTTATGAGATAAAATGGTATAATTGTGAGACATATTCATGTTGTGAAAGTGGAATTCATGAAATGTAATTAAATCTGGCTGAGGTCATACAATTTTGTGAAAGTTTAAATTTTTTGAATTGCTATGGAATCCAAATAATGTATATATTACACAATGTTAAAATGGTGGGATATGAGGTTTAAAGTCATTTTATCAGCTGATTATTTTCATTCGACCATACCCCTTCCTCTCATCTCGGTTATGGTGAATCCTAGGTAGGTTTGGAAGAAATTTCATCCCTCTTCTCCCTACTTTTATTTATTGGATCTGATGGATTCTCATTAGAAATCAGTGGTAATCCCTTTCCTTATTCTTGGTTATTTTCCTCTTGTTATTTTCTCTAATATCTACTATAGTGGTGCGGTTTTAGTTTGGGTTGTTATTTGGGATTAATTTTTTATAATCCTTGATGTAGTATATGTTGATCTATGGTTTCTCATGTGCATTTTTGGTTTGTTGGTGTTTCTTCTTCATCATGCAGTGCGCAGCGAGTCAGAAAAGCAACTTTGAGGCAGTGAATCCATCGTTTCTCTTTATTATGTATCATGAGGGAGGGTTTTACTCTTTTTTATCTATGGGATATGGTTGTTTTGGATTAATGAAAGATAAATAATTGGATAATTGAAATTTAAAGGGGAAATGGGGAATGATTCATATGCTTTTACATCTTTGATATTATTATGATATTATTCCTCTCTAAAAATTATGACTTTTGGGTGCTTTTTTTGTGCTGGATGATATGTGTTGCAACTGATATGTCTGTTGTGATTGTTGTGATATCATCCTAAAATGGAAATTGGCTAACCATGTATATTTGGCTAATGAAATGGTTTCCCCATGATTATGGATTGTGTGATGACACCCCTAAAATAAAGTGAAATTTGATAAAATCCCCTTTGTTAAATCTATAAAATGGTATTTGATGTGTTGTGATGCGCAGTTTTTCTTATTAGGTGGTGATGTGTGATTGTGATGTGATGTGGAGATGATGGGTGAAATTTGGTTGTGCTTTTGGGGAAGCTAGGTTGTGGTTGTTTGGCTGTTCTTTTGGGGTGATGAGTTGGTGGTTGTTTGGCTGTGATTTTGGGGTGATGAGTTGGTGGTTGTTTGGACATGCTTTTGGGCAGTGAGGTGATGGTTATTTAGTTATGATTTTAGGTAAATGAGGTGGTGGTTTTTTTCCATGCTTCTAGGTTAGTGTGGTGGTGGTTTGTTTGGTCATGCTTGTGGGGCAGTAAGGTAGTGGTACAATGGGTATGATGAGCTACTTGTGATGTGTGGTTGTGTTTCACTAGAAGACTGGGTATTTATGGAATAATTATTTAATAATGATTGAAATTATTGGAGTTTGGTTTGGTTTATGGGATGGAAATTATTAATAAACAAATAAATTATGGGTTGTGTGGTTAAATTTGGGTTATTCTTAATCATGAAACGAATGGGTTAGATAATGGAATTGGTTAGTGGCGTGATATGAATTGTAGTCTATGTAGTGTTATTCATTTAGAGGTGGTGGTGAAGTGGCGGTGTTGGGAGTTGGTTAGTTGTGAAACCATAGGTTGGGATTTTGTGTGGATATATTTATATACTTTTATATTCATTGTGATTGTTATATGCACCCCAACTACATCAAGTACTATGTGATGACACCCGTATTTTCATATAGGGGGGTTTCCTGAAATCCCGGTGATAAGGATAGTTGGTTGGCTACCCGCTCTTCCCCACTCACTCTTCCAAGTAAGTATATATACATAAGTTTTGATGGTCGAAGGTCTGTTGGTGCACAAGGTGATGGCATGGGTGATTTTTGTTGAGATGTGATGTGATCGTGTTATGGGGTTGTGGCATAGGTGTTTTCGAGTGAGATGTGTTGTGACCATGATGTAGGGTGGTGTTCTAGGTGTTTTTAGGTGATATGTGATGTGACTTCACTATGGGGTATCTTATGGTGAAGGTTTTTCATGTTAGTAGGATGTAATGAGGTTGATTTCCTTCATGTTTATAATACCCTACTGCTTTGGTTATAGTTGTAATGTGATTTCCCAAGTTTTTATGGGTGAGTTAAGATGTAACCATGTTGTGGGGAAGTGTCCCAAGTGTTTGTGGGGTGTGATATAATGTGATCATGTTTTTCAATGGTGGTATATATTATTTAGAAGATATGGGAGTGCCAAGAAATATGATGTAATGGTGTGAGAGTATAAAATTAGTGGGAAAGAGGTGTGTGACACCCTTTATCAATGTTCTTCTTATTATGTTATTATATTTGGATTACATTATATGGTGAGAATTCCTTGGTGAGGTTGGGATGGATAGTTTACCTTTTTAGGTATTTTTGGTTCTACCATTTTCTCACAGGTGAATTAGTATGCTTCTTTTACATGTACACAAGAGACTTTGGTTTTCATACTGGGTATACTTGTATGATCACCATGTGTATATAAACTAATTTTTAGGTTTCCTGGAGTACTACATAGACCATTTTTGGTATTAATAGATTGGATATTTGTATGGTTGTTGTATCACTAATTTATAATTGCTTTTTGGTATTTACTTTTGAACATTTTATCTGTATCGGTTTTATTTATACATGCATTATGGGGTGGTTTTGGTTTCTTTTATATTATGTCATGAAATTTTTTTTGGATGATTTATCTTATATCTCAATCCTATATTATTATAGAGTATAATTCCTCCCATTTCATGAGATTTTTATACCCTCAGTTCTAGTCGCCAACTCGGAGCCTACTGGAGGTGGGACTCGGGGGGGGTCATTATCACTCTCCCCTTATTGTAGTATCTTTGGTAAAAGGGGGTCATCAAATATTTGTCCAGAATTTTTCAATTACGCTAGATAAGTTTTCAATGTTTTTAGAAATACTATTTGGGGGAGTGTCCATATTTATCTCTCATAATCTTCCTGAAGTTTGTGGAAAGTTTTTGTAAATTTTGTTAAATCAGATATTGAGAATAATCTTTTTTTTATCAATGAAAGAATTCACAGGATTGGAAACTTGAATCCTTAAGTTTATATTATATTTTAGATGATCTTGTACTTTCTTTTTTAGATATAAGGATACAATTAAAATTCAGGACGTGTATCTATTGGATTGTTTGGTGAAATTTTGAAAGTTGAATTTCGATAAGTTTTTGGTCAAACATTGAATCCATTAATAATGGTATAGTTAAGATGAAATTATTACTATATAGAATACTTATGATTTAGTATTTGGTTAAGATATTGAAGGAAAAGGGTGTAGAAAATAAAGCACATCCTGAAAGAAAAAAAAGAAAACCTGATAAATGTTGAAACTATCTCTAGAATCAGATTAGTCAATGATGATGAGGAGAATATTTTTATCAATAAATCTTATATAGTTTTGTTTAATAGAAGTTAAAAAGTTAGATTAAGGATATGCTAAAATTCCTACTAATAGGAAATAATTTTAAGTTTCTGCTTCATATAAGGCTCCTACAAAGAAACCTAAAACCACTAAAAATGTTTTATATAGAAGGAAAAAAGAGAAGAAATGTGTTTTATAAAATTATAAAAAGAAAGAGTCTTGGAAGATGAAAATCAGTTTAGAATATAGAATTAAGAATTTTATTGATACCCATGATATGTTTTTAAAATAAAAATTTTAGGAAGATATGAAGAAGAAAGAGTAAAGAGATATTGTAAAACCCTTCTTTGGGTAAGATAAAGATGAAGTAAATGTGTTAAAAGAAGATGTTAAATAGAAGTTAGATAAAGATAAAAATAAAAAAAAATGAATGGAATGAAGATAAATGAATCATAGATTACTAAATGTATTTTAATAGAATTAACCATCAAGGAGTATGTAGCTTATAAATTTCCTTTTAAAAGGAAGTTAAATTTCAAAGGAAAATTCAAAGAGGTTGCCTCATATTTTCCTGAAAAATCTTCCTCAATTTCCTCACCTTAGAGAATAACTGGAAGTCCATTTGAGAAGTTTTCTAAAGTTCAATAAATAGTTTCTCGGAAAACTAAAGGTCAGCATATATAATTTTATAGTTTATATTTCTCTCTATCTGAAGTTCATGTTTAAGTTCCTCCTAAAGAAGTTATAGTTGTAGATTTTATGAAAGATATAGAAAAATAATTTGAAAATAAAGATGAATCCTAAATAAAGAAACCAATGGTTATATAATATTCTCCTTCAAAATCCTTTGTACATATGTCTAATTGTGTTACTTTATCACCTTAAAATAATAATCTTCAAAAGTTTATCTCATTAAATAAATCTCAACCTCAAGATCAATTTCCTCTTCATCTACTTCTTCTAGGAGAATTATTAATTAAAAAAATATTGTCATCGATGATCCTATTAACTTCAAAGATTAATATCCATAAATTGAAAAATAACCAAAATTTAATCAAATTGTTTCAAAAGAGAATCATAATAAATGAATTTCTTCAAAATAAACTACTTCAATTACTGCCAGATCGTTTGACTGAAATTTGGGTGTAGTTCTGGTTATGAAAAATAAAATGAACCAAAACATTAGTTGATCTATGAGCTTAGTGAAAGAATGTGAGTCCTTTAAAATAAAATATTGTAAGTTTAGAATATAGAATCCTAAATTCAATTGATAGGTTCAAAAAAAAGAGAAATAATAATTCAAAGAAATTAGAATAGAAACAGATAATTGTGATCAAAAATTGAAAAAATTTATGAAGTCACTTAAAGATCATGTGAAATATGTGAATGAAATTAGAGAGTAAATAATTTCACTTCATTATAACTATGAAATATTTTTTGATAACTTAATCATTCTTGATGATGTCTTGAAATATTTTGAAACCATAGTTGAAGTAATCTCTTCTTCTATTTAAGATCTGAAGGAACTTGTTGTACTTCATAATCAGCAATTAAAAAATCATAATTAGGATTTCATTGAGAAGAATTAGAGATCTAAAGTGAATAATCATAAAATTATTTCCCTATAAGTGAAAGTTACATAATAGTATTAGTGGTTAAAATAAAAAATTACTGAATTCAATGAGAAGTTCAAATTTCAGGAATTCCACCTAGAAAAGAAACTAAAGTACATCAAGAAGTTGAAACACGTGATAGAAAAATCATTTGAAAAAGATTGATTTTCTAAACTTCAGATTCCTTGTACTTTTGAAACTTATAAAATCTTGATAAATATACTATCATGATGATGTTTTTATTTTTTTTATTGTATTTATTTAAAGTTTATATATTATTTGATGTATGATTTATAGTTCATGTATGAATATTGTTTTAAGTATGATTTACTGTTCACATAGTCTTTCTAAAAATTTATCTTTTCCCATATCTAAATAAATTGTTTTTCAAGAAATTTTTCTCCTTTACCTTATTTTAAAAAGACATAAGGGGTGTTTGAAAAATTAAAAATTTCATGGGAAAATAATTTGAAACTTTAAAAATCAAAGTGAGAATTTTTTTCCAAAGGGGGTATTTTTTTCAAAAGGCGGAATTTTTTTCAAAAGATAAAAAAATTAAATATGGAGAATTATTTTTTTGGATAATTTTTTATAAATGTTTTATAAAGGGTGAAATATTTTTATTTTAAAAATATAAGATTCAAAATTAGAATGAATAAAATAAAAATATATTCATTAAAAGATAGTGAGTGAGTAATACATGAAGTTATTATCAGTTCATTTTAAATTTTCATTGCATGTTTGTATTTTTAGAAAAGGGGGATATTTTTGAGTCTTTGACTAACTTCACTTCACTTGATTTGAAAATAACAAAACACTTCATTAAATATTTAATCTAATTAATTTTTTGTTTTACCTTTAATGTGTTCAATATATAATACCATAAAATGAAATATTGATAAATTGAGGTCTAATAAAATATCGGTAGAATATATTTATAAAAATCATATAACCAAAGGAATTTTGTAATATTGAAATTAAATGGTTTTCATCAGAATCACTATAGCAGTGTTGAACTAATATGTTGGTAGATATGGAACGAATCTAAGTCCATCATAAGATAAACAGTGAGTTTCTACTGATATCATTGCAACTAACCCTGAGAAATGTGGAATTTGATAGTTGGAAGATGGATTATAAATAGAGATGAACCTCATGGATCAAAAAATATGAATTATAGTAAATTTATGAAAAGTAATTTCAATAAAATATAATATCTAAAATTGATTGAAGTCTTCAACTACTTTTTTATTTATATACTTCAAATTTTTTTATTTCTATTTGTTTTTCTAGAGCTTACACTTGTGAGGATTTCATTGTAAAAGTTTCTAAAATTTATTGTTATATTTTTCTTATCAAGATACTAGTTAATTAGGGGGTAACCAAGATACTTGTTAAGTAGTAGAGGTAAACTGAGCTACTAATTAAGTATAGGGTAGAACTGAGACATTAGTTAAGTAGTGGGGTAAGATAAGCTACCAATTGTTGTAGTGGGGTAAATTTTGATCATGTTGATTGAGGGATTACAGGGTAAGGAAAAATAGTGTAGATTCAAAATATAAGAAGAAGATACCTTTCAATAGGTTTTTAGTCGAGGATACCTTAGATCAGGTCTATAGATCTACCTTTCACTTTGGTTTAAAAGTGAGTTTCAAAATATCCTTTTAAAGGAGTACTTTATTTATTAATCAATACTCCTTGTTTAGTTGTTAATCCTAAAATGTATATTGTATTTTAATTTCTATAATTCAATTTGTTTAAATTTACATTGTGTTGACTATTTCATTAGTATTTTATAATTCTAATTGTATTTCTATTTATTCTATGCATATCAAGTAGATCAGTAATTTAAAATGCTAATACTTAGACTTTGTTACTCTGATATTTTACTTTGATTTTGTGGGTTAATTGGATTTTTATAATTATGATAATTTTATACTTTGAGGATAAAAATATATAGTTGTTTTTAAACTAAAATTTACCTCCCCCCCTCACTATTATATTATACTTACCATACATCCTAATTTTGATCCTACATTTAATATCATTGGTGGTTTTTATATTAGAAACTGAACCTAGTATTTATTTTTTTCTAGTTTCCTTATCATATCTTCATATTTTAGTTTCCTTGCACCTAAAAATTGTTCGGTGAATTTTTTTTAGTATGGAATATATACATGTTTCATCCACTGATAACTTTAATCCAAAAAGACCACCAGTTTTTTATGGAAATGACTATAAATATTGGAGAGATAGAATAGAAGCATACTATCAATATAAGAGATAATAATTTTCTTATGATTACTGGAGATTATAAAGTTCCTAACAATGAATTTTATTCCTTTAAAAGAGAATATAATAATAAATTATAATAAAATTTTGGAGTCATAAATAATATTCTATGCTTTATTCAAAGAAATATCTACATTCAAATCTCTTATTGTCGAATTGCATGTGGTATATGAAAAAATCTTAAAGCAACCCATTTCAAAACTTAAAAAGTTCTAGAAATAAAAGGATATATGTTGAGATAACATTACCAAGAATTTGATTTTATACCTATAGAATAAGTTTCTCAAATGCATCAAAGAATTATGAAAATTATAAATGTATTACATTTTCTCATAGAAAAAGAGTTATCTGATGATCTTTTGGTTGAGAAAGGTATAGATATCCTACCTAAGGAATGGGAATAAAAAATAAAAGTAATTGATGATATAAAGTACATTAATAATCTAAGTCTAGATGAATTTATTGGTACCTTGATGCAGTATGAAATTCATTTGAAAAGAGATGCAGAAAAGGATAAAAAAATTGGAATTACTTTTATAACTGTTGAAACTTCAAATACCAAAAATTTAAAAACAAGATCATCTAAGAAAATTTATAGAAAATTTTTTTAAGAAATTGATAATGAACCTAATGATGGTGAAATTTATAATCTAGAAATAAATATGTTTAAATATAAGAACTTTATAAGAAGTTTTCCTATAGAAATAAAGGATAAAAATTATAATTCAAAACCAATTTTTTTATAAATACATAAAACAAGGTCATATTAGGCCTGATTTTCTTAAGTTGAAAAATAAATAAGTATTATAGAAATTATTATAAGAATAAAACTAATAAAAATATGAAAGAAAATTATACTTGAAGTTCTAGTGAAACTAATTTTACTATACAAATTTCATCTGAATAAAGTGATGATAACTAAAAAATGATATATTTTATGTTAATTCAGAAAATTTTCCAATGAAGAGATTAACAATTGAAGATATTCCAAAATTTTCTTTAGACTCAAATATTTTTATGCATCAGATAGTGAAAATGATACTGACGATGGAGATTTAGTTAGTTTATATGATGAAGAAAAAACTTTAGAAAATATTAAAGAAATGAGAGCTTATATTTCAGAATGTGAAACTATGTATCAAAAGTTATACAAAAAGTACAATGATATTAAAGAAGAATCTAATAAAAGAAAAGATATCTTCATAAAGGTTGAAAAAAAGCTCATAGATATTAGAAAGGAGAACTAAAATATTATTTCAGATTTAGAAAAGTTAAAATAGAAAGTTTCTAGAATAAATGTCGATCTGAAAGTAAAATAAAAAGTTAAGGAATATGAAGACTTGAAGTCAGATAATCTGAAATAGAAGAGCAAAAACTATAAAATTGTAAATTTTTCTCAATATAAGGATTTTATTTTCAAACTGATGTCTAGGATTGAAAGTATGAAAAAGATTTTGACCAAGTTCAAAACTGGGAGAAATGTTTTGAGAATATGTAGAGTTAATTAACAAAAAAACTATTTTTTTCAAATCAAGAACCATTTTTAAAATTTATCAAAGAGGATAACATTGGAGGAAACATTTTTTCTTCAATAAAATTCAATATTTTTTACAACACAAAACTTTTATATCAAACTTGTTTCATTTTAATATCAAAAATAAAAGCAATTATGTGGCCCAAAAATCCTATTTTCTAATTATACCAAACCCAAGGGGTCTATCCACATAAATTCTAATATAGAATATTAAATTATATAAATTTGAAGAAGAATATATATCATAGATACCTCTAGTGTTTCTTATTTCCATTTATGTAAATCTATTACTTTAAATTTTTCTTTTTTCACTTATTGCTTTTATTTAGGGGGGTGACTGCTATTTGTTTCTAGATCACTTGATAAACATTTTATAATTTTATTAAGAACTCAAAAATTTATTCAAAAATTTATAGAACCATATTCTAAAGAATAATATCGAGTTTTTCATTAATGGAATATAACTTCAAAACTTGTTTTGACAATACTTTTGGTTCACCAGATTTTTAGAAAATGTTGTTTACTCTACCATATTTTAGTAATATTATTTATCGACAGGTATTTCATTCTTATCTATGTTTTGAAATAATTTTCTTTTACCTACATTTCATTATTAAATTTCAAAAAAAAAATCGATTAACTTTTTTCCACATTTATCTAAATTTCAGTTTCTTTTCATCTAAATTTCAAAATACTATTTAATTGTCTATTTTTTTAAATCTTGTTCAAATAAGTAGAGAAATCAGAAATTTTAAAAGTAAAATAAATAATTAAAAAAAATTATGAGGTCATTTTTTATGGGAATCAATCTGAGTAGTTGGATCAATAAAATCTATGGTGACCTTTCATCTCCCCAAAAAATCCTTTATAAATAAGTGGACCCTCGAATCATTTGGACGCATTAAATGTGATTTGAAGTGGAGCTATTTTAGTTTTTTCTAGATAATTTTGATCTTATTTTGAATTTTTTTTCTTTGTATTCCATTTAGATAATGAAATCTATAAGATAAATAATTATTGGAGTGATCCTTATAGAAATATTGGAAAATTATGAATTTTTGGAAAAGTGTGAATTTATGATGAAACTTGTTCTTACTTTTCAACTCTAGAGAAAGTTATCTTCAATGATAGATGATCATAAACTATACCACCCTCTTATAATCATAGGATTATATGGATCAACAAAGTTCACAAAGGAAGGAGGGGTTAAGAAAGTATTTTGGTTTTGTTTTTCAAAAATTTCTCAATGATGTTGGATCAGTTTGAAAAGTTATTAGAAATACCATTTGATAGAGAGTATCTCTTCATCTATCATAATATTCCAAAATTTTAGGAAAGTTTGTTAAATTAGATTTTGAGAAGAGTCTATTTATTATCAATGAAAATTTTCGAAAGACTGAACACCTGAATCCTAAATTTCATATTGTATTGTAATGAATCGTGTCCTTTATTTTAGTGAGAAAAGGAGACAAGAATATAATCAAAATCCACTATGTGTATCTATTTGATAATTTAGTGAAATTATTAAATTTGAACTTGGATTAGTTTATATGGTCATACATTGAATCCATTAAGAATGGAATAGTTAAGATGAAATTATTACTATATGGGAGACTTCTGAACCAGTATTTGATTAAGTTATAGAAGGAAAAGGATATTGATAATGGTGAACATCCTGAAAAGAAAAAAACAAAACCTGATAGACACTAAAACTATCTCTCTAATAATATTATTCTATGATGATAAGAAGATTATTGTTGTTGAGAATTATTCTATAGTTTCTTAAATATAAATTCAAAATTCAAATAAAGGATATACTAAAATTAATGATAAGAGGAAAGTATCTAATGTTTCTACTTCAAATAAGGATCTTTAAAAGAAACCTAAAATTTCTAAGAAATTTCTGATAGAGAAGGAAAATGAGAAGAAATATGTTTTCAAAAATCATAAAAAGGAAGAGTATCTGAAGAAGAAAATTGTTTTGGATGATAGAATTAAGAAATTGATTGATTCTTGTAGTGGGTTTTTAAAATAAAAAATTGAGGAATCTATGGAGGAGAAAGAGGAAAGAGAGACAAAAAAATATTCTTTGGGTTAGATAAAGTTGAAGTTAATCTGTTAAAATAAGATGTTGAACATAAGTTAGCTAAAAAGGAAAAGAGGAAAATGTATGGCATGAAGCTGAATCAATCACGGGTTACTAAATTTATTCTACTAAGATTAACCATCAAGGATCATGTAGTTCTTGAATTTCCTTTGAAAAGTAAGTAAAATTTTAAAGTAAAAATTTGTTTCCTCAAATGTTCCTGAAAAATATTTCTCCCTTTCCTCACCTTAAAGAATAACTAGAAGTTTGGTTTAGAAGTTTTCTAAAGTTTAATAGATATTTTCTCATTGAAGCTCATCTTACAAAATTCCTTAGTTCAAATGTCCCTCCATTTTAAGCTTGAGAAAAATTTCCTCTTAAAAAAGTTCTAGTCATAGCTGTTATGAAAGATATAGAAAATTAGTTGAAAAGAAAGATAAATACCAACGAAATAAACTAATAGTATAATATTTTTATAATTTTGAATCCTCTATACATACATATATTTATGTTACTTATTCACCTTCAAAGAATAATATTCTAATTTTAATATCATCTGAAGAAAGTTTAAGATCAATATCAAGTTCTTCTTTATCTAGTTCTTTTGAAAGAATTGTTGATGAAAGAAATATTGTCAATGTTGATCTTATTGACATCAATGATTCCTCTCCATAAATTTCCAAAGAATCAATATCTCATTAAATTTTTTCAAAATAGAACCATAAGAAAGAGCTATACAGAATTAACTGATTCACTTACTGCCAAATCATTTTACCAGAAGTTGGATGTTGTTTTGATTATGAAAAGGAAAATGAACCACAACATTATTCTGATCCCCAAGATCAGTGCAAGAATGGGATTCCTTCAAAATTATATTATTCACATTTATAATCTAGGGTCCCAAATACAAATGATATATTCAATAAAATAATTGAAAGAATAATTGAAATAAATCATAATATAAATATATCTTTGTGGTTATAAATTGAAAAAAAAATCACAAAGTTATTTAAAGATCAAGTGAAAGATGTGAATATTATTAGAGAGTATACTATTTCACTTCATTATAATTAAGAAATATTTTATGATAAGTCAATATTTATTGATGATGTATTGAAATATTTGGAAACCAAAGTTGAAGGAGTATCTTTTTCTATTAAAGATATGAAGGACCTTATTGTACTTTAGAATCAGTAGTTAGAAAATTAGAATCAGAAATCCATCAATATGAATCAGAGATCTAAAGATCATAATAAAAAGATCAGTTCCCTATAAGTGAAATTTTCATAAAATGATTTTATGTTGAAAAAAAAAATTATTGAATTCAATGAGAATTTTAGATTTTAGGAAGGCCACCTAGCAGAGTAATGAAAGTACATAAAGAAGTTGAAACACATGATAAAAAAATCAATTAAAAAGGATTTATTTTCTAAACTTATGATTTCTAATAATTTTTAAATTCATAAAATTTTGATCAATATATTATCATGATGTTGCTTTAATTTTTTTTCTTATCTTTATTTATAGTTATTTCATTATTAGATATTTTATTTACAATTCATGTGTGAATATTGTTTGAAGTATGATTTACTATTCACATAATCTTTCTAAAAAAATTTATTTTCCTATATATGAATAAATTATTTTTTAAGAACATTTTTCTTTAAAATTATTTTAGAAAATCAAATAGGGGAGATTTCTTTTCAAAAAGGGAACATGTTTTTTAAAGGGGGTAATTGTTTTAAGGAAAATGTTTTTGAAAATATTTTACAAAGGTAGGAATATTTTTATTTTCCAAAAGAAAATATTTATAATTATAAAGGATAAAATATATATATATTTATTCGAAGACAGATAGGGAGTAATGCAGGAAGTTATTATCAGTTCATTTTAATTTTTTATTATGTGCTTGTGTTTTCCAAAAAGGAGGTGATAATTGTGTCTTTAAATTACTTCACTTCACTTATTTTGAAAACCAAGGAACACTTAATTAAATATTTTATTTAACTTAAAGTTTTTTTCACCTTTTATGTGTTTAATATATAATATCGTAAAATGAAATACTGATAACCTAAGGTCTAATGAAATGCATATGGAATTGATTTATGAAAATTAGATAACTAAAGGAATTTAGTAATATAAACAATATAAGTTTTTCATAAAAATAACTATAGCATTGTTGAACCAACATTTTGATAGATATGGAAAGAACACAAGTTCATTAGAAGATGAATAGCGAGCTACTATCGATACCATTTCAACTGACCTTGAGAAATACAAAGTCTGACCATTGGAATATTTTTATAAATAGATTTTTACCTCATGGATCAGAAGATACGAATGATAGTGAATTTATAAAAAGTAATTTCAATAAAATATTTGAGAAATAATCACTTTAAGTCTTCAACTATTTTTTCATTTATGTAATTTTGATTATTTTTCTTTCTAAGTGTTTTTCTAGGAATTACAATTGTGAGGATTTCATTATAAAAGCGTCTATCATTTCTTATTGTGTTTATCTTAATAAACTACCATTTAAGTAGTGGTATAACCAAGAGACTATTTAAGTATAAAAGGTAAATCGAGCTACCTATTATGTAGTGTGGAGAACCAAGATACCGGTTACGTAGTAGGGTAAAATGAGCTACCAATTTCTGTAGCATGGGAAATTTTGATCGGGCTAATCGAAGGATTTCAGGGTAAGGAAAATAGGGTCTAGATTTATAATTTAATAATTAGATACCTTTAGATAGTTTTATAGTCAAGGATACTTTATATAAAGTCAAAAAATACACCTATCACTTAATTATAAATGTGAGGTTTATAACATCTTTTTAAAGGAGTGGTTTATTTTCTAATCAATGATCCTTATTTAGTTGTTAATCCTAAACTGTATTTTTTATTTCGGTTTATATAATTTAATTTATTTAAATTTCCATTATTCTGACTATTTTATCGGTATTTTGTAATTGTAACTCTCTTTATAATTTTATTGTGCATATCAAGTAGATTAGTAATCTGATATACTGATACTTAAACTTTGTTACTCTGATCTTTTACTTTGATTTTGGGGGTTAATCAGATTTTAATAATTCTGATAATTTTACACTTTGATGAGGAAAAAAATTAGTTATTTTTTAATTTAAATTCACCACCCCCCCCCCCTATATTATACTCATTATGCCTTCTAATTTCAATCCAACATGATTCGGTTATTTGATATTCTCACTTTTGGCCCAAAGTCTCTGTAAAATTATACAGTTTCCAAAATATGTTATCATATATTTTTTTATGATATATCAAGATATGAAATTCATATTGATATTTTATTTAATGAGTTGGAAATATAATCAAATTTTCTAAATATCAGTCAACTAGACCAAAGGCTAAAAATGTTGTTGAGACGGTATAATTTTGGTATGGATCAATATCATCTAAGTTGTTATGAATTTATATTTAATTTTTAATATATTGAAAAACAATTATGTTAAGAAGATAATTTTGGAAACTATATTTAAAATTTAAATTTAAATATTTTAATTTTTAAAACTGCATATTAAGTAAATTATTTTTTTAATTATAGTAAATCTAAATTTTAGGAATATTTTAATTATTTTTTTTTCAAGGGAAAATATATTTTGAATATATTTAATTTTAATTGATTTTATTGTTTATATTATTTTTAAATTAATTATAAATTCTTTTAAACATATTTAAAGTTGTTTGAGTATTTTTGATACATTGTTTTTTTTAAATAGATTATATGCATTCTTGAATTTAGAATGTGTTTCAATTTTGAATTTACTAAAGAAATGAATTTGATTTTTATCAAATTTAATTTAACCTATTTTCATAGAAATATCTCATTATAATGATTTGAATTCAAACAAGTATTTTTTTATGCCTAAATTTTTTTAATTCTAAGATGATAATTTTTTTATCATTATTATCCCTCATTGATAATTTTGGAATAATATTTATTTTTATATCTCCATTATATTTTTTTAATTTTGAATTCAAACTATAATATTCTTCATGATAATCACTCTCTATCTCTCTGTGTGATAATTGTAATAATTATTATTATTATATTCTATTATTATAACTTTTGGAATCTATTGTATAGTGTTTTGTGAATTTTTATTTAAAGGCTTGATACAATCGATGGGAAGATCTGGAAAAGTCAATAATGCATTAAACTAATCCTTTAGGACTTCATTAAACCTGAAAAAAAATATAGAAGGTTCCTTGGATATTTAGAGTCTATAAATATCCCCCTTAGGAGGCTTGATAACTTACATTCTCAATGATTCTCAATGTTAAATTTCTAAGATCACCAATTTTTTTCCTTTCTATGTGGAACTAGGTATGAAGCTCTCTTTTGCCATTGAATTTTAATTTTTGAGTCTTTCTTGAGTTAAAGGAGTTTTTTAGGTAGTTGGTAGTAAAAAAAGGCCAATGACTAGCTGATGCATGCTGAAAGAATACCTTTATTTGTATAGGTTCCATTGGCCTGCCAGTGGAGGGCATGTAGGTGTAGGCATTCTTCTTATAGGTACAAGCATTCTGCCTTCACCCACCGACATGGCCAACTGGTGAGGCCCAATGGCTAACTAGTGACAATGTTGGGAATACAGTTTAGTAATGGATAAAATTTCATTTTCACCTGAACTAATAATTTAATCCCTATAATCCTACTCCCCTATCCCTAATACAATTTTTCTTGGTTTAGAGGCTCCAAAGTGATGTTCTTGGTTGTCCTCTTCTCCCTAATGGTGAATCTTTCCAATTGTAATCTTAGAAATCCATTAGGTGTAATTCAATAAGTGGATCCTTTCCTATTCATTTATTATCTTATTCTCCATGTGTTTGAAATCAATTGAGACTAGATCACTAGATCTAGCATGGATATAGATAATTGATTTTTTTTCTTTGGAATTAGGTTCTAAAGAATCTTATCTCTTCCTCTATCATAATTGATCTAAAAGGTGATGTTGTTTTTATAGATCTTTAGGTAGGTGTCTCTATCCTATAATCTATACCTTGGTGATCCTTGTGTTCTTATGATACTTTTCTTTGGTTTTGAATGGTGAAATTGGTTTTTATCTTTGATGGCTATGGATATGTTTTCATTAAGGGGTTTTTTATGGAAACTGTTTGATATGTTTGTTAAATGGTCTCAAATATTATTTAAAAAAAGTAAATGATCTTTGAAGCATGGGAGTGATACAGTATCACTGTAGAAATGATTTTATAAAAATGTGTGCATGAATTTGAAATGGATTTTCCTTGGAAAATATTTAAAGAAACATGGTTTTGTTTACCATTAATGTAATGATAATGTAATGGTATATTGGGAGACCTTGGGGTATGGGGAAAAACTAAACAAAGATGATTCTTGGTGGATTTAGCTATAATCATGGGAGGTTCCCCTGATTCCATAGTGGCTAGAGGGTATCCTTTTTGTGGGACTAGGGTTCCCAAACTTTATAAGTCACTTAAACCAGCTAGTGTTCCATTGTGTGTCTTAGTAGTTTGGTTGTGTACACCCTCGTGTCATTTATTTCCCTCTTTGGATGCCTTGATATTACATTACATGCATAATCTTTTTATATGATTACTTTCCCAATTGATATTATTATAGATATTTATTCTTGGAAACTATTTTATCTATATTTTTACGTCATTGGATATTTGATATTTCATATCATTCTATTTATTTGAATATGAAATTATTTTTAAATGAATGGAATTTTTTTGAAAAGTAAATCCAAAAGATGATTTATAAATGGGAAATGATTTATTTTGAGATGTTTTAGAAATATTTTTTAAACAAGAACTAATGGATTCATGTGAATATAAATGGTATTGATTCTTTGGTGGTATCCTATTAATATTATGAGATAAAACCCTACTTTTTCTTTTGGTTGTTTGCATCCTTGATTTTGTAGGATACGGGTAAAGGTAATAATATCATGTATTAGACAGATCTCCTAGATCAGGTTTCCTTTCTGGTGGGTTTGGATGGTGGTGACATGTGGTCACATGGAGATAGATCCATGGGTTGTTTTATTTTCCATGTTTTGATGATATTTTAGTTGTTCATCGAGGCCTTTTTATCCAAATATTGGATGTGACCTTTTGGTTTATTATTTTAACACATGATATATTATGGTTATATTCTATGATACACTATTTTTTTACCTTATTATATGTCATTTTGATGGTGAAATCATTCCCATATCCTCTCTATATGATACCTAGGTGCTTATCTTCAACTCATGGTGATCGGAAACACACTTTGGGCCATGTGTTGGGATAATTTGGGTGACTTTATATATTGACCTGGGTTGGTCTATTAAAAATTGGTATCAATGGGTCAGGTTGCATTAAATCCTATGATCATTCTTGTGTATCACCCTCTTGTATTTGGGGGTTTTTTGATAGACTATAGATAATACTATCATAACTTGATAGGTAGTGTGGGAGCATGCCTAGATGTATCACTCTCATAATAAGCCTCGAGTTACCATGGAAATTCCAAGGTTTTACAGTGTTCTTGTTTTTGATTTTATCATTTTGGATTCAGTTCTTTAAATTCAATTTATGATTAAGGAATAATATTTTGTTCTAAATGGTTTCCATGCTCATATTTTATAGTTTATGACTCCCCTAATAATAATAATATATAATATTATAGTGGAAGTTATAGAGAAATCCTAATAGGAAAGTCCTCTGATTGACCATGTCTTGGTAGAAACTATCGTCTAAATGATCTAATCTATGGGTCAAGTCACCAATGTTGAACCGAAATGAAAAGGGTACCATGCTTCATAATTAACTTAGCAACATCCACTAATATTTTATGGTGACAAGGTTCTAAAAGATGTAGAATAATTGATCAAAAGGATTGATAGGATTTTCTACTTTCTAAAAAATCCAAAATACTCCAAAGTTGTCCTCTTCATGTATATACTTAAAGGGCCAGGGAGGAAGTGGTGGGAATCTATTGTGCAATACATGTTGTATGAAGACCTCGCTTGGACCACCTTCAATAGATCCTTCAACCAATAGTTCTATCTCGGGACACTGAGGGTGGAAAAGGCATGGTATTTCATTATTTTGGAGTAGTTTGATCATTATTTCATGGAGTATACTGCTCAGTCTTCCAAGTTTATGAACCCATATCTATAGATTGTTTCCGATGATTATCTCAAGGTGTAGGGGTTAAAAATGGTTTTAAGGGAATATATTCAGTCAATAATTATTCTCATGTGACTACCCTCCTATTTTGAGTTTGTTAATGACACAAATTATGGCTGAGGAAAACAAATTTAGGAATACAAGACTCTTTGGAGAATCAATGATGGTAGGAGGTGTTCATAGTTCACTTTTTTTTAGAAAAATAAGTGGTGTTACCACCTCCAAGGTGGTAGCAGGAGTGACTATGGAAATTAGGGAAGAGTTAGGTGGTATGTTACCATTGTGGTAAAAAGGTACACCTTAATCTTGATTATAAGGTTGCACCTAGGGCATGTCACACTTATGGATAATCTAGTCATCTTCAGTATTTCTTTGAGAGTGCATCCCAAGGTAATAGAGCTAGATCCACCTTCACCAAGGTATCTCAGTTTATAAATAACAAATAAAAATATTTTGGATCACAACCACATTCTAATGGTAATGCGTAGGTAGAAAATAAAGGGAAATATGAGGTTAGACATCTTTATGTGGAAGAATGTGAACCATAAGAGATGGAGGTAGGACTGACTACCATGAGAGGTATGGTGTTTATTGAATCATCTATGGTTATGGATTTGTTTTATATAGGTGAAAATTGTTCCTTTATCTCGTACAAGCTTATTTATATGTTGGGCTTGTGTTCATTGCTTATGCCTTTCTTGATGACTCTTTATAATCCTTTGGTAAAGAAGTTGGAGTAGGTAATTAAATGTCTCAAGTGTTAGTGATGATTTCTAACTATGAAATCATGTGGGACTTTTTAGTTCTTGATCTTGATATATGTTATCTTATCATTATAATGGATTATATGATTATCTATAAAGCCTATATTTATAGTTATCATCATTATGTATAGTTTCTTTCTTTTAATAGAGTCACTCATGTATTCTAGGGTGAGTGATACTTAGGTCTAGGATAGGAGGTCTCATTGCTCCTAGTGTTGATATGATCTCATGATAGTTGTCAAATTAGTTTCTTGATGTTTTTTATCCATGTATTAGTGTCCTTATTCCTATAGTGGTGAGTGAGTATCCCAACGTCTTCCCAAATGATTTTTTTGGGTTGCAACCTTAGAGGGAAGTCAAGTTCACTATATACTTGCTTCTGGGGATGAGAACCATTTTTTTAGCTTCATATCATATGGAACCTGGTGAATTTAAATAATTAGCGGTTCAACTTTAGGATCTTGAGGCTAAGGGATTTATTCATCCTAGAATTTCACCTTGGAAATCACTAATTCTCTTTGCAAAGAAGGAAGGTAGGAGTCTCCAACTTTGTGTTGATTACAAAAAACTCAACCAAGTGATAGTTAAGAACAAATATCCCTTTCCTAATATTGGTAACCTTTTTTATCATCTCAAGGGGGATCATTGGATTTTGAAAATTTATTTTAGATCGGGGTACCATAGCCAAGGGTCTAAGAATAATATATTCCTAAAATAGAATTTAGGGGTAGGTATAGGCATTCTGTGTATTTGGTTATGTAATTTGGATTTACTAGCACTCCTATGGTGTTTATTTATGTGATAAATTAAATATTCCATCGATTTTTGGATGCCTTCATAATGTTTTTCATAGATGATATCCTTATTTATTCCAAATCCGGGAAAGATCATGCTGAGCATTTGAATATCATCCTTGTAATCCTGAGAGATAATCATCTATAAAGGAAGTTATCTAAATGTTAGTTTTGGATTCAATATGTGAAATTTATCAAGAAATTCATTTCTGAGAAGGGTGTCTTAGTGGATCCTTATAAAATCCAGGTAGTGATGTCTTGGTAGTAACCTAGAAACATGTTTAAGATACAAAGTTTCTTGGGATTAACTGGTTACTATAGATGATTTGTTTATGGATTTTCTAATCTTACACATTCTATAATTGAGTTGGCTGGTAAGGGTGTATGGTTTTTTTTAAGTTATTAGTTTCATAGGTATTTTAAGGGGTTGAAGGTGAGATTTACTTCATCTCTAATCTTGATACTTCTTGATTCGGGTGTTGGTGTTAATGTTTACTACAATGCCTCTAGTATCTATTTGGGTTGTGTTATGATGTGGGAGGTATAGGTGTTAGCTTTTAGATCTCTTCAGTTACACCCTCATGAGAATAAATATTCCAATCATGATCTTGAGTTTGCATTAATGATTCACTCTCTTTAGACTTGGTGCCACTATCTCTTCGGGGAGTATTTTATGGTGTATTTATACCATAAGAGTCTAAAGTTTATTTTCACCTAGAGAGATATGAACCTAAAATAGAGATTTTGGGTGGACTGTCTTTTGAGTTTTTATTTTGATATTACTTACACCCATGGAAAATGTAATGTGGTCATAGAATCTTTAATCATAAATTTTCCAACTCAGGTAGTAAAGGAATTAATCGAAGAGTGGTGCTTAATGTTCTTTTTTTGCTAAGATTTACTTGGATGAAGGGAGAGCTGATTGGTAGGTTTTTCTAGCTTTTAATTAGGCTGGATCACTTATGGATGATCATATTTGACTTTGATAGGAATAGGATGTGGAGTGTCTGCATTTTAGTAAGAGCCTTTATGGTGGTGAGACCTCAGGTGAGTGGTCTCGGTCTCTCAATGGAGTGTTGCGCTTCCAAGGTAGGATGATTATTCTGATGATCTTGAGATAGGTATTGGTGGATGATGTAAACTAATCCAATTGGTATGTGAAACTTGGATCTACCAATATGTATCAAGACTTGAGACATCATTATTGGTGGTCGGGAAT
Organism: Viscum album; assembly: GCA_963277665.1. NCBI lineage: Eukaryota > Viridiplantae > Streptophyta > Magnoliopsida > Santalales > Viscaceae > Viscum > Viscum album. Next base: position 617,004,624 of record OY728133.1, read on the forward strand.
AAGATGATAAATTATGGGATTTGTGTCTCAGTACCTTACTTTTTAAAGAATTAAGGTTGAACATCAGAGGTCTATTGGTATGTTATAGCCTTTAATCATTCTAATGTGAAAATATGATGGGATGTCCATGGACTTTGTGACTGGGAAACCTCAGACTCCTAGTGTTAATTATTTTATATGGTTGATCATTGATCAACTCATAAAATCAACACATTTCATACCTATTAGGAATTCTATGAAGGTAGAGGATATTGAGAATTTTTATGTGTGGGAGATTTTTATAATTAAGTTTTTGTCATCAACAATTGTTTCTAATGTAAACCCTCACTTTAAATAATGGTTCTGGAGTGGATTGAGGATAGTGATGGGTTCTCAATTGAAGTTGAGCACAGCCTATTATCCACAGACAGATGTCTAGTATGAGAAAGCCATCTATATTCTTGAGGACATTCTATGGGAATGTTTGATTCACTTTATTGTATCTTGGTAGAAACATATGACCTTGGTATAGGTTTTATATAATAATAGTTATCATTATTTGATTTGAATGGTGATATTTGAGTCATTTTATGGGACACCTTGCAAGTTTCCTCTTTGTTGAGAAGAGGTTAGAGAATAGTCCTTGGTTAGACCAAGAATTATCTAGGAGATGACAGATATCATTTAATTGATCAAGAATAGGTTATAAATAACTCAAAGTCACCATAAATCATATTTCAATTTTCATCATCACCTATTGGACTTTGAGGTAAGTGATCATATTTTTCTCAAAGTTTCACCTCGATTGGGACATAAATGTTTGGGGAAGCATAGTAAGTTAACACCTCATTATGTCAGCCTGTTTGAGATTGTGGAGTGGACCAGGAAGTAGTATTATCATTTGGACTTAAATACTCATTTTACATTTATCCATGATGTGTTAAATATTTCCCAACTGAATAATTATCAGCTGAATCTGTCCCACATGATTGATTGGTAGGATGTTGAGATTGAACCTAACACCTCAGTGGTTAAAAGACCTATTGAGATAGTAGGATAACAGAATAATGTGTTTTTTGTCAATATTATTCCATTGGTTTTATTGATATAGAATTTTGTAGGTACAACCATGAGGCTTGGGAGTGTGAGGCCTTGATGATGTATAAATGGTCTTATCTTTTCTCAGGTTCATGAGTTTGGGATTTTTTAGGGATAGAAAGATTTTATGGTGGGGATAATTGTCACACCCAGGTATTTATAACTAGGTATGAAGTGATCTAATGTCTTTTAATTTTAGTTTTTGGGTCATTCTAGATTTAAGAGGAGGTTTTTGGGTAGTAGGTGGAATAAAGATTCCACTGGTTAGATGATGGGGGGCATTGGCTAGCCAGTGAAGGCTGGTGGAAATTTTTCATTTGTACAGGTACCACTGACTAGACAATGGAGATCCTAGAGGTGCATTCATTCTTCCTACACTCACTGGATAGCCGATGATTCCTAGTGGCTTGTTGGTGACGCCACTGGGAATACATTTTAGTAACGGTGAAAATATCATTTTCACCTAAACTAATGTTTTAATACCTCTAATCATCATCCTTAAACCCTAATCCAATATTTATTAGTTTAGAGGCTCTAAAGTGATTTTCATGTCTCATCTCCTCTTTTTAGTGGTGAATCTTAATGCTAATTATAAGCTCATATCTTCATTAGGTGTAATTCGATAAGTGGATCCTTTCTAATTTTTTTATTCTCTTCTTCTCCATGTGTTTGATATCAATTGAGACTAGATAGTTGTATCTAGTGTGTACATGGATAATTTATGTTTTATTCTTCAAATCTAAGTTCTTGAGAATATGACCTCTTCCTCTCCCATCACCGGTCTAAAAGGTGATGTCATTTTCATTGATCTTGAGGTAGGTATATCTATCTTATGGTCTAACCATTAGAAATCCTTGTGTTATTATGATGCTTTCCTTGGGTTTTAAATATTGAAAATATTTTTTATTTTTAAGAGATATGTATATGATTTAAATAAGGGGTTTTTTGATGGAAACCATTTAAGACACGTGATGTGTTTATTAAATTTCCTTAAAGATGATTTTAAAATGGAAATTGGTTTTCAAGCATGGGAGTGGTGTGGTATCTTTATATAAATGATTTTATAAAAATGTGGTAATGAATTTGAAATGGTTTTTCCTTGGAAAATGTTTAAATAAACATAGTCTTATTTTTCTTTAATGTAATTATAATGTAATAGCACATTGGAATACCTTGGGGTATAGGGAAAACTAAAAAAATACAATCCCTAGTGTAGTTATCTATCACTAAGGTAGGTTCCCTTGATGCTATAGGGGATAGGGGTAGCCTTTCCATAGGACCAAGGTTCTTGGAATTTAGGAGTCACATATGCTGGCTAGTTTTCCTTTATGTGACTTAGTGGTTTGGTTGTGTACACCCTCATGTCATGGATTGTCCTCTTTTGATGCCTTGAGATTACATTGAAATCATGATCTTTCAATATACTTATTTTCTCACTTGATATTTTTATGGGTATTTATTATTGGAAATTATTTTATCTTTCATTTTATGCCATTGGATATGTGATATGTCATATTATTCTATTTATTTGAATATGGAATGATTTTTAAAGTAATTACATGCTTTTGAAAAGGAAAATCAAAGGATGTTTTATAAATAGAAAATGGTTTATTTTGAGATGTTTTAGAAATTTGTTTTAAATAAGAACTAATGGATGCATGTCTATAGACATTTTATATATTATTTTGTGGTATCTAACTAAGATTATGAAATCACGCCCTAATTTTTCCTTTGGGTAGTTATAGCCTTGGTTTTTCAAGATACAGGTAAAGGGAATCATGTCATGTAGTGGATGGATATCTTAGATCGGGTTACCTTTTTAGTGGGTTGAGATGGTGGTGATGTGAGATCACATAGATATGGACCTAGGGTTGTTTTGGGTTCTATGTTTTGATGGTCTTTAATTTTTTCTATGAAACCTTATTATCTAGATGTTGGATGTGACCTTTTTGGTTTGTTGTTTTTATATATGATATCTTCTATTTATCTACTATCATACTCTATTTGTTTATATCTTATCATAAGTATGTTGATGGTTAAAGTTTTCCCATATCTTCTTCATATGATACCTAGGTGCTTGTCATTGGCCCATGGTGATCAAGAATGCACTTCAAGCCTTGTGGCTGGCTAATTCAGGTGACTTTATAGGTTGACCTAGTTTGGTCTATTATAACTTACCTTGTAAAATTATTTTCTAACCTACATATTTATCATTCTCTCCTAGTGATTCTTATTATATATTTTAGATAATTTAGATCAATTCTAAATGAGACTACTTCTAGAAATCCTCTCTCTCCTTCTTACTTTATTCGATTTCAGTTCTCACTATCTTTTAAAGTAAGGGACTCAGGTTTATTTCCAAACCAATAAAATTCAAGGTATTAATTATCTTTGAGGTTTCTATATACAACCATTAAAAATAGAGGGTTAATTGTATTTTGAATTCTTACTATAAACTTTAAAAATCAAGGAAGTTTTGGTGTCTTGGATACAATTAAATACAAGGGACTAATATAGTAAACCCTCGAGAAATTGGGGTAGGATACATAAGGGTTAATCAAATAAATTTAACCAAAATACTTTATCAAATCATGTTATTTATTTTATGCTTTCTTGATTTATTTTTTTAATATCATTGCAATTATACTTTCATAATTCAATATGCTTAATCGCTTGATTTTAAAATCACTTAATCTTGTATACTTCTACTTTTATAAACATATATAGCTATTATGATGTGCTTTCTCTTTTGTCTTACTTGTATCAATTATTATTTTTAAAGTTTTTAAAAGGTTTTAATTATTATAAAACTTTTAAAAAGAGGTTTTTAGTCTTTAATAATTTAATTATTAAATTGTTTTTAAGGGAAATTCACCCCCCCCCATCTTTCTGTTTTATCCTACTCTGACCTATAAGGGTAATTTGATGTGCTCATCCAAAAATGTGAATAACGTGTGATATATTCATCAACATGGTCAATATATACTTGGAGAATTGATAAAGTATGAGTAATTTATATGGGAATGAAATACTTTTTATCCCATGGTCACTCAATGTATTATAAAAAGTATCATATGAAAATTCATGCTTGTATATGATGTAGTTGGTGTACATGGGTATAGAGATGCATGTGTTTGATAGATATCATGATAGATCCCTTTGTATCTTGAGTATACTGATTATTTTCTAAATACCACACTTTTATTATATATATAAATTTGGTAATTTATATTTATTATCAATGTTATAATGGTTTGCAGGGTATCACTTTATAGTTTACTAGATAAGGATTGAGTTTGACTCGGATAATTTCTCAAAAAGTGTTTTAGAGTTTATTCAAAAGGATTTTCATATGGGTATTCACAAGGTATTGCATATTATTTGATAAATAGTGAAGTTGATGATAGTTTTCCAAAAGTGTTTTATAAGATAACCAAAAGGTTTTTGGATATGATTTTAAAAGTTTTTGTATATGATACAATATAAAATGAAATGGTTCTAAGTCCATGAGGCTTTGGTGAAACTATGAGATTGACATAAATATGACCTAAAGCCTCAATGTCATATGGTATGATGTGGGTGTCGTAGAGTATGTCGGGATTGATGAAAATAGATTATTACAAGAAATTAGGTATATCATTTATTTCTATGTGGTGATATTGTATGGCACTACATTTTCTATATCATATTACATGAATCGGAATGTATGATTAACTATATACCCTATGATTCCTTAGGTGTTTGAATGATAAGAGTTATAATTCAGAAACCTCCTACGTTGGCTATCATCAATTGAGTCATTTCATAATATGAAATGATATGGATAATGAACTAGTTGAGGGTCACAAGGGGTTGTGACCAAATTCATTTACTAGCAACATATAAGAAAATGAATGCACAATCGGGTAGCATCCCCAAGATATATGTAAGGAGGCTTAACCATTGAAATGTGGTGGTCAGAACTAGCCTAGCCTAATGTCTATTATCCTCATCCAAGATCTCTTTTCTTCTTCCTCATTTACCAATTGAGACACTATCATTCTATGGAGTGAATGATTATCTCGCTCTAGTGTTGGATGATTCATGTTAATCTGCGGATACACCATAGAGGAGGGAGTCCTTCAGTTTCCTCTAAGGGATCTTTATTAAGTACTTAAATGAATAAGGGTGATCAAATAATCATCAATGTAAGGCAAACAAATAATTTATTCATTTTATTTATGCATGGTTTAATTTAATTCATGTTAGATTCTAAGAAATATTTTTTCTTATTGATTTTTATACCTTGATCGAGTGTCAATAAATCCTTATAAACCCATGGATTTATTGGTGTTACTCCTGTTGTTTCCATAATAGACCCATATGATACTCTAACTCGATTATTTAAATCCCTAATTCATATCATGGGTGACTAGAAGTATAATATTTTGAAATTTGATGTTAATTTTGAATTTTGAATTTGAAATTAAAATTTCCAATGAAAGTGAGGGGAAAGTGTTAATGTGTAAGTGAAGTGTGTTAAATGAATTTGGATAGTGTATCAAAGGAGGAGTAAAAATAATTAACCTAAGAAAAAAATTAAGTTTAAATAATCTTCATACTTCCAATTTCTAATGTTGAAACACTTTTAATTTCTTATTTGAAGCTTCTCTTGAAGAAAATTTGGACTACAATGATTTATGCAGTGATGTTTCGAGAATATTCTTGTAAAATAAAATTTAAATATTGTATATTTAATCCATATTTTTTGGTAAATAAGTTGAGATTATATTGGGTTGTGAGAGAAATAATTCAATTGTTTTTTGATGAAAAATTCATTGTGTAAGTAAGTGAAGTGAATGTGGAGTTCATTTATAAAAAATCAAGTATTTTTAGATATTGAAGATTCTATTTTTTGTATTTATTAGAGATTATCACTTTTATTGTGTAGTATCATGTTACACCAACCACAATAAATTTTTATATAAGATGAATTGAAGGATAAACCCTACTCATTTTTATCTATGGTGATTAGTGGATCATGTGATCTTGGGTTTTTAATATCATGTTAATAATGTAGTCATTTTTTTTGAATGGTAAACCATGTAAATTAATCATGTGTTTAATGAGATTATTTTTTTAGGTTTGTGGTTTCTGAATTAAGTGATTTGTATCATTTAAATTCAATATAGAAGAAGGAATGTGCTCAAAATAGTAAGTGTATTAACCACTTTAACTGATGACGAAGGTTGTTCAATGGTGGTGTAATGGTTCAGACCTTTCTGACCCTTCCTTTGTGCTTTCTCAAGGCTTGGTGATTTCGAGGAAGAGTTTGAAGGATATTGGAAGAGTTTTGGACGATTTTTTAGGTCTTTGGAGACTCTTTGGTCCAAAATGGGTTACACCACAACTGTGGTGAAAGTCATGGTGGCCCTAATGTCCTTCTGTCCAAAATAGGGATGGTGAAACAACTTGTTAAGATGTTTTGAAGGCCTTAGTGAGGTAAAAACTTCTTAGGTGTAGCCAATATTCCCTGAAAGAATCTGTTTTGGTCAATAGTGTTCAAGAATTCCATGCTCATGGCCAGGCTATGGTGGAATTCATGGTGGCATTCAGTATTTTTTTGAAATGCCCAAAATCATCATCATTCTTCATGGATCTTGACCAGTTTGAAGTGGTAAACACATGCAACATTATGGGGGTTTAAAATGGGATTTTAATTTCTTCCCTATTAATCAATTTTCACCCCTACCATTGGTGTTCCTTCAAATTCAAGACATATTGGAAAAATAAAGGGCATGTTTTCTTAATATGACACATTAAGGCACCATTAATAGAAATTTCCATTAGGTGAGTGTTGGTTCTACATCCCTTGGCACTCTGTGATCAACACAATGTGGATTCTAACCCCTTGTTCATGGATAATCAAACCCTCTTGGTATAAGGTACCCTTTTCCTTCTTTTTTTATCCCTTTATTCATTATCCCTTTTTTTGAGTGATTGTTGTATATTTTACCTCAATTTTGGGGCTAAGACCTGAGTTTGTTTTGTTGGTGTCTTGCAGATGTTAGGTTTCAGCTAGTATTCCTTTGGTTTGGTGGTGTTTCCTTTGGTAGTGGTTGATCTTCGATCGTCTGTTCTTTCATAGAGAACATTAAACTTATAAATAGAGGTATGGGATTCATATATTCCCCTATTTTATATGAAATTGTAAAGTTACCATGCTTTATCTCTTTGTGTGATATTGGAATTAAAATAAATAACAAATGAAACCAGAATTAAAGAAATGAATTGGTTTTGGTTGTAGCTATCAAATGTGTTTCCACTATGATAATCATTTTCCTTCTATTTTACTATATAGTGTGTTATCTATGTCTATTCTATGTTTTAACATGTTTTTTGTGCTTATAAATTTAATAAATAATGTAAATATGGTAAATCTTATTGGTTAAAGATTTAAAGAGGCATGTTTAATTTGTTACCATTCTTCGTTATAATTTTATGGTAATCTAAGTGATGCTAAAGGTATGTTTAATTGAAAATGTTATTACCTATAGTTTTATGAAACTTGAATTTATTCTTGAAATCATGTTTATATATATTATAATTATTGATATTTGATATCTTAGGTTTCCTATGGTTGTAACCCATGATAAATGAATAGGTTAATTCAAGACGGTAATGAATTGGTTGTTAGATAAAGATAATTGTTTGGGGTTGAGTGATCATATTTTCTTATAAAGGTTATATAACTTGGTTTTAGGGACTATATTCCCTATTGACTTTTTTTTTCTTGATAGCTTATGTGATTTATTTGGATGTGATCCTTGTGATGAAATGTGATGTGATCCTGGGATAGCTTATGGTTTGGTGAGATATAGGAAAGGAGGACCTATTTTATGGTAGTAGTTGATGCCATTGATGGAGGGATGCATGGTGGTGTCAGGTATGGCACTAGGACCAGTGTAATGGGTTAATGTAGGGCTTACCAATTGTAGTTGTTCTAAAATCTAGGATGTTTTATTATTAATGGATCTTTTTTAAAGGTCAGATGGTCGGGTTTATTGTTTCAAAATTCTTTTCCCTGTTTATTAAAGCAGTTGGGTATTCATGGTTTATGTATATCTTTTGGTATCTTAGTATTATTACTAGAGTACCAGGAATTATGGAATGATGTTTAATGTTAATAAGTTTAACTTTTGGGGTTGGTGACTTGATGGAATATGGAATGATGATAATTCTTGAGAAACCATGGGATCGGTTGGATTATGTTTGAAAGAAATGTTTAATGGTTAACAAAAAAGAATTAATTAATTGAAATTATTCTTGAAATGTTTTTATACTTATAGGATTCCTATTCATTGGTGGTGGAATTTGGGTGTCTGAGTGACAATGGTTTCATTTGAGCCTAAGACTAGGTATATTTCCATAGTGTGGTTCTGATCTATATTTGTCTTGTATGTTATGTGATTTCATATGTTACCCTGCCAATTTCTATAGGGAAACTGAAACCCACTGAATTATAGGAGGGTGTTTTCCCTAACATTCAGGTTGATGGGGAATGGATATATGATTACCCCCTCTTTCCCCACTCTTTTATCCTAATAGTTTTATGTGTTAATATGAATGGTGGTTACCTTTACCATATATGTGTATAGAGGGTTGTAAATGATTGTGGTTACTTAACACACATGTATATCTAGGTATAGTATCCTAAGGATTATTATAGGTATATTGTGTATAGGCAGTGATGGATTAAGGTATAATACAAAACATACAGACTATAATGGATCTCAAAAACTACTTGGTTCCTATCTGAAGATGTGGATGGGATGATAAGATGATGTGATGCATGAGGTTCATATTATGTGATGATGAGATGTTGTTATGCATGGGTATATGATATGTTACAATTGCTTATGCTTCTTCAAGCATGATTACTTTGGGAGAGAGATGGATCAAGACGTGCGACATTGAGGAAAGGCAGAAAACTAGTGGTGAAGTGGTAGTGGGTTACCTTCATTTGATATATTTTGAATATTATATGATTACTTGTATGAAATACTTGGTGAGAGATCTATGGTGAGGTTGGAAACTTATCATACCTAATTAAATGACAAGTTAACATCACTTTTTTTTCACTGGGCTTTAGTGTATTTTATTTATCTTTTTCATGAGAGGATTCAGGGAGGATCCTACTTAGTATACATGTTATTCTCACACTAATTATATATAAATTATTTTTCAGGGTCGTATGATCTAGTTAGTAATCTAGATAGACATTACTATCTCATGTAGTTTTTCAGGAGTTATTTGGGATTTGAGGTCACTATCAAGGATTATCTCTTAGTACTCATATTTTCTTTTGTAGTTGTTCAGTTATATGAAATTACATGCATGTATTGGGATCTATATTTACTTTTTTATGAGCATGATTTATTGGGTGTTTCTTTCTTATCTCTCATTTCTCATATCTTAGAGGGTAATGCCTCTCATTTGTGTATACAATATACCCTCACTACTTTTTAGCAACCTATGGCCTATTGAAGGTGAGATTTAGACATCATTGTCACCCTTTTCTCATTCATATCCCTAGAGGGGTACCTTTGGGGGGGAGATCATGATAGACTGATATAAAAAGGATGTTGAGGGATAGGATGGATTTTGGAGGTAGGCACTGGTGATGGATACATGTTTTGGTATGGTAATGGTGTTATATGAACCTAGTAAGAGATTTAAATAAGGTAGATAGTCTAGGACATGGGTGTTTAGGGCCCCCTGTGATCCGATATTAAGACCTTTAAGTTTAATGATCCTATTAAGTGAAGTGATGTTGGTTACAAGGTAGATACCTAGGAAAGGATCATGCATCATTATTCTTTTCACCTATGTTGGAAATGGGTAGAAATTTGGATTAAGTTGAACCTTAATTAAATAATTAATCTTAAATATTACATATTCTGGTTTTAGGAGTCCCTAACCATTTGTTCTTTTACAAGTATGGCTCCATATCAATCTCTCCATTAGGTTAATGCCAAATATATTTAGTAGGATGTGTTGATGGATCATCATAAAGTTGAGGTATATGATTATGATACTTGGAGGTTGACACTCTGAGAGTTTTAGTTCCAGAGTCTATTGAAGTATGAGGGATATTTTTTGGATTCAGTGATGAAGAACTAGTTGGAGGTGGTGGAGATAAACTTTAGTTATATTCATGCTCAGAATCAGCATTGGTTTTCATTAGCAGTGATGATGTTGTGTGGGGAATCTAGTCAGTTTTTGTTTTTGTTCCATGGGATCATGAGGATTATTTTATCTCATGGGAGAAGCTATGAGTTCAATTTTGAGCTAATTTTCTTTTTCGACCACAAATGCGGTTAGTATCTAGGAGCTTCTTACCCTTAAACATGGGATTTTTGGTGTGTGAGAGTTTGGGATCTATTTAAGTACCCTTATCTGATATGCTTCAGACCCATTTGTAGATGAGGAGGTCAGGGAAAGACACTTAGAGGAGGCTTTATGTTTAGAGATCCATCGTCAGGTTACCTTGTTTATATTACCGATATACTTTGAGGTACTAGAGAGAGAAAAAGGTTGTGAATAGTACATTGTCTAGGAATGGATCATCATGAGAGGGGATTCATAAGGTTTCTTCATATAGTAAATATATGGTATAATGTTCTGGGATTGTGAGTTTTATTTCTAGGTACATGTTTTTTTCTATCATTTAGTAGTTGTGAATCATTCAAATATTAAGTTGGTTGTTTCTTGGACATCCCCCAAGATAGTTACAAAGGTGAAAAGTTTCCTTGGTCTTGAAAACTATTATAAGAGGATCATACCAAACTTCTATCAAACTGTAACTCATATAAAATACTCAACCATAAAGGATCAATCATTCTTGTGGATTGACCAATGTCAAACATCTTTTGAGTATCTAAATAATAAGTTGGTAAATTCTTCAGTTATTCATTTAACAAAAGAGGTAGTTCAGTTTGAGGTTTTCTATAATGCTTCTCATTTTTTCTTGGGTAGTATCATTATGTAGTAGAGATCAATTATTTCTTATGGGTATTGGTAGTTACATCATAATTAATGTAACTATGTCTCCCATGATCTCACGTTTGTGTAAAAAAATTGTTGAAGTTTTGGATACATTACCTCATCGGTGATCATTTTATGGTTTTCACCGATCAGAAGAACCTATGGTATGTATTCTCCAATAGTGACATGAAATTTTGATAGTGATGGTGGATATAATTCTTATAGTATTATGAATTTTAGATTTCTTATACATCTGTAAAGGGTAATATTGTATTTGATGTGCTAAGTAGAAAGTCACGCAGTGATTATGTGTGTGATTCTAGTGATTCTTAGATAGTGTTTAAAGATCTCTTCATGATTCATATTGATATGGGAGAGGTCTATGGTAGGGGATGACTTTTTTAAATGATAGTGTAGTTTTTTTTTTGGTGTAGTATATAGAGGATCCTCAGCTGGGGAATTTTGAGGTAGAATTTTGGTGAGATCAAGTTATTTTTGGTGATGCCCTTGATAGTTGGTTTGAGGATTATCAACACCAGGAGTTGTTTTAGGGGGGATTTCTATTCCTTTAGTGATGCATTATTTGGTTCTATATTAATTCCAAAAATCACCCTTGATGTTATATCCTAATGAAAAAAAATATGTAATATACTTTAAGAGTTCATTTTTGGTGTCCTGGGTTGAAGAATTCAGTTGCAAAGTTTGTGTATTGATGTTTGGTCTGTTAGAAGTTTAAGGTTGAACACCATGTTCCCAATGGTTTTCTCCAACTATTAAATGTTCCTCAATGGAAGTGGGATGAAATTTTGATGGACTTCATCATTGTTTTACCTAAATATCAAGTAGGTTGTGATATTATATGGGTGATATCATATTGTTTGATAAATTATGATCACTTCTTAGTGATCAAGGAGTCAATCTCAATGGAGGTTTTGTTGAGACAGTACCTGGAGGAGGTGTGGAGGCTTCATGGAGTCCCAAGGAATAATATTTCTAATTATGATACTCATTTCACCTAGAGGTTATGAAGAGGTATCTAGAATGATTTTAGCTCTTAGTTGTTCATTATATTCACTTTTCATTTGTATACAGATGGTTATAAACAACAAACCATCTAGACTATTGAAGACATGTTTCATTATTATGTCCTAGATTTTGGAGGTTCATGGATGAGGCACCTACCTTTGGTCAAGTTTTTTTACAAAAATAGTTTTCAATCCATCATTGGTATGTCACTATTTGAATCTCTGTATGATAAACCTTATCATTCTTCATTGTGTTGGATTAGAATCTAAGAATTAGTAATCCTTGGGCTAAAACTAATGCAAAGCATGATAGAGTTGGTTTAGGTGATTCACAAGAGTATGAATGAAATTCAAGATCATCAAAAGTCTTATGCTGACCATGGGAGGAGACCTCAAGAAATTGATGTTGAATATCACGTTTCCTTGAAGGTTAATCCTTGTCATGGGTAGAAAATGTTTGGTTGTGGAAGTAAGATTTCTCCCTAGTTTATTAGGCTTGTCGAGGTGTTGGATCATATTTGATTCATCATGTATCTGATAGAAATTACCCTATATATTAGCAAGATATATGATTTATTCCATGTATAAAAGATTCTATTTTATCTTCATGATGATTATCATGTCATCTATTAGGGAAATATTGGCATTGATGATGATTTGACCTTCAAGGAGTGGTCTATGGAGATCCAAGACCACTATGAGAAAATGTTTCATGAGTATGCTATTAATTTTGTTTTTTTCCTTTGGTGACATGATAGCATGGATGAGAGTACCTAGGAATGTAATTCATAGATACGCACTTAGTATCCCAAGTCGTTTAATGCTTAGTTCTTCTTCAGTATTGATTTTTGATGAAGTTTTTGACCTGTATCTAGAATGTGAGATGGTTTTCTCTTCTTTGATTCCTTTTTTATAGCCTTGATCTTATTTGATAGGTATCTACGTTTGGAGAGTTTTTGGGAGATGATTTTTAATTTTTCATAGTTTTATACCTTTTTCCTCTGATTGGGATGGTTTTTCTCCTATGATAGCAAGATTCTTTAGAGGTATCTCACGGGATGGATGTTTGGATGTCCCCTTCTCTTTTCTTTTCTATAGGTTTGGTTTTAATTATTGATGGTGATAATTGTTTGAGAGTCATATAATTTAATGGTATATACCTTCGTGACTTTTCCTTTATTCTTTCCTAAGGCATTGTGATCTGAGGAAGAGTTTAGATGAGTTTTGGAGGGGTATGGAGGTATTTAGAGACTCTTTGGTCCAATACGGGCTATACTGTAATGGTTTATTCCCTCTCAACCTGTTACATTGCTAGTTTTAGAGTTAGAATTGTTAGAAAGATGATTAATGTGGGTTTAATGGAGTTTGGATATATGATTTTTATATAGTGTTTTGTTCATGATGTAAACATGTATTCACAATGTAAGAGGTAATTCACAGCTTGGAGACTTGCAATTCACAACTTGAAGTTTCGGATGGGAGTTCTATGATTAAGTAATTCATGATGTGAAAGAGTAATTCTTGGTTTAAATTAATTTGAGTCTATAGAACTATGAAATTTGGTGGATTTTCATCAAGTTTTTAGTTTCAAAAATTCATGTCCTGAATTAGAGAGCCTCATGAAAACTCATGACATGAACATGTGTTTCACAATGTGAAAGTGTTGAGGTCCATCTTGTCTATTAATTTTGGGGATCTCCTAAATTATTTCATTCATATTTATTTTCCCCTAAACCTTTTTTTGAACCATAGGTGATTTTAGATTATCTTTCATCCCCTTTCCTCCTACTTTGATCTCTAGATTCTGGAGGTTGATCTTTGGGTATCCACAGTGAGTAAATCCCCTTTTCTTCCCCAATTTCTTTGGTTCCATTTTAGGAGATTACCGGTAGTGATGTTGTTTTGGTTTAGAGGATTTTTAGGCTACATTTTGATGATCCCTTGGTGTGTTTCAATTTGATATAGGGTTTCCTTGTGTGGTTGTGGTATTTTGGTTGTTCCTTCTTTTCCCCATTGTGCATGGTGATTCAGAAAGCTTCTTTGAGGTAAGAGATCCTTCATTTTCTCTCTTTAGTTGTTCATATCAGGATATCATGTTTTTTTCCTTTGGGTTGATGGAATGTATCATATTAATGAAGATAATAGAATTGTTTTAATTTTAATTTAATGGGTTGGGGAATAAATCACATGTTTTGCCACTTTTTATATTATTACTATTGAGATTATATGTGCTTGATGTCATTGCTGAAAATCACAATTATTAGGATCCTTGTTTGTATTTTACTTGATCTAATTATGGATCCCTATTGTGTAATTTTTTTATATCACCTTGAATGAAATGGGTAATCACTTATATGTGGATAATTAATTGGTTTCCCATGGAAAATTTTGGTTTGTATGAGAATAACTTGAAAGTAAAGAAGAGAATGTGATGAGAGTCATTTTTTTAAACTAAAATAAAATATGTGAAAAGTGGTTGCATTGTTTTCTAGTTATTTTATGTAGCGGTGATAATGGTAATTAGTTGTGATGTGGAGTTGTGATGAGATTTGGTTGTGGCATGAGGCTTTGTTGACAAGAGAAAGATGGGTTGTTTGTGTTTGTGAGATTTTGTGCTAGTTTCCTGGTGGTGATGGAATAAAAATTATAATGATGAAACTAAAATGGAATGGGTTGTAATGGATAATAAACTCTTGAATTAAAATGGTAAATGTGGTTAAAGTGGTTGTTGTTAAACATAAAATGAATTGTCTTGACAAAGAAATGCAGTTGGTAATTGGAAAATATGGTAATGACTTAACTTAAAAAAGGAATGTGGAATGTGGCTTGTGTTTTTGGCTTGCTTGTGTAGTAAAATGCATTTATAGGTAGAGGAAATAGTGACAAATGTTGTGATGACTTGTGTCAATATTGTGAGTTGGGATGGTACTCTTGTTGTGAACCCATGGGTTGGGCTTGTGTGTGTTTGTGATTATTATATTGTATTTTCATTGTTTCTATGCACACCCCACCCACATCATTCTCTATGCATCGACACCCAAATGTTTTTGGGGGAATTTTTTTCAATATACAAGATGGTGAGGATGGATGGATGATTACCCCATCTTACCCTCTCTCTCTCTCTCTTCCTGGAGAGGTTCTTATACACAAGCTATGATGTCCAGAAGTCAAAAGTGCACTTATGGGTTGGTTTGATGAGGTTGATGAGGTGGTTCATAGTGGGTATCATGCATGGTAGGAGGGAATGAGGTTTATGTCCTTAATGTTAATTATAAATTACTATTTTGTATATATAGTAGTGGTTATGAGAGGATGTGATTATGATGACCAGTTTCATGTGGGGTGCTTGTCCTGATGCAGTTTCCCAGGTGTCTTTGAGCAAGATTCTATAGAAGGGATGGGAGTTCCAGGACATATGATGTTTGGGAATGAGAGTGATAAATTAGTGGGAAAGCGGTGTGGGGTACCCTCTTTATAGATATTCTTCATATTATGTTTATATACTTGTATCTGTTATTTGGTGAGTGATTCATGGTGAGGATGGGATTAGTTAGTTGACTTGCTTAGGTGCATGTTGGTTATACTGCTTGATCATGGGTGAATTGGTAAGATCTTCTCACATGTGCATGATAGAATTTGGATATTATGATACTGAGTATACATGTTATGCTCACCCCATGTATATAAAAAATGTTTTTTAGGTTTCCATGAGGACTATGCGGACCGATATGGACATTACTAGCCCAAACTTTGAAGTTTTCATGGATTCACTACCTTAGGATTTTCTTTTGGGTATATATTAAGAGACTATTTGTATTTATTTACTTTATAGATGAATTTTGGATGGTTTTGGTTTTCTTTCCTTTATATTTCATGGTGTTTCTTGGTGTTTGATAACCTATCTCCTAATCCTTCTTTATCTTTATAGGGTAATGTATTCCATATATGGTATTTTTATACCTTCAGTGCTAGTCACCAACCTAAGGTCTACTAAAGGAGGGACTCGGGTTCATCATCTCTATTCATTTATTGTTGATCTAGGAGGGGTGCCTTTTGATGGAGGAGTCATGAAAGAGTGGTTTCAAAGGTTTAGTTTGAGAGATAAGATGGAGTTTGGATTTAGGCACAGTGAGGATTTCATGGTTTGGTAGGGAAACAATTCTAGTTAATCCTAGCATGTGAATTAGGACAGGGAGAGAGGCTAGGAAACAGGATTTTAGTGGAGCCCATGATCTGATGTAAAGAATATAAGCCTACCAAAAACCAAGTTAGATGGTGCTTCTTGTAGGGTAGAGGCCTAGAAGAGGTACTTGAATCACGATTTTTTTTCTTATCTGGATTTGGGTGGTTTTGGGAAGTTAAAATGAAATAATTTAATGAATATTAATAAAATTATATGTTATTAGGCTTAGGTGATCCTTTTCTTCCTTTTCAAATATGGCTCATATATATTATCCATGTGTGGTTTAGTTTGGTGAGGTTTAGCAGGCTAACTCAATTGAACACTAGAGGGTTAGTCTAGTTAAGGATGATAATCAGTGGTAGAGGATGTTGTGTGCCTTTTAGTGGAAATATTTGGTGAAGTATGAGGGTAGCATCTTTAATTTGGTGATAGATCATTGGTTGGAGGACCTAGATATCTCCTTCAGTATGATCTAGACTTAATTAGAGTACTGGGTCCCACTAGAAGTCATTTGGATGAGGGGTGTAGAACATCAACGGTGAACATTGTATCTTAGTGAGTAGAATGAGTAAGAATTTTCTTAGGGATACTTCTAGAAGGAGTTTCGAGTGAAGTTCCTATCATCAAGTATGAAGGTATTAAAGAAGAAATAGTTTATCTCTCTTCATTAATGGAGAATATTAGTGTGAGAACTTGGGATAAAGTTCAATGGTCTTCTACATTTCACCTCTAATATTTTTCTTAATGAAGAGTCTCATACACGGTGTCTTGAGGAGGAACTCTTCTCCTATATCAAGTATGTAGTAAATCCTCTTACATTGCTAACATACTTAGAGGTTCATAAGAAGGAGGAGATGATCAAGTGTATACACTCATGAGTAGGGTTACCATAAGAGTGGGGGAAATACAGTTCCTTGAGGAGTATATTTTTTAATGGAATGTCTCAGGCATCATGGCCTTTGAGGTTCCGATTATTGAGGAGTTGGCCTCAGCGGCTTTCTTTCTGGACTTCAGGTTCTGGTAGATTTTGTGTATTTCATAGGGGATTTGAAAAAGTGTTATTTGTATTTTTTAGATCTTGGTCATCATCAACATTAGTTTCTAGTGGTTCTTGAAGCTCATTAGAGTGGTGGTGGTCAGGTTCAGTGTCATCCTCAGTATTAGCCACTAGCAAGGTCGTTTTAGTAGCAGGGATAGAAGGTTTATGCTCCGCCAAGAGGAGATGGGTATGGAAGAGGATGAAATCAGTATGTTCCTTATCTTTAGGGAACCTTACCTAAGCATTTCCATAGAGGTTTCCTTTAATAGTGAGGCAAGGAGGCATAGACAGTTTCATGTAGTGGAGGTTCTAACACAAGAGGGGTGAGAGATCTTTAGAGGTATGACTAGCTTATCATCTACCCTTGTTTGTGATTTGTTTGATTTAGGAGCTATGAAATAATTTTTTTCAACTACTTTAGTCCATTCTTTGTGACTAGATGTAGAGAGTCTTCAGGTGCCCTTGGTGTTAACTACTCCATTTAGAGTTTAGAATAGCTTTTTGATGTGTGATGGTGGTGTAGACTAATGATGGGGAAACATCAGTCATGTGGGGAACTTTTCTTGCTATAGATACAATAGTATGATGTCATCCTTAACATCAATTGGTTTTATTCCATAAATTTGGTTATAGATTTCTTCTAGAGGAAGGTAATGTTCTCAAATGTGGATGGTCAGTATGTAGTTTTCATTGACAAATGGGGTTTTCAGATGGGCAGTAGACATGTATAACCCTTTATTTCCTTGATAGTATATTTTTTGTTGAAATTAGTAGATTTTGGGGTAGTGGAGGATCCTAGTATCCTCAAGGATTTTCTATATGGTTTCCTTGAGGAGGTTATGATGCTACCCCATTGACATGATATCGATTTTAGGGTATATCTACATCCTAATGTTTCTCTAATTTTTATGGATCCTTATTGGATGACACTATATGAGTTATAGGATTTGTGGGTTTAGATAGATGGTCTAATATATAAGGGTTTTATCTATCCTAGTGTGTCGTCATGGGGTGCTCTAGTTTTATTCTCTAAGAAGTAATATGTTAGTATGGGGCTGAACATAGAGTACCGAAGGTTAAATCGGGTGACGGTTAAGAATCATTACCCTCTTCGAAGGATAGATGATCTTTTTGACCATTTAAGAGGATCTAGTTGTTTTTTTAAGATCAATATATAGTCTGGATATCATCATATGAGGGTTAAGGAGAAATATATCCTAAATACTATCTTCTAATATTGGTATGGGAACTTTGAGTTTCTATTCATGTTATTTGGTGTCACAAAATCAATAGCTATATTCATGGGGCTCATAAACTCTATGCTCTATGAGTTCCTTGATCAGTTGTTTTCATGTTCATCAATTACATTTTTATCTACTCAAGTTCAGATAAGAAACATGTTGGTCATCTGAAATATGTCTTATAGCTCCTTAGTTGCCACCAACTCTATAGAAAGTTGTCCAAGTTTAATTTTTGGACTCAAGAGGTGTGTTTCCTTGGGAATGTGGTGTCCTAGCAGGATGTGGTCATGGAACTATCAAATATCAGAGTAGATTTTTCTTGGTAATTATCCAATAATATTAAATAGTTTCATAGTTTCCATAGTCTTATGAGATATTACTAGATATTTTTGTCTAATTTCTCATAGATTATGGTCCCATTAATAGTTCAGACCAGGAAGGACCAGTATTTCATCTAGACTAATCAGTGTCATATAGTGTTTGACTACTTGAAGTAGATATTTATTAGTGCTCCGGTTCTTTAGTTTCTAGAGTAAGGGGTGATGTTTTAGGTTTTCTATGATGCTTTGTGTCTAGTCTTGGGATGTTTCTTGATATTGAAAAATGTGGTGATCTCTTATGGGATTAGGTAGTTACGTCCCCGTGATCATAACTATGGCACCCATGATCTAAAGCTAGTAGTGGTCATGTTTTTGATGATTTTTTTGCGATATTACCTCATCATAGAACTCTTTATGGTTTTACTATTCATAAGAGTTTGAGGTATATATTATCTTAGTGTGACATGAATCTATGGAAACATAGGTGGATTGAGTTTGTTTAGTTTTATAAATTTGAGATCTTATAAACCTTGGGAAATGGGAATATCATGGCTAATGTGTCGAGTATGAAGTTGTGGAGGGGTATTATTTAAGATTCTAGATATTCTTAGAGGTCACTGGAGGATCTGGTATACTTTTAGCTAGATTCAAGGGTGTTTGATGATAAAGGTTTATTATTTTAGATAATAGTGTAGTCTTCTATAATGTATCATGTGGAGGAGTCTTAGTGGGGAGACTCATATGTAGAGGTTATTCATGAACATGTTTTCTATATTGATGCCTAAGATGGATGGTTGGAGGATGGTTAGAACCATGTTTTTTGGGGGAGATTTTGTGCATTCTGGTGGTGATGCATGAGTAATTCCTTCAGGATATTTACATCTCACCTTTGGTGGTGCACTAATAAGTATCTAAGATATACCATGGATTAAAGATGCATTTTTGGAGGCTCGGGAAGAAGTGGGTGATGGCAGGGTTTGTGGATTGATGTCAGGTTTTCCATTAGGTAAAAGTAAAAAACCATATTTTTGGAAATTTTTTACAACCCTTGGATATTATTGAGTGGAAGTGAGTTGACGTATCAATGGAATTTGTCATAGGATAGACCTGAGATTAAAGAGGATATGATGTTATCTAGGTAATCATGGTTTAGTTAATGAAGTCGGATTAATTCATAGACATAAAGGAGTTGAGCACTATGGATGTCTTGGAAGGGAGTTATGTGGATGGTTTTGTGAAACTACCTAGAGTACCAAGGTCCATTACATTAGATCAGTATGCTCATTTTACCTTGTGAGACTGTATAGGATTGAAACATGTGTTTGGCACTCAATTATGCCTCTGCACTGGTTTCCACCCTCATATGGACAGATGGATGGAGTGGATCATCCAGACGTTGAAAGATATGTTGAACACATGTGTTTTGGATGCTATCAGATCTTGGGGAAAACACTTTTATTGGGTTTAGTTTGTTTACAAAAATAGCTACCACTCATCTATCAGCATGACCTTGTTTGAGAATTTTTATGGGTAGTTGTGTTGTTCTCCGTTATGATAAGTCAAGGTTTAGTAGTAATCAATTCTCGGTTTCAATGTGGTGTAGAGCACAAAAAAATATCATTTAGGTGGTTTGTAGAGGATAAAGGTGGTGCAAAATTGGAATAAATCTTATTCGGATCGTAGGAGGAGGCCCTTGGAGTTCAAGGTTAGAGACCACATATTCCAAAAATATTTTACCTCTCTAAGGTAAGTGTGGTTCTAGTAGAGGGGAAGATTTATCCTTGGTTTTTGGTACCCTTCAAGGTGTTGGAGTTCATAGGTGAGGTGTATTATCAGTTAGTACTTCCACCATGGCTAGACAGGATTCATGATGTCTTCCATATGTCTTAGATTCATTGGTATCATTACGATGAGTCTTATGAAATTTAATGAGGAGATTTGGATATCAAGGATGGAATGACATTCATGGAATGACCAGTATAGATCCAGGATCATCGAGAGAAGGTGCTACATAGATATATCATTCCTTTGGTTCATGTGCTATATAGGCATGGTGGCTTAGAGGAGAGTACTTAGGATCATGATACATAAATGCATTCCCAATATCCAGTTTTGTTTTAAGTTTTTTCCTGCTTTGTTTTCTTTTATAATGTGGTGAATGGATCTTATTGGTTTATGAAATGTGCCTTTTTCCTTTGATGGTGATGTGTGTTAAAGCTTCAAGCTTGTGAGGAGGGGAGAATCCTTTTCTAATCAAGACACGTTATATTATGACACAATTTAAAACCATGTAAACAAGTTATTTTCTCCAAAAGAAAATAATATCTTAACATGGAATGTGTAGTTCCTTGGTTTTTATGCTTGAGGTAATATTGTGTGATAGTTATGGTGGTTGGTGGATTGGGTTGTGTGAAGGTTAGAATAGTGGTGTAGATGGTTATGTGTATAAGAGGAGGATTAAGGTTTGTGTGAGTTAATGACACCATTTTAGTTGTAATAAGTTCCTTTAGAGGTATCTCGGGAGATGGTTGTTCATGCCCTTTCCTTTATTTTAGGGTATGGTTTTGATTCTTGGGGATGAGAATCATTTTATAGGTATATAATGTAATGGTATATTCCCTCTTTACCTATTACTTTTCTGGTTTAGGAGTTAGTTGTGTTTGGAAGAGGCTTGAGGAGGGTTCAATGGAATTTAGAGTTTCAATTCTGTTATTGTGGGTTGTTCGTGATGTAAAAATATATTCATGATGTAAGAGTTCATTAATAGCTTAGATTCCAATGATTCATGACTTTAAATTTCAAATGAGAGTTTTTTTATTAATTAATTCATGACATGGATTAATTTGAGGTTAATGTTCCATGAAATTTGGCAGATGTTCATCGGGTTTGGGGTTTGAGAAATTCACATTTATAATTGGAGAGCCTCATGAAAACTCACAATGTTAATATGTGTTTCATGGCATGAAAGTGGAAAGGTCTATCTTGTCTATTAATTTTATGTCTCTCCTAAATTCTTCCATTACTCTTTTGTTTCTTGTGAACCTTTGGATAACCCCATACAATTTTGTAGGATGTTTCTGACCCTTTCCCCTATTTTTATCCTTGGCTTCTAGAGGTTGATCTTTGGCTATCCACAGTGAGTAAATCCCCTTTTCTCCCTCAATTTCACTAGTTCCTCTTTAATAGATTCTTATTGGTGATGTTGTTTTAGTTTGGGAATGTTTAAGCTACGTTTTTATGATCCCTTTGTGTGTTCCAAGTAGATATGGGATTTTCTAGTATAGTTGTGGTCTTCTGATTATTCCTTTTTTTCCCTGTTGTGTGTGGTGATTTAGAAAGCTTCTTTTAGTTAGTGGATCCTTTATTTTTTCCCCTTTAGTTGGTCATGTGGGGATATTATGATTTTGTTTTACTTTTTGGAGATAGTATGCGCTAGCTTAATGAAGATAATAAAAAAATTAATTTAAATTGAAGGGGTTAGTTAATAACTCACATGTTTTTTCACTTTTGATGTTATTGCTACTGAGATTATACATGCTTGATTCCATTTATGAAAATCATGACTGTTGAGAGCCCTATTTTTGTTGTAATTTATATTATTTTGGAAACCTATTGTGTGATTGTTTGATATCACCTTTAAGGAAATTACTAATTACTTATAAATGGATAATTAATTGATTTCCCATGTAAAATATTGGTTTGTGTTAGAATTTCCTTGAAATTAAAGAAGTTAATGTGATGAAATCCCTTTTTTAAAACTGAAATAAACTATGTGAAAATTGGTTATGTCGTGTGGTGGTTGTGTTGTGTGGTGGTGATGATGAGACATAGTTGTGATGTGGATTTTTTATGAGATGTAGTTTTGGCATGGGGTCTTGGTGACATGAAAAATATAGGTTTTTGTATTTTTGAGATATTTTGTTAGTTGCTTTATAATGATTGAATAAAAATTATAATGGTGAAAATGAAATGGCATGGGTTGTAATGTATAATGAACTCTTGAATTAAAATGAGAAGTATGGTTAAAGTGATTGTTATTAAACATAAAATGAATGGTATTGATAAATAAAGGTGTTTGGTAATTGGAAAATATGGGAATGAATTATTTTAAAAAAGAAATATGGAATTTGGATTGTGGTTGTGGCTTACTTGTGTGGTGAAATGAATTTAGAGGTGGAAATGGAAATGGAAAAGTTTGTGAGGCCTTCTGGTGATATTGTGAGTTGGGATGATACTCTTGTTGTGAACTCATAGGTTGGGCTTGTGTGTGTGGATGTTATATTGTATTTTCATTGTGATTTCTATATTCACCCCTCACACATTATGCACTATGTATCGACACTCAAATGTTTTGGGGGTGTTTTTTCTAACATCCAAGATAGTGAGGACAGATGGATAGCTACACCCTCTTTCTCACTCTCTCTTCCAGGTGAGGTTCTTATGCACGGGTTGTGATGGACATAAGTAAAAGGTACACTTATGGGTTGGCTTGATAAGGTTGATGAGGTGATTCATAATATGGGTTGTGCATGATAGGATGAGGGAATGAGGTTTATGTCTTTATTATTCATGATACCTTACTATTATGGATATATGTAAGTGTTTATTTGATAATGTGGTTAAGATGACTAGTTTCATGTGAGGTGCTTGGTATGATATAGTTTCCCAGGTGTCTTTGGTTGGGATTAGATGGATAGTTTCATGTAGGATGCTTATCATGATTTAGTTACCTAGGTGTATTTGGGAAGGATTCTATGGAAGGTATGGTAGCACCAGGACATACAACGTTGTAGTATGAGAGTGAAAAATCAGTGGGAAAGTGGTCCATGGTACCCTTTTTATCAATATGGTTCATATTATGTTACTATACTTAGATGTGTTATTTTTTGAGTGAGTTGTGGTGAGGATGGGATTGGTTAGCTGGCCTACTTAGGTGCATGTTGGTTCTGTTGTATGTTCACAGGTGCATTAGTATGATCTTTTCACATATACATGAGATATTTTTGGTATGATCTTACTGAGTATACATGTTATGCTCACCCCATATATATAAAAACTATTTTTAAGGTTTTTGGGAGTACAATGGGGACTGGGTTGGACATTACTAACCCAAACTTTAGATTTATCATGAATTCACTACCTTGGGATTTTCTTTTGGTTATTTATTAGGAAACTATTTGTATTTGTTTAATTTATACATTAATTGTGGATAGTTTTGGTTTTATTTCCTTTATATGTCATAGATTTACTTGTTAGTTGATATCCTATCTACCAATTCTACTTTATCTTTAGAGGGTGATACCTTCCATATGTAAACTTTTTATATCATCGATGTTAGTTATAGTCCTAGGTCCTACTGAAAGTGGGACTTAAGGGTTATTATCTCTCTTCCTTCATTGTTGTTCTGATAGGGGAACCTTTAGAGAGATGGGTTCATGACATACACCACAGTTGTGGTGCAATCCATGGTGGTCCAGGTGTCCTCCTGTCTGAAACAGGGATGGGGAAATGACTTTTCAACTAGTTTTGAATGTCGTAGTGAGGTAAAACGACCTGGGTGTGGGAAACACACCTTGGTTGGAGTAATTTTGGGTTATAGTGTTCAATAATTCCACAATCATGGACAATTCATGATGGAAGTCATGTAAGTGGTTGAGATTATTTTTAAACACTTGAAATCATCATTTTTCTTCATGGATATTGACCAGTTTAAAGGGGGGAAACATGTGCGATGTTATGGGGGTTTTAAATGTGATTTTAATTCATTCTTTTTTCCCTATTAATAAATTATTTTCACTCCCATTAGTGTTCCTTTGAATTATAGACACACTATATGAACCTAGGGAATGGTTAGTCAATATCTCATGTTGAGTCTCTATTGATAGAAATTTCCATTGGGTGAGTGTTGATTCTAAATCCCTTGGTACTATATGATTAATTCCTTGTGAATTCTAACCCATGTTTCATGGAGAATCGAATAGTCTTAGTCCAAGATACCCTTTTCTTTCTCTTTTCCTCCCTTTATCTGTTCTCCCTTTTTTTAGGTGATCATTGTGGATTTTCCCTCGATTTTGAGGATGAGAATAGAGTGTGGTTTGTTAGCGGATTGTAAATGTTAGGTATTGGCTAGTCTTCCTTCTATTTTGTGGTATTTCCTTTAGCGGTGGTTGATCCTAGATCATTCGTTCTTTCATGGATAACATTGAACTCCTAAATCAAGGTAGTAGATTCATTACTTCTCATGTTTGATGTGAAATCATAAAGTTACCATATTTTATCTATTTGAGTGATGGTGGTATTAACATTAATAAATATGACACTAAAATTAAATTAAATAATTGGATTTGGTTGTTGTAATTTTATGTGTTTCCACCATGATAATGATTTTCCTCTTGTTTTGCTAAATAGTGTGTTATCTATGTCTATGATATGTTTTATCATGTTTGTTGTGATTGAAAATTGAATAAAGAACATAAATCTAGTAATGCTTGTTGATAAAATAATTAAAGAGGCATGTTTAATTTGTTGTCATTTTTCATTATAACTTGATGGAAATCAAAGTGATGTTGGAGGCATGATTAATTGAAAATGTTCATCTTTATAGTTTCATGAAATTGGATGTCACAACCCAACCCACTGAGGCCCACCTGGCTAGCAGAAGGCTAATCCATCACAACCCCAAGCCTGCCTCCAATAGGCTTGGGGATGGAAACAAGCATCAAGAAGGCATAAATGAAATGGGGTACCTTTTCCTAATATACTTGTATGCATGCACCCAACTATCCCATGAAAAAGTGTAGAGGGATATAAAAGATAGTAACATCTAGAGTGTGTACATGCATGCAATAAATTATAGGGTAATATAATAGAGTACGGTGATATAAACCAAAACAAAAGGAGTAAAATGCACAACCAATTAGAAAATAAGTCACAACATGACAACAACTAGAATAAATGAAAACTGAGAGATCCTGAACCCTAATCTCAAATCCCTGACCACCATACATGGTTAATGCACCCAATTATCCCTAATCTCTACTAATGTCACTGTTGAACTATTTTTCATCTACATAATACAAAAAATATGTAGGAAAATCCCATATAGGGTGAGTATATACATACCTAGTAGGATGTTGTAAAACCACAAAGGGAGTGATAGAAAGATACAACAAAGTTCATCTCAACCCATAATAAGAGTGAAACAAAACCCATAATAGATATAAATGCTCATAAAGAACCCCAAATGAGAGAGAAATAGGATCTTCATCTCATAGCCCAATCCATTTTCGATGAGTCTACCTACAGTTCCAAAAGTCCATCTTTGATGCCCAACATTCAACGCAACCTCCCCAGAATTTTTGTGTAGGGGCCCACCCCTCATTGCTATGCTCTACATCCAAGGGATATGCAACTACCATAGAGGACATTCTCACCATAGAAGCTTGAAGATGGGGGAGTACCACTCCGTGGATAGAGGATCTATTCCTAGTGTATGGGAGTACCATCTCTACATGTATAAAAAGTATGGGGACCCATTCCCTGGTGCGATAGGGGAGTACCAACCCTGGCATCTCTCTGATGATTCTTCCCCAATCATTACCACCATCGAGCATCACTTGAAGAAGAATCACACTTGGAAAAAATCACATCATATCTCATATTCCACAATGAAGTTCACCATCATGTTCTATTTAGAGAAACACTTGGGATAGGCTACTCACAGGCCAAAATATGAGTCCCGAATAAGGAGATACGAGAGAAAGAACTTTTGGAGGGAATACATGATGTATATGGGGGTTCACATAGCATGTGACCACGCCTTGTTTTCTGGCCATATTTTCCTATGTAAATGGGATTAGGAATCCATGTCATAGTATATGGTGTGTACTGATGGTACACATCATGTATCATCCACTCAGGGCTTACCCATGTACTTCGAGTCGTGCCCGTGTACCTGATTGTGTACATGGTCGAGTACCTGGATATTCCCATGTACCTTTGGGTGTGCCTATTTACTCATATATTACACGTCATTTCATGGTGCATGGGGGCATTTGGCATGTGCATCTAGAACATGGTATGGATACCCGGATAGGGTCACATGTCATGTGTGCCCAACTACATGGTTTGTGATCCTTAACTCAGTTGGAAACCCTAACTGTCATGAAAAAGGAAGTACACAACATGTTTTCTCCCTACTACATGGAATTTATTATATTTTTTCACATAAATTTTAGATCCTTCACATGGTTTCCATATCCATTCTTGTTGTTGCGAATCCCACTGTTTAACCACCCAAAATTGAAGGGGATCTTCTTTGGCCATCGATTCCTAGACATCGGTTGTTGTCATCACTACTCCCGATCCCAAATCTATGAATCATCACTCATAAATCATATTTATCCATCTAAAAAACACCAATTTATTATTATTACACAAAATAACCATGAATTTTGGGGTTCGATCGCAATCGAACTTTCCCCAGCAATGTCGAATCATGACCTTATGATCCAATAATGAAGAACATGAAGAACGGGTGGGGAGAAGAATAAGAAAAAGGGTGTAACCATCGTTGGAAAATCATTTTGGCCAATAATAATATAAATGGTAAATCCATGGGTTCTATAAAGTCATAATAAATAAATTGGAATCAATAATTCAATTTATTAGAATGGGTTCATATAAAGGGTGGATAATCACAGATCAATAAAAATGTATATACAAAATCCATTCTCAATAATTTAATAAAAAAGGATAAAAACAAAATTGACAAGACTTACCTTGATTTGTAATGATAATTGGTGATGAATGTGTTCTCCAGTGATGAGGATGGTCTGTTTCATCCACTACCTCTCAATCCACTTTGATCTAATTGCACATCATTCTCCATTCTTGATCCTCTAATGAAGAACTTCCCAGGCCTCCTCTAAAATCCTCTCAAGGTTATGCGGCTAAACATGGATATTTTTTATAATGTTTTCTAAATAGAAGAATTTAGGTCATGGTAATTTAAAATAAAATAAATAAATAGATTATTTATTTTAATTAAATGCACCGAAAAAAGCTGCCTCAACTAGGAATCTGACGTCAACCAACCTTAGGTCGTGACTTGGGTAAATCATGCATTCTAGATTTAACTGTGGTCTCATATTTTCCATCTAAGTTCTCAAACAACAAGAAAAACATAATTATGTGCACACATGATATAATATAATTAATATTTTTAATATATCAATTTTTAGTCTCTCTGATGCCTGGAATATCACGCTGACTTAGCATTTGGCTCTGAAAAAATTTCATAATATATTCCAAATTATTACAAAGAAAAAATATAGTCACTAAATTCTCCCCTCCTTTAAGGATTTTCTCCTCTAAAAGCACAAGATAAAAAAAAGGTGGCGATAATGAGCCTACATATGGCTCTCTCATTCCCAGAAGCTCTCCTTCATGCTCTTGTGTTACCACAACATGCATACTAATGGAATAGTCCATCCTCGTAGGATCCTCTCATGTCAATCCTAAATCGCCACTAGGCACTCTATGAAGGTTGATCCATCATTGATGTGCGTATTTCTTGAGTTAATAATGTGTGTTAGATCATGCACATATCTCCTCATATATGATACATGGAAGATGTCATGCACCTGATCCAACTGTGGGGGTTGGTCTAGGAGATAAGAAACCTTTACAACCCTCCATGGGATATCAAATGGCCTAATGAACCTTGAGGATATCTTTCCTCCCTAGAAAAATCTTCATATTCCTCATCATGGGGAGACTCTCAGGAAATTATGGTCTCCCTGCTCAAACTCCAAGGGCCTATGATGCTAATCTACATAAGATTTATGTCTACTTTGGGCTATCCTCATGCAATCACAAGTCACCTGAACCTTCTCAGTCATCACCTATATCATATCTGGATAAAAAATATATGCCTCGCTAATCTCAATCCAATACAAGGGTAACCTGAAGGGTCTCCCATGTAGGGACTCAAAAGGTGTCATGCTGGTAGTAAAGTGATAGATGTTATTATAATAAAACTCTTCCAATGTAAAGTGATCCTCCTAGCTCCATCCAAAATCCAAAACACAAGTCATCAGCATATCCTCCAACACTTAGATAGTCCGCTCGGTCTGCCCGTTCTCCTAGGGGTGAAAAGTTATACTCATCCCAAGCTGGTTCCTAAATGCCTCTTTCAAGCCTCTCCATAACCATGATGTAAACTACACATCATGTTTGGATACAATCATTGAGTTTAACCCATGGAGTTGAACAATCTACAAGTACAATTTCCCCAAACTCTCCACCAAACTATGCTCCCTAATAGAAAGGAAGTGCACCAACTTGGTAAGTCAGACAACTATCACTTAGATGGCATCATGTACTTTCATTATTCATTGAAAACCTATCAAAATTCCATGGATATATTGTCTCATTTCCTCTCTAGGATCTCAATAGGATTTATCAAACCTACCAAAACCTGGTGCTCAGCCTTTACTCGCTGACATGTGAGACACTAAGAGACAAACTCAACAACCCACCATCTCATGTAATCCCACTAAAACTAATACTAAATGTCCTTATACATATTCACCACTCCAGTATGTAAAACTAAAGGAGAAGTATGAAACTCGCTCATCACCTCCTCTCGCATCATGATAGGAATCACCATTTATCCCTAAAAAAGGATAATGTACTCCCCTCCTTCAAAAAAAATATATCTGGTTCATATCCTAAGGATATATGGTCACATAAAACCTTATAGTATATGTCTTCCAAATTATTCTACTTCACACATTAAAGGATAAAAGGAGTCACCACCATCAACTAAAGAAAAATTTCACCCCTATCCTCCACCAGGGTTAGCTTCAAAGAATCCAACTACTCAGAAGCCTCCTCCACCAATTAAGAATGTGACTTCCTACTAAGGAAATAATCCACCACATTACCCTTCCTAAGAGTATAGACTATCTAAAATTCATATTATTATAAGAACTCCAACCAAAACCTTTACCTCAAGTTAAGATCTTTCTGATTGAAGATGTACTTGAGACTCTTGTGGTGTGGGTAATCAACAAAATTCTTGTCCAAAAGATAGTTCCTCCACATATTTAGAGAAACAACTACCACTTACAACTTCATATCATGAGTCACATAGTTATTCTTGTGGGGTCTCAATTTATTTAACCTATATGTGATCAATACCTACCTTTTCATCAAAACGTACCTAATCCTAGCACTAGAGGCATTGAAAATACTACGTACTATATGCCCTCCTTCGGTAGTCTAAAAACAAGGAGCATTGTCCAGCCTTGGTCGAAACTTCCTCAAGTCTTTTGACACTGATCAATCTAGGTAAATGGTTTCCCTTTTGCATCATGATGATTAAAATGGATGTACTCCTAAATAATTTTTCCACAAACCTCTTATAGTTCCCTAACAAGACAAGAAATATTTATACCTCTAACATGATCTTGGGTGGATCCTAAGTAAGCATTTCATCAATATTCACTGATTACACAACTAATCCATGCTCAAAAATGAAATTACTAAAAAATTGAACCTTATAGATCCAAAAATATCACATGAGAGCTTACCATAAAGCTGGTTCTCCCAGAGTAAGTCTGGGACCATCCTCAGATGCTTTTAATGATCCTCCTCTGATGTAGTGTAAATGAGTATGTCATCTATGAAAACAACCACAAATTGGTCCAATTATAACTAAAATATCTGATTTATATGATCCATAAATATAGTGGGGGAATTCATCACACCAAAATGCATCACTAGGAACTCATAGTGTTCATAGTGACATCGGAATTCCATTTTAAAAATATAATCCTCATGAACCCTCAACTGGTGGTAAAAAAACTTGATATAGACCTTAGAGAACTAACTCACACCTCAAAAGTAGTTAAATAGGTCTTAAATACTCAAAAATGGTCACTTTTTCTTTATTGTTACCTGGTTTGGGTGATGATAATCAATATAAAGCCTCAATCTCTCATCTGTCTTTTTTATGAACAAAACATGAGATGACCAAGGGGACACACTGTGTCTGATGAAACCCTTCTCTCAAAGGTCCTCCAATTGTACCCTCAGTTCCTGAATCTTGGTAGGGGATATCTGATATGCTACATAAGATATTGGTATAGTATCAAGGTATAAGTTAATGAATAAGTCCATCTCCCACCTTATAGGTAGTCCCTGAACATCCTCAGGAAATATGTCCATAAATACCTCCACTATAAAAGGAATATAGATTCCTAAATATCCTATTGTGCTAAGGAATAAAATAACTAAATGATGGGTTATGGGTCACATATTTCTACTTACAATACTCATTTGTTCTACTATGAGATCTATCTCACTCGTAAAGGAGAATCTCATCCCATCTATTCATAGGCATCTAACTCATCTACAGTGATAGTGGATCTAGGCTCAAACCATGGAAAACTAGCTCATAACTAAGATTATTTCATAAGGTTTCATCATGAAGAACAATAGATCCCATGAGAAACTCACTCCACTAAGTGATAGATCACATTGTCAGCAGATATGAAATATCAGAAATTTTCTCCTTGTAGAAACCACCAATCATAACTATTAGACTAAAGTCTCAATTGGTAGCTCCATATATCACACCAGGTATAAGGATATGGAGTAATGACTCATTCATGTGTCTACTAGTAATGTGGAAAGAGTATAATAAAAACATATTCACTTTAGATCATCTCACGTGTAGCCTGGTCATAGCCCACCATGGCATGTAATTTTCCATGACCCCAACCACAAGCTCCCTAAGCCTGAAGTGGGTCACCTAGTGGTGGTGGTGGTGGGAATAGATCACAGTTTCATCCTCCACCAACTAATACTCTCCCTAGAGATTCTCTTTCTCCTCTTCCAGCACTACCTCCCTACGATCCACCCCGGCCCCTCCTAGGGGATCCCCAATCAAGGTGTTGCCTCTATTGTGGTGGTCCATCTACTATTTGTATTTCCTTCTCAACATGATGGGTCATAAACTCATTAGAAAATTGAACCCACATATCACAAGCATAGAATATATCCACTTTGGGATGACTGGATCCTCTACATGATCCTTGAGTTGTAGATCCACATGTATAAGTCCAGGCATGAGTATGCCTCATGTGTTAAGACCTCGATGTCTGATTCCTGGAACTTACTGTAGAAGACTCAGCCACATGATTCCCACCACTATCTTCAACCACCTAACATCCCTCTAATAGGAATCTCTTGATCATAAAATCCTACTCTAGTACTCCTATATAATTAGGTTGGAATAAGAATACTGCACTGGATTTAATGTCTCTATAGATATCATACTCAAACTTCCTCACTTGGAAGAAGATGTCTCAAACCATATCCAAGGAGTATCATGTGAGGTCAGTGAACCTTGTAGTGTACTCTTCAACTATTGATTCACCCTGTTGTAGCTTTATAAGCTCCTAAATATGTATGGAATATAAGCATTATGGGAAATACTCATCGTGAAACATTTGATACAAGTCTGACCATGATAGTGTTGTCTCATCATAGGTATGTGTCATCAAACTCCACTACCACCCTGCTTCTCCATGAAGAAGGATAGTTGTGAGCATATCTGTGACACCCCAAAAATAATCTCTCATGTAATAGAAATATTATGTTTTTATTTTCATGTTATCTGAACAAATTTGCAAACTATAAATACCAGACAACTCATTTAAATAAAACACCGAAGTATTTACATTGCAACAAGGTCAAAGGAAAATCATACTAACAAAAAATACCTATTAAAAGACCTATTATAATTACAGGTATACCACCCAAAACAAAAAAAATCAAGAAGATAATATGGGTATTTCGAATCTGTCACAACGAACATTAGGATGGCCAGATCCACTGCAACAGCACTGAGCATCAGTGGAATGATGTGCACCATCTTCTTCAATTATCTTTAGTTTGAGACACCCTAATGTATGGTTTTATAAGTCCCTAATTATACTGTTTCTCTTCAGGTGACCATTGAGTTTCTAATGGCTATAATTATATCCACTGGTATTTTGGAGGATTAATGAAAAATATCTAATTTAGTTTTCCAAAACATTTAAGTTATGTATTGAAAATATAATATAACCTCTTATTATGAACTTTAAAAAGGACAATGATTTAATATTTTGAGCTACACTTAATGTGATTTTAAAATGAGATGAGGATTTCAAAAACCATTCAAATATTTCAAATATCTTGTAAATTTTTTCAATTCTTAATGCTTAAACAAGGTTTTAACTAAACTATGTTTTTTATTTCTATAATACTAGTATAAAGTTTTCATATGGATGTAGTAAATTTAAAATTATAACTTTGTGTTTTAAAACTTTAATTCTTATAAAACTAAGGGAAATTTTGTTTTGAAAAAACACCTATTTATGTGTAAGGAAACTTAGTATTAAATTTTAACAAAAAATAAACCCCATAAGGGCCAGCCCTCTAGCCGGGCCAAGGGACGCAGCATGCGCTAGGTGGTTGAATCTAGCCCTCAGCCTCAGCACAGGCCAGAATATGGGCTTTTGTGCATGCACAGTGCATGATAGTTCTAGAGATCATGGGGCATAGCAACCCCGAAGGGTGCACAGCAGCAGAGCGCACCACCGTGTGGGGTGGCCCGGCGGCATGGGTGGGCGCAGGAGCGCACCCGCAGAACCTGGTACGAGGTAGTACTGGGGGGAAGAATTCTAAGACATTGCTCGGAGCTCCTAGCTTATAAAGGGCTGTGAAACATCCCTCCATTTTGATGTGGGACAAGGAAATTTTTCCAGGATCAAATCTAGGCTGTTGGATCGCGTCGCGTGCGATATGGTCCGTTTATTTCGATCCAGCACTTGAATAATAGCAGCTATGGAATCCTCCATATTTTTTGTGCACCATCTGATCCAACGCGGATCTAATCTCGTCCATATGAGACTTTTAAATATTTGTGTTGAATCAGATCCAACTGATCTAACGCGGATCTAATCATGACCACCCATTTTTTTTAATCGTTGCATCATCCATGGACGTTTGATCTTCTCTGTGTTTAATCTCCAATGTCCATTCTTTTTCTGGATTTCCTCACCCACAACACCTTCTTCTTCCTTCCTCCTACGTTGGACCAGTAACCCCTACCATCCCTTTCTCTTTTTTCCACACTTGTGACTCCTCCCATCACCATCTAAGGTCTCACTTGCCCTCATTTTTTCAAAAAGACTTCCCCCGATCTTTTAATATACCGAGTTGGCCTCGGTTTTCCAATAGTAGTATTAAATATTCTATATATTTTATACATAATATAGTTTAAAAACAATATGTTTCACCCCATTTCCCTTGGTTGTTCCTCTTCTCCTCAAACCTCCAGCAAGCTCCCATGATCCCTTCCCGAGCCTCTCCTCCTCCTCAAGCCAGGTAAGGGATAAGTTGTCTTGTGATGTTGTTTTTAAGGGTATATACATATGTATGTATGCTCATAAAAATATATTTATAACCTTGCGGTTTAGTTAAAATTTTCTTTTATGATGTTCCTAGGTCTTCTGGTTTTTGAGTTCAAGTAGTATTATGGATGTAAGGGAATTATTTTGATGCATATACATTTATACATAAATATGTATACTCAATTTCATAAGTGTACATCCTTGCGGTTTGGTGGAAAACCCATATATACTCGATCCTAGGACTTATGGATTTTGGGTTATGAGGTAATTTTTAAACTTGGAGGATCATTTTCCTCATGAAATATATATATATATATATATATATCCGATTATATATGTAAATATATATATATATATAACCATACGGTTTTAAATGAACCACTATTATGTTCGGTTTCAAGACCTCTAAACTTTGAGTTTCAAAGATGAGGTAGAATTTTTTTAAAACATAACGAATTATATTTTCATATATATATATAGAGTATACGCGGGCATGTATAATTATATAGTTTATATAACTCACCCTCTGGACCAGTTTTAAGTCTTTTAACATTGAACTTCTGTGATTAATTTATGTTTTTGGTAAATAAGTATGTGCCAATTAACTTTGGTGTAGGACTCAGTTATACATGTAAGTTATATATGTTTATATAAACATTTATATAAGATTTTTTAATAAATAAACCCTTTAAAAATTTATATTATGATTTAAATTTTTAGGGATTATAGTTAATTAATGTGTCTAATATGTTAAAGTTGTATGGGTGTCAATGGATTTTTGGTATAAACTATTTAATACATGATGTATATTAGAATATGTAAATATATGTGTATACATGTAAACTTTGATCCTCATTTTTATTTAGAAGGATTTCTAAGAAAGAATAAAACATGTTGTTTTCGAAATATGTTTAGTTTTGTTTAAAAACACTACTTTTATACCCTTGTGTTTAAACAGATTTACACAACGCTAAACCCTAATTTTGGATATTCCAAATATTATACTTTTGATGTGATTAGTAATTATGAAGAATTCATGATTATAATATTTGGGGTTTGCAACTTTTATATTCATATATATGAATTACTTATTTTCATATATATATATATATATATAATGGTATTAGTTATGGTTGGGTGTTATGATTTCCATTTTTAACATTATGTATAC
The DNA here is from genome assembly GCA_963277665.1 of Viscum album. Lineage (NCBI taxonomy): Eukaryota > Viridiplantae > Streptophyta > Magnoliopsida > Santalales > Viscaceae > Viscum > Viscum album. The sequence continues at coordinate 617,040,176 of OY728133.1, forward strand.
CCTTGTGATGTGTTATACATAAGCATGTCAGTAATAAATGTTTGAGCATCTATGAGTTTAATACCCCACATGAAATATTTGGTTCAGCTTTTAAGTAATTATGCATCCAAAACATGAAGAAATTCCAATATATATTTTATTAATAAGGTTTTAGAATTTAAGGCTATCATTTTATGTGACAGGGCTTGTATTGATTTTGTGAATTATTTGTCATCACATGTGCTATAATCTGCTTAACATAATTTCCATTTAAAGACATAACCATGCAGTTGATAGTTTTGTAATTAATACTTATATGCCTGATTCACTATGTATATGTAAATTCTAATGAATGTAATTAAAACTCTTATGAAATTTTATGGAATTATGAATTAAATTATTTAGGGTGGTATGGGACACCTTGAATAATATGAAATGAGAAATTAAATATTCAAAGTGGTATGGGAAATTTTTAATATATGACCCTATTTGGCATATGAGGAATGTAATAGACTTGGTATAATGGGTTGGGGACTGATTAATGAAATCCCCTCAATGCATCGATAGTTCTCATAAGACAATCAGGTCATGGCATAAGGCCGTTGACATTTTAGGTCTTGACACGAGGTCTCGACAAGTTCTACTATTATACATTCCCTCATTATGTTTATGATAATTAATTAACCAAGTGGATATTTGACTAATAGAATATCCATGGTTAAGATCCAGTACCTATGAGTATAATAAGAATTAAATGCTTATGGAATGATGTTTATTTTTCACTTAGTGATTTATTAGAGAGCGTATGTTTCATAGTAGTAGAGAATGAAATTGATGTTATTACCTTTATGTGCAACTCTGATTATGTATTGCTCTTAGTTATTAAATTTGTACTTTCATATTCTTATTTCGTGCTTGTTTATAATTTCTTTACTTATCATTCTCAATGAACATGCTTATAATCGAATCATGGTTTCTTATAACTCTGTCAGAATACCATGAAACTTGACCTTATGATTCTTAGACTAAATGCTATGTTGTGATGTTTACGTTTCTGTATTCCTTAAGAAAATGTTTTATGAGAAATTTCAAAAGAATATTTTCAAATGTTATATTTTTATATTACGATATTTTAAAATCCCTTATTGGGCATTCTTATGCTCACCCTACATTTTTGAAATAAATTTTTCAGGTATCAGTTTTAGCAGAAGAAGCATGTCAGAAGAGGCTGGTTTCCCAGAACCTGAACCGAATCGATCCTCTCTATGGGATATGATGTGTAAAGTATGAGTGCATGTTTTTTTGTAAAAATTTACACATCATGTTTCAAGGCACTAGATTTGGGTATTCTAGGGTCAGTTTGTCACAGTTGGTATCAGAGGATTCGGTTTAGATAACTCTGGAAAACTTGAACTGAACAAAGAAAAATTTACTTAAGCATTAATAAGTATAATATTTTCTTAATTTTCAGATGGAAAATGAAAATAACGGTCTTTTATCTCTTCCTATTGAGGCCCTAAAAACCATATTTTCTATATCTAGCCATGAAAACTTTGTAAATTATGAACACATTCGTATGACAAGAAAACACATCTATGACGTGTCAAACTCTCCTCGTGTACTTCAACTCCACCGAGGAGCAGGTTTGGACTACCTCTTTATGATTCAAACCCAATTTCCATCATACGCACATCAGGGAAAATACCTCAAGGGGCCTTTTAGATGCTTCACCGTAGCAGAAGGAATCTAGTCCCTCATGGATTTCCAAGAATCTGCAGTAGCGGGTGACCTCCGCACAACATATATGTACCAAATCTTGTCCTATGGCCATTATGGTCAAGTAATGGACTTTTAAATTCTTGAATTTGAGGCCTCCCATTTTGTGTACAGACGAAAAGTACACAATGATGTATCTCGGATTTATACCCCTCATGTCACACTCTAGGGACACCATAAGTGTACCCATGAGAATGAACCAAACTGCCCAGGTTGCATTTGGTTCAGAGAGATCGAGAGTTTTGAAATTTTTTTGGGGATTCGTGTAACTGGGAACTGGGGAAACCATTAGTCTTGGGTGTTGTGTACCAGTTATTTTATGAAAATACAATTTTTTGTTTCTTCTTTTTCATATCCTTTCAGTGTTTGTGATTTTAAGTGAATTTCACTGATTGGACTTTCATAAACAAATTATTTTCATATGGAAGGACAAACTCATATCTTATCTATCCCTATTGAGGTACTAGAGGCCATTATGGTCAGAACTTATATAGAAGAATACCTTCACTTCGCAAATTTGTGAAGAACATGTAGACATATTTATGGGGTATCAAACTGTCTAGACATTCTCTACTCCTTCCAAGGGAATTCCTACATCTATCACCGCATATCCACTACCCAACTCACTGAGTATAGGCAAAGGGGAAATAACCATGAAGGTTTTTTCCTATGCTTCACACTTTCCTAAAACTTTACATCCAGAGCAAGGTTTCAAGAGGCTGCCTTGGAGAGAAACCTATGCACAACCTACATGCATCAGATCCGAATATTTAGTTTGTATGACCACATCCATGACATTGACATACTCAGACAAGAGACAGTCTGAAAAGTTCTTGGAGAGTTTTTCCATTCGGACATCTCGAAACTCTCTACCATCTGACCCTCCCTCTAGAAGCCCAAGTGTACACTGCATGAGTTTAACCCATACTGTTCAAGATGTGTCTGGGCCAGGGAAGCGAAAGAGTTGAACACCAATTTGGGTATTCATCTGGCCACACTTGAGGATCCTCCACGATGGAGGATGTGGTGAAGAACATCAGAGAGTTTCTTTTTAGCATAGTTGTATGAAATGAATTGCGAGGATGCAATTCTTTGTATAGGGGAATAATGTGACACCCTAAAACTAATCTCTCATGTAATAGTAATATTATAGTTTTATTTTCTTGTTATCTAAACAAATTTTCAAACTATAAATATCAGACATTTCATTTAAATAAAACACTGAAGTGTTTACATTACAACAAGGTCAAAGGAAAACCATACTAACTGAAAATACCTATTAAAATACCTATTAGAATTATAGGGAGACCACCTAAAACAAAAAAAAAGCCTAGAAGATAATATGGGTCTTTCAGATCCGTCACAATGAAAATTATCATGGCTAGAGCCAGTGCAACAGCACTGAGCATCAGTGGAATTATGTTCACCATATTCTTCAATTTTCTTGAGTTTGAGACACCCTAATGTATGGTTTTATAAGTCCCCAATTCGACTGTTTCTCTTTGGGTGACCGTTGATTTTCTAACAGCTATAATTATAGTCATTAGTCTTTTGGTGGATTAATTAAAAATATCTAATTTAGTTTTCCAAAACATTTAAGTTATGTATTGAAAATATAATATAACCTCTTATTATAAACTTTAAAAAGGACAATGATTTAATATTTTGAGCTACACTTAGTGTGATTTTAAAATGAGAAGAGGATTTCAAACACCTTTCAAATATTTCAAATATCTTGTAAATGTTTTCAATTATTAATGCTTAAACAAGGTTTTAACTAAACCATGTTTTTTATTTCTATAATACTAGTATAAATTTTTCATATGGATGTATTAAATTTTAAATTATAACTTTGTATTTTAAAACTTTAATGCTTATAAAACTAAGAGAAATTTTGTTTTGAAAAAACACCAATTTATGTGTAAGGAAACTTAGTATTAAATTTTAACAAAAAAATAAACTCCACAAGGGAAATCCCTCTATCCGAGCCAAGGGAGGCAACACGTGCTAGGCGGTCGAGCCTAGCCCTCAGCCTCAGCACAGGCTGGTCTGTGGGCTTATGTGCATGTACAGTGTATGTTAGGTCTATCAATCTGGGGACATAGCTAACTCTAAGGGTGCACATGAGAAAAGCGCACCACTGTGAAGGGTGGCACAATGGTGTGGGTGGGTGTAGGAGCGCGCCCACAAAACCCAGTACGGGGTGGTACCGGGAGGTGGGAGGGAGAATTCTGATTCATTGCTCGGAGTTCCTGGGTTATAAAGGGCTGCAAAACTTCCCTCCGTTTCGATGTGCAATGATGAAATTTATCCAGGATGGAATTAATGTTGTTGGATCACATCACGTGAGATGTAGGCCATTTATTTCGATCAAGTGCTCGACTCCTAGCAGCCACATAATCCTCCGTGTTTTTTGTGCGTTGTCAGATCCAACACAGATCTAATCTCGATCGTCTGAGACTTTTAAATCTCCACATCAAATTAGATCCATCCAATCTACTGTGGATCTAATTGCGACCGTCCATTTTTTTTAATTGTCGCATCATCTGTGGTCATCCGATCTTCTCTGCGTTTAATCTTCGTCATCCATTCTTTTTCCAGATTTCCCCACCCGCAGCACCTTCTTCTCCCTTCCTCCTGCACTGGACCAAAAACCCATACCCTCCCTTTCTCTTTTTTCCACACCCGTGACTCCTCCCATCACCATATGAGGCCTCCATTTCCCTTCTTAATCCAAAAATACTTCCCCTGGTCTTTTAATATACCGAGTAGGCCTCAGTTTTCCAAAAGTAGCATTAAATATTCTATTTATTTTATACATAATATAGTTTAAAAAAAAATTCACCCCATTTCCCTCAGTTTTTCCTCCTCTACTCAATCCTCCAGTAAGATCCCACAAGCCCTTCCCGAGCCTCTCCTCCTCCTCAATCCATATAAGGGATAAGTTGTCGTGTGATGTTGTTTTTGAGGGTATATACATATGTATGTATGCTCATAAAAATATATTTATAACCTTGTATTTTAGTTAAAAAATTTCTTTTATGCCGATCCTAGGTCTTCTAGTTTTCAAGTTCAAGTAGTATTATGGACTTAAGGGAATTATGTTGAGGCATATACATTTACAAATAATATGTATACTCAATTTCAAAAGTGTACATCCTTACGGTTTGGTTGAAAACTCGCATATACCTGGTCCAAGGACTTATGGATTTTGGGTTATGAAGAAATTTTTAAACTTGAAGGATTATTTTTCTCATGAAATATATATATACCTTATATATTCGATTATATATGTACATATATATATAACCATACAGTTTTAAATTAACCACTATTATGTTTGGTTTTAAGACCTCTAAACTTTGAGTTTCAAAGATGAGGTAGAATTTTTTTTTAAACATAAGGAATTATATTTTCATATATATAGAGAGAGAGAGAGAGTATACACGGGCATATATAATTATACAGTTTATATAACTCACCCTATGGACCGGTTTTAATTCTTTTAACATTGAACTTTTATGATTAATTTATATTTTTGGTAAATAAGTATGTGCCAATTAACTTTGGTGTAGGAATCGGTTATACGTGTAAGTTATATATGTTTACATAAACATTTATGTAATATTGTTTAATAAATAAACCCTTTAAAATTTTATATTATGATTTAAAGTTTTAGGGACTCTAGTTAATTAATGTGTCCAATATGTTAAATCCGTATGGGTGTTAATGGTTTTTTGGTATAAACCCTTTAATACATTATGTATATTCGAATATGTTAATATATGTGTATACATGTAAACTTTGATTCTAAATTTTATTTAGAAGGATTACTAAGAAAGAATAAAACATGTTGTTTTTTAAATATGTTTAGTTTTGTATGAAAACGCTACTTTTATACCCTTGTGTTTAAACAGATTTACACAACACAAAACTCTAATTTTGGATATTCTAAATATTATACTTTTGATGTGATTAGTAATTATGAATAATTCATGAGTATAATATTTGGGGTTTTCAACTTTTATATTCATATGTATGGATCACTTATTTTCATATATATATATATATATATATATATATAATGGTATTAGTTATTGTTGGGTGTCATGCCTTCCATTTTTAACATTATTTATACCCTTGTGATGTGTTATACATAAGCATATCAGTAATAAATTTTTGATCATCTATTAGTTTAATACCCCACATGAAATATTTGGTTCATCTTTTAAGTAATTATGCATCCAAACCATGAAGAAATTCCAATATATATTTAATTAATAAGGTTTTAGAATTTAAGGATATCATTTTATGTGACAAGGCTATGATTAGACAATAAAAACACATATGTTAATTAAATTTTAATGGTATTAAGTTTTCATTTTTTTGATCTTATGGTCCTGAGTTAGCGGATTTTAATTTTGAACATCCATTCTCATCATTTGTGCACTTCATGCCTAATGTACACCAATTTAGGCCCAATGATTCATCTAATTTTAAGTAATTTAATTATCCATATTTTAATTTGATATTTTGGTAATGTATCTAAACTTTAATATGAACATTTTTTATTCAGGTATCAATGGAGGATTCATAAAGGATGATAGTGATATTTGGTGATGAAAGGAAACAATTCTAGAGAATACAGATTGGACACCATCCCACTGATGAGAATGTGGGGACCACAATACTGGCCCAATAAATCCCAAATTTAGTTTGATTCTATAAGAAATGTATAGGAACAAATCATTCTTCAGGATTAAGTGCTAATTCAGCTTCCATGGTGGTTATTAAGGCGGCCCAAAGAGAAGATCAAAATCTGGGCCAAAATCTACGGCCCAGAATTTTATCCCACTAAAGTGACCATAATTCCTTCTCCACAACTCGAAATAGGCCCATATTTTACAGACCTCTAGACAACATCTGGAGACACAAAAGACTCTTCTATGGCCCACCTAGATTCAGTGATATGCTTGCCCATACTGGATGATCGTTTCAGGGGAGACAAGGAGGATAAAAAGTTGAGGAGGGGATCAATTTCTCCACTACTTTCTACCACCATAAGGCCTAAATTAATTTAATATTTGGGAATAAATTGATTGAGGATCAGCCTAAGGCTTCCAAATTTCCTATTTAAGGTATTTGGGGTGAGGTGGAATACATATCTTGTTTTTTGTAATGTTATTATGCCAAATTTCCATTGTAATGTTCTCAATTTCCATGTAAGTTTCTTTTTTGTATTTATATGTTCTTAAACAACACCTTTATATCATATTCTTCCCATTATCTCTCATTAAAACTCACAAATAATAGTTATATCTCTGTGTTGTAGTGAATTAGTTCACACATAGGTGTGAATTTCATTCACACACACGGAGGAGTGCTCGTTATTTCCGCGATTTTAATTTAATCAATCCAATTCTTGTAAGCCATCTTCCACCCACCATTGAGAGTATACCATCAATGGAGGGATAACCCTTTAATGGGTTGATCTTAGGATGATGAAAAGGATGGATTGAATGTTATTTTATGAACGAATTTTTGTTAATTGGATAATTAATTCAAGACTTCCATTCTTCAATTATTTTTCACTCTTCATCTTCACTGTGTTTGAGAAAGCTAAATCCATGTACTAAAATGACCATAAACCTTGGAGAGATCATTAATTTGGTTCTATAAGTGTGTAGGGGGTTATTAATTGAGTTTAGTTATCATAAAACCAGAAAATGATGAAGTTAGTGTTATTTTGAAGAATGGATTCATCAAGAATTAATAAAACCAAAATTGTTTAAAGAAGTAAAATTCATTCAATTCACCCAAAGCATAATCCTAAGATCAAATAATTTTCATTAAATTGAATTAACTTGGGTTTCTTAGTGTTCTTTAAAACCATCTAAAATAAAAACCAAGTTGGCCACTTCATAGCCAAAAATCCATCTTATAGGTTATGCATCTTAGGTATCTTCTTAGGCCTCAGTGGATTCGACAACCCAAGATAGACTACAAGGACCATTCTACCTTCATATATTGGGTAAATTTGAGTGTGAATAAAATTAGGGGACAGGATATTGAACTAAAATCCTTGATGAATCTTCTATTAAAACCAGCATGTCCTAGGAAATACCTCACTTACTTGACAGATTTGGGGGATGTAAGGTGACAAATGATGTCAACCTTTGCTTTATCAACTTAAATCCCCCTACTCGAGACTAGATGGCCAGACTAGTCCCTCTTTAACCATGAAATGGATTTTTTTCCAGTTTAGGATCAGATTATTTTCTTTACATCTTGATAAGACTCTCTCTACATTCTGCATACATCCCTCAAATGTATCCCCAAACACAGAGAATTCATCCATGAATAACTCTATAAAATCCCCTACCATGTCTGAGAATATTCCCATCATGCACCACTGAAAGGTTCCAGGGGAATTTCATAACCCGGAGGGCATGCGTTTGAAAGTAAAGGTGCCAAATGTACATGTGAATGTATTCTTCCCTTGATCCTCTAGGGAGACCTCAATTTGATTATACCCTGAGTACCCATCTAAGAAACAGTATAAGGCATGACCTTCCACTCTATCAAGGACTTGTTCAATGAATGTTAAGGGGAAATGGTTCTTCTTGGTGAATGAGTTTAGCTTCCTATAGTCAATGCAGACCCTTCATCCACTACTCACCCTAGTTAGAAGAATCTCTTCATCCTTATTGGTTATCACTGTGATTCCTGCCTTCTTAGGAACCACTTGGATTGGGCTAACCCACTCACTCTCAACTATGGGATATATGATACCAGCTTTTAACAATTTCAGAAGTTCCTTCCTTACTACCTCCATGAGATTAGGATTGAGTCACCGTTGAAGTTGATGGCATGGATTTGAATCAGATTCTAGAACAATCCTATGAGTCCCGATAAGTGGGCTAATCCCAGGAATATCATACAGGGTCCAACCAATGGCTTTCTTATGTTTCCTAAGGACATCTAGAAGCATCCTCTCATTATTGGATTCAAGATATGAAGAAATGATAGTAGGATGTGTTTGCTTGTCCCCTAGGAAGGCATAATTGAGTGCAGCAGGAAGTTCCTTCAATTAAAGATCAGGTTGGTTTGGAATTTAAGCAGAATATTGGGACATTGGATCAATATCAATTTTTTTTCCTAGAGTTTTAGATAGGATTGATTCCTCACATGTAGAAGTTTCAACTACTAGATTGGTTTGATCAGATTTAGGGAAGGAAGTTTTATTGGTCTCCATGAAATTGGTTTTCTGAAAGGTTTCACTGATTTTTGGACCTAAGAATTCATCATAAGAGTAATTTAGAAATGATTCAAGCCAAGGAGATAAACTTCCTTCATGTGAAAAATGAAATCAATCTCATCCTGACTTAAACATCCATCAAATATTCCTTGATGTTCTATGAATTCATTATCAATTCTTCATATCATGTTTACTTAATTAATGTCCTCATCATCTCCTATTTGTGATCTTGCATTATAGATGTTCAAGTCTAGAATCATGTTTTCAAAGGTGATGGTCATGTTCCCATTTCGAACTCAGATAACAGAGTTGATTGTTGCAAGGAAAGGACGACCAGGGATGAATGGGGTTTGTTCCTTATTTCCTAAGTTTGGATGTTTGTCACGGACAATGAAGTCAGCAGGGTAGATGAAGTTTTCAACCTTTACTAGAACATCCTTTAAAATCCCCTTTGGAACCTTAATGCTATGATCAGCAAGTTGAAGTGTGACAGATGTGGGTTGGAGGTCTTATAGGCCTAACTAGTAGTACACAGCATAGGGAATGAGATTGAAACTAGAACCTAGTTCGCACAAGGCCTTGACAAATTTTCTCTATCCTAGTTCAACATTAATATAAGGGAAACCCGGGTCTTTTAACTTAGGAGGAATGGTCCCTTGAATGGTGGTACTCACATTAGCATCCAAAAGGTCTTGGTTTTTATGTGAATATTTTCTTTTAAAAGTACACAAGTCCTTAAGGTACTTTGAGTAGGCAGGTATGGTTTGTATTGCATCAAGAAGGGGAATTTTCAACTTGACTTGTGAGAATATTTCTCTTAATGTTTCACTTAATTCAGGCTTGGTTTTCCCCCTCATGCGTTGAGAAAATGGTGCAGATTATGGGGTTGTTTGTTTAAGAGTTGTTTATTTGACATTTTTATTAGTTTCGTCGGTTTGATCTTGTGGTTCATTTGAATTTTCATTAGAGTTTTAAGCTTCACATGGTTTCGGACTTATTTTTTCAGGTTTATCAATTGATTTAACACTTCTTAAAATATTCATAGCCTTTAGTTGTTCATGAGTTGTTTGAGTGCAACTTGACTCTCCCCTTAAATTTGAGGATGGTACCGCCTGAGTAGGCATGGGTTCCTTTCCAGTTTTGATGGTTTGAAGTTATTGTTTTAGGTAAGAGACTTCCGAGTTCATCATTTCCATTTGTTTGCACAGTTGTTCTAGTAGGATTTGTGAAACAGTTTGGGTTGGTGCTTGAGAAGATTTGTTTATCCCAGGGGGATATTTTAGAGGTGTAATGGTTTGTTGAAAATGGACCGGTAGCTGTTGGTATTGGATAGGTTGGGTTTGGAACTGGTTATGGGTTTAGTAGTTCTGTTGGGGGTAAGTATTTTGTCCCTATGGTTGGCTAGGTTGTTGGTTATCTTTCTAGTGAAAGCCTAGGTGTTCATTATACCTTGGGTTGAAGGTATTTTGGTATTGAGGATTTTGAAAGTTCAAAGCATTTACTTCTGCTGGGGGTCCTCCTAAAAGGACTTCCTTGATGGATGGAATGGTTGGGAAGTTTTCTGTCTTATGGTCATGTTTGTCACAAATTGTGCAAACAGGGTCTATAGTTTAGATTTCATGGACTTTCCTAAGGTCTATCTCTTCAACCTTCCTATAGAGTGCTGCGAGTTTATCCCTAAGGCTTTCCTCTTCTCTAAGTATATGAATTCTAGTAGTTCTTTGTGTCTTTTTAGAATAATGTGAAGTTCCCCATGTTTTTTTTTGTTCATCAAGGCTTTCCAGATATTCGTAAGCATCATTTGGGTCTTTGTTTTTAAAGGTTCCATTACACATCATGTCAATAAATTGTTCGTTCCCCGGTCCCAACCCTTCATAAAAAAATCTCACTTGTTCAGGTATAGAAAAACCATGGTGTGAAACCATGTTTAGGGTGTCTTTGAACCTCTCCCATGTTTCATAAAATGACTCTCCCTCTTTTTCAAAAAAAAATTGGATGCTCTTTTTAAGTGCAATTGTTTTGTGGTGGGGAAAGTATTTTTTTGTAGAATTCTCTTTGTAGTTGGTCCCAAGAGTTGATGGATGATGGTCTCAAATTGTTTAGCCAATTTTTAGCTCGATCCTTTAAAGAAAAATGAAATAGCCTCAACTTAGCTGATTCTAGTTGATGTGGGGGACACATGGTTTCTACAATGTCATTGAACTCCTTAATGTGAAGGTAGGGCATCTTGGACTCCATTCCATGGAATGTGGGAAGGTTGTTTAGGACATGGGGTTTAAAGATATAGTTGGAATATCCTAGATAATTGTGTATAATGCATGAGGGGGCATTGGTCCAGGAAGGTGTGAGGTAGTCATTCATGGTTTGATCAACTGCATTCCCCAAGTTTGGGGCTGCCTCATTTGGATTTCCATTTTGGTTTCCACCTGGGTTTATGAGTTGGTTTCTTTGAAGACCTTACATTGAAATGGGATCAAATTTGGACTCTAGAGTATCAAGAGGATTAGGATCTAATGTAAACAATCTCCTAGGTTCACTTGACTCCCCTATACTAGGACTTTCCACCCTAACTAGTTTGTTTGAATTATCGCGGGTGTAGGTAGACATGCGCCAAAAGGAAAAAAAGCGAGAAAGGGACAAGATAAGAGATCTTGGGTGAGAATAGAAGAATGGGGTGAGGAAATAAGGTTTTGGTCTAAAGTACTTACTTAGGTCCCCATAAATGGCGCCAAAATTTGATTCACGCTCAAATTTACCCAATAGATGAAGGTAGAACGGTCCTTGTAGTCTAGCTTGGGTTGTCGAATCCACTGAGACCTAAGAAGATACCTAAGATGCATAACATATGAGATGGATTTTTGGCTATGAAGTTTCCAAATTGGTTTTGATTTTATATGGTTTTAAAGAATACTAAGAAACCTAAGTTAATTCAATTTAATGAAAATGGGTTGATCTTAGGATTATGCTTTGGGTGAATTGAATGAATTTTACTTCTTTAAACAATTTTGATTTTATTAATTATTGATTAATCCATTCTTCAAAACAACACTAACTTCATCATTTTATGGTTTTATGATAACTAAAATCAATTACTAATCCCCTACACACTTAGAGAACCAAATTCATGATCTCTCCAAGGTGTATGGTCATTTTAGTACTTGGATTTAGCTTCCTCAAACATAGTGAAGATGAAGAGAGGAAAATAATTAAAGAATGGAAGTCTTGAATTAATTATCCAATTAATAACAATTAATTCATAAAATAACATTCAATCCATCATTTTCATCATCCTATGATCAACCCATTAAAGTGTTAGCCCTCCATTGATGGTATACTCTCAATGGTGAGCAGAAGATGGCTTACAAGAATTGGATTGAAGAAATTAAAATCGCGGAAATAACGAGCACTCCTCCGTGTGTGTGAATGAAATTCACACCTATGTATGAACTAATTCACTAAAAAACAGATATATCACTATGCTTTGTGAGTTTTAATGAGATATAATGGGAATAATATGAGAGAAAGGTGTTGTTTAAGAACATAGAAATACAAAAAAATCTTACATGGAAATTGAGAACATTACAACGGAAATTTAGCATAATAACATTATAAAAAACAAGAGATGTATTCCCCATCACCACCACTTACTTAAATAGGAATTTTGGAAGCCTTAGGATGAGCCTAAATCAATGTATTCCCAAATATTTAATTAATTTAGGCCTTAGGGTGGTGGAAATTAGTGGAGAAATTGATCCCCTCCTTGACTTTTTATCCTCCTTGTCTCCCCTGAAAAGATTGTCCAGTATGGGCAATCATATCGCCGAATATCGATGGTACATATAAGAGTCTTTTGTGTCTCAGGATGTCTTATATACTTATGTAAAATTTGGGCCTATTTGGAGTTGTGGAGTGGGAGTTATGGCCTCTTTAGTGGGATAAAATTCTGGGACGCAGATTCTGGCCCAGATTTTGATCTTCTTTTTGGTCCGCCTTAATAACCACCATGGAAGCCGAATTAGCACTTACTCCTGAAGAATGATTTGTTACTATAAATTTATTCTATAATTACACTAAATTTGGTATTTATTGGGCCAGTATTGTGGGCCCCACATTCTCATCAGTGGGCTGGTGTCCAATCTGCCTTCTCAAGAATTATTTCCTTTCATCACCAAATATCACCATCATCCTTTATGAATCCTCCATTGATACCTGAATAAAAAATGTTCATATTAAAGTGTAGATAAATTTCCAAAATATCAAATTAAAATATGGATAATTACATTCCTTAAAATCATATAAATCATTGGGCCTAAATTGGTGTACATTAGGCATAAAGTGCAAAAATGATGAGAATGGATGTTCAAAATTAAAATTCGCTAACTCAGGACCATAAGATCAAAAAAATGAAAATTTAATACCATTAAAATTTAATTAACATATGTTTTTTTATTTTCTAATCAAAGGGCATGTATTTATTTTGTGCATTAGTTTCCATCACATGTGCTATAATATTCTTGACATACTTTCCATTTAATGACATAACCATGCAGTTGATAGTTTTATAATTAATACTTATATGCTTGGTTCACTATGTATATGTAAATGATAATGAATGTAATTAAAACTCTTATTACCTTTAATGGAATTATGAATTAAATTATTCAGGGTTGTATGGGACATCTTGAATAATATGAAATGAGAAATTAAATATTCAAAGTAGTATGAGACATTTTGAATATACAACCCTATTTGGAATATGAGGAATGTATTAGACTCGGTATAATAGGTTAGGGACCGGTTAATGAAATCCCCTTGATGCATTTATAGTTCTCATGAAACAATCAGGTCATGGAACGATGCCATTTACATTTTAGGTCTTGACATGAGGTCTTGATAGTGTCTACTATTATACATTCCCTCATTATGTCTATGATAATTAATTAACCGAGTGGATATTTAACTAGTAGAATATCCATGGTTAAGAGCCAGTACCTATGAGTATCAGAAGAAGTAAATACTTATGGAATGATGTTTATTTTGCACTCACTGATTTATTTTCCAATGTATGTTTAATAGTAGTAGATAATGAAATTGATGTTATTACCTTTATGTGCAACTCTGATTACGTATTACTCTTAGTTATTAAATTTGTACTTGCATATTCTTATGTCATACTTGTTTACAATGTCTTTAATTATCATTCTAAATGAACATGATTATAATTGAATCATGATTTCTTAAAAATCTGTCAGAATACCATGAAATTTTCCCTTATGATTCTTAGACTAAATGCTATGTTGTGATGTTTATGTTTCTGTATTCCTTAAGAAATTTTTTTATGGGAAATTTTAAAAGAATATTTTCAAATGTTATATTGTTATATTATGATATTTTAAAACCCCTTACTAGTAATTCATATGCCCGCCCTATGTTTTTGAAATAAATTTTTCAGGTATCAGTTTTAGTAGAAGAAGCATGTCAGAAGAGGCTGGTTTCCCAAAACCTAAACCAAATCAATCCTCTGTATGGGACATGATGTGTAAAGTATCAGTGCTTGTTTTTTTTTTGTTAAATTACACATCATGTTTCAGGGCACCGGCTCTGGGTATTCTGGGATCAGGATATCACAGTTGGTATCAGAGGGTTCGGTTTAAATAACTCTTGAAAACCAAAACTAAACAAAGAAAAATTTACTTAAGCATTACTAAGTATAATTTTTTCTTAATTTTCAGATGGAAAACGAAAATACCGGTCTTTTGTCTATTCCTATTGAGGTTCTAGAAACCATAGTTTACATATCCAGCCTTGAAAAATTTGTAAATTATGCACACATTCGTATGACATGCAAATACCTCTATGACATGTCAAACTCTCCCTGTGTACTTTAACTCCACTGTGGAGTGGTTTTGGACTAACTCTTTATGATGAAAACCCAATTTTCATCGTACACATGTCAGGGAAAATACTTCGAGGTACTTTTTAGATGTTTCACCATAGTAGAAGGCATCCAGTCCCTCATGGATTTCCAAGAATCTATAGCAGCGGGTGACCTCTGCACAACATATATGTGCCAAATCTTGTCCTATAGCCATTATGGTCAAGTAATAGACTTTGAAATTCTTGAATTTGAGGCCTCACATTTTGTGTACAGAAAACAAGTACATACTGAGGTCTCTTGGATTTATACCCCTCATGTCACACTCTAGAGAAACCATAAGTGTACCCGCGAGATTTAATCAGACTGCTCAGGTTGCATTTGGTTCAGAGAGATAGAGAGTTTTGAAATTGTTTTGGGGATTCGTGTAACTGGGAACCGGGGAAACCATTAGTCCTGGGTATTGTGTACTGGTTATTTTATGAAAATACAATTTTTTGTTTCTTCTTTTTCCTATCCTTTCAGTTTTTGTGCTTTTAAGTGAATTTAACTCATTGGACTTCCATAAAAAAATTATTTCCAGATGGAAGGACAAACTCATATCTTATCTCTCCTCGTTGAGGTACTAGAGGTCATTATGGTCAGAACTTTTGCAGAAGAATACCTTACCTTCTCAAATCTGTGAAGAACGTGTAGACATCTTTATGGGGTATCAAATAGTCTGGACATTATCCACTCATGCCATGGGAATTCCTACATCTATCACTGCATAGCCACTACCCAACTCACTGAGTATAGGTGAAGGGGAAAGTACCATGAAGGTCTTTTCCTATGCTTGACACTTTCTTAAAACTTCACATCCAGGGAAAGGTTTCAAGAGGCTACCTTGGAGGGGAACCTACACGCATCCTACATGCATTAGATCCTAAGCTTAAATTTGTATGATTATATCCATGACATTGACATACTCAGACAAGAGACAGTCTGAAGAGTTCTTAGAGAGTTTGTCTATTCAGACATCTTTGAACTCTCTACCATTCAAGCCTCCCTCTAGAAGCCCAAGTGTAAACTAAATGAGTTTAACCCATACTATTCAATATGTTTCTAGTCTAGATAATTAGAAGAGTTGAACACCAATTTTGGTATTCAGTTGGCCACACCTAAGGATCCTCCACGGTGGAGGATGTGGTGAAGAATGTCAGAGAGTTTTTTTTAGCATGGTTGTATGAAATGAATTGTGAGGATGCAATTATTTATAGAGGGAAGTAATGTGACACCCCAAAACTAATCTCTCATGTAATTGTAATATTATGGTTTTATTTTCATTTTATCTAAACAAATTTGCAAACTATAAATACCAGACATTTCATTTAAATAAAACACCGAAGTGTTTACATTACAACAAGGTCAAAGGAAAACCGTACTAACAAAAAATACCTATTAAAATACCTATTATAATTACAGGGAGACCACCCAAAAAAAACCCAGAATATAATATGGGTCTTTCATATCCATCACAACAAAAATTAGTATGGCCATAGCCACTGCAACAGCACTGAGCATTAGTGAAATGATGTGCACCACCTTCTTCAATTTTCTTGAGTTTGAGAAACCCTAATGTATGGTTTTATAAGTCCCCAATTCAACCATTTCTCTTAGGGTGACTGTTGATTTTCTAACGGCTATAATTATAGCTATTGTTCTTTTGGTGGATTAATTAAAAATATCCAATTTAGTTTTCCAAAATATTTAAGTTATGTGTTGAAAATATAATATAACCTCTTATTATGAACTTTAAAAAGGATAATTATTTAATATTTTGAGCTACAATTAGTGTGATTTTAAAATGAGATGAGTATTTCAAACACCATTCAAATATTTCAAATATCTTGTAAATGTTTTCAATTCTTAATGCTTAAACAAGGTTTTAACTAAACTATGTTTTTTATTTCTATAATACTAGTATAAAGTTTTCATATGGATGTGTTAAATTTCTAATTATAACTTTGTGTTTTAAAACTTTAATGCTTATAAAACTAATGGAATTTTTGTTTTAAAAAAACACCTATTCATGTATAAGGAAAATTAGTATTAAATTTTAACAAAAAATAAACCCCATAAGGGCCATCCCTCTAGTCAGGCCAAGGGAGGCAGTACGCGCTAGGCGGCTGAGCCTAGCCCTCAGCCTCTATACAGGATGGCCTGTGGGATTACTTGCATGCACAGTGCGTGCTAGTTCTAGTGATCAGGGGGTATAGATACCCCGAAGGGCGCACAGGATCAGAGCGCACCACCATGCGGGGCAGCATGGCGGTGTGGGTGGGCACAGTAGCGCGCTTTTAGAACTCGGTACGAGGCAGTACCAGGAGTGGGGATAGATAATTATGAGTCGTTTCTTGGAGATCCTAGGTTATAAAGGGTCACAAAACTTCCCTCCATTTTGATGTGGGATGAGGAAATTTTTCCAAGATCGAATCCAGGACATTGGATCGCATCGCGTACAATCTGGGCCATTTATTTCGATCCAGTGCTCGACTCCTAGTATCCGTATAATCCTCCGCATTTTTTGTGTGTTGTTCGATCCAACACGGATCTAATCTCGGTCGTCTGATACTTTTAAATCTCCATGTTGAATCAGATCCATCCTATCTACCGCATATCTAATCGTGATCGTCCATTTTTTTAATCACCGCATTATATGTGGTCGTCTGATCTTCTCCGCGTTTAATCTCCACCGTCCATTATTTTTCTGGATTTCCTCACCCATAGCACCTTCTTCTTCCTTCCTCCTGTGCTTGATCAGTAACCCCTACCCCCCTTTCTCTTTTTTCCACACCTGTTACTCCTCCCATCACAATCTGAGGCCTCCCTTTACCTCCTTTTTCCACAAATACTTCCCCCGATATTTTAATATACCGAGTAGGCCTCGGTTTTCCAATAGTAACATTAAATATTCTGTATATTTTATACATAATATAGTTTAAAAACAATCTGGTGTACCCATTTCCCTCGGTTGTTCCTCCTCTCCTCAAACCTCCGGCAAGCTCCCACGAGCCCTTCCTGAGCCTCTCCTCCTCCTCAAGACAGGTAAGGGATAAGTTGTCTTGTGATATTTTTTTTGAGGGTATATACATATGTATGTATACTCATATAAATATATTTATAACCTTGCAGTTTAGTTAAAATTTTCTTTTATATTGATCCTAGGTCTTCTGGTTTTCGAGTTCAAGTAGTATTATGGACGTAAGAGAATTATGTTAAAGCATATAAATTTATAAATAAATATGTATACTCAATTTCATAAGTGTAAATCCTTACAGTTTGGTTGAAAACTCACATATACCTGGTCCTAGGACTTATGGATTTTAGGTTATGAGGTAATTTTTAAACTTGAAGGATTATGTTTCTCATGCAATATATATATATATACCTTATATATCCTATTATATATGCACATATATATATATAACCATAAAGTTTTAAATGAACCTCTATTATGTTCGGTTTCAAGACCTCTAAACTTTGAGTTTCAAAGATGAGTGAAAGGCATTGTCATGGGCGCTTTTAAATGATGTTCGGTTTTGGGTTACTTAGGTACAGCAGAGTGGCTAACCAAGGTCATCTCTCAAAGGAAGAAGTAAATTAAAACAACTTCTTAAAGGTATTATAAAAATAAAATAAAAGAAAATAAAAACACTATTTGAAAGAATGGGGGGTTTTTTGTCATTTATAAAACTAGAAGAAGTTTTCTGGAAGAATATTGCATTTTTTTTGTTTTTAATTTTGAAATGAAATTCAACGCAACAAGAAGATGTTTTTTTTAGAAAATATTTTAAAAGGTGTAATCGATCTAAATATAACTCTTAATTTAATTATTAATCATTTTTATTTAAATTAATATTCTCTTAATTATGATACTATACTTTTTTAACCCCCAAACCCTACGAGAATTAACTTTACCACAAATATTAAGAGAATTAAACCCTAGGCTATCTTCAGAACATGAAATCGCAGCAACCTACTTTGATTGATGTTCTAAGGATAACTTATGGTCAGTGGTAAATTAATTCACATGTCCATTCTAGAAAATGAGGATGAATTGATCTTAGGGATTATATTTGAACTCTACAAATTTATCCCATGTGGTCTTGTTTTACCGATTAAGTTTGCGCTCTCACAATTTACACAATACTCGACCTCATGTGTTTTCGTGTTAATTGTTCAATTGCTTGATTAGTTTCTTATAATTTAAAAAATAAATTCATGGATAATATTAAGTGAATTAAAGTATCTTGATGATTCAAAATAATTAAATGAAGAGGGTATAAGATAGATCAATCACTAAGAGAACTACTCTTCTATGGGTGGTGTGGTCATCGTGGAGACATTTTGCATGAGCAAAGGATTTAAAGGGTAGAACCCAATATCATCTCCACTCTTGATTCCAACCCAAATAGGATGAGTAAAGAAGAATATAATTGAACAAAACATAATAAAATAGAAGGAAAAAAATAATAACAAAGAATTTTATTACACAAATGAAAACATTACAACATGAAGAAGAGAAGAAGGCTTCGATGAGGGGATCCTTGCTTCAAGAGATACCCCTATTACAATGGTTGTATAATTTGGGTGAAACCAATTATCCTCTTCCTTAAATCTCCTAATTCACATCTCAACCCCACCAAATGAGAAAAACACCAATTTATAGAGTGGTGGGGAGGATAGGTTCAAAGTGGTTTCAAGTGTGAATGGGGAATCTCGGCCAAACATTTTATTCCAAATTTAACTTTAGATTTGACCACCAAAAAACATGAATAATTTGTCCTTCCAGAAGTATGATTCGTGAAAAAATGATTCCTCGATCTCCACTAAAAATTTGGGCTTAATCCAAGTATGGATGAAGAAGTTATGGCCCAAATACATAACTCATGTCCAATCTGGTGAGTCCATCCCAACTTTGACTTCATGGCCCATTTTCACCAACCAAATGCATGATTTATCTCCAATGTCAGAAATAAAAGTTGTAGAAATTTATGTCAGGAACATATTTAAAAAATATTAAGTTCAAATAATTCAAATAAAATTATTTATCTTTAAAATAATACAGTGAATTTTTAAAGGTTAAAACTTGAATTTTCATCAAATTTTCAAATGAATGATCTAATCCCAAATATTCCATAAATGAACATAGTTACCAAAATGTGAGGAAATTATATTATTTATTATCAATAAAATATTCAATAAAATTGTTTTTTATCAATGAGGTAGAATTTTGTTTTAAAAATAACGAATTATATTTTCATATATATAGAGAGAGAGAGTATACACGGGCATGTATAATTATACAGTTTATATAACTCACCATATGGACCAGTTTTAAGTCTCTTAACATTGAAATTCTATGATTAAATTATATTTTTGTTAAATAAGTATGTTTCAATTAACTTTGGTGTAGGACTCGGTTATACATGTAAGTTATATATGTTTACATAAACATTTATATAATATTTTTTAATAAATAAACCCTTTAAAATTTTATATTATGATTTAAAGTTTTAGGGACTCTAATTAATTAATGTGTACCATATGTTAAATTCATATGGGTGTCAATTTATTTTTGGTATAAACCCTTTAATACATGATGTATATTCGAATATGTGAATATATGTGTATACATGTAAACTTTGATCCTCAATTTTATTTAGAATGATTGCTAAGAAATAATAAAACGTGATGTTTTTGAAATATGTTTAGTTTTGTTTGAAAACACTACTTTTATACCCTTGTGTTTAAATAGATTTACACAACACTAAACCCTAATTTTAGATATTCTAAATATTATAATTTTTATGTGATTAGTAATTATGAAGAATTCATGAGTATAATATTTGAGGTTTTCAACTTTTATATTCATATGTATGAATCACTTATTTATATATATAGATATATAATGGTATTAGTTATGGTTGGGTATCATGATTTCCATTTTTAACATTATTTATACCCTTGTGATGTGTTATACATAAGAATATCAGTAATAAATGTTTGAGCATCTGTGAGTTTAATACCCCACATGAAATATTTGGTTCATCTTTTAAGTAATTATGCATCCAAACCATGAATAAATTCCAATATATATTTGATTAATAAGGTTTTATAATTTAAGTCTATCATTTTATGTGACAGTTCTTGTATTGCTTTTGTGCATTAGTTGTCATCACATGTGTTATAATCTACTTAACATACTTTCCATTTAATGACATAACCATGCAGTTGATAGTTTTTTAATTAATACTTATATGTCTGATTCATTATATATATGTAAATTCTAATGAATGTAATTAAAACTCTTATGACCTTTTATGGAATTATGAATTAAATTATTCAGGGTGGTATGGGACACCTTGAATAATCTGAAATGAGAAATTAAATATTCAAAGTGGTATGGGAAATTTTGAATATAGGATCCTATTTGGCATATGAGGAATGTAATAGACTCAGTATAATGGTTTGGGGACCGGTTAATGAAATCCCCTTGATGCATCGATAGTTCTCATAAGACAATCAGGTCATGGCATGAGGCCATTGACATTTTAGGTCTTGACACGAGGTATTGACAGAGTCTACTATTATATGTTCCCTCATTTTGTCTATGATAATTAATTAACCAAGTGGATATTTGACTAGTAGAATATCCATGGTTAAGAGCCAGTACCTATGAGTATCAAAAGAAGTAAATGCTTATGGCATGACGTTTATTTTTCACTTAATGATTTATTAGCCATTGTATGTTTCACAGTAGTAGAGAATGAAATTGATGTTATTACCTTTATGCACAACTTTGATTATGTATTACTCTTAGTTATTAAATTTTTACTTGCATATTATTATATCATACTTGTTTAGAATGTCTTTACTTATCATTCTGAATGAACATGCTTATAATTGAATCATGATTCCTCATAACTCTGTCAGAATACCATGAAATTTTCCCTTATGATTCTTAGACTAAATGATATGTTGTGATGTTTATGTTTCTGTATTCCTTAAGAAAATGTTTTATGGTAATTTTTAAAATAATATTTTCAAATGTTATATTGTTATATTATGATATTTTAAAACCCCTTACTAGGCATTCGTATGCTCACCCTACATTTTTTAAATAAATTTTTCAGGTATCAGTTTTAGCAGAAGAAGCATGTCAAAAGAGGCTGGTTTCCCAGAACCTAAACCGAATCGATCATCTATATTGGACATGATGTGTAAAGTATCAGTGCATGTTTTTTTACACATCATGTTTCAAGGCACCGGCTCTGGGTATTCTGGGGTCAGGATGTCACAATATCTATATGATTAATCGAGGTATGAACCAACCTAAAGACTCATACCACCAACTCAAACCAATCCTCCACCACCTTTGGGTCTGGTTTACTGAGTAACCTCAGCGGTCTCTAATATTGGAACTCATGAAGTGTGTTAAGACTATACACGTCATTAACCTGAAATGTTGGTATTATCTTCTGCTCACTAGGTGAGGGTGTTGATCCCTACCTGCCTAGAAGAAACACCTTATGAAATATCCTCCTAACTGAGGTCTCATCACTCATCATATCTTCATCACAATCCTAAATTGGTAACTTGGATGTCTGTCTTTGCAGAGGCATCCTGAAAGTAATCATGATGTACCACAATCAGATAAACATGTATACATGGGGAGATGACTCAAGATGGACTATCAAAGGACTCAATCCTATATGATACATGTACCAATATTCCCAATAATAAATGCCTCTATATGCCGAGTCGACAAGTATGTAGTTAGAGTCATGGTGAATGGATACGGTGGTTGTTGCACCAACACTGGGTTCCCTGACCTAAAATCCACACTTGAGACACTCTGATGGTGTTTCCATAAGTCTCAACCAATTCATTATAAGGGAAAAACTTCAAAACCATCCCAAGGAATGAAATCCTCTAATATCATTCTATCGCAACTCGGCCCACCAAGGCTCTCCTATCCAGTGGAAGGTCGAGACTTCACAACCCCAAGCTTATCTTCAATAGGATAGAGGTTGGGGACAAGCACTAAGAAGGAATAAATAAAATGGGAGGAATTTTCCTAATGTATCTGTATGCACGCATCCAACCATATCCATGAAAAGGTTCATAAGAATATAAAATATAGTAATATATAGAGTGTAAATATGTATGCAATATTCTATAGGGAAATACAACAGAGTGTGACAGTATAAACCAAAATAAAGTGGGGGGACATGCCCAACCAAAAAATAAGTATCAACCTGATAAAAATTGGAATAAATTAAAACTAAGAGAGTTTATCTCCTAATATCTAAGTCCTAACCATTGTATACAATCAATGCACCCAAGTATCCCTATGCTCTATTGATGTCTTCTCCAAATTGTTCATCATTTGCATAAGACACAACATACATGGGAAAAGTCCATGAAGAGGTGAGTATATACATACCCAATAAGGAATCCCAAAAACCATAAAGGGATAAATGTAAATATATAAAAAAATCATATCAACCCATAACAGGAGGGAAATTAAACCCATCATAGATATAAATGCTCATAAAGAAACCCAAATGAGGGAGAAAGGGGATCTCCATCTCACAACTCAGTCTATAATCGATGAGTCTACTTACAATTCCAAAATTCTACCTATAATGTTAAGTATCCAATAAAACCTCACCAGAATCTATTTGGAGGGGTCTACCCCTCATTTCTACACTCCACAACTGAGGGATCCACAACTCCCGTAGAGGACCCTCTCGTCGTTGGAGAATAAAGAAAGGGGAGTACCACTCTGTGGATGTAGGACCCATTCCCAATGTAGGGGAGTTTCTTCTCTACCTATATAAAGATTATATGGGAATTACTCCTTGGTGCAACATGGGTAGCACCAATCTCTACATCTCTCTGATGATCCCACCCTGATCACTTCCATCATCAAGTGTTGCATAAAGAAGCATCATTCTCATAACACCTCACATCATGTCTTCTATTCCACAATGAAGGATGCCATCATGTTCTATGTGAAAAAATAATCAACTCACCAGCCAAAATTTGAGTCTTGTATAAGGAGATATGAGAGGAAGAAGTTTTGGAGGGAATACAAGGTGTGTATGGGGGTCCACACGTCATGTGACCCTACTACATTACTTGGTCATGTTATCCTATGGATGTGGCTTAGGAAGCCATATAAAACTACATAGAATGTATTGGTGGTATTATTGGGACCAAGTTGACTAAATAAGGTTTTTGGAAGTTTGTTTTACAATATTGTTACCTTTTGTTGTCAAAGAAGATAAATCGGCTAAAAGTTGAAAACTGTTCTCACAAATTGTTTTTAGAAAAATCAGACTCACTTTGTTTAAGAAAGTATATTGTATCAAGAAGAATATTTTTTGATGAAAAGGTTCTAATCAAACTCACCTTGTATCTGAAATGGGAGAAGATTATAATTAGGTACTGATTGTAATCAGATTCAACATGGATTCAATAAAAATATGATGATGCTTTGGTGTTTTGTATTTTTCACAAATCATAAGTAAGTTATAGAACTTATGATACAACCTTTATAAAGAAAAATGTGATGAAGGAAATGTTTTGAAGAAATATCATTATGTAAAATATGTTGATGAGGCTTATGAAGGAAAATGTGCTGATAATGATTAGGAAGAAAAAGATATTGTTGAGGCTCATGAAGGAAAAGATGTTACTAAGGATCAGGAAGGAAAATATTTTAATGAGGCTTGGAAAAGAAAATATGTTGATGAGGCTTAGGAAGGAAAATATATTGATGAGGTTCGGGAATAAATATATATTTCTTATCATTAGGAAGAAAAATAAATCATACTAAATAAATCATACTGAAGAATTCGTACTAAATAATTTTTACTAAAGAATTTCTACTAAAGAATTCATACGGAAGAATTCATACTGAAGAATTCATATTGAAGAATTCGTACTGAAGAATTCATACTGAAGAATTTCTACTAAATAATTTGTACTAAAGAATTCATACTAAAGAATTCATACTAAAGAAATCATACTAAAGAAATCATACTAAACAAATCATACTAGGATTTCTTAATGAAAAAAGCATACTGGTATTTATTAATGAAAAAATTGTACAGGTATTTCTTAATGAAAAAATAGTACTGGGAAATTATAATGAAAAATAGTAATCGAAGATGAATTGAATAGAAGATATAAAATTCAAGGAAGGTTGAATAACTCAAAGAAAGACTTAGATTTCCTAGGTAATTTAATAAGTCAAATAACGATCCAAGATTTAAGGGAGATTGAAGATTCAGGAATGTTGGTGAAGCGGGAAAACCTTTTCAAGATCACACCTAAATCATTCTTTCTTGCCTATAAAAGGAGAAGAATGTTTTGTGTTTTTGCGCTACTTTCATTACTCATAAAAGAGGATGGAGAAGCTTCTCATTTCTATCAAGTGAATATGGTTTTCTGGATTGTGATTTCTTAAATAAGTGTTATTGCTGGATAGAAAGAAAAGATTGTATTCAGCTCTGATCATCGTATTCAACTGATTATTATATTTTTCTGGATTGATAATTAGACTAATTTTTTCATACTCACGATATAAGTGGTGCATATTTTTCTCAACTATATTCAGATAGAGTTATATATTTTTCCGTACTAGGATAATCATACTGGGATTTTTTGTATTAGAATTTTCATACTAGGATTTTCATACTAGGATTTTCATACTGGGGTTTTCATACTAAGATTTTCATAATGAGAAAATTATACTGGGATTTCATTAAAAATTCAAAGAATTTCTTACCAGCTTATGGGTAAGAAATTGAAGAATTGAGTTGAAAGTTTTTATTGGTTAAAATTGATCAAGAAGCATCGTAACATGTTTGTTACAAAAAAACTTTCTTATATCATTTTGTGATATCTAAATCACATGATCCGTTGTATTTATCATAGATCTACACAGGTGTAAGGGTATATCCTACTCATTGTATTGCACATAAAAGGATTGTTTTCTAATGGATTGTGTTGTATTAGATTATTTCCAAACCAAACCAAGGACTAGATACTCATGTTGAGTAGTGAACCTTGTAAATTCTTGTGTTCATGTGGTTATGTATTTGATTTTTTTAATAGAGAAAGAAATATTTAATAGGAGGTGAAGGTTGTTTCTTAAGAAAGGAAACTTAAAGGAAAAATATATCACTAATTTACCCCCCCCCCTCAGTGATACCTGAATCATGTTTGGGTAATTTCAGGTACACGGTGTTTCTCAGTCATTTGAGGCCTACCCGTGTACTTTGGGCCATGCCTGTGTACTTGGTCATGTACATGGTTGAATACCTGGTCATGCTCGTGTACCTCTAGGAATTCCCATGTACTCTCGAAGCACACATCGTGTCATTCTGCATGAGTCCCTAGGCATGTGCTTCCAACACATGATATGTGGGCCTACCACATTATGTGTGATCCTTAACTCAGCTGGAAACCCTAGCTGTCATGAAAAAGGAAGTACGCAGTATGTTTTCTTCCTACTAAATGG
This sequence comes from Viscum album, assembly GCA_963277665.1. Lineage (NCBI taxonomy): Eukaryota > Viridiplantae > Streptophyta > Magnoliopsida > Santalales > Viscaceae > Viscum > Viscum album. The sequence goes on from OY728133.1 coordinate 617,066,642, forward strand.
AATATAGTGCAGTTTTTCATAGAAATTCTAGATATTTCATGTGGTTTATAGATCCTCACTCGTGACCATGAATCTCACTGTTTTACCACATGATATTGAAGGGGATAATCTTCGGTCATCGATTCCTGGAATCTGGTGGCCATAAATTAGATTATGTTCATCCATTATCGAGCTATCGTGTGTCCCATAGCACCTTCTATTGTTGTTTCTGCTCCAAATCCCAAATCCATAAAGCATCATTTGAAAATCATCTTGATCCATCTGCAAAACACCAATATGTTCTTCATGCACATAGCCACTATAAATCTATGGGTCCGATCACACTTGAAACCACCCTGATAATGTCGAATCATGACCCTATGATCCAACAATGAAGAACAAGAAGAACGGGTAGAGGGAAAAGTACAAGAACAAGGGTGGAACCATCATTGGATCATCATTCTCAACCAATGATCATATAAACAATATATCCATGGGTATTGTAAAGACATAATAAATGAATTGGAATCGACAATTCAATTTATTAGAATGGGCTCATATGAGGGGCGGATAATCATGGATTAACAAAAGGCAGATATAAAATCTATGATCAATCATTTAATAAAAATGGAAAACCCATGATTGATGAAACCTACCTCAATTTGAATCTATCTTTGGTGAATAATTCATTATCCAATAATGAGGATGATCTACCGCATCCATTGCCTCTCGATCCACCTCAGTCTGATTGCCCGTCATTCTTCGATCTTGATCCGCCAATGAAGAATGTCCAAGGCCTCCTATAAAATTCTATTAAGGTTATTTGGATAACCCTATATATTTTTTATAACTTAGTATAAATAGAAGAATTTAGATTTTGGGCATTTAAAATAAAATAAATAAATAAATAAATTATTTTATTTAAATGCACCACCAACGACTGCCTCCATGAGGCGTCTAACACCAACCAATCTTAGGTCATTCTTGGGGTAAATCCTGCATTCTGGATTGAACTGTTCTCTCATATTTTTTATTTGAGGTCTCAAACAATGGTAAATACAAAAGGATGTTTTTTATGATATAATACAATTAATATTTTTAATATGTCAATTCTGAGTCTCTCCGGATCCAAGAATCTCATGTTGACTCAGTGTCTGGCTCTAAAAAAATTCCTTAATATATTATAAAGTCTTAAAAGGAAAAAATAGATTCACTAAACTAGAAATTATGCATGAAATTATGCTTACATATCTTATAATTTTTTATAGCTTATGACTTAGGTTTCATGTAGTTATAACCTATGGTAAATTAATCGGTTAATTCAATATGGAAATGAATTGGTTATTTGATAAAGATAATAGTTTGGGTCTAAGCAAGGTCGTTTGCTTATGAATGTTGAATTTATTGGGTTTAGGGCCTAGATTCTCTATTGTTTTTTTTTTGATTTTTTACTTATGTGATTTCTTTTGATGTGAGCCTTATGATGTGACATGATGTGAGTTTGGGATAGGCGATGGTTTATCAAGATATGGGTGAGGATGCCCAAGTTTGTGACATAAGTTGATGCTTGTGATGGTGGTATGTGTGGTGTTGTCATGGATGGAACTGGGACTAATGTAATTAGTTGAATTTGGGCTTACCCATGGTTTTTTTTTTAAAGTTGGGATGCTTTATTATTGATTAATATGCTTTAAAGGTCGGGTGGTCCGGTTTCTTGTTTCTGCATTCCTTTCCTCGCTACTTGAGGTAGCTAGTTGTGCATGGTTTATGAATCTATTTTTGTAGATTATGATTATTCCTAGAGTAATAGGAATTATTGAATGATTTTTGAGTGTTAATAAGTTTAACCTATAGAGTTGGGGCTTGGGGAGTGATGAATTATGATAATTCTTGAGAAACCATGGGATCGGTTGGATTATGACCAAAAGGGAATGAGAATTGGTTGATGATCATGTTAAAGAAATGTTTAATGTTTAAAAATAAGAATTAATTAAGTGAAAATTTTCTTGAAATGTTTTTGTGCTTATAGGATACCTAGTCCTTAATAGTGACAATTGGGTGTCTGAGTGACGATAGCTACAGTTAAACCTAAGACTAGGGAGATGCTCATAGTGTGGTTTTGTGTTATATATATCTTATATGTTATATGATTTCATATGATACCCCATCCATTTTAGTAGGGTGACAAACACCTAGTCGACTTTGGAAGATTGTTTTTTCCAACATCCAGGTTGGCGAGGAATGGGTGGCTAACTACCCCCCCCCCCTTTCTTCACTCTTTTCTCTTGGTAGTATTATGTTTCGTTATGCATGGAGGTTACATTTATTATATATGTGTGTAGAGTTTTGAAATTAATCGTGGTTACTTTACACACATGTATCTTCATATATAGTATCCTAAGGATTATTATAGTTATATTGTGTATAATTTATGATGACTTGAGGTGTAATACATGACATACGAGTTATGGTGGATCCTAAAAACTACTTTGTTACCTCTTAGAGATGTGAATGAGATGATGAGATGATGTGATGCATGGGGTGTATGGTATGAGATGATGAGATGTTTTTATGAATTAGTTTCATGATATGTTACAATTTCCCTAGTGTCTTTGAGAAGACATACTTTTGGAGAGATATGGCTCAGGATGCGCAACATTAGGGAAGAGCGACAAACTAGTGGGGGAGTGGTGGTGGGTTCCTTCATTTGATATATGTTTAATATTATATGATTACTTTTATGAAATACTTTATGAGAGAGTCATTTTGAGGCTAAGAAATTATCATACCTAATTAGATGATGAGTTAGGTTCACTTGTGTGTTTACTGAGATTTATTATGCTTTCTCTATCTTTTATATAAGAGGACCTAAAAAGGATCCTACTGAGTATATGTTGAAAGTTGGTGCCTTAGACCCAACTTGTGAATGTACTTTTATTACCACTACATGCATACAGTTTGATATATATACATGTGCTTGTCTTACCATAATAGTGTTGATACTTTTGTGTCTACTATATTTATGGTAATGTCCTTAGATTAAGTGTTGTTTCAAAGGGTTATAGCAGTTCTCAGACTATAATGAGAACCTAGAGATACTATGATTGTAATCTTAAAGTAATTTCCTATGGTCTATATACAACACACTGACATTACATAGATGATGTGTGGCTATCAGGTGTTGAGGGATCATAAGTATTGAAACTTATCTAATGAAGTTTGAACTTGGTGATCTCTAATAGTTGAGATCATGAGGAAAAACTCACAAATAGAACACCACATGTTGTGGGTGTCATTGGTTATTCCTATCTATAGACATGTGTATTGGTCTCCTAACTTGAGATCATTATAAATGTGTTCCGTTTAATCATGTACTTTGATGCAAGGAAAAAATCATGACAATGAATTCATGGTGAGGTAACTTCTATTAGGTGTGTCAGTAGTGATATAACATTAGTTGAATGATCAAGATAAAAAATTTCACTTCTGAGTTAAGGAAGTGATATCTATAGCCTTATTGATCGGGATGGTAGTACCTTCATAAATTCATGGTCATGTTATTCGAAGGTAAATTCATCCAGATAGATCAAAAAATAATAAATTAATAAAGGATGATGACATAAGTGTGTGCCTTACTTTATGAGATATCATATGAAAAATATATTATATTATACATTGCATGTTTGTAGTTTGGTTATCATTGATATGACAATTCCTTATCTCTTTAGGGCCATTGATGGGTTGCTAGACTTCTCTCTTGATCTATGAATACTATTCAATACTATCGAGATAAGGGCTTAGAGGATCACACGCAATAGTGCATTCAAGAATCTTCCCTATTCAGGTGAATAGGTATATAGGACATGATGGGCCCCACCACAGGGTCTGAGATTTGTCCAAGTTTTATTGATCATCAGTAAATAAATAAATTCATTATTATTCAAGTAAAAAAATAATTTGGTTGAATGTATTTATTAAAATTATTTATAATTAGTTAAGTAAATAAAAGGATTGATATTATACGAATGAATATTATTTTAATATTCCAAGTTCATTTAATATTATCAGGAGTTATGAGTCGAGTTAAGGACATGGGTTTATCACATTAAATATTTAATATATATTACAAGTATGTGATAAAATTTAAATAATATTTATGATGTAGTTAGTTCATCATAATTATTTATTTATTACTTATTTAGTGGATGTTAAATATACATGGGTTGGGGAACCCTAACCAGGTATTTAAACTTCCACTATATAAGTCAGAGAGAATCTCTTTCCATGTGATTTTATTTACTCAGTCATAATTGGGATCTTCTCTATCCTCTTGAATCCTAGAGAGAGAATCGATCAATCCAAGAGAATGATCTAAGAATGCCTTCCCAAATTGAAGGTAGGGGATCATGCTGATCGATGCGAAATTTAAGAGATTATCAAAGATATGTACTAGCACCCAGAATCTGATGTACAACATATGTAATGATTCTAGAAGCATGTGTGGATGGTCTAGAGGGGTGTGGCATCAAATCCTTTGAGCAATGGTTTCTAGCAACTTGTGATAGACGTGCGTGCTTCGAATCAGAATGAGGTACATGTTATATTTATTTTCTATGCTCCAATTAAGCCATGCAAGATCTTCATACTATACCAGGTCTCAAATCATTGAAGGCAATGAAGTTTCATCACACCAGTGATGAAAATTTTAAAATCTCTAGCGTGTCAGCTTACAATGTGTTCCTTAGTACCAAAAATTGGTATCAAAGTGACCATGTGGATTTTCTGAGCCAAGAAAATTATTTTTCTTTGAATTTTAAGTAGAAGGTCGTAAATCAGTATTAATAAATCCGACCGCACATCGATCCGGTTTTTAATGGCCAAGTTACGGCCATCTAAAAAAATATACATCAACGTGATGTTTATCAGATATTATATTTTTTGATATTAAAATATATAAAGAACATATTTTATATTTTTATTATTTTTCATGCATCAAAAAAATGTTTTTGGAAACCCCATTATATTCTGGAAAAGAACCGGCTAGAATCTGACCATCAGAGCTCCTCAGACCAGTGACAATTGTTTCCACCTATATATGGAAGAATATCAAAATTTCAACTTTCCTAGAATGTAGGTTGTGTAATTGAGAATAATTAAAAATAAAAAAAAGGATTAAGTCTTGCGGAATCTTTTTCAAAATCCTAATTATAGGATTTTATTTAAAAAAACATTCAAAAAAATGGGTGGATTCCCATGGAATCCACCTGTGGGTATTATCTTCCCACCAGCCGCTAGACCCCCCTCCTTCCATGCGGCCTTTTCTCCTTCAAAACATGCAGTTATGCCCATGAATACCTCTGGTTCAAGATAGAACCTAAGGGTATCCTCCCTCTCTGGTATCCCTCCCTCGTGAGCCGATCAATGCCCCTCCTTATCAAGGACCATTGCAGGCTGACCTCCTCCTTCGACCCTAAGCCTACCTCCATCTGGACTAGGATATCGCACTATAGAGCATCTGCTGGCCACCTCCCCTTCACCAGATGCTGCCAGTACGAGGTCTTGTCTGAGCCTCCTCCCTCTCCCATCTAAGCTCATGTGATCCCCTCGCTCTGCCTCGACCGTCGTGGTCAATCCCTCCTTTCACGCTAGGCCAACCACTGTAAGATATCATCATCCATTGTGCTCTCCTACAAGGTTTGAGCATGAGCCACCACCATCACCACCTAGATCCAAGCTGATAAAAACTTCCATTGTTGGTGCCTCTTCCTGTGGATGAAGCTGATTGTTGTCACCTTCGCGGTCCTCGCTGCCAACCCTGGTGCTTTCTCTTCTAAGGTTCCTCATAACCGTATTTCTGTTTCACTCTGGCCGAACCAAGTGCCACGTGAATGCCCCATCCATGAGGTAACTCTCTACCTTGGACTCCTTGGGTTCTATCAGACTCGATCCACCACACAATGGGTTAGGGTGTGTGTGCTTGACCCAGAAAGGGTCTAGAAAGGGCATGTCTAACCCAAAACACCCTGCACAAGATCTGCCTAACCCGAAACTGGCTTGCGGGGTTACAACCCGGCCTTCAATGGGATTCAGATGGGTTTTGGGACCTGAGATAAATTAATATAATCAAAAATTAATTATTTAATTTAATTTTACTTTTGTATTAAATTAAATTAATTAAAATTAATTCTTGGTTTGAAATTAATAATATTTTTACAGTCCAAAAAAATAATTTAATTTTAGTATTAAATTAATTAATTGATTAATTAAATTTTGGGATTAAATTAACAATGAGACTGAATAAAATAAATTATTTAATGTATATAATTAATTTAATTTATTTAAATACCATTGTACTTAAATTTATTTCAATTAATTTTAGCACAAATTTATTTTTATACCAGTTGGTCTTGAGCTTGTAACCATACCTGTGTATATCTTGTTTAATTTATTTAATTATTTATTACATGTGTGCAATGATTGTAATAAGTAGATAATTAAATGACGATCTACACATTGTCTTTTTGTTTAATATGTATAAGGGGATGTGTGTGCACTTTATATGTTGTATATTGAACCCCAAAACCCTCACGTATGCATGTGAGTATACATGCACAGTTGATGATGAAATTATAAGATGCAGATCCCGCCAAGATGATACATTTAACACCCCCAAGATTTCATAGTGTTTTATTTCTTCAAAATAATTCAATAACTTGCACTACACGCAACACTAAGTTTAAGCGCACCATGACTTACCAAACAAGTCGTTCAAAAGAGGTTATGAATAGTATTAACTAAATTTTAAACTTTATATAATACTTATAATTTTAGAATCCATATTATGAGTTTCTTAGACATAATGTAAGAACAAATTCATTTTTTCAGATAAAATAAGTATTTTTCAAAAAATGCACTTTTACCAACTTTTAATAGTGAAACCCTTTTTTTAATCCAATATTTTAAACTTTTATATATTCAATTTGACTAAATAAATTCTTTAGAATGGGGACATCAAAAATTTACAATGAAACACCCCAAGCTTCCACGGTATGTTTCCCTTTGAATAATGCAATGGCGTGCATTGTACGCGACTTCGAGATTCTAACACACTAGAACCAATCAAACTAACCATTATGAATAGTAATACCTACTTTTTGAAATTTTATAAATTTTATCTTTCTAAATGGACTTAATTTTTGGATTCATAATATCGAAATTATCTTAGGGTGAAATTTTGGTACTTTTCGGATAACTTTCATATTTTGATGAATAGTGAAAATTACTAAATTTTAATTAAAAACAACTTTTTTAATCAAAATAATTAATAGTGATAAATTATTAATTTGAGTGGTTTTAAAGTATATTTAGAATATATTTTTACCATTTAATACAATGTTGGTCATTGAATGTAATTTCACATTTAAACCAGACATAAATAAGTGTCAATCTTTTGATAGTTATTATCTCTTAAAAACACGCTATTTGTTTTGACGACAGGAATTAATTTTTAAATTAATTAATGCAACTGATATGTTTTGAATTTGGTAAAATAAACATCATTTTTGAATTCATAATATCAAATATAACTTAGGCCTAATTTTTGGTATTTTTCTGGAAACTTTCATTTTTTTATGAATAGTAAAACCACTAAGTGGTAGTTAAAAAAATGATTTTTTCATAAAACTTAATTTTACCACTTCTATGAGTGGAATTTTGAAAATCCGAGAGACACGGTTAATATCAAGAAGTAAAATGTGGTTCAATGAGATGAAAATAATTTTTGGTGAATAGTAACTTTTTACTTTTATTTGCCACGGTTAAAAGTAAATAGAGTAATTAAGGATAAAAATGATATTAATAATACCCTAACACATGTCCTAATTCTATTGGACAAGTGTATCTCGACCAAAAACAACCTTAGGAGTAAAATATTATCATTTAGGTCCACTTGGATTAGATTAGGACATTTATTATTATTTAATTCAAAGAAGAGTTAAAAGAGTTAAAATCAAAGTTTATTTACTAAAAAAAATTTAATATAGGGTTATACATAAGATAAATTCGATTGTAAATATTAATTAGAAATATAAAAATATTTCCTACATAATTATATTTTATTTATAATTTTTAGACAATAAATAATTTAATTTATTTATGACATAATGATGATGCAGTAATTACCATAATAGTGAAAAATTAAAATAATTGATATTATAAATACCCAAATAAATATAATTTGAGACTTTTTATGAATTACACTAATTTTTTAGGTTAATATGACATGTTAGGATTGATTTAATTAACTTTTTTCTAAGTAATCCTTCTGTTGTAATTTTTACAAAAATCAATTATTGAATAGTGTCAAAATTGACATAAGAGTTTTTAAAACAAATATTATATTATTAATTGATATTAAATTCCTAAAAATATAAGGTTCGGCCAAGAGTGATAGGTGTATCATTAATGGATCACTTGGGGGTCTATTGGAGGTATATAATAAGTTTATTAACTATATATTATAAAAATACAAAGTGACATGGTAAGTGTCAAACTAATTAACTAAGAGTTAAAACTAAAAGATAAGGTTAATATAATGACCCAAACCTGTCTAAATTTTATTGGTTGAGTGTTTTTCGACCCATCCCCACCTTAACCTTTAAATAATCCACTTTGTATCCATTAGAAACCGAATATGAATTTATTATAAAATAATATTTCTAGCTTTTCCAAAGGTGCCCCTCACCCCTCTTATAAAAGGGCACTCCCCCTTATCACTAATTCACACATTCAAAGCCTTTTGGATCGGCCAACCCGTACCCAAATACTCTCTCAACTTCCCTCACTACAACCTAGAGGCATTAGTTTGATCAGAAAGCCAACCTAAGAAGCCCTTTCGATCAAATCAAAAGGAAGAACCCGAAGAAGAGGAGGTTAACCTACCCCCAACCAAGGAAAAGTACAAGGTAAGGGTTTATTTCGCAATCTCTTCATTATCCGAGGTTTTTTATACGTAATAATCTACTGGGACCTCTTTATCATCCACATCCATGTTTCTTAAAAAGGTATTTCAAATCATTCTTACTATTTTAAAGACTATGGTATAAATTCATTCATACCCTTGTTGACTTTTTATAAGAGGTTTATAAAGGAATCTTTCCGTCGTTTTCCAAACAAGGTGCTTTTAACCTTTTCGACAGAATTAAGGTAAGAATGTTTTTTTTAACTTATATGGAGGGTGCGGCTATTTTCCGCTGTTATAAAATCTTTGAAGCTTCCATTACAAGCTTATAAGAATATTTTCAAAGTAAATGTTTTATTTTATAATTATGTGACCTTTAAATGATTTCAAAATGAATATTTTAAGAATCTGTGAAAGGTACTCTTTATCAAGATCATAATTTTAAATGTTTTAAAGATTTATCTTTCTAAATATTTTTAATTAATGTCCATGTTTTCAAAATTATTTTAAGGATTTATTTATATGGACATTAATATTTTGAAATGATATTTATTTTCAAAAGTTTCAAAGTGGTATGGGACACTTTCATTCAAAAATCTCTTTTAAATTACTTCCTTTATAAATGTGTGACTTTTAAATGATTTCAAAAAAAGAGATATTTCTCTCAAATAGTTTTGATTTCATCTATGTCAACATCCTTTGATGGATTTTAAAATTATTTGAAATTGATTTATTATGATACAAAACTTCCATATTGTATTGAAGGTTTTGTGATATGTTTGACTGTGGATGTGTTATTTCTATACCATTCATAATTTATAGAGAAAGTATTGACATTTCGTATGTTAGTTTTAATACGAATGTTTATGTTATGTTTAAACCTGTTCATATGAGGAATGCATTGGACTTAATAAGTGACGGGTAGATCCTGCTATAGCTCCTCGATGCATAGGTAGATCTCATGAGACAAACTAGTGTCTTGGCACAAGGCCTTGACAAAATATTATTTGTAGTTTTGGCACGAGTCCTTGGCTATGTGGTTATGATGGTCTGGCATTATGCATTCTATCATTATGAAAGTGGTTATTGATATTGCATGATATTATTCGATTAGTATAATATCCATGTGAATAAGTAAATGGAATTATTTCATTTTATTTCTGCCATATTATGTTGAAGTTCAAGTTTAAAAGGCTTTTGTTTTAGTTATACATTGCCTTAAATGTTTATTCCTATTTATGAAAGTTTCCGCCATATTGTTATCCTTAATGGGCATTTGAGCTCACTCCTTTCTATGTTTTATATTTCCCAAGATGTTAAGAAGTATTTTATGAATGACCTGTAGGGATAGTATGAGGGGATAAGAGTGTGGAATATGAAGACTATATTGTTGTAGTTTTCATTTTATGATGTAATGTAAACTTTATGAATGTATCTAGTTATTCCAAGGCTACTAAAATAATCGGTCTTTCGAGACTTGATCTTTCTTGTGATCATGTCAATGTTATGTAATAATGCACCGACTCTGGGTAACTGGGGTCGGGGCATTACAATACAGTACTCCAAACGAGAAGTGAATACACTAGACTAGGGGCGGGCTGCAATACGAGTCAAAACTCTACTTAGGTATGTTACCCCCTAGGTCATGGTTGATCTGTTAAATTTAAAATGGGTCAACCAATAATAGATTCTCAAGACCAGTTAGATAAAATTATTTTCTTTATGAATTGTTTAGTATTTTAAGTATGTTCATATTTTTTGTGAGATCACATAAAATAATAAACAAGTAAAATGCATAAGGATGTGACGTATGTTTTTCTATTAATGCGTGTTTAGTTGTGAGCAAGAAAACAAAGATGGAACATATTTAATATAAATGGATTACATTTTTCAAGAAAATAATAAAATCCCTCAAAAATGTATTAAGTCTTAATGTATTTTATTGCTTAAATTTGGATAAAACTGGGTGTTTGGGGTGCTTGTCATCCAAAGTTGAGGGTGTATACTACTACCGGAGAGTTCTTATGAGAGTAATGGGTTGACTTAACTAAATTTGGTAGCAAAAAAGTATTCAATTCTATATTTATATCACTTTAGAGGCAAATCATTGAGGGAATCAAGGTTACGATTCTGATAAGCTAAGACTTTACTCAACAGTTCAAGGAACCATGAGTTAATACAGTTGGCCAGTCTAGATCCTAACTAGAAACTCTCCAAGTAGTAGTATAGAAAAAGATTGTAGACTATGAAAAGATGTTTCAAGGATCATTTCCACTATAATATTCAAAGTATGGAGTATTCTAAATCTAATAGTGAGGGATATTGAGGTTTGATAAAATAGTGGGAGATATTTAATGATTAAATAATTAATTAATAAAAAATGTCTAAAAGGTAATCAAGATAAAGTATTTACTTCTAAATTTATTTGATGCAGATAAAAATTAAAATCACCAACACCACTGGAACATTATCATTATGATCTATATTGGATAAATAAAATATCTTGACTGACCATAACTTTCAAGAGTGGTACAGGCGCTTGTGCTTGGTACTACAACAAGAAAGGAAGATTTATGTGTTGAAGTCATCACATCCTACTGAGACTCATTAGGGATCAATCAAGGTGGATAAATACAAATGAACAGTCATATAGATGATGCATTAGATTTATAGTGAATCATGTTTTCATCTATGTCCAGACAATTTTAGAAAATGCATGAGGATGAAGATGCCTACAATATGTTGACTCATATCTAAGAATTATATCATGAGATGGATAGGAAATAAAGGTGTGATATTTCTAGTGCCTTTTATAGGTGTAGGCTAGTATAAGGTAATCAACCAGGACCTCATATACTCAAGATGAGCAGGTACATTATAAGAATTGAAGCCCTTCGGTTCAAATTGGACCGAGAACTAGAGATATATCTCATTCTTGACTCTTTACCATCATTGTTAATTAAAATATTAATAACATGACAAAGTCGCTCCCAGATCTTTTGGATTTAGTTCTATAGGATGATAAGGATATAAATAATACCAATTCTTCGGTCCTTATAGTGAACAAGAGAGAGGAAGTGAAAGGATATGTCCAAGATGAAGACACCAATGCACCATTCTTCCAAAAATATAAGGATACATAGGCAGAAAAATTATTAGGAGGTTGTGTACTTTCTATGTAGAAATAAATTCCACTGGAAGAATAATTACAGAGCTGGGAAGAAGAAGAAAGGTAATGCTTTTATTTTAGGTATTTTTTCATTGAATGAAATATGTCATTGTCTACAAGTTAGCTATTGTATATGGCATGTGGATCACATATTTGTATTCATATACAGGAACCAAGTAGATTTAAGAAGATTTATAAAGTTGAATTGGATTTATAAGATACAAATGGTGTGGGTTTAGTATCCTCTGTAGTCAGATATTATCACATAACATTTACTAGTAGTTTGGCTCTTGTATTGAATAATTTTTATTATGTACCTTCAGTTACTAGAAACTTAATCTCAATGTAAAGTATAAACACAATGGGATTTTATTTCTCATGTTTGGAAATAAATTTTGTCTCTTTTATAAGGATAACATTTGTTATGGTATGGAACATCTTAGTAATGGGTTGTATATACTATAACTTGAAACCCCGATAATGACAATCAATAACAAAACCAGTGAGCATGACTCATATAACACTCACCTATGGTACTTAAGGCTTGGTTATATAAATGAGAAGTGATTATAGAAATTACATCAAGTAGGGTATTTATACTCAGTTGATTTAAACCCCTTGTATGTATGTTACACTTGTTTACAAGAGAAAATGACCAAAACAACCTTCTCTAGTAAGGTAGAAATAGCCATTGAATTACTGGAATTAATTCATACTGACACATGTGGTCCATTTCCAATAGAGGAAAGGGTTGGGTTTTCATACTTTATTACTTTTATCGATTAATATAGTAGGTATGGTTATATATACTTAATGCGTTATGATTCAGATTCCTTTCAGATGTTTAAGGAATACCAATATGAATTAGAAAACCAACTTGGTAAGAAGATTAAGGCACTTTACTTAGGTCGAGGTGGAGGGTATCTTAACCAAGATTTCATTGATCACTTGAAGTAGTATGGGATAGTATCCCAACTCACTCCTCCTTAAACACCATAGTGTAATGGTATTAGTGAAATGAGGAATAGGAACTTTCCTGACATTGTCAAATCAATGATGAGTCAGACAACTCTTCCATTATCCTTTTGGGGATATGCCTTGTAGACAATGACATATACCCTTAACTAAGTAACAACTAAATTTGAAGATGTTATTCTATATGATTTTTGGTGTGTAAAGAAACCCAATACATCACACATATGCGTATGGGGATGTGAATCTTTTTTCAAGACTATACCCTGTGAAAAAATAGTATCCTGAAGAGTAAAGTGTATATTTATAGGTCATTATAAAGAGACAAAAGGATATTACCTATATAAACCTTCAGATAGAAAAGTTCTTGTGGAAATACATACCACATTTCTAGAAAGGTGATACATTTCTAATAGAAATAGTTGGAACAATATTGGATTTGAAGATGTTAGTGCTCCAGATACATAAGAGTTGGTATAGGAACAATCTCCATAAGATATAGTGGGAGATAAAGAAGTTCCCGAGACACAAGAACTATGTAGGTCTACTTGAGAGGTTAGAGAGACAAAGAGTTTTGGTTTTTGTGTCACCGAGTTAGGTGACACATTACTCCTTGAAAATAATGAACATCTAACCTACAAGAAAGTGGTAGAAGACAAGGATGATGCTAAAGAGGAAGATTCCATGCATTCTATAATGGAGTTTATGTACCAGAATCAAGTTTGGATTTTGGTATACCATCCAATTGATGTAAAACCCATTAGGTGAAATGGGTATTCAAGAAAAATCTATACAAGTATGGTAAGTTCAACACCTATAAGGCAAGGCTGGTAGTGAAGGGTTTTAGGCAACGTCAAGGCATCGACTATGAAAAAACCTTCTCATAAGTAGCAATGGTAAAATCCATAAGAATGTTTCTTTCAATAGTAGCCTTCCATGATTATGAGATTTAGAAAATATATATAAAAACTTCTTTTCTAAATGGTAATTTGGTTTAAGAATCCTATATGAATCAACCCAAAGGGTTTGTTAGGTCAAAGAATGTCAATAAAGTGTACAAGCTGCAAAGATCCATTTATGGGTTGAAGTAGGAATCGTGATCATGGAATGTTCATTTTGATGAGTCCATAAGAGAATTTAGTTTCATCAAGAATGAAAGTGATCCTTGTGTCTATAATAAGGTTAATGGTAATGCCATCATTTTCTTAGTATTATATGTTGATAGTGTATTAATTATGAGAAACGAAGTGCAGGTCTTACATTCAGTTAAGACTTAGTTAAATGAATGTTTGTCCATGAAAGACTTAGGGGAAGAAACCTACATTCTAGGGATCAAGATATATCAGGATATATTTAATGGGCTTCTTAGTCTAAGTCAAAGTATATAAATCGACATGGTACTCAGAAGTTATAGTATGGAACAATCTAATATAGGGTTATTTCCTATTTCACATGGTATAAACCTCTCTAAAAAAATGTGTCCACAAACGCAATAGTAGATTTAAATAATGAGTAGAATAATTTATGACTTGGAACTGGGATCTATAATGTGTGTCATGCTATGTATTAGGTTTGATGTTGCCTTTTATTTAAGCATGGTGGGAAGATATCAAGCTAATCCAGGAGAACTGCATTGGGAAACTGTTAAAACTATATTAAAGTACGTGAGGTGTACAAAGGATGTGTTCTTAGTGTATGGAGGAGATAAGGAACTAGTAGTGAGAGGATACACTAGTGATAGTTTCCAAATAGATCATGGTGATTTGAAATTGCATTCAGGATATATCTTTTTCCTAAATTTGTGATGCATTGAGATATAGAAGATCGAAGCAACCTATGGTCATCGATTTTACAGTAGAATCTGATTATATAGTGGCTTATGATGTAGCTAAGGAGGAAGTTTGGATACACATATTTGTCTTAGACATTGGTGTTTTGCCTAGTATTCTAGACCATGTTCTAGTTTGTTAATATAATATAGAAGCAATGGTTCTAGCCAAGGAGCCCAGGTCACGACAAAGGAAAAATCATATACTTCAGAAGTTTCATCTCTTAAGGGATTTTACATAGAGAAGTGAAGTTGCGGTTAGTAGAGTAGCCACAATGGATAATGTGGTAGACCCCTGAATAAATACATATCTTAGCAGAATCATGATTGTCACATGAGAGTTGGAAGATTGAGACTTATTAGCATTTGGATCTACTATAAGTGGGAGTGTTAAAAGTGGGTTCCCTAGACCCAACTTGTGGATGTACTTTGATTACCACCACATGTATAAAGTTTTATATATATACATATATTTATCTTACCATAATAGTGTTGATACTTTTGTGTCTACTATATGTATGGTAATATACTTGGATTAAGTGTCATATCAAAGGGTTATAGCAATTCTCAGGCTATAATGAGAACCTATAGATACTATGATAGTAATCTTAAAGTAATATCATATGATCCAGATACATTATATTGACAGTACATGGATAATTTTCAACTATTAGGTGTTGGGGGCTCATAATCATTGAGACTTCTTCTCGTGAAGTCCGCACTTAGTGATCTCTAGTAGTTGAGATCATGGGAACAGAACCGCAAATAGGAACATCACATGTTTTGGGTGTCATTGGTTGTTCCTATCTACAAACATGTGTATTGATCTCCTGACTTGAGATCATTATCAATGTGTTTCATTTGATCGCATACTTTGATGCAAGGCAAAAACCATGGAAATGAAGTCGTGGTGAGATAAATTATGTTGGGCGCTCCAATGGTGGTGTGACGTTGGTTGAATGATTAAGATAAAAAATTTTGCTTTTGATTTGAGGAAGTGATATCTCTATTCTGGTTGATCAGGATGGTATTACATTCATAAATCTATGGTCATGGTGGTTAAAGGTAAATTTGTCCAGATAGATCAATAAATAATAAAGTAAGAATGGATGATGACACAAGTGTGTGTCTTGATTTATGAGATATCATATGAAAAAGTAATTATATTACACACACTACAACAGATTAGCACTTTTACAGTGCTAGCTTTTATCATTGCTAAACAGAAAGAATTGATAAAAGGTCTGCCCTTATTAGTGCTAAAAAATGATGATAAAGGTGTATCCTTTATTAGGGCTTTTTTTAGCACTAATAAATTTTTTAATAAAAAATATTATTAATATATATATAATTATTATATTTATATTCAAAAATAATTTTTATTTATATACATTAATTATAAAACGCATGTTTATAATTAATATAAATATGATATATTAATATATATTTTTTAATAATTCAAATATATATATATAATGTTTTTAAAAAAGTATTTATAAGATTATAAATATATATATATATATTTATTTAAATAATTATAAAATTATAATGATTTTTTTTAAATAATAAATATTTTATTATATTTATAATTATATATATTTATATATTAATAAATATATATGTGTGTGTAATTATATATAATTATATTATTATATAAATATATTTATAATTATATACATATATAATTATATAAATATATTTATTTTTATATAAAAATATTTATAAATATATTTATTTATAATTATAACTAGTACTCGCCCGTGCATTCGCACGGTGATATAACTCAATTCTTAGATTATGCGCTCACACGTTGATATGGTTCAATGATTTTTTTAAGAAGATTATACTACATTTCAATGTTAATAATGAACATGAATATTCAATATTTTGAAATCACAAAATAATGATGCTTATTATTTTAATACAATTAGACAAAATATAGAAACATCATTATGATAGTAGATTACATTTTGGATAAATAAATTTGAAAATATGTATAAGATTTTATAAGAAAAAAAATTATTTAAAGTATGGAGATTTGAATTAAATGAATGATAAGAACATTGAAATATGAAATATGATATAATTGAGAACATAATGATGTAAATAACAAAACATGGAATAAATGATTAGATTTCAAAAAATATTATCTTATAGTAATATTATAATACATATTAGATTGCAAAGCAACCTGTGTGGGAATTTCCTTCTCCCAATGCTCCATACAGGGAAAATGACCTCAACATTGATGAAATTGATGGTCTGGGTACTAAATATAATGTCATCATGGTTGATTTGGATTTCTTTATGCTTCTTATAGGACCACATCTGAGGAGATAGACATGTAAATTTTTATCCTTAACTAAAGACATCCTTGATGCTATTAGTGGTGTGTGAAAAACAACTATCCCTTACTGTAGGGCCTGTGTCTTGTTCATATACTTATACATGCAAACTATCTATACTTGATTCTATTAGAGAGAGCATGTTGTGTAATGATTTAATAGTATTCTAGGATGTTCATGTCGTCGCCCCCTACCTATCCCTATCACCCCCCCCCCCCTCAAAAACATTATTTATGAGCTTGAGTTGGGATGATGATAAACACTTTATTAATGACCTTGAGTGGGGATTTTGAGAAATGGAGCAGAGACAAAGTTGAAAGTAACCATAGAAATGGATAAAACCTGATGAAACTTCTTAAATTAAGTACTAAATCTCTATTTCAAAGAAAAACAACATCCAGACTACTTATTATGACTCAACATTCTAAGAAATAAACCTCAACATTCTAAAAAATAAACCACAACTTGACTAAACTACAACACCAACACAATAAATTACTACCGAAAAGACTCCATTCCCCAATAGTAGTCAACTTGTTACCTTTGAGTAAGATAGATCCACTATAATTCAATTTCCAAATCTAGTGAAATAAATACTTCAATGCTTAGCTATTGAGTTTTTTCCCTCACAAAAACCATCCCAATAATCAATAAAGATTAAATACAAAGCAGTAAATGTGCACAGAAAAGCAGCATCAATGTGGTGATCACTACAATATAGTTCGGGCTGCTTTTTGAACCACTGGACTAAAGAAGAATGTTTGTACGTAATCTTAAAAAAAATATCTTAAATATATTTATTTATTGTATGAGATCCAACATCATCATTGGATTCAATATATTAAAAGTGGACAGTATATTGAGAGTGAATGAAAACACATATACATTAAAAAATCATATTATAGTGAAGAAAATAGTTTAGAAACACTAAAAGAATGATTTTATTATCAAAAGAATGATTATTTTTTCAAACAACTCATCAGAAGTGATAAGTACTTTTGAGGCTTAAGTTGAAAAAACTAATTGAAAACTGTTTTTAGTGGTGTTTTTTTCAGATAAGTACCTTCAAACATATCCTTAACACTTCAGCAAATAAAAATGGTGACTTTATGCATTTCCCACCTATGATGCAGCAGATGAAGAGGATGAACTCCTTAGTGCTGGATCTCTGGAAGTATAAAAACTGGTTTGTATCCAATGCTGATGACAGGATGATCGGGTCTGATCCCCTGTTCCTATAGCATTTCAATACCAGAATCTCTATAAACATGTGCATGAAATTCCTAAAATGTAAATACAAATATAATGATTGTTACAAATAATTTTAGATATGTAAACATGTTCATTGAATGATTTATCAAAAAAAATCTCATATTTCTTTCTGCTATGAGTCAACACCAAGTACCATGGATGATGGAAAAGGAGATTGTAAAATTAGAAAAAAAGAAGATAAGGAATGAATCTATAAAGATAAAGGAAGCATGATAAGGGAAAGAGGATATTTTCCCTATATATCATAATAGATTTCAGACATGTTAGTTGATAAGAAACACATCAACATCACTGACACATACTTATTTGAATGGAAAGTCTGGAGGCAGCCTTTTCGGGAAAATGTAACATAAGGCATTACAAAATTACATTGCTAATATTTATTTTTATTGGGTATCCATTGGGAAAGGTGAAGGAAAACTTGAAATGGTAACAATGAAATTTAGGTGACCCAAGAGGTGCATGAGGTCTATGTCGACCTAGTACCAAGAATAGAAGACAAAAATAAAAGTTTGGTCAATGGATTTTCATGGAGATGATGCAACGTGTTGCTCACATTGGAAAAATCAGGGGGTAAATTAGGGAAATTTTGATGATATGAAACTGAGGTGGATTGGGTGGGGGTTAAAAATGATTAGAAAATCATTAAGGAGTTGGATAAGTATCTTAAGATGGGAATATTTCAAGGTAGGGGAGGGGGTGGAGCATGTTTTTTTACATTCTAAAAAACAACCATTAATAAATCATAGCACAACAAAATGAAAACACAATCAACATTTCCAAAGTTTGAACATCTTCATTTTTTGAGCTCCGAAAATCCAAAGTTTTCTCATCGCTTCCTCTTCCATGGTCATCTAAATGTTCAAAATCTTTGATCATAATCTTCTTCCCATATATTGTGAATTAGATTTAGGGCATGGATTCACAATATGTGTGTAATATATATTTTTCATGTGCAAATGAAGGCAGCATACATTCTAGAGTTAATGAATTTTTAGAAACATTAAATTTGAAGAGATGTTAGAAGAATGTACCGAAATTATATAAATGGAGGGAGGCATGTCAAAAATATCATCTTGCTGATCACCAATCCTTGATAATTCAACATGGTCCGCATCCTGCATAAAAAAATTGAAAGTAGTTTATGGTATTATGTGAATAAAAAATGAATAAATGTAAATAGATAAAACATTATAGAGATGTGAAAAAAATATTAATGTTTTAAGAACGTGTTTTCATACAATGTCTTCAATCTGTGCATTGAGCGCCTTGAGGACCTTACTCCTCTATATGCCTTCCTTTTTCACCACCAAATCGATTCCCTTCACCTCTACCCAGCTCTCATCAACATATGATTCTTCCTATGAGGTTGGTGCTTCGGTCTCCATGAAAGAATTAACATTTTCTAGTTTTGATATCCCGGATCATGCACTAGGGTCATGAACAGTAGGACAGCCTTGTTTTGTAGCTGAGATCTTAGATCCCTGATCCTTGCCTCCCCAAAAAATTGGACTTCTGAAAATATCCCGCATGGAGATGAAAAATAGAATTTGAACCAACTGCACATAATTCATCACCTGAGTAAATTAAATATTCATAGTTGTTGTAAAAAAAATTGTCACTATTGTAGTTGACTCCTAAATAGACAGTGTTTTCATGTTCATAAAACACAAGTGTAAAATGAATAATACAATAATTGGGTATATTTTTCTAGTAAATTAAAATAGAAATAGTATAAAAATTAGTACCTGGTATTGGTCAATGGTAATATTTAATTTTGAAGTTTCACTGCACTGATGATCCTATATAAAATGGTTAAAAAGGACTGTTATGCAAAATTTATAAGGAAAATCCTGTAGCAATGTCTAAGAAGCATTTGGATGTGATCAGAATGCTTCGGATTTGATTGAATACCCGGTCCAGTGCCAGCCTTTGGAATATCGCATGCTGAAAATAATTCAAAATAACATATGAAAAGATCGAGTTGGATTAGGAAAATTAACAATGTTGTTGTTTATGGCACATTTGAAAAATGAAGTTACCTTTTCTATAATTTTTAGATACCTTGAATCAGATTTCATCATCAGTTTCTCTACAAAATTCATGTCACAAGAAATTCAATACATGGAGGAATCACATGTAGAGCAGTCCACAACTGCCTTGTTAAATTACAAGTTAGTAATAAAATGCATAAATTTTAATAAACATGATGGGAAAATAAGTAACAGAACTTTTAAATGGGAATTGTCTCACATAAACATTATATAGAAAGTTATAAAACATCAAAAACATTGAAAACAAAGTTGAAACAAAAACCTAGATTTGTGTTTCTACTTCCAACAGTAGTATGATTTGATCTTCAATAGGTGTGTGGGGTGTTGTCCAGCTTTATTCCTACCCAGAAAACACAATCTTTTATCCATAGTAAAAAATGTTTAAAAATAAGAATACGTATTAATGCATACTAAAAATGCAGAATCCAAAATATGAATGTAAAAATAAAACCAGTATAGTCCACAAAGTGTGATCCAAAAAGTATCTTTAGTAAGCTTATGTTAATAGGTGATGTAGGTTACAACAATATGTGTCTTTTTTCAGTAATATGTTAAATCAATTTCTATGTGTGGGTAGTTTTGAAAACTGTGAGGAAGTAATAATTCCACAACATAGCCCAAAATGTCTGAAATCATTGACAACTTAGCACATACCACTGCACAGAGCTGGATCCCACAGTTGATGAAGTAGCCAACAAATCTAGTGGAGTTGGGGTATCAATATAGACCTTGGATGATGAAACCATCAAAATTACACAACACCCAGCACTGAAAAGGAAATTCTCGGCACATGGATTATGCATTGGAGTCAACATATCATCAGCCAACTGGTAGACAGCTATTTTGATCCCTGTAATATGTAATTAAAAATGAATGTGAGTAAATGATAGATATTATTATGAAAAAAGAACAGGATACCTGCAACAGAACAACTTAATAGTATAGACAATCAGAGTAGTGTGAGTTAATGACACATATTATGGTTGTGTGAGTTTATTTATTTGTTATTTTATTTTGGATTATACAGAACACACTTCATGTAGGTAAGAGAAATATAGTATTTCAGAGAGTTAACTCTGTCTCACGTAAGGCTCTTCTATGGTAGCAAAAGGGTAACCTTGATTTTAATCCATTAATAAAATCTAAATTATGATTCATGTGAGGGTAATGAAACTCAGTGATAGGTATTATATGTTCATGTAAGAGTAAGGTTGGTTTTCATCTACTGTATAAATCATAATTTTGATTCATTTAAGGGTAGTAAAACTCATGTAAGGTTCATTTTTGTTCCATGTAAAGGTCATCTTGAGTTGCATAAAGTTCAATCCGAAACTACGTGAAATATATCACATCTCACCTAAGGGTAACATGGATCGCATAACAGCTAATCCCCATCTATGTAAGGGTCGCCCAGATCATGTTAGGGTATTTCCAGGATCATCTGAATGGAAACAAAATTAATCCAGTAATGATAAATCTATTAAACTGGTAAATATGTTAAACTGAAAAACAAAATTGACCCTAACATTAGTCAACATAAATTGGAAATTCAGTTGAATGGTAAATTTGTTCACCTGTACAGATTTACTCACTTCATTTCAACAGACCTCAACTGCAAACATAAATATGCCATTAATGGTTAATTTACTGACTAATGGAGAAATTATTTTTACTGAGAAACAAAAAAACAGAGACATTTCCTAGAAATGTAATTATGTTTAATTGTAAAATGTGTTTACCTAGAAAACAAAAATGACTCGTACATGAGTCTACATCAATTATAAAATCACTTAATTGGTAAATCTGTTAAATTTTAGAGCTATAATCACTTCATTTAAAAAGAAATCAATTATACACTTAAATATTCCAATACTGGTAAATCTGTTCACTTGTAAAGATATGTGTTTCACTGTAAAACTAAAAAAAACAGTGACAATTCCTTAAAATGTAAATCTGTTCAACTGGAGAAAAATATAACAATTCATAATGTAAACATAATGTGTGTTCCCAAAATTGAGCAGTATTGAAAGGAAAACCTTTAGTCAAGTTTTCCATCTGCCATAATATGGCCATAAAATGAGACACTGCATAAAAAATCCTCAAGATCCACATAAAATCATTCATCATAATAATGTTATTAAAAAAACGTCGGTGTAAAACTTTGAAGTAATTAATTTCTATAAGTTAATATAAACTATAAGGAAACACGAGATTCAAGTAAATAACCAAACCATGGGCTATAATACATTTAGTTGGTTGCTTGATGTACAAATAAAACCAATGGAAGCAACTGTATAAATGGAAGAAAAAATATTAATCATTGGAAATACAGAAATCTAGAGTATCAGCCAAACTAACATATGAGCATGCATGATAATGCATGCTTGCAGAAGGAAATTATATTCTGCATAAAGAAACAGCATGCATGATAATATAATCTAAAATTGAAATGAAATCTCAATAAATTATAATGCAATATAAACTTTAATATAAACTCCAACATGAATTTATATTGAAACAACTATAAAAATAGGAATGTAAACTGCAATTTCAGTACAACATGAACTAATATAAAGTGCAATATAAAGTGCAATATAAAATAAAATATAAATGGTTGTATAACAAATATAAAACAATATATTCTAGTTTAAAAATTTTAAAATAGATTAATAGATAAGTAGAATTTGAATTTTTATATTGAATAAATATGAACAAATAGATCCCTAAAAAACTTCAATAAAATTACAGAATGATGAAACAAAAACCATTTCATTACTAATCTAATAGGTTAATTAAACAGTACCTAAATGGCATGAGGAGAACATAACATAATGCGAATGAAAACCACTTCAGCACCTATGAATCAAAACATATATGGATAAATTGACACAGGGAAGAATAAAACATTGAATGAATTCTAATCTAAAAAACTATGAAATGAAAGAATGTACCTCTATGTATAGTAGTGAGACCTCATCCACAAATTAACCTAGTATAAATAACCATGAAGTTCAATACGGGTTACTGAAATAACATTATAGAACAAAACTAAGAGGTATCGATAATTTCATAAAAACGTAATGATTTTGGTGATAGAAGGCAAACTTGACTGAATAATTGGAAAAAAACATACTGTGTAAATCGGAAGGATGGAAGCCGACCTCTCCTCATGGGGTATCACAGACAGGGTTGTCCATGAAGGAGATCATGCAGACGATGGTCAGATCTTGGAACTCTGGAGATGACGACAACCAGATTGTTGGACGAAGGCAGCATCGGGTTCACGGGATTTCGGCAAGGTAGATCGGAAGGGTGGAAGCTGACCTCGATAATGAGGCACGAAAGTGGTGGGCTTGGGTGAACAGGGGAGCACTGGGACGGTGGCCTCGTCTGGAGGCTGGGTGCGGCGAAGTTCTGAGGCTCAGACGGCGGTCAGCAGGGCTCCTCCATGAGCGGGGTGCAGCCACAAATCAGTGTGGGGAACGTGGCGGTGGTCGCCGTTATAGAATCGGAGGAGGCGGAGGATACTGATGCGAAGAAGACGGCGGAGGAGGTGGAGAATCCAGAGGCACTAAGGGTTGTTGTGGAGAGGGGGCCGACGGGATAGGAATGAAACCTAGGTCTAAAGGAAGGAACCGATAGTAGGACCACAGAAACCCTAGAAAGATGATGACTGCCAGAGATGGGAGGAATTGATTTTCAGCGGTAAATCTGGGATGGAGGAATCACAGTTGGGGAGGAGATTCTGGAATGGGAGGAGATGATGACTACCATAGACGGGGAATAGGTGAAGAGAGATATAAGGATCCAAGAGTGCGATGGTCGGGTAGCTGAAAGGCGGTGACGGGGTGATGGTGGTGTTACCGGAGTACCAAGATCAGGGAATCTGGAGGTGGGAGGAGGGCTGTGGACTGCGGGTTGATCATGAGAGGGAGGATGACAGAGGCGGGGGTCATGGGAAATCTCAGTTGCGACCCCGGAAAACGGCAGTGGGAGCGAGATTGGGAGGTGCAACGAATATGAGGGAGCGCGCAGTGGGGCGACGTGGGTAACTGGAGAGAGGACACATAGAGAAAATATTATGTGGAGGCATGGGAGATGGACACGTGGCAGTGGAGAGTACCTAAGATTAGTATATATATAGATTATATATATATATATATATATATATATATATTTGTAAATAATTTTATATATTAAAAATTATCAAATTTGTATTAGTAAAATGTCTAATGGTTTATTTATATACATTGATTACCAAATGTGTATATAATTAAAATAAATATAATACATTAATATTTTGTTTAAATAATTATTTAATATATAAATGAATATATTTATTAAGATATGTATATTGATATTAAATAATTTAAAATATATATACATGTATAACTACATGTGTGTGTGTGTGTACATGTGTGTATATACATGTGTATGTAGATGTGTATGTGTACATATGGATGTTTGTAATTGACATAAATGTTAAGAATTAATTTTTTTAGTATTTTTTAATTTATTTAATTTAATTTATCCATTTATTATTATACATTTGGTAATAATATTAAAAGTATATTTAATCATTGTGTAATATTTATTTATATATATATTTATTTACTATTAAACACATAATATTTTCAATATAATTTATATGAATAATATTTATTTGTTTTTATTTATTAAGTTTTAACATTTAAAATATTTTTGAAATTTATATAATTAACCTATTTAAATGATTTTTTTAATAATTTTGTAATTTAAATATTTAATTATAAAATTATAAATATATATAATTTTTTTAAAAATAATTTGTGAAATTATAAATATATATATATATATAATTATAAAATTATAATAAATATATTTAAATACTAAACATATTTATTATATTTATTATTATATATTAATATATATATATATATATAATCATATATAAGTACTTTTTAAATATATTTATTTATAAATATAATTATAAATAAATAAATAAATATTTAAATAATTATAAAATTATAATAAATATATTTAAATAATAAATATATTTATTATATTTATAATTTTATGAAGTTGTATAATTATATAAATCTATTTATAAATCTATACAAATATTTATAGATATATTGATTTATAATTATAATTATAATTATAATTATATATATATGTTTATTTTATATATAATTTTATAAATATATAAAATAATATAAATAAAATATTAAGATTAGATCTTTATTTTTATTTTTTTAGTGATGATAAAGATGACCCTTTATCAGTGCTAGAATTTTAACGTTGATAAAGACGTGTTTTATCAATGTTTTTTTAGTGTTGGTAAAGGTGTATCTTTATCAATACTAAAAAATATTGATAAAGAGAAGTTTTATTCATGATTTCTATTTTAACACTAATAAAACTACTCTTTATTAGTGATTTTTTGAAAGCGCTGATAAAATCCATACGGGTTCTTTTAAAATGAACCCTAATAGAGGGGTGGTGTTGCTCGCACATTGAAGCTTTCGCGGAACTTGACCCATTCCGCCACTGTCAACGTTGTCACTGGACCCTACTATTGTTGTTGATCAATATCTTATATGAATTGATCTCTCCAAATCTAAATTATGTGCTATATTTATCTTTTTAGCACCTCCGACTGCACTATTTCTTCAGACGCACCTCGTCGAACCGCGCATCTTCCCTTCTTCTCGATGAACCAAACGAATAGCCCCCAAAATAGTCATCCCTATTGTATCTGGTTTGAGTAAGAGTCTAGATTAGTGTTGATCCATGTGAGGGTCATGTTTAAGAAGGTGTATTACAGGTTACTTTGACCCTGGGTGCTTGATTTGCAGCGCTACACGATGACTTTGGTTTTTTTAAAAAAATCACTCTAAGAGTGAGCTAGACTGAACATGAGAAGTGGGTTTTTGGTATCGATACTGAGTTTTAATTGATGGGTTTTTGTTTAAGAATTATGAATTGTGATGCATGTTCAATTCATAAAGGATCTCCAGGAAAAGACTCAAAATGGCATGATGTTATTTAATTATTAGGGTTCGTTGTTTATGTCATTATCCTTGTTTGTCCTCTCATTTTCTTGTCTTTCACTTTATATGCATGATATAGGCCAAAATCTAGGGTTTAGGGATAATCTATTTTCATTTTTTTCATGGGACTAGCATGTGTGATCTCTATTTTGGGTTTCTTGGACTCATTTAGGGTAGATTTGGGCCTCCCTTATTGAAAGTAGTGAGCTATAACAAGGTTTTCCTCATACTTATCTCTTTAATTTTGGATCTGTTGATTGATTGGTCTTTTAATTTATGTTTTAGACTTCTAATAACTGTATTAATTGTGTTAGTGTAATCCATATGATGAAATGAAGGTTTTCTATTAGTTTACAATGAATATTAAATTTTTTTATATTAAAAAAAACAAGTTTTTAATTATTTTTCAATTGCCTTGTGCACCATGTGTTTGTTAAATTTCTTGAATAACCCTTATGAATTAAGTGTATAATTTAAAAAGGTGTTATAGTATTCAAAAATAATTTTCAGTTGGTTCTTAATTATTACTTGTAATTTCAAGTAATACTTGAAATTCAAAGTGTTGATAAAGTGATTCAGGTTAAGTTTTGAATAAAAAAATGCATGGTATGGAAATGTATTTTAACATTTTCAAAGTGTTTCAAGTTTATAATTTTATAGATTTATATAATTTTAAATTTATATACTTTTATAAATTTCATAGTATATCATATTATACTGATATAATTCAATAATAATTTTTTATTAAATATTTATACGTTTGTAGTTTTATTCATTTATAAATTTATGTACTTTTATAAATTTTATAGCACATCATATTTATATATATAATTTTATTAATTATTTATAGTTTTATAGTTTTTTAGATTTATAAATTAATATAAAATTATAGTTTTATTCATTATAAATTATTATACTTTTATAATTTCATAAATTTTAATTTTATATATTATAATTTTATACCTTTATAAATTTTTAAAATTATATACTTCTATAAATTGTGTATGCTTTTATAACATATATGTAATTTTATATAGTTTTATAAAAATGAGAGAAGTTAATGAATAAAGGAGATATTGAATTTCTTACCTTTAATCTCATGTAGATTTATCTCAATAAATAATGAGATAAAATCATTAAAATACAAAAAAAAATGTGATAAAGGGGAATGAATTATTCTCTATCGAGTTCGGATCTCCACTCCCCCGTCCATCTCTTGCTTTATTTCTTCTTTAAGAACAACTCATGCTTCCAAGATCCTACCCCTCTGCTCTATGGTTAGTACCAACTTCTATCTATCTCCCCCTAGTCGGTGTGAGGAATGAGTTGGTGTTAGTCAGTCGATTCCTCATTTTAAATAAGCCTCCACTAACTCAAATCCACTGCCACAAATCTAATCAAATTCTAGAAATTCCACTACTACCATGTACATTGGCATCAGCTCCAAGAAAAAAGAACATGAACACATGTCCAGTTTTAATTCACCCTTCAATTTCATTCCTAGCTACCTCAAACTAGCCTCTATTTTATTTCTCATTAGCTTTTATTTTTGTAAGTATTTAAATTCTAGAATTCTAAAAGCCATGTGTCAGACTGTTGTCTTCCTTCACCTCTTTTCGGTTTCAGCCTATAGTCGAATTCTTTATATCATCATTCACCAATAATAATTTATATCCCAATAAACTTTATCAATTTTTGGCACAAAGATGTTTTTACTTGATTATCCATCATTCCTAAACTCTAAAACCATTCAAAAAACACTAGGAAACTTTTTTAATTCCCCTGATTCATTAGACACACAAAAATCGATTATTGAAATTATTCAGCTCGGGTGGCCATAACCCAACACTAGAAACCTTACCCTTCACTTAGCATTGTCTTCACTTATACATGTTGTAGATTCATAATAACACCATGTCAAGGTAATGTCACTAACTCTATCCAAACCATAGGATATTCATCATGACCTTACTCTCGCAAAAGGTGAATTAATGTTTAACCCTATTACAACTCCTAAACCTACTTTGAGTTAAATATCACCTACATGGTTTAAATTAGGGGAGTCTTTAATAGCTACATCATCTCTCTGATTTGGTGTTAGATTCTAAGGGGATGAGTCTCAGGAAACAAAATGCAATAATAACTATCATCCTCATTAGCTTTATCTCCCTAATAGTTATTATTGCATTTTATTTCCTGAGACTAATCACCCATCTCTTCTGAACATGTACTTATGTTTCTTGAAATAATTTGAGCAGTGGTCATCCCATACTAGGTACTAGTTAACATTTTATATGAATTCATAGGATAACACCTACCACTAGTGGGGTAGTTATTTTCTTAAATTAAATTACCCATTTCCTTTAAAGCATGATGAAATTATTTGAAACATTCAAATGTTGGGTTTCCCTTATTTGAAAGGCCTATTTTTTGTATTTATTTATTTTGTTAAATATTAATATTACTGAATCAAATAATATGGTTATGAATATAAAATTGATGGATTTCAATCGTATGACAAAATAGTATGAATATGGGGTGAAAATGTTCATCAAGTTTATAAAAGATCATGTAGATGACCCTTCTCAAATCCTTTGTTTGTGTTTACACTATTGTTATTCAAGACCAATTAGTCTAAAGGAGTTGTAATAAAACTTTATATATCATAGAATAGATTTAAGTTATCAATGTTGGAATAAACATGGGGAGAGAATGTAGCTAGTGACTGGGATAGCACTGCATTTTATGGATCAACTGATATGATTACAAGTGTGGATAGTGAAGAAGATTATATCAAGGATGTGATTAAAGGTGTGAATAATGATGAAGATTGTATTTAAGACATGATAATGATAGTTGAATATAAACTTTTTAATTTTCAAAAATTGTTTGAGAAGTTAAAAAGTTGTTCAAAGAAGTCATTGTATGCTGATTGCACTAAATATATAGAATTTTTAGTCATATTGAAGCTGTATAATTTAAAAGTTGGAAATTAATGGAGTGACACCGGTTTTACTGAACTACTTTATCTCTTGAATGATATACTCCTAGAAGATAATGATCTCTCTAGTTGAACATATGACATTAAATGAATTCTATTTTTAATGGGTATGATCTTTGAAAGAATACATGCTTATCCAAATGATTGTATACTATTTAATAAGAACCAAAAATCACTTAAATAATGTCCAAAGTTTGGTCCTTATCAACATAAGAAAGTTTAATTAGGTCCTATAAAAGTTGTATGGTACTTTCCAATAATTCCAAGGTTTAGGTGCCTATATGGAAGTGAGGAGTCTATAAGGAAATTGATGTGGCATGTAGATACAAAAAATAAATATGGGAAACTTCGTCACCTGGTAGACTCTCCTTAGTGGAATATAATTGATCATGAGTATCTTTAATTTGTAAACAAGCCAAGAAACTTTCATTTTGTGTTATTTACAGATGGATTGAATCCTTTTGGTTTTTAAATAATCACTCACAGTACATAGATGGTTATATTGGTAAATTATATCTTACCACTATGGTTATGCATAAAACAAAAATATATTTTGTTATCTATGATTATATTAGGAACAAAACAACTGGGTAATGATATTGATGTTTATTTGGATCCATTGATTGGATATTTGAAATTATTGTGGGATTCAAGTGTTAGTTGTATGATTCTTGCATAAATGAAGATTTCATATTGAGATCCATGTTGTATGGGACAATAAATGACTTTCCTTCTTATAGAATTTTTTTAGGATATAACATTAAAGAAACTCAAGGGTGTCTTATTTATGAAAAAGGTACACTGTCAGCTAAGTTGAAACATTAATCAAAGACTATATTTATAGGACATCACATATTTCTACCCTGACAACATAAGTAAAAATCTTGGACAACATCATTCTATGGAAGATCATAAGAACGTAAAACACTATCTCCACTGAAAGGTGGTCAATTTTTTTGAGAAATTAAAAGATAAGGACACTCCTTTTGGTAAACCTTTTTCTAAAACCTTATGAAAACCGTTTGGAAAAATATATTTTTTTTGAATTACTATATTGGAATTGTCTGTATGTCAAAAAAATTATTAAGGTTATTCGTGTTGAAAAAAATGTATGTGATTGTGTCATCGGAACATTACTAAATTCTCCCCAAAAAATAAAGGATGGAATTAAGGATAGGTTGGGTATGATTGACATGGGAATATGGGAAGAGTTGACACCAATAAAGGGTGAAAAATGGACTTTTATTCCTCTAGCTGCTTACAATATTTCTAAGAAGGAGAGATATCGGTTTTGAAACTTCTTAAATAATGTAAAAGTTACAAATGGGTATTCATCAAATATCAAGAATATCATGTCAATGACTGATTTAAATTTAAAGGGTCTAAAATCACACGACTATCATGTTTTGATGTAAGATCTAATTCTTGTAGCTTTAAATTGTATTTTTTCCAATAATGTTTGTCATACATTAACCAAACTCTGTTTCTTTTTAAAGCTATATAAAGCAAAATTATAGACCTGGTGATATTGCTAACTATATAAAAGGAAATTGTCATCATATCATATGAATTGGAAATATTCTTCTTGCCTAAATTATTTGATATGATGGTTCACTTAGTGAGAAAGATTCAACTATGTGTTCATGTACATTATGGATAGATGTACCCCGTTGAACATTATATGCATATTTTTAAAGGGTGTATCAAAAATTAAATCTAGATAGAGGGTTGTATTGTGGAGTGATATATTGTTGAGGAAGTCGTTGAATTTTGTACCGACTGCCTATCTGGTGTGTAAAGCATTGGTCTACCGAAATATCATTACACTAGGTTGCTTGTGGGTGAAGGAATTTATGGAATAGATGTTTTTATAATCAATATTATAGATTGGTATTAGTCCCACCTTTACATTTTATATAACAATTTAGAGGTTTTCCCATATGTTGAAACCCATAAATAAATTCTTAAGAATTTGAATCCATCAAGGGCTAAAAGATGGATATCAAACACACATAATCAACAGTTTATAAGATGGTTTTGAGACCATATTTTTAAGGTTTCATATGAAAATATGGATTCGATTTCAAAACAAATTTGATGGCTATCCAAAGGACCAAATGTTTATGTATTATAATACAATAGTTATGTAATTAATGGTTATACGTTCTATAAAAAAGAACATGATAAAGGCAGTTCCATGAAAAATAGTGGTGTTACACTTGTGGATGAAGTGATGCATGTTTCTAGTTCTAAGGATAGGAATATAATTTATGTGAATATGTCATACTTTGGCATCATCAAACAAATATGGGTGCTAGATTATACAACATTACAAGTATTTTGATTTTTCAATGCAAGTGGGTTGATGATAAGAGTGTTGTTAAAATAGATGAATTGGGATTCATGAAAGTGGATTTTATAAGGAAGGGTACAAAGATGAACCATTTATAATGGAATCATAGGAAGTACAAGTATTTTATGTTCTAGATCCCATAAACTGAAAGTGGTCAATTATTATATTATCGACCACAATCACTAAAGGTTCAAATGAAAATTCAACTGAGGATGACCCTTTCCTTAGAATGTCACAATCATTTCACATTGGTCCCAATATAGATGAGGTTTTTTATTTTATAGGAGAGTATAATGAAGGGATTTGGATAGTCGATAGAAGGGTCAAACCCCTTCAACCTTTAAAAAAGAGTTCAATAACCAATATATATTTTTTATATAATATACATTTTATTACCTCATGTTATTATCTTTTCACTGCTACATTTACATAATCTAAATTAAATGTTAAACCACTTCTGTAGATAATAACTTATGCGTGTATTGGTGCTCCCAATCTTGAGGAACATTAGGTTTTTAACCTGTTGTTGCTCCTAGTTTAGAGGAACAATGACCTTCTACACATGTCGGTACTACCAATCCAAAGGAACAATATATTGCGATGTTAAACTCAAGGAAATGGTAGATGATGAAGAACTGATGTTGTAGAAAAAATAGGATCATTGTAGCATGACATAGTTAGCAAAAATTATTAAGGTGAAAATCAAAGGCAACAAATTCAAGGTCGTATGGAATGCGTGCAGCCAGTATGTTAACCCCAAAAAGTCTATGTTTAGTATTTATATTGGGGTCATCACTAGGAAATGCATTATAATTGATGTAGATTCATGGAACCATGTTGTTTATATGCTTAAAATACTAATTTTGAAAGAGATTATAGTAACATTATGATATCCTTTCTTTATTTTAATAAAAAATAAAATAATGAAACATTGACTTACTCTTAATTATCCCTTCCAGAGTGTATTTATAATATATGAATCCCATAAGAAATTTTTATTAATGCTTAATAGAAATAATTTTAGAGGATTACACACAATTCTAATGCAATTTAATCTTAAGTATGTTGAAGGAAAAATAAACATTCACCCACCACTTATATATGCACACCTGATAGGCCATTCAAGATGGGATGGGTTTATTAGCTGTCATCGGGAGATATCTTTTTAGGTACATTGTGGATGATAATTAATTATTTGGAAATACATGTATTGATCGCTTTGATTAAGAATTTTTAATTTATTAAACAACAGTTGAGTTCTAAAAATAAGGAACAGGCAGAAAAATCAACGTACCCCTACCGTAAAGCAATGATGGGGTATGTTTCACTTGGAAAAAAATTATACATATTTTAAATATACTATAATAATTTTATGTGACATGAAACAACAACATAATTATGTTCATCTATTTATATACAGATTGATGAATCTAAATCCAAAGAAACTTCTATCCCACATCATGTTCTATAGAAGAAGGCGCGTGTAAATAAATATGGGATACTAATGGATGAAAACATACTAAAAGTGTGGGAAACATGTGTAAGTATGACATTATAAAAATTTATTTTGCTTTAAATTGCTATTACATAACAATGATTACTTATTTTCCTATATTTTCTATTCGACTTAGACATAGGAATCATCAACACCTATATCAGATGAACACCTACTATCAGTGGCCTTGAAGCAGCCAGAACAATATTGTCGCGTTAGAGGTGCGTGTTTTGGTGTGACACCCCAAACATATTTCGAGAAAATAAAATAACATGAGGATAAAGATGCATAAATGGAAGTGATGAAAGGAATATTAGTTTTCCTTGAAGAAAATTTTCATTGGTAGTTTGAGTTGCTAGAAAATGTTATGGGGGAAGAAAAGAGAAGAAACAACTCAAGAACAACCACTATATAAATATCATGCCCCACACCCACTAGTTTTTAGGTGATCCATTCCCCTCAAAGAGCTGTATTTGATAAGGTAATCAATATTATCATAATTGTTTCTGTGAAATGTGAATGAGACAGACATTGATACATTTCTTGTACTGATATTTTATAGGGTGAAAATGACTGTGATTTATATCTATCGACATCCACCCATCGCCTTGCTACAAGGGTTATCGTGTTCAATATACAAGAAGACACTCTACAAAAAAGACCTCTTCTAATAGGTCATATGGGAGTGGTTATTACCATAGATCATGATTCAAGTGCCAAGATACCTATTTTAATTGATGGCATAAATATTCATATGGTCGACCAAGTTGTTGGAATATTCATAGCATGGTCATCAGATCTTGTAAAACACATGTCGACAAGGAGGTATTCATTTCCAATTTATTTTTCATGCTAAACCTTTAACAATTAATGAAGAAAGGTCTAAACTAATGAATTTTATTACAGTCGGACAAAGTAAATGGGGTGAAATAAAAGGTCAGATCAAAACCATCTAAATCATCAACCAACCAATCGAGAATATGTTTAGAAAACACCTTTACCCCACCCATTCAATATCTACATTTACTAACATTGAAGGTTTATGTGGATACAAAGTTACAAAGTGGTAGTAATCACATAGTTGATTTTGAATAACAAATTTATGGAGAGGCTTTTATATACTACATTGCTCTTGAGATTATAAATGAAATTCTCAAGTATGAATGGCTAGGAGTCTCAGTTGTAAATGTATACATGAGGTGTTTTTTCATGATTTTTTTCCAATAGATGATATATTGTGTTAATTATGACTAAATACATTTCATTTTTTTGTAAGAATATACATGAATACCAATTAAAGGGATTACCCCATGAATATAAATATGGGCTCATTAGTCCTCATGTCACTTATATGGACCAAAAAGAAATAGAATTTAAAAAAATGATGAAATAGTGTCAAAACTAACCAAATCATTTGAAAGCAAACTTACAGATGATATACTCTTCTTAATACCAATGATGTAGGGGTAAAAATCTATAATTTAATCATATAAAATATATTTTAATTTCTTTCATTACTTATTCTTTTTTTAGGAAACATTGGATATTCATTACGATCAATTTGGATACTCCAGATATTTATTTTCTGGATTCACTGCATTGATACCCAACAAACCAACCACAAATGATGATGTTTTTCAATTTGTAATACACTACATACAACATTTTATAACTAAAATTAAATTTATATATTTTATATTATGATTTAATGAGAATTCTATTATGATATTGTGGTGTTTAAATATCGTGAAAATCATGGAATGAGGACAGTCCATATGCACAAGGAGTCTGACAAGTTCTACAAGTAGACAAGTATCAGGGTATATATAATAGATGAATCCTATAAGAAATAGATTAATCCCATAATAAATTTTTATTAATTCTTTCTAGAAAGACTCATATAGTCTTTCACACAATTCTAACACAATTTCATCTTAAATGTGTTGAAGGAAGAATAAACCTACACCCACCTCTTATATATGCACACTTGATAAACCAATCAACATGGGATGGGTTTATTAGCCGTCGTGGGGAGATATCTTTTCAGGTACATTGTGAATGATAATAC
The DNA here is from genome assembly GCA_963277665.1 of Viscum album. Lineage (NCBI taxonomy): Eukaryota > Viridiplantae > Streptophyta > Magnoliopsida > Santalales > Viscaceae > Viscum > Viscum album. The sequence continues at coordinate 617,102,169 of OY728133.1, forward strand.
ATTGTTTGAAAATACATGTATTTATTACTTTGATTAATAATTTTCAATTTATGAAACAATAATTGAGTTCTAAAAATAAGGAACGGGCATCAAAACCAATGTACCCCTACCATAAAGCAAGGATGGGGTATTCTTCACTTGAAAAAAAATGGTATGTATTTTAAATCTACCATAATATTTTTATGTGACATGAAACAACAACATAATTATGTTCATCTATTTATATACAGATTGATGAATCTAAATCCAAATCCACTTTTATCCCACTTCATGTTCTATAGAAGGAGGCACATGTAAATAAATATGGAATACTAATGGATGAAAACATACTAAAAGTGTGGGAAACATGTGTAAGTATGACATAATAAAAATTTATTTTTCTTTAAATTTATATTAAATAACAATGATTACTTATTTTCCTATATTTTATATTTAACTTAGATATAGGAATCATCAACACATGTACTGGATGAACACCTACTATTGGTGGCCTTGAAGTAGCTAGAACAGTATAGTCGCATCAAAGGTGTGGGTTTTGGTGTGACACCCTAAATATATTTTGAAAAAATAAAATATCATGAGGATAAAGATATAGAAATGGAAGTGATAAAAGGAAGATTAGTTTCTATTGAAGAAAAATTTTCATTGGTAGTTTGAGTTGTTAGAAATTGTTAGGGTGGGAAGCAAAGAGAAGAAACAACTTAAGAATAACCACTATATAAAGATCCCTCCCCACCCCCACCAATTTTGAGGTGATCCATTCCCCTCAAAGAGCTATATTAGATAAGGTAATCAATATTCTCATAATTGTTTATGTGAAATGTGAATCAGATAGATATTGATACATTTCTTAGACATATATTTTATAGGGTGAAAATGACTGTGATTTATATCCATCAACATTCACCCATCGCTTTGCTGCAAGGGCTACTGTGTTCAATATCCAAGAAGCCACTCTACAAAAAAGACCTCTTCTAATAGGTCATATGGGAGTGGGGATTACCATAGCTCATGAGCCGAGCACAAAGATACCTATTTCACTTGATGACATAAATATTCATATTATAAGGCCCCAGCCTTAAACCTTACTTAATCTTGAGTTACTACAAGATTACACATTGAGGATCTTTTCAGGTTTAGAGTTTTAGAGAATTAAATCATAAAACTTGCATTAAATTCCACATTTAAACAAAGTAGTTACATAAAAGATAGTATTCATTTTTCCCATCAATGTAAACATATTTAAAACATGGATTCTTTCTTGACACTTCCTTGACACTATCATCATATCATGTACCCTTCCCTTGACCTATGAAAAACATTTCAAAAACTTGGGATGAGCATAAAAAGCTCAGTAAGGTATATAAAAATATGGAAAGGAAACATGAGTACATGTATACATAATAATGAAATCATACTTTACCCATAAAACATAAGCACTTTAACATACCTCATAAAATCATGAATAAATCATAGAAATCATAAGACATAAAGGTAACTTGAGGCATTCATAACATTCTTACGTAGGGAGTAACCCTCTTGGTTACGTTTGGAATACCCACCACAGTATATTCCCTAAATCTATTCAGAGAAACCTTAAAGTTTCACTCCTTCACGTTACCCAATGCATTGGAGAGCTATATCGGGCTCACCCGCCCTTAGTTTATCACAGAACCACCCGTCTTCATAACAATTCCCAAGAACCATAACATAATCTTATCACATAAAACATGCATAAAGGAAACATAACATTTCCACCTTTCAATAACAAGATATCAATACAACACATTGATATAAATACATTATGAAAACCATTTTAAATACCAAAATAAAATAAAAGTAAAACATGGTATTTATTTTTCTTTTAAAAATAAGGTATGGCTTGTAGAGGAAGTCGAAACTCAAATAATGGTCATGGCGGCGGAGAAGTTGTTGTCGTCGCATACGTACGACAAAAACATTGCCTTTTGTCGTTTAGTAAAACGCTTGGTATAAAAATATTCCTTTTGGATAAATGTAAAAGTCAAAGGGGTTTATACACCGTATAAAAGAAATTTGTGTATAAAACAAAATATTCCTCAATGAAAGGAGATTGAGACGAAGTCCCATACAAAGACGGTATCCTTGGATTAAGGATAAATCAGTTACATAACTATGTGTGACAAACGAATACAAAAAATATAAGTGGGTATTAAGTGTAAAACAATCAGAGTACATTCACACATAATCATAGAACGACATATTCAAGGTGTACAAGTTTATCCCAAAGAATCGAAATTGGGTTAAGAAGTTCCCTTGCAAAAATTAGACAGCCTAACGGCGTCACTTCAAAATTCAGAAAAAGAGTTGATGAGAGTTAAAAAGGGTATCTCATCACTTGGACATAAAATTTACATCAATAAGGATATAGAAGAACATATCCCAAAATAATATTATTTGAATTAAAATACATAACAAAATAAGTCTTTTAAAAATAGGAGGGTGAAAGGTTCCCTTACCGACATAGGTATCTTTCGAAACATACGCCCCGTGAAAGAAGGACAATACAACATTGATGTAAATACTCATAAATTAAAGAATATTACACAATGAGTAAAATAATGGTCAGTACATACACCACTCAAAGGAAATTGTGTCAAATGTAGCATAAATCTCATGGGAATAAAAGTGAGATGAAAAATCCCTTACGAAAACTCGGCAGCCTAACGGTGTCACTTAAAACTTCCAAAAATGGATTGATGAGATCAAATAGGGTATCTCATCACATTAAAATAAAATGTACAGAAAGAGGAATATAAAATAACATCCTCCATCATAACAAAGAGGATCTTAAAAGAAGTGACATAAAGGAGAGTACTTAAAGAGAAAGAGAGAGGTTAGATCTCTTATGAAAATTCGGCAGCCTAACGGCGCCACTCAAAACTTCCAAAATGGATTGATGAGAGAGAATAGGGTCTCTCATCATATGAACATAAAAATTACAGTAAGAGTAATATAAAAGAAAATCCCAATAACAAGAAATATGAGCTTAGAAGGAATGACATAAAAGAGTGTACTTAAAAATAAAGAGAGGAGTAGGATCCCTTACCTCGGGTCCGACTTGACTCGATCGTTCTTTAACGTCCTGAATAATAAACTTGAGTTAATTTCCACTTTATTAAGAACCTTTTTCTAGTTCATTATTCCTTTTATATCACTTATTTCCATGTTATAAACATTATGTAATCATTTAAGTTAATAATGTTTGTTTTGTCGATATTTGGTTCTTAAGTCGAAAGTGGACTTCTTACAATTACATGTTGTTCGTGTGGTCAAATGTTCATTATATACAGAATTATATTCATGATTTGGATATCATATATATAATATATATCCAGAATATACATGTATTTGTAATATTACATAATCATTTAGAGGTAATAAATGAAATGCACCGTTCATGGAGACGGTAAGTCGTACGTACGCATGAACGCTACTTTCATTTCTATGTCATATTAATGGAATTAAAACCAAATGAGAGGTATGTATATTTTAATTACAGAATTATATTCATCATTTATATGTAACATAAATCATATATAATAACTTTAAATCCATCCTTTATACATCCCACATATGGAATTAACGAATCAAATCACTTTGAGGGGGCGGTAGTCCGCACTTCCTAAAATGAAATTATCGTGTTTACCCACAATTAAAACCATAAAGGTATGCCACAAAAGAAAAATAAAAAAACATAAACATATTATATATCATATATAAATATAGTTACATCTTAATGTCCACCTTTTAAGGTGTTATATGAGTGTTGAACAATCATCGTTTCGTGAGGCAGAAATTCGTCATCCACAGAAACAGTATGTTCTTTAACCATTTGATGTAGGTGTGTGTAAGTGTAGCTCGAATGATTCTTATAACAAAATCCTAGTATATGGAATATACTTTAGTTTTTACAAAATAAATGAATAAAAAGAGTTTAGGGGGTTGTAGAATAAAAATAAAACAAAAGAACACAAGTGAAAACATTACCTTAAAATCAGGTAATTCCCTTTGGTTTGAGCTCAAAGGCTTCTTTGGGAAGACTTCTGCCCAAAGTGAGGCTTCAAGGAGTTATAGAGGGATGTTTAGAGACAGAATGGGTAGTGTTTGTCCGAGCCAAAGGCTTTGGAAGTGTGGGTAAAGAGGTATAGGTGGGGGCCTTTTATAAGAGGAGAGGAGGGGCACTCTTGGAAAGGTATAAAATGTAACTTTATTTTCAAATGAGTTTCGGATTTTAATGGTCCCATATTAATGTTTTTCGAGGATAAGGTGATAAGGGTTCTAAATACACCCATAAAATAGGTTTTGGACATGTGTAGGTCTTAGATTTTACATTATCTTTCTATTTTATTTAAATCGTTAAATAATGAGGTCGTCGCTGCATCATCATGATGTCATAAATAATTTAATTTATTTAATGTATAAAAATTATAAAAAAAATACTATGATGTAGGAAATATTTTTTATCTTTCCAATTAATATTTATAGTCCAAAAGATAATTTATGTAGACAAAATTAAAAATATTTTACTTAGGTGATACATTCTTTGTTACATTTAACATTCTTTAAAAATAAAAAGATAAAAAGTCACTTTCTCACAAAAGTGATTCCATGGGGCCCCCAAGTTTGGAACAAGGCATCCCATGGTTGTCCATGAGACAACCAGTAGCCTTAGGACATATTTTTTGGTCATTTTTTATTATTATGATATTATCTTATTTTCTTTAACTACCTGATTACTCATTAATCAAGATAATTAAAGATAATTACCGCCGTTACTATTCATAATGTCCAAAAACAAAAGAGTCTTAATTACATAATTTGGACCTTATAATTCCAAATATGTAATTAATTTTACCAAATTCCAAACACATAAATTGTAATAATTAATTTAAAAAAACTTCTCGTTGTCAAAACAAATAGCGGGTTTTTTGAAACAATATTTATGAAAAGTTTGGTACTTGTTTATGCCTAATTCCAAATTGAAATTAATCCCAATGACCATAATTGAATTACATGGTAAAAATATATTCTAATTAAACTTTAAAACAAATTAAAAAGATAATATAACCATATAATTAAATTATATGAAAAAGCAGTTTTGATGTAAAATGCAGTATTTTTCACTATTCATTGAAAAATGAACATTGTCAGAAAAATACCAAAAATTAACCCAATGTAAATTTCAATGTCCCAATCATAAATAATATGTTTATTTTGAAAAATAGAGCTTATAAAATTGTCAAAAAGTGGATTTAAAAGGGGTTCGCCATCAAAAGGCGGTTAATCGACCTTTTAAAGAATATTAGAATGTTTACGCTTAAAAACTGGATTCATTTGTATTTTTAATCCTCTAACATTTATTGTAAAGAGTAAAAAAATTTGACAAACATATATAATCATTTTGTAGTTAGTTCTGTTCATTCCCGCCATTACAACGGCTAGGCGTTAACTACCATTTAAAATAATATTATTTTATTAGTAGAGTACAACGTAAGATTCCCAAGAAACTCATTGTTGCGTATTGGGTACGTCATCAAGCATAGCATCCCCTTTAAAGTAATATTAATATTTTATTCACAAATATAGATAAATATAAAGATTTCATATTCTTTATTTACCTGTGGTGTTACATCCTTCCCCCCTTTTGGGAATTGCGTCCTCGCAATTTTAAAATTGGGCTTGGAAACATCCTTGAAAGTCCCACATCAGAACAAGAGTCTGTAAAACAATCACTTTAAAATAAAGAAAGATAAGTACAATGGTCACCCGAGTTAACTCATACTAGGATTCCAAGTATGAAAATATGGACATGGAGGAAAAAACAAAGGGTCATGTTCTGATGGAGAGTGATAGAAAACATGTTTAGGAGAAAGTTAACCACAAGAAAATCACAAACTTGTGATGGGTTAAATGGTATTCGATTCCCCAGTAGGAAAAGTTAATAGAATAAATTTTTGTTTTAAGTTAATTTTTATTGAGGAATTTATTCATAAGGAAACATAATCACTTATCATGTTGACTTTCAACTTTTATTAGATTCCTTACACAAACTCATATTTTCTCCAAAAGACGAGTATTTAGGAAGACTTGTTCACATTAATAGTACTATAATCAACTTCTATAGAATCACCTAATCCAAAAAAGAGAACTATATACTTCCCATGTCTTTAGACTTTAACCAAAACCAAAACCAAAAAGGTTATTACAAGATCAGATAATCCAGAAAAGGATAACCCATTATAAAAAGAAAATATATTCTTAATCTCCAAAATTTGTCCAACAAAACCCAAAGTTCAACGAGGACCATTCTATAATCAATTTGTCCATAAAATTATTCAAAGTAAACCAAAATAAGATTGAAACCCAAATATTTGAAGGATTTAGTCACATAGACTTCCAAGTTAAATCGTAACATTTATCTCCAAACAACATCAGTTGCTCTTAATGTCTCGTATTGAAAAGTAATTAACCTAATCACATATCCTCCATGATAGGTTAATAAATATCCATAGATAACCCAAAATAAACTTACTCTTAATTCATAAAATCATCTAACTAAAAAGAATCGGTCAAACTAACCAGGGACTTCACGTAATCCAGTGGTAGGCGATAAATACCAATTGCACTTTGATGTGGGTTCGATTCCCGCAGCTTTGTCCGATGCGACGGGTTGTCACACGGTCTGTGTTTTGTCCTTTTTCCAAAACTATATAATTCTCAAATCATTCCCCAAAAAGAGATAAAATCATCAAAAATAACCATAACATAATTTAACCTCAATTTTATCTCAAGCCTTTCACTTCCATCATAACATATAGTAACCCATAATTACCTCAAAAGTAAGGATCATATAAACCCAAATGGTTCTTTATAACTATGTCCACAAAAGAACAGATAACTATTCCTTGAATAAAATTTTCATATATTAAACATCAGGGTTACACATACTATAAAAAGTCATTCTAATGTAACCCCATCATCAAAAGAGACTTAATACTCTTAAGAATTTCACCATAACTCTTGAAGCCCTTATATGTTGACATCTTACTCATTCAAAATTCTTCATGACCCATTAACCATTCCTTTCCAACTTATTCTGAAATAATTCTTTCCTACAAACAAAATCATGAATCATATCCTAAGATTCCAAAATAGGAAAATAATAGTTATGAAATAATCCATACCTTTGATTGGTCATTTTCAGTTTCTTCATCCTCAATCGGAATGGCATTAGGTATTGGTAAATGAACATTTCTAAGATCTTGGTGATCCCATTCACGAAACTTCTTCATAGGACATGTGTTTGCATAATGACCATACACACCACATTTAAAACATTCAATTGATCCCTCAGAAAGAAATTCTTTCCCTTTCCTCGAGTCAACTGGATGCTTCCTTTTTCCATGGCAGGTTCTTGCTTTATGACCTTCATTTCCACATCTATAGCATATTTATGTCCCTTTGAAACATTTTCCTAGGTGTTTCTTTTTACATTTTTGACACATAGGTTTTTGAACACACTTACCTTTATGATTATTACCTGTAGTTACATAGGGATTTGTTTCTCGCATATATGATGCCTTAGAGAAATCACCAAGGTTTAGGTGGTCAATCATGACTCCAGATAGTTGGTTGAGGATAATCACAAGAGTTCTCATTGCAGCTCCCATATCATTCAGTTGCTTGCTCAAAAAACGGTCACAGTTTCCTTCACATCCACTGTTACTTTGGTGCCTGCTAGATCCATCCATTTACTAAAACCAAAAAGGTCAGTGTGAGTATATCAACAAAACCATCATGTACTAATGAGGAAGATAAACACTAAGATATACTAACTCATTCACTTTATCTAAAACTAGGACTCTTTATGAAATCTTAACCATTATGGTAATGTCACTTATGCTTAAAGAATACCCTAACCTCTAAAGTTATCTAAACTGACCTTTGATACCAACTATAAAGCCCCAGCCTTAAACCTTACTTAATCTTGAGTTACTACAAGATTACACATTGAGGATCTTTTCAAGTTTAGAGTTTTAGAGAATTAGATCATAAAACTTCAATTACATTCCACATTTAAACAAAGTGGTTTCATAAAAGATAGTATTAATTTTTCCCATCAATGGAAACATATTTAAAACATGGATTCTTTCTTGACACTTCCTTGAAACTATCATCATATCATGTACCCTTCCCTTGACCTATGAAAAACATTTCAAAAACTTGGGATGAGCATAAAAAGCTCGGTAAGGGATATAAAAATATGGAAAGGAAACATGAGTACATGTATACATAAGAATGAAATCATACTTTACCCATAAAACATAAGCACTTTAACATACCTCATAAAATAATGAATAAATCATAGAAATCATAAGACATAAAGGTAACTTGAGGCATTCATAACATTCTTACGTAGGGATTAACCCTCTTGGTTACGTTTGGAATACCCACCACAGTATATTCCCTAAATCTCTTCAGAGAAACCTTAACGTTTCACTCCTTCGCGTTACCCAATGCATTGGAGATCTATATCGGGCTCACTCGCCCTTAGTTTATCACGGAACCACCCGTCTTCATAACAATTCCCAAGAACCATAACATAATCTTATCATATAAAACATGCATAAAGGAAACATAAAATTTCCACCTTTCAATAACAAGATATCAATACAACACATTGATATAAATACATTATGAAAACCATTTTCAATACCAAAATAAAATAAAAGTAAAACATGGTATTTATTTTTCTTTTAAAAAGAAGTTATGGCTTGTAGAGGAAGCCGAAACTCAAATAATGGTCACGGCGGTGGAGAATTCGTTGTCGCCGCATACGTACGACAAAAACATTCCCTTTTGTCGTTTAGTAAAACGCTTCGTATAAAAAGATTCCTTTTGGATAAACGTAAAAGTCAAATGGGTTTATACACCGTATAAAAGAAAGTTGTGTATAAAACAAAATATTCCTCAATGAAAGGATATTGAGACGAAGTCCCATACAAAGACGGTATCCTTGGATTAAGGATAAATCAGTTACATAACTATGTGTGACAAACGAATACATGAAATATAAGTGGGTATTAAGTGTAAAATAATCAGAGGACATTCACACATAATCATAGAACGACATATTCAAGGTGTACAAGTTTATCCCAAAGAATCGAAATTGGGTTAAGAAGTTCCCTTGCAAAAATTAGACAGCCTAACGACGTCACTTCAAAATTCAGAAAAAGAGTTGATGAGAGTTAAAAAGGGTATCTCATCACTTGGAAATAAAATTTACATCAATAAGGATATATAAGAACATATCCCAAAATAATATTATGTGAATTAAAATACATAACAAAATAAGTCTTTTAAAAAGAGGAGGGTGAAAGGTCCCCTTACCGACATGGGTATCTTTCGAAACATACGCCCCGTGAAAGAAGGACAATAAAACATTGATGTAAATACTCATAAATGAAAGAATATTACACAATGAGTAAAATAATGGTCAGTACATACACCACTCAAAGGAAATTGTGTAAAATGTAGCATAAATCTCACGGAAATAAAAGTGATATGAAAAATCCCTTACGAAAACTCGGCAGCCTAACGGCGCCACTTAAAACTTCCAAAAATGGATTGATGAGATCAAATAGGGTATCTCATCACATTACAATAAAATGTACAGCAAGAGGAATATAAAAGAACATCCCCCATCATAACAAAGATGAGCTTAAAATAAGTGACATAAAGGAGAGTACTTAGAGAGAAAGAGAGAGGTTAGATCTCTTACGAAAATTCGGCAGCCTAACGGCGCCACTCAAAACTTCCAAAATGGATTGATGAGAGAGAATAGGGTCTCTCATCATATGAACATAAAAATTACAGTAAGAGTAATATAAAATAACATCCCAATAACAAGAAATATGAGCTTAGAAGGAATGACATAAAAGAGTGTACTTAAAAAGAAAGAGAGGAGTAGGATCCCTTACCTCGGGTCCGACTTGACTCGATCGTTCTTTAACATCCTGAATAATAAACTTGAGTTAATTTTCAATTTATTAAGAACCTTTTTCTAGTTAATTATTCCTTTTATATCACTTATTTCCATGTTATAAACATTATGTAATCATTTAAGTTAATAATTTTTGTTTTGTCGATATTTGGTTCTTAAGTCGAAGTGGACTTCTTACAATTACATGTTGTTCGTGTGGTCAAATGTTCATTATATCCAGAATTATATTCATGATTTGGATATCATATATATCATATATATCCATAATATACATGTATTTATAATATTACATAATCGTTTAGAGGTAATAAATGAAATGCACCGTTCATGGAGACGGTAAGTCGTACGTACGCATGAACGCTACTTTCATTTCTATGTCATATTAATGGAATTAAAACCAAATGAGAGGTATGTATATTTTAATTCCAGAATTATATTCATCATTTATATGTAACATACATCATATATAATAACTTTAAATCCATCCTTTATACATCCCACATATGGCATTAACGAATCAAATCACTTTGAGGGGGCGGTAGTCCGCACTTCCTAAAATGAAATTATCGTGTTTACCCACAATGGAAACCATAAAGGTATGCCACAAAAGAAAAATACAGAAACATAAACATATTATATATAATATATAAATATAGTGACATCTTAATGTCCACCTTTTAAGGTGTTATATGAGTGTTGAACAATCATCGTTTCATGAGGCAGGAATTCGCCATCCACAGAAACAGTATGTTCTTTAACCATTTAATGTAGGTGTGTGTAAGTGTAGCTCTAATGATTCTTATAAAAACATCATAGTATATGGAAGATACTGTATTTGTTACAAAATAAATGAATAAAAAGAGTTTAGGCGGTTGGAGAAGCAAAATAAAACAAAAGAACACAAGTGAAAACATTACCTTAAAATCGGGTAACTCCCTTTGGTTTGAGCTCAAAGGCTTCCTTGGGAAGACTTATGCCCAAAGTGAGGCTTCAAGGAGTTATAGAGGGATGTGGAGAGACAAAATGGGCAGTGTTTGGCCGATAAAAAGGCTTTGGAAGTGTGGGTAATGAGGTAGAGGTGGGGGCCTTTTATAAGAGGAGAGGAGGGGCACTCTTGGAAAGGTATAAAATGTAACTTTATTTTCAAATGAGTTTCGGATTTTAATGGTCCCATATTGATGTTTTTAGAGGATAAGGTGATAAGGGTTCTAAATCCACCCATAAAATAGGTTTTTGACATGTGTAGGTCTTATATGTTACATTATCTTTCCATTTTATTTAAATCGTTAAATAATGAGGTCGTCGCTACATCATCATGATGTCATAAATAATTTAATTTATTTAATGTCTAAAAATTATAAAAAAAATACTATTATGTAGGAAATATTTTTAACTTTCTAATGAATATTTATAGTCTAAAAGATAATTTATGTAGACAAAATTATAAATATTTTACTTAGGTGATATATTCTTTGTTACATTTAACATTCTTTAAAAATAAAAAGATAAAAAGTCACTTTCTCACAAAATTGATTCCATGGGGCCCCCAAGTTTGGCACAAGGCATCCCATGGTCTGCCATGAGACAACCAGTAGCCTTAGGACACATTTTTTGGTCATTTTTTATTATTATGATATTATCTTATTTTCTTTAACTACCTGATTACTCATTAATCAAGATAATTAAAGATAATTATCGTCGTTACTATTCATAATGTCCAAAGACAAAAGAGTCTTAATTAAATAATTTTTACCTTATGATTAAAAATATGTAATTCATTTTACCAAATTCCAAACACATAAATTGCAATAATTAATTTAAAAAAACTTCCCGTTGTCAAAACAAATAGCGGGTTTTTTTTAAACAATATTTATGAAAAGTTTGGTACTTGTTTATGCCTAATTACAAAGTGAAATTAATTCCAATGACCATCATTGAATTACATGTTAAAAATATATTCTAATTAAACTTTAAAACAAATTAAAAATATAATATAACCATATAATTAAATTATATGAAAAAGCAGTTTTGATGTAAAATGCAGTATTTTTCACTATTCATTGAAAAATGAACATTGTCAGAAAAATACCAAAAATTAACCCAAGGTAAATTTCAATGTCCCAATCATAAATAATATGTTTATTTTGAAAAATAGAGCTTATAAAATTGTCAAAAAGTTGATTTAAAAGGGGTTTGCCATCAAAAGGCGGTTAATCGACCTTTTAAAGAATATTAGAATGTTTACACTTAAAAACTGGATTCATTTGCATTTTTAATCCTCTAACATTTATTGTAAAGAGTAAAAATATTTGACAAACATATATAATCATTTTGTAGTTAGTTATGTTCATTCCTGCCATTACAACGGTTAGGAGTTAACTACCATTTAAAATAATATTATTTTATTATTAGAGTGCAACGTAAGATTCCCAAGAAACTCGTTGTTGCGTATTGGGTACGCCATCAAGAATAGCATCCCCTTTAAAGTAATATTAATATTTTATTCACAAATATGGATAAATATAAAGATGTAATATTCTTTATTTACCTGTGGTGTTACACATATGGTCAACCAAGTTGTTGGAATGTTCATAGCATGGTCATCAGATATTGTAAAAGACATGTCGACAAGGAGGTATTCATTTCCAATTTATTTTTCATGCTAAACCCTTAATAATTAATGAAAAAAGGTCTGAATAGATGAATTCTATTACAATTGGAAAAAGGAAAGGAGGTGAAATAAAAGGTAAAATCAAAACCATCTAAAGAATCAACCAAAAAATAGAAAAGATATTTAGAAAACACCTTTACACCACCCATTAAATATCTGCATTTACTAACATTGAAGGTTTATGCAGATACAAAGTTACAAAGCGGTGGTAATCACATAGTTGATTTTAAATAAAAAATTTACATAGAGGTTATTATAGACTACATTTCTCTTGAGATTATAAATTATGTCCTCAAGTATGAATGGCTAGGAGTCTCAGTTATAAATGTATACATGAGGTGTGTTTTCATGATTTTTTCCAATAGATGATATATTATGTTAATTATGACTAAATACATTTTATTTTATTTTTTCAGGAATATATATGAATACCAATTGAAGGGATTACCCCATGAACATAAATATGGGCTCATTAGTCCTCATGTCACTTCTATAGACCAAAAAGAAATAGAATTAAAAAAAATGATGAAATAGTGGCAAAACTGACCAGATCATTTGAAAGAAAACTTATGAATGGCAGACTCTTCTTAATACCAATGATGTAGGGGTAAAACTCTATAATTTAATTATATAAAATATATTTTAATTTCTTTCATTACTTCTTCTTTTTTTTAGGAAACATTGGATATTCATTACGGTCAATTTGGATACTTTAGAGATTTATTTTCTGAATTCACTGCATTGATACCCAATAAACCGACCACACATGATGACATTTGACAATTTGTAATACACTACATCCAACATTTTAGAACTAAAATTCAATTTATATATTTCGTATTATTTTTTAATGAGAATTATATTATGATATTTTGGTGTTTAAATATTGTGAAAATCATGGTATGAGGATAGTCCATGCACACAAGGAGTCTGACAAGTTCTACAAGTAGATAAGTATCATAGTATATATAATAAGATTTCACTATCCAAACACATATCAAAACAAATTACTTATTTTTTTCAATGTTTCTGTAGTGTATAAAATAAACAAATAGAAAATATTGTGGTTATTATGTTTGTAAATTTATGAGAGATATCATATACCATCAACAAACTATCATCCCTAGAGAGGTATTTTCAAAGATAATAATTATTTCATTTAAAATATTTATTAATACTTTGTGTATTTATATTTTTTCAGTACTACTATGACTGTTAAAAATCCTCATATTCATGAGAAGAAATATATTTGTTTAGAAATGAATGGGAAGCATACCTGATGGCAGAATATAAATATATATCATGAATATGTGACTTCCTACTTCTTATTTAGTTGATTTTATCATCATTTTATCTACTTTTTTAGTTAATTTACTCATCATTTCTATATAATACTTATTTTTTTAATTTTAATAGAGATCATAAATAAATCACCTCATACGATATTAGACTTTGAGGCTATAACTAAAATAATGACAATAAGGAAATGGGTTAAGAATGCATGTAACCATCATGAAAAAGTGAATTCCTACTACCATTAAAAAAAGAAAGAGAGTTTAATGATAAGGTTAAAGTGTTTTTTAGTATACTATGTTTTTCATCATAATATTATATGATCTCTTCTACATTAGCATAATCTAAATTAAATGCTTGACTACTCATGGAGGCAATGTATTATGCACATGATGATTCTACCAATCCCGCAAAAGAACATACTATAATGAAGGAAACCCTTTGGGAAGATGTAAAGGTAATGTTATGATATACTTTCTACATTTTACTGAAAATTTATAAAATGAAACGTTGATTTAATTTTCATTATTCCTTGAAGATTTTATTTATTTTAGAAGATTTATTTTCATATTTCATGCCTTTCTACACTAAAATTTCCATAGACTTTTTATCCCTCAAAACCTTTTCACTGATACAGTGTTGGAATTTATAATTTTCCTTCAAGTTCCCTCCACTACCATTGTAGGAAGAGAAACAATATTGCCTCTTCTCAATAACAAAGGTAATCTTGATGTTTTCACAGTAAAATAATTGTCCATAAAAGTAATGGATTATTTCATATTTATGTTTAATTAATTTTTTTTTAGTATTAATCATATATATTTTTTCTTATACCAATGGATTCTTTTGTTTGATTTGGGGTGGTTTGTTTGAATCTAGTCATGCTCATTAGATATTGGAATTTGAGGCTATGATTGAGATAATGAAAACAAGAAAATGAGTCAATAATGTATACAACCATCATGAAAAGGTGAATTCCTACTACTTATTTAATTAATTTTGTCATCATTTTATCTATTATTTGTAAGCTAATTTCCTTATCATTTTTATCTAATACTTATTTAGTTTTTTTTCATAGATATTTTGGGAAGTCATATTGTGCTTTCAACTATCTACAACAAGCCACAAAATAGATAACATGTTTCTTCCTACCAATTTTACCATGCCTTCCATTATATTTCTTTGTCGAACTTCCAACATTACATATAAATTTTATGTTCTTAGCAAAAAAACCTTTATCATTATTGAAAAACATAAGAGTAGAGAAATATTTTTTGACTAAGAACATCGACTCAATATGCAGTGTTGATAGTTCGATAAAGAAAGACAATGGAAAGTGTGGTAACATTGGTAGTTCAAATTATTTTGATACTTTATGAAAATGATCCATAATTCATTTAGAATGTGTAGGAATCATATTCACCTCAATATGACACATGGTGTGACTATTATGACTCTAAGTGTGTCTTTTTATTTAAATTTGACATTAATTTTAGTAAAAGAGACAAATGAAATACTCAAAACTGATCAAATTTATTTTAATTGTTTTTATACTTTAGAAAAATGATCCATAAGTCATTTATGATGTGTAAGAATCAAATTCACCTTAATCTGATGCATGACATGACCAATATGACTCCAAGTGTGCCTTTTTACTTAAAATTGTCATTAATTTTAGTAAAAAGAACAAGTGACATACTCAAAATTGAGAAAACACATTAGAATTGTTTTTATAATTTAGAAAAATGATCCATAAGTCATTTTTGACCTGTAGGAATCAAATTCACCTGAATTTGACGCATGATGTGACTAGTATGACTCCAAGTGTGTCTTTTTATTTAAAATTGACATTAATTTTAGTAAAAAGAATAAGTGACATATTGAAAACTGTGAAAATTCATTCAGATTATTTTGATACTTTAGGAAAATGATCTATAAGTCATTTTTTATGAGTATTAATCAACATCACATCAATCTGATGCACAGTGCAACCAGTATGACTCAAAGTGTCCGTTATCAGTTTAAAATTATCATTTTAGTTCAAAACATGTGTCACTCACTGAAAAACAACCAAACATGCTCTAATTGTATTAATAATTTATGAAAATGATTCATAAGTCATTTTTTATGTGTACGAAGTAGTCTTACATCAAACCGACACATGATGTGACCGGTATGACTCAAAGTGTGTGTTTCCAATTTCAAATGACATTTTAGAAGGAAAAGAAAAGAATAAACAATATACTGAAAACTGAGAAAATGCATTCATATTGTTTTGATACTTTATTAAAATGATATATAAGTCATTTTTGATATTTAGAAATTAACTCCACATCAATATGATGCATGGTGTGACCGATATAACTCCAAGTGTGCCTTTTTATTTAAAATTAACATTGATTTTAGTAAAAAGAACAATTGACATACTGAAAACCAAGAAAATGCATTCTGATTATTTTGAAACTTTAGGAAAGAGATAAATAACTATTTTTTTACATGTAGGAATCAATTACACCTCAATATGATGCATAGTGTGGCCGAAATGACTCACAATGTTCATTATCAATTTAAAATTAACATTTTAGTTCAAAATGTGTCACTCACTGAAAACTGAGAAAATGCACTCTGATTGTATTGACAATTTAGTAAAATTATTCATAAGTCATTTGTGACATTTAGGAAGAAATCTCAATTCAAAAAAACATATTATATGACCGATATGACTCAAAGTGCATGTTTCGAATTTCAAATGAAATTTTAATAAAAAAACACAAGTGACATACTCAAAATTGAGTAAATGCATTCAGATTGTTTTGATAATTTATAAAAACTATCCATAAGTCATTTTTTGATGTGTAGTAATCATACGCACCTTAATCCAATGCACGGTGTGACTGGTTTTCAAATGTGTCTATTTATCTTAAATTGACATTAATTTTAGTAAAAAGAACAAGTGACATACTAAAAACCAAAAAAATCATTTGGGTTGTTTTTATACTTTAGGAAAATGATTCATAATTCATTTTTGACATGTAGGAATAAATTTCACCTCAATATAATGCATGGTGTGATCGTTATAACTCCAAGTGTATCTTTTCATTTTAAATTGAGATTAATTTTAGTAAAAAGAACAAGTGGCATACTGAAAACCAGGAAAATGTATTCAGCTCATTTTGATACTTTAGTAAAAAGATCTATAAGTTATTTTTGATGTTTAGGAATCAACTTCACCGTTATCAGATGCACAGTGTGACCGATATGACTCCAAGTGTGTCTTTTTATTTTAAAATTGACATTAATTTTAGTAAAAAGAACAAGTGACGTACTTAAAATCAATAAAATGAATTTTGATTGTTTTTAAACTTTGTAAAAATGATCAATAAGTCGTTTTTTACATGTAGTAATCAACCACACCTCAATTCGATGCACAGTGTGACCAATATGACTTAAAGTATTTTTTGTCAGTTTAAAATTGACATTTTAGTTCAAAACATGTGTCACTAACTAAAAACCAAGAAAACATGCTCTGATTGTCTTGATAATTTAGTACAATAATTCATAAGTCATTTGTGACATGTAATAAGTAGTCTCATGTCAGACCGACACATGATGTGACCGGTATGACTCAAAGTGTGTGTTTCTTATTTGAAATGACATTTTAGTAAAAAACACAAGTGATATACTGAAAACCAAGAAAATGTTGGATTGTTTTGATTCTTTATGAAAATGATCCATAAGTAATTTTTTATGTGCATGAATCATATGCACCTCACACTACTGGAAATCTGACCTTTCCCAATGCTTCTATACCAACGGTTCATAAAAACCATTGGGAAATCCCACTTTGAGGCCACCTTTCCCAACGGTTTGGCCAAACCGTTGGGAAAAGGGTATACCTATCCCAACGGTTTGCCAAAAATGTTGGGAAAGGTCCCCCACAAATCAACCTTGTCCCAAAATCAAAATCTATACCAACGATTGTCAAAACCGTTGGTATAGGCCTATACCAACGGTTTTGACAACCGTTGGTATAGATCCTTTGATTTTTTATCATTTCTTCTTACCCAGAACATTATATAAATCAAAATTTAAAATAATTATAAGAATACATATATATATTTATGTAATTATATTCACAAAAGTCATGTTAGGTTAGTGGTTAAGTCGTTGAATAATAAACTAGGGGTCCTGTGATCAAATCCCAGCGAATGTTTTTTTTTGAAATACATATACCAACGGTTCCACAATCGTTGGTATAGATTTTCATATTAATTATACCAACGGTTTTCAAAACCGTTGAGATAGGTCTATACCAACGATTTTGGGAAAACCGTTGGTATAGTTTAGTTTTCCAGTAGTGTCAATCTAATTCATGGTGCGATCTGTATAACTCCAAGTTTGTCTTTTTATTTAAAATTGACATTAATTATAGTAAAAAGAACAAGTGACATACTCAAAACCGAGCAAACACATTCAGATTGTTTTTTATATTTTAGTAAAATGATCCATAAATTGTTTTTGACGTGTAGGAATAAACCATACCCCAATACGTTGCATGGTGTGATCAATATAACTTCAAGTGTCTTTTTATTTAAAATTGACATTTTATTAATGTATTCTTTCATATTAATGTTTAATTTATTTCTTTATAGTATTATAAACATGAGATTTTATTTCTTATATAGGTGGATTTTTTTACTAGGGTTGAGGATATTTGGTTGGCAACTGATACCATGGGTGGGATTTTTTTAGAGGGGATCGTGGGTGCTAAAGATGATGAAATATTAATGTGTTTAAATGTTTGTGGATAGTAATTGTAAATGAAATTATACAAAATGTTATTTTAAATATATATAGTAGTGTTTTTTTGTATTCATGATATAAAATTTATTTCAATTAAATTATATATTTTCATATAGGTTATAGTTGTTTTTTGTAGTGAGTTGTTATTCAAACACCACATTGCAGCAGTTTGGGCCTTTATCAGTGCTCACTACTAAAGATTGAGCTTTTAACAGTGTTAATAAAATGGTTTTATCAGCACTATATAAGCACTAATAATGTGAGTAATGTTAAAGGGTTGGATTTAATATCACTCGTAAAAAAACACTAATAAAGCCCCCCTTTATAGTGAACCTACTTTTCTTACATGATTATTACATCATTTTAAAGATAAACAACATAAAAACATTACACAACTAGGATCAAAAGGTTTTTTGTATGGGTAAAATTAGGACCATACACAACTTTTAAATAATAAAACATAAACATTAATTTAATTCTTTATTCTCTAGCTTCTTATTGGCCCTCATGTTCTCCTTAATATAAGTAGTCACCTGAGGATATACATCAAAAGAAGGGGTGAGCTAAAAGCCCAGTAAGAAGACGAATAAGAGTCATGAAACATGGGTGATCATAAACATTATCATTGTAAAATAAGAAAAGGATCATCATCATAATCATTAGAGTAATCATTAGATAAAGGCATGGAATGTGGTAATGTATAAAAATGAAACACCATGTCTTAGTGGTCAACTACCACACATAGTTATGAACAAATCTAACATCATGTTCATACATAAAATATGTGCATAATCATAACATCATCATTATGAAAAAATCTAGCATTATATTCATTCATATTTCATATTTTCTCATGATATACATCACATTATCCAATTTATTAGAGAATTATATAATTCTGAGTGCACCTGTCACATCATAACATTTACATAATCATGCATGCCACATAGAACGTATAACAATCTTTGCCATAAAATAACCCATGGAAAGGAAATGGGTTTCATGATAATTTCATAAAGTATAATTTCATGAATAATCATTAGGGTTCCTAGAATAAAAAGGGAATAACATATTTGCTATAAGAATCATTAATCTTGAGTGAATAAGAAATAATGTCAAGAGAAGTAAAAGATGTGTTTTTTAAAAGGAATAGTTATTTTGAAAAAATAATTGAATTTTTCATAAAATAAGATTGAAAACATTTATATCCTAGAAAAGAAAAGGAAAGGAAAATGAATTTATATTTGAGTAATATTAAAATAACATCCACACTAAAATTTGGTATGAAAGAGGAATAACCCAAAGAAAGGAAGTTGGGTTCGAGAATCCCCTTGCCTTATATCTGAATTATTTCTTCACTTTAATATCCTAGATAATCAAATTACACTTGTTAATAAATAAATAAATAACCTCTTATACATGTATCTGATTTATTATAATTTTATTAAGTTCACTTATGACCATTATGATGAGTTATAGAGTTCAATTTCATCATTTGGGAGTGTTCGTTTTCTTGGTTTTCATGATCAGTTCACTTGTATACATGTATGAAAGATCATGTAAAATAAGTATAATTATCCAGAATTGAAATTTTATGTTATTATTGAAATTTAATAAGTTTAATTGTTCTTATATATTTTTTTTTCAGATATGATGATGGTTCATTAGATAAAATGTTAATTATAATCATTTAGATTAATTTGGCGGTTTTCGATCACAACGAACTCGTTTTGTTTTATTATTTAATGTTATATATATAAGTTAGTTACAAAACATAAAAAGGGTTATAAATTAAATTTTAAAATCTTTTTAAACCATTATAATGGTTTTATGTCCAGCCTTTAAGGTGATGTAGGAAAATGAAAGTGCATCGTCTATGATGGCGGTAAATTAACACATCACAGATGATATTTTTAGTTTTAGAATAAAAGGAAAATGGAAGATATTTGAATATGAATTATTCCATTAACATAATAAAATTTTAGTATATAAAATATAAAGTATTTATCATGACACTTGGATAAGTGGAGGTGAGGATATGATAAGAAAATAAATGAAATTGAAAGAAAATTAAAAGAAAAAGAAAGAGGATTTTACCTCTTGATTTTCTCCACCTTTATAAGCTCATTATGGCAAAGGGTTTTGTTTTTTTATGAGACTAAGGGGTCCTAGATGTGGGTTAGGGTCTTGGGAATATTATTTAGTAAATATTTTACAAGCTTCAAGGTTTTTAAGGTGTGAGGAGAAGAGGTGGTGAGGAGTGGTATTTATAGGGGAGGAGGGGGAGTTTTCTCATTATTTTATTCATTGGTTTATTATTTTGGCTTAATACTATGAATAGTTTGAGCCTTATCACTAAATATATTAAAATAAATAAGTATAGTTTGAGATTTTGGGCTTACATTATCCTTACATCAACAATGACTCAAAAATTCATGTATTTAGCTTTTATCATAAATTATCGTATTTTACTATTCATAAAAAAATCAAGTATTTTAGAAAATCCAAAAAATTCATCCTAACTATTTTTCAACATGTAAAATTCAAAAATAAACTCCATTTTATAAAAAAAATTCTAAATATGGGAAATTTAATTTTTAATGAAAATCATCATTTACTTGGAAAATACTGATTTTAAAATTATAACTGATTTTATGATACTTTGAAAAATTAATTAAGGTATCATAAAATTATCTTATATTCATAATAAAACAAAATATTAATTTATGAATCTATTTTATTAAAATAAAATTTCTTTTAAATTATTATATTAATTATAAAATTGAAAATAAACATTTATGTTTTATAAAAATATCAACACTTAATTAATAATTTTCAAAACATTTATTTACGTATACTATGATATAATTATATCATATTATAATTTATAAGATACCTAAATTTTATTTATACCTTCATAGATGAGGTTACTATTCTATTGGCCAGATTATTATTCCTAATGGTCGTATTACTATTCCAAAGGTCAGGTTATTGTTCCATTGGTATGGGTTCCTTAACTTCTAAAAATACCTCTTATTCAATTCATTATTCATTTATAAAGTTTTTATCATGTTCTCTATGTGATTTTATGTGATTTATACTATATGGAATAACTATAAGAAGGTATTTCTCATTGATAAAATCATGGGTTGTTACATTCTCTCCCGTTATGAAATTTCACCCTCGAAATTTCATTTTAAAAAATATGGTGAAAACAAGTGAGGGTACTTCTCCTTCATCGCTTCCTCCAGTTCTCATGTTACCTCTTCGTACTTATGGTTTCTCCATAGTACTTTGACTAAGTGAGTAATCTTGTTGCATGGGACTTTATCTCTGTGATCCAGGATCTTCATTGGTTCATCCTCGTAAGAGAGATCATTTTCCAACTTTAAAACCTATAAATTTAGTATATGTGAGGGATCTGGTATGAACTTCCTCAATAGTGATACATGGAATATATCGTGTACTTGAGACATGGTAGGTGGAAGTTCTAGTCGATAGGCCACAGCTCTGACGCGATCAAGAATCACGAAGGGGTCGATGTACCTGGGAATTAGATTTCCTTTATTCCAAAATCTCGTGATCTTATTCCCTGGAGATATGTAGAGGAATACCATGTCTCTGGCCTTAAACTCTAGGTCATGTCAATGATTGTATACATAACTATTCTTTTGACTTTGGGCTGACTTCATGTACCGCTGAATGGTTTTCACCTTTTCTACCATTTTAGGTCTTAGAATCTTACATTCACTAAATTCATCCCAGCACATCGGTGTTCTGAATATTTTCTCATAAAGGGATTCATATAGATCCATTTGGATGCTTGAATGAAAACTGTTATTATAAAAGAACTCAACCAGAGATGGATGTTGGTATCATCCTCCTTTCAAGTACACAGAACATTCCCTCAAAATGTCTTCTAGTGTTTGAATAGTCCACTCATATTGTCCATCAGTTTGAGGATGATAAGTCATACTAAAGTTCATCTTAGTGTTTAGAGAATGTTAGAGACTTTTTCAAAACTACGAGGTGAATCTCAGATCTTGATCAGATACAATCAATAGTGGTACTCCATGCAACCTTACAACTTCTCTGATGTATATCTATGCAAGTTGATCTAGTGAGAAGTCCTCTCGAATTGCAATAAAGTGATCTATCTTTGTAATAAAATCCACAACAACCCATATAGAATTATTTCCCCTAGATGTATTCATAATTTCGGTGACAAATTCCATGGCGATGTTTTCCCATTTCCATGTTAGTATGGGTAATGGTTGAATCATCCCCTTAGACTTTTGTCTTTAAGCCTTCACTTGTTGACATACCAGGCACCTTGATGTATATTCCATGATCTCCTTATTCATATTGTCTCACCAATAGTTCTCTCAGAGATCTTGATGCATCTTTGTGCTCCCTATGTGAATATAGAAGGTTGAGTTATGTGCATCATTCAAAATATATTTCTTTATCTTTGGATTGGATGGTATACATAGTCATGACCCAAATCTTACAACTCATTCCTCATCAATTTTGGAACTTTGAGGATTTCCCCTTTCCAGCAGCTTCCACCTTCTTCTGAATTTCAACATCATTTCTTTGAGAATCCTTTATTTCTTTATGAGGGATGATTGAGCAATAATTTGATAAAGTATTAATGATGTTTATTCCTTAATTATTCTCATATCTATCTATTGCAAATCTAAGAAGATTGTATCCTTCTCAATTCTCATCATTAATAATATTGTAAGATTATTTATACTTAGAGCATCTGCCACATTATTCACTTTGACAGGATAGTAGTGGATTGAGCAGTCATAATCCTTGATGAGATCTAACCATCTTCATTAGTGCATATTAAGCTCCTTCTGTGTGAATATATATTTTAGGCTCTTATTATCATTATATATTTCACACTTCTCCTGATGAAGATAATGTTTCCATATTTTCAATGTGAAGATCACAGCTGTCAACTCCAGATCATGCATGGGATAGTTTTTATCATGAATTTTTAACTGCTTAGAGTTGTAGGTTGTCGCTTTATCATTTTTCATCATTGCATATCTTAATCCCTTCTTTTAAGCATCACTATATACCATAAAGAGTTCCCTACTTGTCAGAAGTATGAGTATTAAAGTAGTGATAAGCCTCTTTTTTAACTCTTTGAAGTAATATTCACATTCACTACCTAGGGAAACTTTTCTCCTTTCCGATTCAGCTTGGTTAGTGGATTTGAAAATCATGAGAAGTTCTTAAAAAATCATCAGTAATACCCAACTATACCAAGTAAATTAAGGATCTCCATGACAAATATTAGTCTAAGCCACTCTTTGATTGTCTTTGTCTTAGAAGGGTACACATATATTTCTTTTCTGTTGATAACATGTCCCAAGAATTATACTTCCTTTATCCATAATTCACATTTACTTTAATTTTCATTCTGTTTCTTCCTTTGAAAAGTATTTAGCACGGTATCCAAATGCTCCTCATGTTCCCCCTTGCTCTTGGAGTATAACAAAATATCATCAATAAAAACTACCACAAATTTGTCAAGGTAATCTCTAAAGACTCTATTCATTAAGTCCATGAATATTTATAGAGCATTAGTGAGTCCAAATTACATCATTATGAACTCATAGTGTCCATACCTCGTTCAAAAGGCAGTCTTGGAAATATCTTCCTTCCTCACCTTTATTTGGTGATATCCTGATTGAAGGTTCACCTTAGAGAAATACTTGGCCCCACATAGTTGATCAAACAATTCATATATCCATGGAAGGGGATACTTATTATTTATTATGATTTTATTTATCTCATGATAATCAATGCAGAGGTGTATTTATTCATCCATATTCTTGACGAAGAGGAATGGTCCACCCCATGGTGAATCATTTGGGTGTATAAAACCCTTGTCTAGATTCTCTTATAACTGCTTCTTCGGTTCTTCCAAATCAAAAATGGTTATTCTATAAGTTGTATTTGATATAGGAAGATATTATTTAATAATTTCAATTGAGAATTAAACTTCTCAGTTAGGAGGAAGACCAGAAAATTCTTCGAGGAACACATTAGAATAGTCCCTCATAATGGGCATGTCTTTGATCATGATTCTCTTCTTTTTCTCAATAATTTGATCAAGATATGTTTACTCATAAGTCAATAATATCTTCACTTGAGACGATGGATCCGAATATGATTCATCTTCCTCCTTACACTTGTATGGAATTGGAGGATACCTCAGGATGTGAAGAGTGATATCCCTTTCCCGACAGTTGATGTTGGATTTGTATAAAGATAGTCAATCCATGACCAATATAGCATCAAACTCCACCAAAAGAAGTAAGAAAAGATTTACTAGGAGGTTCAGTCCATAAACATTAACTATGGAGGATTTATATACTTTGGATTCAATAATTGCCTCATTTTCTATTCTCACAGATAACTCAACCTTCATATTTTGAGGTGGTGTTTTAATTATTCTAATAAACTTTAAATATATGAAAGAATGTATAGAACCAAAATCAAATAGTATATTCGCTATTCTTGAATGAATAAATAGCATACCTGTTATCTCTTCATTGTTGGGCTCCACCTCAGTAGTGGTGATGACATAAGTTTTCCATTTCTCCTTTGTATTTGGTGGTTATTGACACTGATTACCCCTGAAGACTTGAGGTTTATGCACTAGATTACATAGTTTCATTTCTACCTATAGTTGAAGCATTGGACCATGGATGGTGCTCTCTTTTCTTCCACTAAATTTTCTATCTTTCTCATGTCTCTTTGACATTCATGAGTTTGGTAGAATTCTCTCCCACACTTGAAGAATTTCCCTATCCCTTTGAGGCAATTATCATGATACTTCTTCCCACATTTTTGACATGTGAGTGGTTGAGATTTCTTTCCACCTTTGTCATTAAATCCCCCAGCTTGGAACTCCATATTTCATTTCTTATCTCCATAGTCATAGGACCATTATCCAAACTCCATCTCCACTTTTAGAGCACATCTAACAACTTATTCATAACTCCCAAAGTCTCAAATTACTAGAGCCTTTCAAAGGTGTGGTTTTAAACCACTAAAGAATATATCTATTTTTCTATCATTGTTGATAAAAAAATATGTGGCTTACCTTGTAAGACTTGTGAAATTTGCTTCATAATTCATGAAAGATTCACCTTCCTTTTGCTTCAGCTCTATAAATTCTCTCTCCATCTGTGTATGAAGATTTCGAGGGAAATACTTGTTATGAAATATTTTCTTAAAGTCTTACCAATATATCTCTTTAATTTCATCCTTCATCTTGGTGTTCTTAATCAATTCCCACCATTGATCTACCTCTCCATCTAAACGATAAATGGCTATAGTCACCTTTTCTATCTCAGAACAGTGAAGCGCATAAAAGATCTTCCCCATTGAGTTGACCCACTATTCTGCGACTAGTGGATCAAAATATCCACTAAATGTCAGTGGTCATTGCCATATAAAAGACTCGATAGTCAGTTTCTCCCTCTTAGGTGAAGGATGACATTTTACATTATTCAGGTTATTGTTCATAGCCTAATACATTTGGGTAAGAATCACCATGAAATTTTGAACTCCACCTCCCAAGGCATTGGGGATGTCATTTGGGCAATCGTTGCATTGTCCCTTACACGGTTTTTTAGCCTGGTTTCTCCTAGTTCCCACCATTTTCTAAAATATAAAAGGTTTGAACAAAACATAAGTCAAAAATTCATGAATAAATAAATTATTCCTTTGTGCAATTAACTTTAAAGGCATATCTTATCAGATCCCTATGTTTAACATTTAAAAAAAAGAATACCGGGTGCTTACATATACTTAGTCTCATACTAAGGGTTTTTACTAAGGTTATCTAATCCTAATTCCCTAATTAAATAAACCATTCTCTAATACAAACTATAACAACTCTACTTTTCTTACATGATTATTACATCATTTTAAAGATAAACAACATAAAAATGTTACACAACTAGGATCCAAAGGTTTAGTGTCTTGAGAAAATTAAGACCATACACAAATTTTACATAATAAAACATCAACATTAATTTAATTACTTCTTCTATAGCTTCTTATTGGCCCTCATGTTCTCCTTAGTATAAGTGGTCACTTGAGTATATACATCAAAATAAGGGGTGAGCTAAAAGCCCAGTAAGAGGATGAATAAGAGTCATGAAACATGAGTGAGCATAAAAATCATCATCATAACATAATAAAGGGATCATAATAATAATAATGAGAGGAATAATTAGATAAAGTCATGGAATGTGGAAATGCATAAAAATGAAACATCATGTATTAGTGGTCAACTACCACAAATAGTTGTGAACAAATCTAGCATCATGTCCACGCATAATATATGTGTACAATCATAACACCATCATTGTTAACAAGGATAACATCATGTTCACACATATTTCACATTATCTCATGTGATACATCACATTACCCAATGCATTGGAGTGCTACATATTTCTGAGTGTAGTCGTCACATCATAACATTTACATAATCATGCATGCCACATAGAACATATAACAATCTTTACCATAAAATAACCCATGTAAAGGAAATGGGTTTCATGAGAATTTTATAAATCACACTTTCATGAATAATCATTGGGGTTCCCAAAATAAAAATTTAATAACATACTTGGTATGAGAATCATCAATCTTGAGTGAATAAGAAACAATCTCAATAGAAGTAAAAGAAGTGTTTTTTAAAAGGAAGAGTTCTTTTGGAAAAATCTTTGAATTTGTCATAAAATCATATTGAAAACATGTATATTCCAGAAAAGAAAAGGTAAAGATAATAAATTTATATTTTATTAATATTAAAAGAACATGTACACTGAAATTTGGCATGAAAGAGGATAACTCAAAGAAAGGAAATTGGGTTTGAGAATCTTCTTACCTTATGTCTGAATGATTTATTCACTTTAATATCCTGGATAATCAAATTAGATTAATTAATTAATAAATCTAGAACCTATTATATATGTATTTGATTTATTATAATTTTATTAAGTTCACTTATGGTCATTATCACTATTTGAAAAGAAGCTTATACCATTGGTTTGGAATTGTTGGTATAGTCTATACCAAAGGTTTGGGTGGTTGTTGGCTTGTCTGGCGTCGGTATAGACCTATTCCAATAGTTTTGGGAAACTACTGGTATAGGTGGTCTATACTAATGGTTTCCAAACTGTTGTTATAGGTAATATAAAATACCTATACCAACGGTTTTCAAAATCACTGGTATAGGTAATTCAAAAAAAACCTCGGTTGGTTTTGATCACGGGCCTACGATTTATATCTCAACGACCTAACCACTAAGATAAAATGTTTTCTTGAAACATAATATGATAAATATGTATATTTATATTTATAATTAAATTAATTTTTGATGTATTCAATGGTATTTGATAAAATAATTCATTAAAAATCAAAATACTTATACCAACGGTTTGGAAAACCGGTGGTATAGGTTTTTTGAATTTTGGGACCTATACCAATGGTTCTGGAAAAACTGTTGGTATATGGTCATTAAATAGAGTCTATACCAACGGTTTTATCCAAACTATTGGTATAACCATTACCTATACCAATGATTTTGGCAAAACCATTGGTATAGGGCCATTTTATCGAAGTTATACCAACCGTTTTTCCAAAACCGTTGGTATAGAGTCATTTTATGGTACTCATACAAATAGTTTGGCCAAAAACATTGGTATAGATCCAGTTTCTAGAAGTGTGTGATGAATTATAGAGCTCAATTTCATCATTCAGGAGTGTTTGTTTTCTTGGTTTTTATGATCAGTTTACTTGTATACATGTATGGAAGATCGTGTAAAATGAGGATAATTATCCAGAATTGAAATTATATGTTATTAGTGAAATTATAAAATTTTAACTGGTCTTATATATTATTTATTTTCATATATGAAGATGATTCATTATATAAAATGTTAATGATGATCGTTTAGATTAATTTGGTGGTTTTTGATCACAACAAACTTGTTTTGTTTTAATATTTAATATTATGTATATAAGTTAGTTATAGAACATAAAAAAGATTATAACATGAATTTTAAAATATTTTTCAACCATTATAGTGGTTTTATGACCAGCCTTGAAGTTGGTAAAGGAAAATAAAAGTGCATCGTCCACAATGGCGGTAAATCGACACATCACAGACGATGTTTTCATTTTTAGAATAAAAAAGAAAATGGAAGAGATTTGAAGATGAATTATTTCATTAACATAATAAAATTCCAATATGGAAAAGATATTGGATTTATCATGCCACTTGGATAAGTGTGGTTGAGGAGAGGATAAGAAAATAAATGAAATTTAAAATAAATTAAAAAACAAGAAAGAGGATTTTACCTCTTGATTTTCGCCTCCTTGAGAACTTTCTTAGGAAAAAGGGTTTGGTATTTTGATGAGACCAACAGATCCTAGATGTGGGGGAGGGGATTGGGAACAGTATTGAGTAGAAATTAAACAATCTTCAAGTCTTGGAAGGTGTGAGGAGAAGATGTGGTGAGAGGTGGTATTTATAGGAGAGGAGAGATGTGTTTTCTCATTATTTTATTCATTAAGGTTATTATTTTGACTCAAGACTATGAATAGTTTGAACATTATCACTAAATATATTAAAATAGTAAAGGATAGTCTAAGATTATGGTCCTACATCATCCTTACATCAATAAAGACTAAAAAATTCATGTATTTAGTTTTTATCGTATCTTACTATTCATAAAAAAATCAAGTATTTTAGAAAAATCCCAAAAAATCACTCTAACCATTTTTTGATGCGTATAATTCAAAAATAGACTCTATTTTATGAAAATAATTTTCTAAATATGATAAATTTAATTTTTAATTAAAATTATCATTTACTTGGAAAATATCGATTTTAAAATTATAACTGATTTTATAATACTTTGAAAAATTAATTCAGGTCTCATTAAATTATATTATAATCATAAGACAACAAAATATTAATTATGAATATATTTTATGAAAATAAACTTTCTTTTAAATTATTATATTAATTCTAAAATTGAAAATAAACATTTATGTTTTATAAAAATACCAACACTTAATTAATAATTTTCGAAACATTTATTTACTTATATTATGATATAATTATACATATTATCATTTATAAGATACCTAAATTTTATTTATACTTTCATATACAAGATTACTATTTTATTGGCCAGATTACTATTTCTAATAGTCACATTACTATTCCAAATGTCAAATTATTATTTCATTGGTATAGGTTCCTTAACTTCTAGAAATACCTCTTATTTCATTCATTATTTATTTATAAAGTTTGTATTATGTTATCTATGTGATTTTATTTGATTTATATTATATGGAATAATTATAAGAAGGGGGTTTTCATTGATAAAATCATGGGTTGTTACACCCTTTATTAACATTTTTTTAGCGCTGTTAAAGGGGAATGATTTTTTTTTGTTTGAACCTCTTCTCGCACCACGTTTTATCAGTGCTTCCCCCCCCCCTTTATCAATGTTTATACCCACTCGCCTGGGCGCTTCCCCCTATCAGTGCTTTACATAATTCCATCATTTTGCACTCACCCCTACCTCCAATAAGTTCTGAACCTGAGACCCCCCTCATGTACCTGAGTCTTTTCCACTACACTATATTATTTTGTTATGTATTTTATGATATATTTATATATTTATATATATTTCGTTACATTTTTTTTATCCACACACACACACATATATATGTATATATTTAAATACATATATAAAATATGTTTGTGTGTGTGTTTATAAATACATACATACATACATACATATATTTATATATATGTGTGCATATATAAATATAATTATACATATTATATTTATTTACATGTATTGTATGTTAATATTTATATACATACATTAGAATATATAGATAAATATATATATCGGTTTGTCAAAAACACACACACAAATAATATATACATTATTTGTATAGGTATATATATTCATACATTTTTATTTTAAACAAAATGGATGTTATTTTTTATTTAAATAAGGTTTATATATTTATAAATATATTTTATATGTAAACATGTTTACATATTTATCTATAAAATTAAATTTTTGTGTGAATATATACAAAATATGTATATATTTTTATATATTTGATTATAAATAACAATACAATATGAAAACAAAAAACATAAAAATAATAATATCAATATGAATGTAATACCTAGGAATAAATTTATTCTCCAACAAAAAAAAAGATAATAAAACCTCTTTAAATGAGGCTGAAATTTCATCGAATGTTAAAAAATTGGGATACCCTGACTAAAAACTCAGTTTTTGAAGCCTTTTAGGACTTTTTGGCCTCAAAAAAATGTGATATAGGTTCTCAATCACAAGTGCATGAAGTTAGTTGCAAACTTTGATTTGATATGTAATAGAGCTCAAACGAACACTTGGATCAAAAGTTGTGGTCGTTTGAAGTTGAAGTCACGTTTTCAACTTATTTTAGAGCATTTATTAGTTTTTTAATTTTTTATATCTTCAAGTTATTATTAAATGACTATTGCTCGATAATAATTAGCAAGTTATTAATTAATATTATTTTTTAAATTATTTTATAATCTAATTTTCACTAAATATCTTATATATTATGGATAAATGCATATTTGGCCTTATATAAATCATATTTAATAAAATATATTATATATTTCAACATAAATATATTTTTATGTTATTATATTATTTTTAATGATTTGTATTTTTTTATGAAATTTACCCTTTATCCGCCGCTAGTAAAAAAATGCTCATAAAGTCCCTCCTTTATCAACACTTTTTTACTAGTGTTGATAAATAGACCCATTTATCAGCTTTTTTTTCTAGCGCTGATAAAAGACCCTCCTTTATGAGTGTTTTTTTATTAGCACTGGTAAAGACCCCCCTTTATCAACGTTTTTTTTAACGCTGATAAAGGAGACCTTTATCATCACTTTTAACTAGCGCTGATAAAACCAAGTGCTGTTAAAAGTTATTTTTATAGTAGTGGCTATTGAAAGTGCTTATAGGGGGGGATTTTATCAGCGCTGATAAAGGGGGTCCCCCTTTAACGACTCTGAGGACAGCAATGTTTTTTTATTATTGTTAAAAGTCTTTTTTACGCGCTGTTAAAAGGTATATCTGTAATAGTGACAATGCATGTTCGTATGTTGGTTGTCATTACTATGACTATTCTTTATCGTTTTAAGAGCCTTGATGGGTTTCTAAACTCTACTCTTAGTATGTGAATATCATTCACTACTATTGAAATAAAGGCCTAAAAGGTCACACATGACAGTGTATTCGATAATCTACCTTATTCAGGTTAATAGGTATATAGGACATGGCGGTTCCCACCATATGGTCCGAGAGTTGTCCGAGTTTTATCGATCACCGATAAATAAATAAAATCATGATTATTCAAATAAAGAATAATTAGGTTGAATTTATTTATTAAAAGTATTTACAAGTGGTTAAGTAAATACAAAGATTAATATTATACGAATAAATATTATTTTAATATTCCAGATTCGTTTAATATTATTAGGATTTACGAGTCGAGTTAATGAATCAGGTTTATCATGTAATATATTTAATATATATTATAAGTACATGATAGAACATAAATAATATTTATGATATAGTTAGTTCGTTATAATTGTTTATCTATTACTTGTTTAGTAGACGTTGAATATACAGGGGTTGGAGAACCCTAACTGAGTATTTAGAGTTCCACTGTATAAGTTAGAGAGAAACTCTTTCCATGTGATTTTATTCACTCGGTCATAATCTCTCCCTTCCTGAATCCTAAAGAGAGAATCGCTCAATCCGGGCGAACAATCTGAGAACGCCTTCGCATATTGAAGGCAGGAGATTGCGGCGATCGACGTGGCGTTGAAGAGATCGTCAGATATCCGCGCTAGCTCCCAAAATCTAATGTACGACATATGTGCAGATTCAAGAAGTGTGTGTGGGCGGTCTGGAGAGGTTCGTCGTCGAATCTTTTGAGCAACAGTCACCGACAACTTGCGACAGATGTGCGTGCTTCGAATCGGAACAAGATACTTGTTCTATTTATTTTCTGTGCTCCGATTAAATCACATGAGATTCTCGGACCGTACCGGGGCTCGAATTGCCAGAGACAACGAAGTTTCGTCGCACTGGTGATGAAAATTTTAAAATCCTCAACCCATCAGCTTCTGATGTGTGCCTCGGTACCAACAATATACATGCTATGCTCGCCCTACGTATATATAAACTGCTTTTCAGGACCACAAGAGTTAGTTGATAATCAAGTTGGATATTACTAACTCGTGACATTGTTTAGAAGTTATTCGGGCTTTGAGGTCGTTGTTGGGGAATCTCTTTTGACACTTGTAGTTTCATTCGCAACTGTTTAATTGTATGACATTATATGCATGTATTGAGATATCTCTTTGCTTTTATTATGAGCATGACTTGTTGAGTGTTTCGATCTCACCCCTCGTTTCTTAAATCTTAGAGGGTAATGCCTCATATTTGTGTGTATGATACACCCGCAGTGCTTATCGCTAACCTGTGACCTATTGGAGGCGAGCTTTGAGTATCATTGTCTCATTCCTCTCATTGTCGATCCATAAGAGGTGCCTTTGGGGGAAGTGGTCGTGACAGGTGGAATGTAAAATAAATTAACACACTAATTCAACCCCCTTACAATACATCGTTAAAGATCCTAATGCCTATTTACATCTAGGTATCCACACCATACTCATATATAATTAACCCGAGCTCATCAAAACCACCACGTGATTGGATTGTGTCAATAAATCGATATGGAGTGGTTGTGGCACCAAATTACATATATGCCCACAAATTTATATATCTTCTTTAGTTTTAAAGAAGTACTGGATTGATCCCACACAAGTTATGTTTGGTAGTAGTTTTATTATGACTGGATGCAACGATTATTAATGGAATGCAATTGAATGGAATAAAATTCAATGTTACATTGTTTAATAGTTTCATGATGAAATGAAATGGTTTTGTCGAATCAATTACTAAATAAATAAAATAAACTATTATTTATGCACAATTTTCAAAATTATTGTCATTTTCGTTAATTACTACTTTTACTACTAAAAACAACACTTCAAACAAGTCACGAACATCCGTTGCCATCAGCAACTTGATATTAACTTTGTTGAGAGTATCCGAATCCGCATACCCACCCTAGTAACCAGCCACCCCCCCCCCCCATTCACCCTTTCACTTCACCACTACGGGGTTTCCGTCGACAAACCCTCCCTCCGAATTCAGTACCATTTGAGTTTTTACGGCGTGGACCCCAAGACCGACCGCTGAGCAGTATTTTCGCCAACATACGATGTTCTCTGCGCGATTAATTGTTTCAGACATGGTATGAAATCGTATCTTTTTTTTTTCGATGTTGAAGCATTTTAATTTTCCTACTTGGATTTTTGATGTATCTATTCACGTTGAAGGTTTTGTGGTAGCAGACCTGGCTTTGGGGGTGTTATGAACAGCTGAAATCCACTATTATCTATCTGCCTGGACTGTCCACTATTTTTCCGTCCGGGGATGGCTTTTTGTGTAACCAAAAAGTTTCTCCGTTCTTTTGGAAACTTATATGCATCCAGAGGCTGTGACTCTCTGAAGATTTTATCGGGAATATCTAGTGCTTTTGGTGGGATATTTGAGAGCACATTTTGCTCTATTCAGTCCTCCGAGGTACTTGATTCCCACATCCATTTTCTTTGATATTCACGTTCCTTTTGAGTCTTGTTGTTTTTATATCTTAGAATTCCAGGATGCGTTTTGGATATGAAAACATTTTTTTTTTGATTTTCCTAAAACGCATTAGAAAAATTGTGGTATCGTGTAAATGGAAAACATCCTTTAATAAATGAATATGAAAACTATAGTGATCATAATAATTTTTTTTTGAAAAATGAAAATACCCGAAAAGGAAATTCTTATACTACTTTCCCTTTCTCACTCTTCAAAACATTTTCTAATGTACTTTTCAATATTTTTTTTGGAAAATAAAAAAAAAATGTTTTTTGGGCCTCTTTTCTCACTTTTCATTTTGTTTGTGCGTCGTTGGCCCTGTTACATTAGGCACATGGACTTTGTTTTAACCTGACCCGACCCACTGGGACCCCACCCAGGCCAGCAGTTGAGTGTGCCACCTCAAACCCGCTTCCAACAGGCCAAGGGCTGACGACTAGTACAGAGACGACATAAACATACATGAGAGACCTTAGTCTATAAAAACTTGCAACAATAATGCATCACCAATACACAATAATATCCAACAACACCAGTAATATACATAGAAACAATTGAACTGTATACAATGCATGCATGAGACGTCAAACAACAAGTACAATGTCACATAGGAAAAACCCGAAATGAGAATACAAATGGTGTAAACAGAACCACTAGTTGCTGACTCTAGGAATGGGTAGAGTCATCCTCGCTATGTGATCTCCTGAAACAAACTCCATCGACAACCGTCTCCCACCATGAACCACCGTCTGCTACTACGCATCAACTCAACTAGCTCCACGCTCACCATCAACATCGCCAGTTCGTGCCACGTTTGCACAGACATAACACGTGTGGGAACAAAGCTCATGCAGGGGTGGGTATTGTAGAATGACAAAGAGATGAACCCAATATCCAAGATGTCTCTCTAAGGGAGGCCTTGAGGTTATTTTATAATGAATAATAAAGACCACATAAGGCCACAAACCGATGTGGGATGCAAACTCCAACACTCCCCCTCAAGCTAGGTCTACCTAGTTTGGACACATAATTAAAGGAAACAAACCAACACAAAACAAAGTAAAGACACTTTCAGCACTTCCCCTCAAGCTGGACATTCTCAGCTTGATGACAAAACAAAACAAAACAGAACAAAAGAGAAATCATTCGTGATCACAACTCCACAAGATGAAAATGATGGATGATGGAAGATGTCGTTGAAAAGATGTGCCAACGAGGGAACAACGTTCGTCGTGCAGAACCAACAGGAATAACTGGAAAGAGGATGCAACGACAGAAATAGCCGGATCGAGCCTTGACAGGAGTAGCCGGGTCAAGAGCATCTAAGCATGCAGGAACAACACGCTATCGAACCAGGATCGGATGTCCGACAGGAAAAGCCAGATTACATCTACTGAAGTTTAATACTGGAAAGGAACCTGAAGTACCGTGAACATCGCCAAACCCAAAGCACCCGCACTTCCTCACACCTGATACCTCCACATCATCCCTCAGTTGCAACAACAATGGGGAACCCACGCCTTGTTGACGAGAGTATGTCAGCCGAGAGGGTTACCGACCGCTGTGGAGGATCCGTGCCACGACGTGTGTAGTGTGCATCAACCAAGAGGGTTACATACTCTATGAGTGGAGGTCCTGCGCCCCATCACTACGGGAGAGTTACCTACTCTACTAAATACATGGAGGGCCCGCTCTTTGGAGTCAGTATGTTGCCAGGAGGGTTATCGACCCCGTGGCTGCTCTAATTGTTTGCCCACACTCGTCATCGTCCTCATAAAGCTATGAAGCTCCATTTGCCTGAACGCCTCAAATATAAATCTCAGATGGGGATGATATATGTACCATTGCGTTCTACGCGGAAAAACACTCAAAATGGACTCTTCATATGCCAAAAAATGACACCCGGGCGGAATGATATGAAGATTACTGAAATCTGCTCAGTATATGGCATGTACCGTATAGTACATGGCATGCAGAGTCTCGATATTAATTGACCAGAAGCCGTCGTCGACTATGTCGTGTTGAAAACGGACTTTATGACGTGTCCGGTTGGTACACGGCGTGTATGTTCATTCGGGTTGGTTCGACGCATACTTCCAGTGCTTTTGTCCATGTGGGGTCGACCCGCACAACGTGTCTCGAAGGTTCAACGAATCTCGCTCGTTTCAGAATAGATGACCCCTTGCGAGGGTTTGTAGATGTTGACTTTGGAGGAGATACTGATTCACGGAAGATCACCATTGGCTTCGTGCTTACTTTTGGAGGCACTATCGTGAGCTGGATATCTCGGTTACAATCAGTAGTTGCAATATCAACCACAGAAGTTGAGCATGTTGCAATAACGAAACCAAAGAAAGTGTTGACATCGTTGAAGGACCTGCCTGAGGAAATCAGGAGGCATGAGTTCGGCGTGCTGTACTGTGACAACCAAAGTGCGATTCACTTGGCCAGGAATCTGACATCTCACTCCCAGAAAGTCTGAAGCGGTTTTTCTCTTCAATGGGGCTTGGATAACTTGGATGTCTTAGGATCTCATAACCTCTGACAGATCGGAAGAGGTGAGCTGGAGAAGAGAGTTATGGAAGATGGCGCGTGTGACCCGGTGGGCTTGGTGACAGAGCTTGAGAACAATTCTCAAGTGGGAGATTGTTAGGCTTTGATGCGAGAAGCTGTTTTCTGGCTAAGTCTTGAAGTCATCGGAACTTTCAATGCTTCCTACTTTCATCGGAAAGTTTGAGGTGACGCAAAGGCATTCCTTGGAGTCTCTGGAAGCAAACATTGTTTACCAGGTGATCCAGCTGAGGTGGTGATCGCCCTTGATCGAGTGATTTGACGATCACGAAGATTGGAGCCACGAGGCGTTCTCTCCACGAAGATCGTTTGGCGGTGGAACTGGGTTTATCGAACGGTAGCTGCTATATTTGCGGGGTTGGGGTCATTTGTACTGTGTACATGATTATAATGATTTACTCAAGCTAAAGCTTCTGTCAGCTTGTGCTTTGAAGTTGGCCTTTCATTGTAATCTCTCTTGTTTACCTCTTTAGTGAAGGTGTTGTTTCCTGTGGATTAAGACTTCGTTCGAACCACGTTAATTTATTGTGTTCCTTTGTCTTTCTTTACATCTGTTCATTGCATGTTTTTCTTCGCTGTGAGTGTCTCTTCGTTGTTCTAGAGGGTGTGAGTTGCGTGGCTTCCTGATTCAAGAGGCATCTTCCAGTGGTGTCGTGTTTCTTCCAGACCTTCTGGTTCCTTGTTCCACATCAGACGACTCGAGGTTGGCTCGTTTTGGTAGAATTGCATCCGGCTTAACAAACGGTATTTGAGCTTGGTTCGATGTTCTTAAGGGCAGCTCAGATAGCGACATCCGAAAAGTGTGAGGTACTTGCTTCTTACCCTCTTCGAATTCAGTGGGAGTTTTCTATCTTTGAAAGATGGCGTTGGAAGACAGCAAATTGAGGTTGGACAAGTTCAATGGCACGGATTTTGGCTTCTGGAAGATGCAAGTAGAAGACCATTTGTTCCAGAAGAACCTTGATCTTCCGGTGGTTGAGAAGAAGCCAGATGCAATGGCAAAGACGGGAATGAGAAAGGCTTTACAAAAAGACACTCAAAGTTATTCGAATGATTTTTGGCCCGAAACGTGGCCTTCAACATCTATGATGTTGGAATGTAAAGGTCTGGAAAATTCCCGAGCCTTTGTCATTTTGGGTTATTCGGTGGTTCGGGAGTGGTTTCATAAGTTTTGGAAGTTGTTTTAAAACGATTTTTTAAT
The DNA here is from genome assembly GCA_963277665.1 of Viscum album. NCBI lineage: Eukaryota > Viridiplantae > Streptophyta > Magnoliopsida > Santalales > Viscaceae > Viscum > Viscum album. The sequence goes on from OY728133.1 coordinate 617,140,613, forward strand.
CTATGTAGTTTTAAAATGGTTTTACAAATTATGGAAGTTTTTAAAGTGGTTCTAATATTTTTTTAGAAGTGTTTTGGGATTCTAGAAGTGATAATAAATACCTTTCTTAATTATTTCTGAGTTTTTGTAAATGGAAATTAAATATTTTAAGGTTAATCTTACCCTTACGCATGACCATGCTTTTGTGCAAGGGTAACACCTGTTTTTAAAGGGGTGCATAAGGGTACTGGTTGTTTTTAATGGATTGCGTGAAGGTAAAGGGAAGTTTATACTCCCCGTGTAAGCCATGGTTTTTAAATCATGCGTAATGGTAAGCCGGGATTTAAACAGGCTGCGTAAGAGTAGCTTTGTAATTCTGGAGTTGTGTAAGGGTAACCTAGAACTCCCATGTGCTGCGTAAAGGTTGATCCCCAGTCGTGTAAGGGTTACCCGTAAATCCTAAAGCTCGCGTAAGGGTACTCTGATTTTCTCAAAGCCCGCGTAAGGGTACTGATTTTCTCAAAGCCCGTGTAAGGGTACTCTGATTTAACATCCACGTGAACCTTTATCTGTATATTCTAAAATATCAGATCTCCCCCTTCGAGTCTTTCTTCATTCTCGAGTCTAGATGATCTCAAAGCCTCCTCTGGAATCTTGCAAGGTCATCTGCAGTTGATCCGAGCTTCTCCCTTGCGCATCAAGCATGTGTTCCTCGGCTGAAGAAATCTCTTCTCTCCTCCGTTTTGGATGCAACATGTGACCTCTTTTTCCAAGAGGTAGGGTATATGCGGCTTCTTATTTATACTGTGCAAGTGAAATTATCATGCTTTAGATTCCTCTGTTTTGATGAATGAGATTAACCATAATCAGATTATAATCAGGAAAATAATCACATGAGGAAAGATTGAATGATAATTTGGAAATTAAAATAAAAGTTATATCGCAAATGGTGACAAATTGTTCATATAATCATTTTATAGAATTTGAAGTAGAAATCTGGAATTTCATGTATTTCATGCAATGAAATAAAAGTTTTAAAAATGGTTAGCCTATTGTTTAATTTCTAGAATTGAACTAAAGATAATATTGCATGTCATGGATAAGTAGAGTTATCCTAGAATCTGAAAATTGCTTCTTGAGATAAATATTGTTGATAATAATTTCAACAATGGTGATTAGTGATTTATTACATGCAGTGGATAATAATGTTTGATAATCTGTAAGATTATCTGAAGAAAGATGAAATAAGCATTTGCATGTTGTAGATTAAAGACAATTGTTATGGAATTATTCAAGAGAGAAATAAATAATGACATGCTGCGATCCAGACTTGTGCTGGAAAGAAGCAGCTGCGTGAAGGATTTCACAGCCAACATCGCGAAGACAACTGAGGAGTTCAACAACGTATCTACGTACACCGAGGATGCAATCCATGCATGATGCTGGTTGAAGACAGACCCACAAGCCCATAAACCGTATGGTTTCTTTCCCGAAGCAGTGAGCAGAGGAGGAAGGAGCAATGAGCTCGTGGGAGTCCTACCCAGAGCAGTGCGCGAAGGAGGAAGGAGGCAGTGCGCGAAGGAGGAAGGAGGCAGTGAGCCGACCCAGAACTTGTAAGGGCAGCGGGCCCAGGTGTGGAGTGACCACAATCTTGTAACCACCGAAAGCAGTGAGCCTAGTGGTTAATTGGTGCATCGGCATAATGTCGATAGCATGCTCTTTGGAGCAGCCCAGTGGGGATGAACCAAGAAAAAAAATCTCTGTGTCCCTGCATGCATCACATCCCTCCATTCGTATGTGAATTCGGTGAGGTTTTGGGTCAAGTGAACGGTTGAACACAGTTCCTACGCATGTGGGAACAAGTTCTGTAAAGGCAAATTTGTTAAGAGGTGAAAAAGTTTTGAATTGGGCGCACCTGATTCACCCCTTCTCTCAGGGCGCCTAAAGGGGACCTAAAATTGTCCAACAACATTCTTTGAAGGAGTCGAAAGCGGAGGATCGTGCCGAGGTGCAACGTGAGATGTTGCGGAAAATGCCAGCACAAGTGCCGACACATGTAGAGCAGTCTGTCCAACGACATTCTTCCAATTGCTCGACACCTACGCTGGAGGTAGTGAAGCCGAGTATAGCAGATTCGAGTGTCAAGGAAAAACAATCCTTGCAAGAACCGACAGCGGCTCTCGCTGAGATTTCTGTTCGACATCAATGGTGCATGAAGAATGAGAACTCAGTACTTGATGCGAGCAGAGAAAAGTCGCCTATAGTAAGAAATGGAGAAAGCAGACGGTGACATGAAATTGAAGGAGGAATTTGGAACAAGGTCAAGGCACGCAACAAGGAATTGCGGACGAAGGGATGAGAAGAGCTGTGAGTAAACTCCAAGGATGCGGAGATGAAGATTTTACCTGGAGAAGATCCTATGGTCTTGTTTTCTCAAGCTGAGACTTATTCATCAGAATGTTGGGCCACTTGAGGACTGATGACATGTGCCGAGGAAGCGCAGGAAACTTCAAGACCTGAACAGCAGCGCGAGTTGCTGTAGACGGAATCGGCACAAGCACGGGCTCCTGTAGAGCTGTCTGTTCAGTTGCTGCATGAGATGCTGCAGACCGGTGCCATCTTAGTACGCTAGGTATATTCGAGCCCGATGCAACAAGTTGGGAACGATCCTCTAGGATTGAAAATTTTCTGGGCTGTTCGGGAGAGGAACGATAAGGAGCAACAATTAGACACCAGTTCTGTTCGGCCAGTAGAGGTAAATTCTAAACCTAGTTTGAATCTTGTTATATGCAGGAAAGAGAAACAGGAAATGTTTCCAGTCGAAGTCCCGCCAGAAGTGCGTGAGTGGCAACCACGTGGGAAGCTGCAGACCGTGCAAGCTCAAACACGGGCTCTTGCTGAGGGAAAACAAGCAGCACTTCCAACTGTAGTTGTGAGCTTCAATCAGTTGCTAGCACCAACTGTAGAGTCTGGGGGCTGTATCCTCGAACCACCGCACCGAAAGGAGTTTCACTGCGTTCGTTCGAATGATGTAGTGATCATCAAAATATTTGTAGGCCGTGACTTTACTGCTTGGAAGAAGAGTCCCACAAAAGGAAAAGACACCAAAAACAAGACCATACACCCCCTCAAGCTGGACCGTTGATGTTGTGGATGCTCAGCTTGGTGCAGAGAGAGTCCAGTCGAGCTCCCGGTAGATCTTTGGTGAAGTTGTGGGCAAGCTGACCAGCCGTCAGAATGTAGCTGAAACTGATATGGTGTTGCTCGAGGTGATGACGAAGAAAGTGGTAGTTCGCCTCGATATGCTTCATGTGTTCATGGAAGACTGGATTTGAAGCAATCTTCGTGGCTGTCTGATCATCACACCAAATATGAGCAGACGTATGTGGCGGGAAACCAATTTCATGGAGAAGATGACGAAGCCAAAGAATTTTAGTAGTGACTGTGGCCATCACACGGTATTCAGATTGAACACTGGATCTGGAGATCACAGTCTGTTTCTTTCTTCGCCATGAGATTAAGTTACCCGCCAAGAAAACGGCAAACTCAGAAGTAGACTTCCGGGTAGCTAAGCAACCAATATAGTCAGCATCACAGAAGACCTCAATATCCAGATGATTGTGATGTGAATACCGAAAACCACAGACATGGTCTTTGGTCTTTCTTAATGTACTTGACAATGCGAAGGACAACATCCTATTGAGATTTCGTCGGATGTTTCATGAATTAGCTAACCTTGCCGACAACGCAAGCAATATCCGAATAGAGTCATGGTAAGATAATTGAGTTGACCCACAAGACGACGATACCTTTCTGAGTGAGAATATGTGTCCCGACCCGACCCTACCCGACCCTACCCGGGCTCGAGCCGCAACTACCCCAAGCCCGCCTCCATAGGCCAGGGGCTGGCGACAAGCGCCGAAGGCTAAACAACTCGGGGAGACCTTTGCCTAAGTACCTGTACACACACACACAACCCACTCAATGCAGAAGTGCTGAGTAAAAAGAAAAGTAAAGTACCAACTACTATAAACAACCACAAAAGTGCATCGACCTCTAAACAGTACAAAGTAAAAGCTGAAGGTAAACTGAAAAGAAAAAGGGCAAAACACGCGCCCAACCAGAAAAGTGTCACAACCCGGCAACTGGTAAACAAAAGTAAAACAGCTGGGAGAGTCCCACACCTGGAACCCGACTACGACCACCGTACGCGGTCCAAGCTCCCGAACTCCTAAGCTCCACTGAAGTTACGACCAATCTGTCCGTCGTTTGCAAGGGCATACCAAGTGCGGGCAAAGCCCAAGCAGGGGTGAGTATAAAAATACTCAGTAGGATGCCCCGAAGGCTTGAGGGAGCAACAAAGGGGGTACTGAAGAGGTGAGCAGTAGATCGAACAGGGAAAAGTAAAGGAGTACCACCGAGAGTGCAGTGAAGAGTACAGTAGAGTATCAGCTCAACCCAACAAGAGAAAGGAAGAAGACTCGTCCTATCACAAGGAGCTAGAAACGGTGAGAAGATGAACTTCCCGTCGAGTCTTCACTAACTTTGGCAGGAGAGTAGACTCGTCCAACCGCGAGAAGCTAGACACGGAAAACACGTGACATACCCCGCGCGTCTTCGTCTCTCCTGGAAGGAGAGTAGTCAAAACCCAAGGAGTGGGTATTGGAACAAGGTATACATATACATATGCTCTGTCAAGAAACCCGAACAAGATCGTAAGGGGATCTCCGTCCCGTAGCTCAGCCCAAGAAAGTGAGTAGCCAACAGTCCCAGAAGTAAACACCATCGATGCCCAGTATCCGTACGTCTGCCCCGAACTGCAAGTCAAGGGGCTCAAATCACCGCACCTTGACACTATCCGCTTTGGGTGACACTGACTCGCCCGCACGGTTTTATTGCGTCACAAGGACGCGTCTCGGTGGGGAAAGTGCCCCTCGTACTTGAGAGTTCTGGGGGAAGTCAAACCACACCTCGTCACTGTCACACAGTCGAGAGGTATGCTCAAAGTCAAAGCTGTCACATCACTGACCCGTACAAACCAAGGGTCCCGCTCCGGTAGCCATAGAGAAAATCCACAGACTAGCCTAAAAGAAAGGACTGAGTCTGAAAGAAGTCGTCGGGTAACCCACTGCCCAGTCTCTGCTGGAGGGTAAACCCTAAGAGGTCGTCGGGTGACCCACTGCCCAGTCTCTGCTGGAGGGTAAACCCTAAGAGTCGTCGGGTGACCCACTGCCCAGTCTCTGCTGGAGGGTAAACCCTAAGAAGTCAGTGAGCAACCCACTGCCTAGTCTCTACTGGAGGGTAAACCCGAAAAAGTCGGTGAGCAACCCACTGCTTAGTCTCTGCTGGAGGGTAAACCCGAAGAAGTCGGTGAGCAACCCACTGCCCAGTCTCTGCTGGAGGGTAAACCCGAAGAAGTCAATGAGCAACCCACTGCCCAGTCTTTGCTGGAGGGTAAACCCGAAGAAGTCGGTGAACAACCCACTGCCCAGTCTCTGCTGGAGGGTAAACCCGAAGAAGTCGGTGAGCAACCCACTGCCCAGTCTCTGCTGGAGGGTAAACCCGGAACTGCTCTGGCCATCCCTACTGGATGGTACAACACTGACCAACAGAACACGGGGTGGGTATCGCGCAACCACCCAACTCCAGAACAAAACCAGGGGAAACCACTCAACCCTGCTGGTCTAAACCATCGTGAACAGGACCAGGGGGAAACCCACTCAACCCTGCTGGTCGAAACCATCGAGAACAGGAGGACCCTCTACGTTGCGAGAGGTCAAAGGTACGTAAAGTAGAACACGACACACACATGGGGCCCACACGACGTGTGGCCCCAACTCATCTCCAAACCAAGCACACAAACGTTCAGGTACAAACTACAACATGTACCTCCAAGCCTTCCCGTATACTCTCAGAGTATACTACATTGCCAGCCCAAGGGCTAAGTGCACAAGACACCCAAAGTCATCGCAAAGAGGCGTAAATATAACTTCGCCAACCTGCTTTTTCCACGGCCCTAGCACGACCAACCACATCTCTTCAAACATCAACTTCACTCACACGAGAGTGAACGCGATCACACGCCAAGGGTTTTCTACAAACACCGCAGGAAGAACCACCACTGGTACACCTTTCATGCTTCCACATTTAATAAGATCACGTAAGAGGCTCCGCTCATGCGAACTGATTACCCCATTGTAATCCTCGCGGTAAAACACGCGAGATAGACTACTTACTCGCCTCAAACAGATATCCGACGGAAAAGTCGTTCAACATTGCTTTACGCCCGAACGGCGTCCCGTGGTCCCGAGCCTCTGCCCCGAAAACAGTCGGGCGCATCGCACCATTGCGATCCCCTCGGGAAAACACGTCAAATTGACTGCTCATTTGAGTGCAATGGATATCCAGAGAAAAAAGATGTATTCCGCCGCACCGCACACGAGCGGTGCTTCGTGGGACTCGCATTTCGGTCCCGAAGCGCAACGAACGGATCGCACCGTTGCAATCCTCTCGAAAAAACACACAAGATTGACTAACCATTTGTCCGAAACGGACACCCGGTTATAAAGATGGAAATCACCGCCAACTCCCAAAATGACCCTCGTGGGGCCCGCACCATCGTGCATAATTAAAGCGGGCGGATGGCGCCATTGCAATGCCCTCAGAAAAACACCCAAAATCGATTGCTCGCACGCCTCGAACGGATGACGGGTGAAAAAGTGGCGTTTCACCGTAAAACGTGCGAACTAGGCTCTGTGGGGCCCGCACCTTGTCTCCAACCCGAACGCTTCGGAAAGCGTCTCAAAAAGTCTGCACGAGGACTGTCAAGCTGCCGCTGACGGCGCGTCAATCAGACATCCCAATTAGGAGTTAGGTCCGACTCAACAATTAATTAATTAATTATTCATTTTTAGCGTTTCGTGCCACCGAGCAACGAAACCAACCCGCAAAGGCTCCGAACCGACCTTGGAAGGACCTTCTCAACTCCAGGCCACCGCGCCTCTGACGGCATGTCAAACGGACTTCCGGCTCGCGAGCCACGTCCATCGCAACTTTAATAATAATTTAATATTATTAAAGTAAAACGTTTCGGGGCACCCGTCTTCGGGTGCAGAACCCAAAAACCCCGAAACATACTTCAAAAACGTTCGTCTTGTTAACACGGACCTGCAGCCGCAGACGGCGCGTCAAACGGACGTGCCGTTTAGGAATTTCGGCCCCTTGAATGCAAGGGGCCCAACCGGGCCGGTCCACCCTGGCCGGCCCAGTTCGGACCACCGGCCCGCGGCCCAGCCGCGGGTCCGGTCTAGTTCGCCGTGGCCCACTGGCCGCGGCCCGCCCAGCAGCTCGGGTTCGGTTTTCTTCAAATAGACCGGCCATTCGGCCGGTCTTCGTCTCCCAACAGGACCCGCAGCGCGCGGGTCCTTGTCTCCCAACAGACCGGCCATTTGGCCGGTCTTCGTTGACGCGCCAGCAGGACCCGCGCCGCGCGGGTCCTGGCTTCCTCTGCACGCCCGAGGCCAGGCCTCGGGCTCCCTTCGACCGCAACGGCCCGCAGATGCCGCCTCGCCTTGCTGTCGACCGCTCTCGCCGAGCGCCTGCTGCACCTCCGTGCTCGCCCGACCGCCTGACCCCGGCCGCCTTCGCCCCGAGGAGCCCGCTCGCCCGGCCGACGCCCTCCCTGCAGCTGCCTGCTCTGCTCGACCGCGAGCCCCTGACGCCTCGGCTGAAGACCGGCCGCGTCGCCGCCGCTGACTCGGACCGCCACCGCTACCTCGGACCGCCGCCGCTACCTCGGAAGGCTAGATCCTCGCCGGAAAACACCCATCACACCCCGAAACTTCGCCGGACGATTGCGATCGCCTCAGGACTCAGATTTAAATTCCGAAAATTGCGTCGGATAACTAAGAAAAAGTACTACGCAATTATGGGCTTTGCTCGACAATTCGATAGCAATTCGACGCAAGTAATTCAATTGGAAGAAGATTGCGGGAATTAAAACTATAAAACACGAGCCTACCTCTTGGGCGTAGCCCGACGCTTCGCGTGCGATCCGCCGGAAGTTGCAATGCCTTGGAGAGGAGGAGAAGAGGAGGAGGGCTTGAGGGAGAGAGGTGGTTCCGCTAGGGGGAGGAAATGGGGAAGGAGAGGGGTGGGTTTGTTTAAATAAAGAAAAATTAATTAATAATTAATTTAAACCCCCAATTTAACCCGCATCTGAAACTCTCGACGGGGTTGAGGTTAAGCCTCCCCTAGGGTAAACACCACCTCCCGAGCACAACGGCGGTCTCAGAATTTTAATCTGAGGCCCCGTTCAAAAGTTATAAAATTTAACGACCAAGGCCGCTAAATTACGAAAATGCCCCTGGTGGCATTTTCCACAGAAGGCCCGCGCCCGTGAAACTTACACCCCTCCTAAGGTAAACGACACGTTCCAGACTCAACAGTGCCCTCGGTTTTCCCATCCGAGCAACTGTTTAAGAGATACTTGAGTTTAACAATTAAACGAATAAATTAATTATTTCATTTATCCGTTTAATGTCCCGTCAACAGGCGATGGGTCCAAACGTCCCGCGCCGACATGTTCTGTGTCATTTCTAGGGTAAACACTCCATTTCGGACCCATCCGTACACTCAGATTTCTGATCCGGATCACCGTTTAGGAGTTATCCCATTTATTTGGCTTTCCAGTGTGAACACACTGAAAATTTAATTCCGGCCACACCGGGGCTCGGAATCGCACGCCCTCTGAAGGCGCTTCTCTGGAATAACATCAAGAATATTCCAAAGTCTTTTATAGCAAAAACCGGGTTCTTACAATATGGGTTCGTGACATCATATAGAGACCGTTCCCTGGGTTCCAGAGGAGTGTCAACAACAGTTGCCTGAGATAAACCAGCATCATGCAAGATATCCAAAATATATTTCCATTGGGAAAGAAAGATGGTGTTTGGAGAACGAGAGATTTTAATGCTAAGGAAGTATGTCAGAGGACCCAGATCTTTGGTGTGAAATTGTTGTTGAAGATAAACCTTTAGATAGACAATGTCATGTGAGTCGCTCCCAGTAATAATGATATCATCAACATAGACAACCAACAGGATGCAGCCGGATGACGTTTTGCGGTAGAAAACAGTGTGGTCCTTCATACTTCGAGATAGGTCAAATGTAGTGATGACTGTGAAGAATCTTTCAAACCATGCACAAGAAGACTGTTTGAGTCTATAAAGAGAGCGATGGAGCCGACAGACATGAGACCCTGCTCCTGAGGCAATGAAGCTGGGAGGTTGTTGCAGATATACTTCAATTGGGTACAATCGCGAAAGCGACACACATGCAAAGAAGAAAATACATGTAAACTCGCTGGCTTGGGGACTTGACCTCGCGACCAAGCCCCAAATCCCTCCCCACCCTTACCACCCCAGCCGAGCGTGGGGGCGTTGTTGCAGATATACTTCGTCAAGAAAGTCATGCAGAAATGCATTCTAGGCATCTAGTTGATGAAGATGCCAATGATGAGCAGCGGTAAGAGAGATGGATAATCGGACATATGTCATTTTCACAACCAGAGAGAATGTATCGAAAGAATCAACACCATATGTCTGGGCAAAACCTTTTGCCAGAAGTCGGGCCTTGAGGCGATGAAGGGTGCCATCTGCATTGAGGCGGATTGTATAAATCCATTTGCTGCCGACCACCTGTTTACTTGCCGGAAGAGTGACCGGATCCCAGGTGTGATTGTCGTCCAAGGCCTGTGATTCACCCCGCATTGCGTGAAGCCACCCAGGGTGAGATTTGGCTTCAACAACAGTACGAGGAACAAATGTTGTCTCCAAAGCAGAGAGACCGTTGTATGAAGTTGTGTAAAAAGGATTATTTTGGTAAGATCGAGTACCTTTCCGCAATGCAATCAACAAGTCGTCTGTTCCCAGAGTAGGGGGACGCGTTCGATGGTCAATGAGAGCAGACGGAGCCAAAGCAGTGATCTGCAGAGTGGGACAACTAAGGCAAGAGTGGGTGGATAGTGAGAGGAAGACAGTCATTGATAGTGGTATCTGAGTGAGAAGAGGGTGGAGAGAATGAAGAGTTCTCAATAAAAGAGATATCAATAGAAATGATATAACGCTGCAAGTCTGGAGAGAAACAACGATATCCACGCTGAGTTTGGGAATAACCCAGAAAGATGTAGCGGAGGGATTTTGGAGAAAATTTAGATCGGTTGGGACGAGTGTCACGTACATAACAAAGATACTCAAACACACGAAGTGAAAGAGGGTGAGGAGGGAGAGAGGAGAAAAGAGTCTGGAAAGGAGTCTCCCCCTGAAAGAAAGAAGAGGGAAGACGATTTATAAGGTAGGTAGCAGTAAAAATGACATCTCTCAAAAAATAAAGAGGCACCTGCATGTGAAATAAGAGGGCACGAGTAATCTCTAGAATATGACGATGTTTACGCTCGGCCACTCCATTCTACTGAGTTGTATCGGGGCATGATGTTTGATGAAGGATGTCGCGATCCTTGAGAAACTGCTGAAGGGAAGTGGATAAATATTATCGTCCATTGTCCGAGCGGAGACATTTAATTGGTGTGGAGAACTGAGTGAATTTCATGGTAAAAGGTCTGGAAAGTAGCAAACACCTCAAAACGATCACGAAGAAGATAAAGCCACATCATGCGAGAGAAATCATCAATAAAGGATACATAATATCGGTACCCTAACTGACTTGGTACCGCGTAGGGACCCCATACATTTGAATGGACTAAATCAAAAGGTTTAGATGCCCGCGTGACCAAACGAGAAATATAAGATATACAATGATGTTTCGCAAACTTACTTGACTCACAATGAAAAGAAAGGTGCAGACTGAAATGAGGACAAAGCTGATCAAGGGTGGAGACAGGTGGATGTCCCAAGCAAAAATTTAGATCCAGAGCACAAATAGAGATTGTCGTGCAGGCAAGGGGATGTCGGACTATCGAACACGTACACCCCATTGCGAAGATAACCTCTACCAAGCTCCCGATTCGTCGACTGCTCCTGAAACACAACATCAGATGGTTTAAAAATAGCGACACAGTTTAAATCCTTTGTGAGGTTACTGATGGAGAGAAGATTAAAAGGACTTTGAGGAACATGTGCCACAAAAGGCGAACGAATAGGGGAATTCAAGGAGCAAGTTCCAAATCTCTCAATAGAGATAGTGGATCCGTCCGCAACAGTAATGGCAGTGGGGTCAGTATATCGTCGATAAGTAGATAACATACCCGCATCACTAGTGAGATGATTGGAAGCATCAGAATCAAGCATCCAAGCAGACAGGTGACGAGTAACACAAACAGTAGGGCCACCAATCTGAGCAACAGATGCCGAAGAGGAACCAAGTAGCGAAGCGGCCCGATGATTGTGTATAAGTTGGAGTTCATCCATGGAGAGGTCCAGGCTGTGAGGGAGATCAGAAGTGATGGGGAAGCATCGACGAGGGCTGTCTGAACCTGCCGAGGTGGCTGAGACGGGCGTCCATGAAGAACCCAACACCGATCAATGAGGGTCAAAGAACATCTGATACCCGAGCTAGATTATTGGTTTCAGAGTACATGAGGGTCAAAGAGTCCCAAAGTTCTTTAACTGTGTTCGCCGTCTTAGTCACATCTTTAATGGAACATTCCATAGAATTGACAAGCAAGGCGAAAATTTTACTGTCGGCAAGCTTCCAGACTTTGTACTTCGGATGTAATAGTGATGGGGAAGGAGCAACCAGGTGCGAGTCAAGATCCATTCCGGTGAGAGACATAAGAACCGTCTTTCGCCAAAACAAGAAATTAGTTTCGTCAAAGTGCTCATCAACAAGGCGAGTGGAGGCGGTGATCAACCGAGGAAGGACGGAGGAAGTCGGTGTGGATTCTTCCATGGTAAGACATATAGCGGGAAGAGGCTAAAAGGTTCGACCAAACCGACAAGAAGGGTGCAACAAGTAGTCCAACAGTTTTGACTGGAAATGGAAACACATGCCTCAACAGGAAGGGAAGGGCATCTGGGGTGGGATAAATACTAACGCGTGCAGGAGTAGCACAAAGGAAGAAGAACATGCAGGAGGATGGCTGTAGGAGGGAGAGCCTTTCAGGGACAAACGCATGGAGGGTCGAAAAATACCGAGTTCTGCATAGGGCGCCTGGGAGGGATAACGCCACTAGGGTGTGGGTGCGTGCCGGGTATGTCGGCGATGGAGCGCAAGTGGACGAGGGGGCGCCGGGGCTGCCGCTTAGGCGGGCCGACGATGGAGCGCCGAGGCAGGCGTGCAGGTGGGCCGACGTCGGGGTGTGAGGCAGCCACGACGACGAGCTGGCGATGGGGTGCGGGGCTTTCGCGCAAGAGGGGCCGACGATAGAGCGCGGGGTAGACGCGCAGGAGGGGTTGGCGACGGAGCGCCGGGGGTGCCGCGCGATTGGGCCGGCGACGGGGCGCAGTGGAGGAGCCGACGAGGCGGGGCATGAGGCCAGGCGGACGGGCGACACCAGCGGGCCCTACGACGTAGGGAACAAGAGGGCGGGGCGCAACGGATAGGGAGAAAAAAAAATATTATCAGTTGTATCCCTTTGATACCAGGTAGAATGTCACGAATTCCCCACCTCAAGGAGAGGTGAAGACATTCTTTTATAGATAGAGGAGAATAATTACAAGACAGAAGAATTCGATGTGGGACTCAGAAAAACACTTAACCCGGAAATACAATTAACCGGGTCTAACATTAACCTTCAAAAATTCAATCCTTGAAAATACCATCAGATTGTTTGCTAAAGTATACAAGCTTGAGAATGATATCTTCAACGAATGGACATTATAAGCAACCTAGAACTCAAGGAACTTGTTCGTTTGTTTGGAAGCAGTTTTTCTGGACCGGACAGAAGCTTAAATCAGTTCATCTTTGTTTTGAATCAAGGCCACATATTGTACTAGAAGATTTGATTTGAGATAATTGATGGGTCCACAGTAGGTTTGGTCCAACTACTGCATGACAATGTTAGCATCAAAATCACACACATGGATATTAAAGTAAGCAACATTCTGTTGGATTCAAAATTTGGGGAAAAAATTGTTGACTTCAGGTTGGGTGGGTTCTTCCCAGAAGATAGGAGTTGCATAAGCACCGCCTTTGCTGGAACACTGTTAGAGCCGGTGGGGACCCTGCCACCTGGCAAGTTTATTCCCGTAGGAATAAAGCCACGCGAGGGGGTGCAACAAGTAGGGAGTCACGTGGGGACCACAACACACGTGAGGCCTAACTATCTGAGGAATATATTGTGGAAGTGGGTTCGGGAGTGAGGGAGGCGGTTAGAGTTCCACAACCTAGATCTTGGGCGGGAGAGCCCAAGGCCCTCCCGAAGTCCTTCTGGTATTTTCTTTCCTACTTTCCTTCCCATCCCCGAGAGTCTGTAATTCTCTGAGCTGGTACTACAGGTTACTTTTACCATACTCTTCGAATACAAAATTGCCATATATTGTTTGTTTTGGTTTGGGAAACTCTATCAATTTGGTCCGGTCTGCCGGATAATCTTCGTCTCCATCACCTCACGCTTCCTCCTGTTTCGTTTTCCTGGACCGGTCGACAACAAACTTAAACCGAGTATGGAGACTAGGTTACAGTCTCGTCTGGAAGCACTGGAGCAGAGGATGGAGCGAACAAAATCTATGCGTGACCAGCGAATCGAACGGGTGGAAATGACTGTAACAAGATTAGCGACTTCTGTGGGAGCTTTTCATCAAGAAATTTCCGGACTAAAGGAACTGCAAAAATCAATGGCTGGAATTGTGATGAGACTGGAGAAATTGCCAATACAAGAGGAGGTGGCACATTCTGCGCCTAATTTTGAATCAGGAGAGTTGCTGGTGCCCTTACAGGAGAAATAGAGCTTGAATGGCGGAGCACAGGGGGTCGGGGGAAACTGTAGGGGAAGGTCTTGTACCGATGTTAGCAGTACGGCGAGTGGAACTTCCTGTTTTTGATGGACAAGATCCTCGAGGATGGCTCAACAGAGCTGAGTTATATTTTCAGATTAATCAAACACCTGAGCATACCAAGATTTCTTTGGCTTAGGTGAGTATGGAGGGGGTGGCTATACATTGGTTCATCGTTTTAGAAGAGGTGTATCCACAACTGACTTGAAAACAATTTAAGACGAAATTAATGGAAAGATTTAGTGGATTGGAAGTACAAAATCCATATGAAGAATTAGCTGCGAATTGGCAACACGACACAGTCGAGGAATATATCGAACGATTCAAATTTTTTGCCTCCCTCATTCCACGTCAGCCGGGATCTCAATATGCTGGGTATTTCCTACAGGGGTTGCGAGAGGTGTAGAGTTGGGTTCAAATCCATAATCCGGAGACTTGTTTATAGGTAATGCGTCTGGCGCGGCATGTTGAGATGGCCCTTGGCAAAGGGGCAGGTCTACAGTTTCAGGCTGGAGGTTCTCGTTGGTCTGACAGCAGGGACTATGCACACTCTTCTCGGGTTCATGTAACTCAGCAGCCAAATTCATCATCCCAAGTTTTACGAAGGGGAGGTGAGATGACAGGTAAACTCAATAGGGAGGTACCACGCACTGTTTTGAATGGAGGGAAAGGAGTTCGACAATTATCAAGTCAATAGTGGGAGGACCGGAGGAAGAAGGGATTGTGTTTCCTTTGTGGAAAACCCTATAATCCCATGCATAAATGTTCTGATCCCAAGATAAGGGTGTTAATTTTAGGAGAAGACAACGATGAGCTTGAACCTACACTCCCACAAGAAGAGGTCACCGAGCAGGTGGTAGAAGAGGATGAAAGTCAGGAGGCTGTTTGTAAGCTTCTGGATTTACAGGGCTTGGGAATTTTTTACAGCTCTGAAAATTGCTCAAAGGAATCAACCATGTCTTTGAAAATTGAGGGCAGCATTAAGGGAATTACAGTTTTAATTTTACTGGATAGTGGTGCCCGCACACAATTTCATTAGTCCAAAATTGGCCAGGATGCTTGGTTTGTCAGTTATGGACTCTGGAAGTATGAGAGTGAAACTCGGTGATGGATACAAAGTAGGAACTAAAGGGGTCTGCCAACAAATTTGGTTGGTGATGGGAGCTTATGGTTGCTCTATTGAAGCACATGTCTTAGAAATTGGGGGGTTGGATCTCATTTTGGGAGTAGCATGGTTAAGTACACTTGGGGATGTTTGCATTAATCTATGGTGATTTTGTGGTGGACAACCAGAATTATACTCTGCTGGGAGTACATCGTGCAGACCAAACAACTTACTCTTTGGATCAGTAGCACACATTGTCAAATAATTGGAGGCAGGAGTAGTAATGGGGAGCAGTTTCTGACTGACAAATAAAACAGGGAATTACAACAGGTTTTTAGTCGCTTTCCGTCAGTTTTTGATGAATCTGGGGGTCTTCCGGCACAGCGGGAGCAAGAACATGCAATAAACCTCATTCCTGGACAAGGGCCAGTATCGGTTTGGCCGTATCATTACCCCTATTTTCAAAAGAACGAAATAGAGAAGCAGGTACAACAGACGTTAAACAGTGACATTATACAACCAAGTACTAGTGCTTTTTCCAGCCCGGTGTTATTAGTTAAAAAAAAGATGGGATGTGACGGGTGTGTGTAGATTACCGTGCATTGAACAAAGTAACCATACCGGATAAATTTCCCATTCCAGTGGTAGAAGAATTACTTGAGGAATTACATGTGGCTACTTTTCTAAACTTGATCTTTGAGCAGGATATCATCAGATTCGCATGTAAGAGTGTGATGTGGAAAGAACCGCTTTTCGAACTCATAATGGACACTACGAGTATCTAGTTATGCCTTTTGGATTGATGAACGCGCCATCCACCTTTCAGTCCACTATGAATGAGTTTTTCTGTTCCTTGCTTCGACATTATGTCCTAATTTTTTTGATGACATTCTTGTGTATAACATGGATTGGCAGACACATTTACAACATGTAGGAGAGGTACTTCAAGTTCTCCAAGGAAATCAGTTTTTTGCCAATCAGAAAAAATGTCATTTTGGACAGCGGAAAATTGAATATTTGGGTCACATTATTTTCGCAGAGGGAGTCTCTATGGACCCGGGAAAAGTGCAAGTGATGCTAGATTGGCCAGCTGATGCGGAAACGTCGGGAGTTGCAGCGACAGAAACGGTGAAACACAGAAGAGTAAAATGGAAAAAAAGAACAAGGACACAAAGATTTACGTGGTTCGAGAATAATCCCTACGTCCACGGGGAGGCAGAATAACTTCACTAAAATCGGGAGTACAATTAGGTTTTTATCTCAGACTTTTCTAACCCAGAAACCCTAGCCCGAAAGGGTTACAAATGGAGAAGACGATTCACTGTTCCACCAATTGCACAGGAAGTCCGCGTCGCTACAGTGAAAGACGGCCACCCAACTCAAAAGTGATACAGTGATTGCCAACTGGAAGTCCAAAAGGCTATAGTAAAGTTGACTCCAAAGTCTGCACTGCTATAGTGCTCTGTCGGTGTAGGTCGGTCAGCTCTGCTACAGTGGTCAGAGATGCTACAATGCTTGAAAAAATTGGGCTGGGGGCCTTCGACCCCCGGAGTAGGGGCGCGTTGCCCCCTGCAACCCCCAACGAGCTCATCGCAAAGCTTGACCTGTGAAAGTTGCAGGCCGATGTGCGGTACGGGCCACAAGCATTAGGCCCAACCGGATCGGGTTACACCAATCCAACACCATCCCCCACTACAGTCAAAGGGGTCCATGGTTTTCTTGGTTTAACCGGTTACTATTGAAAGTTTATCCACGGATATGGCAAAGTGGCTCGACCACTTACTGCCCTTACTCGCAAGGACAGTTTCCTTTGGTCAGCTGAAGCTCTCCAAGCTTTCAATCAGTCAAATGTTTGATGACGGAGGCCCCCATCCTTTACCAGATTTTTCCAAATGTTTTGAGTTTGAGTGTGATGCTTCGGGGCGGGGAATAGGTGCTGTCCTTAAGCAGGAAAGACGACCTATTGCCTATTTTAGCACCGCTCTATCAGATCGTCATTTAGCTAAGTCCGTTTATGAAAAGGAAATCATGGCTCTCGTCCTCTCTATTCAGCATTGGCGGCCGTATCTATTTGGTTGTCCATTCACAGTTTATTCAGACCATTGCGACCTTAAATATTTGTAATATTTGTTGTAGCAGCGCATTACCACCGTCGATCAGCAGTGTTGGATCACAAAATTATTGGGATATCAATTTGATATTTGTTATAAGCGGGGCAAGGAAAATTCAGCTGCCGATGCTTTGTCCAGGAAAGATGAGGAGGCGTCCCGCCTCTCTCTGATAGAATCTTGGCCTGTTTGGCAGGAGGGCCGCAACTTAACCGAAGGAGTATCTTCGGATCCATTTCTCGGGAAAATTTTGGGTGCGCTGCAATCTGGGCAGCCCGCTGGAGCTGGATTTTCCCTTAACCAGGGTGTACTGTACTATCATGGACGTTCGGCTATTCCAGCCATGTCCCCTTGGGTTTCGGTCTTATTAGCAGAATTTCATTCTACTCCTCAAGGGGGACACATGGGTTTCTACTGCACTTATAGGAAGCTGGCTGGATATATCTATGGATTTCATCTCCAGCCTCCCTAAATCCAAAGGCTATGATATAGTTTTGGTGGTTGTTGACGGGCTGTCTAAATATGCCTATTTCCTCCTCAAACATCCTTATAGAGCCGGAACAGTTGCTGAACTTTTTATTCATGAGATAGTTCGTTTACATGGAATACGGGCGGCTATAGTAAGTGTCCGTGATCCTCTTTTTCTTAAGTCACTTTTGGACAGAATTATTCCGTCTTTATGGCAAAACCCTCCGATTAAGTTCAGCCTATCACCCTCAAACAGACAGACAAGAGGAAGCCGTCAACTGTTGTTTAGAAATCTACTTGCGTTGTTTTGCGAGGGACCAGCCACGCACTTAGTCCTACTGGATTCCATGGGCTGAATGGAGCTACAACACCACCTGACACATCTCCATTCAGACCACCCCTTTTGAAACAGTTTATGGTCGAAAGCCTCCTACCTTACCTTCTGAGATTCGAGTTCCTGCTGTAGCTGCTGCTTTAGGAGATCGAAATGAGGCCCTTCGCCAACTCCGTCATCATTTGACTCGGTCTCAGGATTATATAAAGCTTCGACCACATAAACAACATACAGTAGCTCAGCGAATTTTTCCTAAACTGGCTGCCAGATTTTACGGTCCTTTCACCATCTTGGAGCGGATTGGTCCAGTTGCCTCGGTTAGATTTACCTGCTGCAGCCCGGGTCCACGCGGTTTTTCATGTTTCCCAATTAAAAAAAGCAATTGGCACACAACAGGTATACCCTTCTTTACCGCTTGGAATGGACATTGATGCGACCCATTGTCCTAAACTATTGGCTGTTTTATCTCACCGTTTATACTTGGAAGATGGTATGGCCTACCCCCAGTTTTTAATTCAGTGGGCGGGCTGACAGCTCAGAAGATGATGCAACTTGGGAGGATGAATTTACTCTTCGCAACCAGTTTCCTCATTTCAGTCTTGGGGACAAGACTGAATTTTAAGGCGGGGCCGGTGTTAGAGCTGGTGGGGACCGTGCCGCCTGGCAAGTTTATTCCCGTAGGAATAAAGCCACGCGAGGGGGTGCAGCAAGTGGGGAGTCACGTGGGGACCACAACACACGTGAGGCCTAACTATCTGGGGAATATATCGTGGAAGTGGGTTCAGGAGTGAGGGAGAAAGTTAGAGTTCCACAGCTTAGAGCTTGGGCGGGAGAGCGCAGGGCCCTCCCGAAGTCCTTCTGGTATTTTCTTTCCTACTTTCCTTCTCCTCCCCGGGTGTCTGTAATTCTATGAGCTGGTACTACAGGTTACTTTTACTATACTCTTCAAATACAAAATTGCCATATATTGTTTGTTTCGGTTTGGGAACTCTATCAAACACTAAGATACATGGCTCTTAAGTTCTTGGCCCATGGATGGTTCACTGAGAAGGCAACTGTCTACGGTTGTTGGTGTTGAACCTTTTAATTGGAAGAAGGCAAGCCCATGTTTCCCGTGTCCTTCGGACTTCTGCAATGGCAGTATGGTTACCTTCCCACTGGTGTCTTGAACAAATGGAGGGTCGTTGTTGGCACAATGGTGCTGTTTGTGTTGAAGCCATGGCTGCAGTTAGTGTGGGTATATCTCAGGCTGTTCCACTATGAATGGGAGCTATCGGGTAGCTTGGTGGCAGTATATGGGCTCTTGTTCGCGCCCTGGGGAAGAAAGGGATTGATGTTGCCGGATCAGGAGCTGGAACTAATGCTATTGCTCTGATGGGAGTGAAGGCTGCTCTTGCTGATGGTAGGGAAAAGAAAAAAACTGAAGGCAACAGTTTCACATACATACGTGCAAAATACTTGCAGCAAGGCGATGAGCAGTTGGGGAGACTTATGCTATTGAAGCTAGCAAATTGGATGCGGTTCAACTTGAAAGGAGGTTTCTTGAAGGAGATAACAATGTAGACAAGGAGAAGAATCCATTTATGAAGCTTTGGGATGGTGGTGTTTTACTTAAAGACGAGACACCTACTTAAACCTTGGTCAATTGGTTACCTGCTGAAGTTAAAGACACCGGGAACCAGGGCTGTTGGAATGGCTTGGATGCCAAGTAAAACTTGAAAAAGACCTCCTACAGAGGGGAAACTAGGGCAATGGTTGATGTATTTGCTGATGGTCCATGGAGAAGGTGTGGAATGACAGTTTATGCAAGCATCACGAAGGAAGGCAGTATAGGCTTGCTACATTTATTAGAGAAGAAAATCAGTATTGCCTTCTGTAGAGTGGCGAATTCCCCTTACCTCAATGCGAGGTGGAGATATTCTTTTACAGATGAGTAAAAAGGAATACATGGTGGGGTATTTTTATGTGCGACTCGGAAATACCCAATATAATAAAATTGGGTTTAACACTCTCCCTCAAGCTGAACATGCCCAGTTTGGACTAAGAGTCCCACAAAAGAAAGATGACACCAAACAAGACCACACACACTCCCCCTCAAGCTAGGCTGCTGATGCTTTGATACTCAGCTTGGTACTAAGAGAGTCCAGACGAGCTCCCGGGAGGCCTTTTGTGAAGATGTCGATCAGTTGATCTGCTGTCGGAAAGTGGCCGAAACTGATATGGGTCATCTCAAGATGATGACGAAGAAAGTGGCAGTCCACCTCGATATGCTTCGTTCGTTCATGAAAGACGGGATTCGAAACTATCTTCGTGAGCGCCTGATTGTCACACCAGATATGAGCGGAGGTCTGCGGTGGGAAGCCAAGCTCATGGAGGAGATGACGGAGCCAGACGATCTCAGTAGTGACCGTGGTCATGACATAGTATTTGTTAAAACCCTTTTTATTCTTCTGGGTATTTTCCGAGTCCCACATCGGAATACCTCTTTATGTATTCCTTTTTCTCATTCTATAAAAGAAAGCCTTCGCCTTACCTTGAGGTAAGGAGATTTCCTCCTACATGGTATCGAAGGGAAATTCATCCCGAACCCTCCCTCCCCTACGGATTTCCGGTTCTGTCCGGCCTCGCCTCTCTCCTCCCAGTTCTGTTCGGTGTGATCGGCCCCTCGGGTCTGCCCTACGTGGCCACCCCCCTCCCCTCTGGCTTTGCCCTTCCCGGTGGCCCTCCCTCCTGTGCCCGCGACTCCCTTCTCGGCGGCCCTCTCTCCCTCGAGCGGCGCCCCTCTCCTGCGCGGATTCCCTCCCGGCTCCAGCTGCGCCCGCCTCCTGCGGCTTTCCCTGGCAGCCCGCCTCCCTGCGCGTTCCTCCAGCGGCGTCCCTCTCCTGCGCGCCTCCCTCCTGCGGCTTCCCGCCTCTGTGACGGCTTCCTCCCCAGGCGGTCCTCCTGCGCGCGCAGCGCCTTCTGCGGATCCCCCGGCGGCCCTCCCGCGTGCCTGCGTCGCTTCCTCGCGCGCCCACCCCGCCCTCCCAGTGCGCTCGTCCGGCGACCTCGCCCGAGGCTCTCCATCGCTACGGCCCCTTCCTTCCCGCACGACGACACCCGCCCTCCCGCTCCGTCCGGTTGCTCCCTTCCCAGCGGATTCCTCCCGGCGCCCGCCCGTCCGGTTTCTTCTATTCCAGCCGCGACTTCAGGCAGCCCGACTACCTCCCGGGGAACCGGTCCAGGCGGCTCCCTCCAGGCAGACCGGCTGCCTCCCGGCGAACCGGTCCAGGCGGCTCCCTCCAGGCAGCTCGGCTCCCTCCCGACGAACCGGTCCAGGCGGCTCCCTCTAGGCAGCCCGACTCCCTCCCAGCGAACCTGTAGGCAACCCGGCTCCCTCCCAGCGAACCGGTCCAGGCGGCTCCCTCCCGGTTACCCGACTCTTCCTGCGCACAGCTAGCACCGCCTCCCGGCGCCCCTCCCGCTGTCCGCTACCTCTCGCGGCTCCACACGGTTTCCCGGCACGCCCGACCTTCCGCTGATTTCGGCGTTGCCCACAATTGCGTCCTACACCGCTACCCGACGCTTCCATGGCAGCCTCTTCAGCTCTACCCCAGCTGATCACCTGCCTCGTTGGTCGTGACAGTGGCCGCTCAGGCCCTCGTGGTCGTGGCCGTAGGGGGGGTCGTCCACGTCCCCTCTGTCAACACTTAGGCAACCTCAGCCACCTGATTGATCGATGTTGGATACTTCATGGGCGCCCATCTCAGCACCTGCGGTAGGGTCAGATAGCAGTCCAGGAGGAACCTCCTCAGTCGCCACTCTCCCATCATCTCTGGCCTTGTCTATGGCGGACATCAGGCTGAGTCCTGATCCTCGGACCCCTGCCGGACCTGGTTTATCTTCGGCTTCTCTAGCCCATTCCGCTGCTTCCGCCTCCTTTGTTGGTCCGTCGCTCCCCTGCCTGGATGCTCGACTCAGGTGCCTCTGACCACCTCACTAGTGATGCTGGTATGTTGACCTCCTACTGCCCTTATAACGGTCCATCAACCATCACCGTCGCTAATGGCTCCACTATTCCCATTGCGGGTTTCGGTGCATGCTCCTTGACGTCATCACTTCACTTGCCCTCTGTGGCACATGTACCTCGCAGTCCCTTTAATCTTTTTTCAATCAGTAAGCTCACAAAAGATTTTAACTTTGCTGCCATATTTACCTCCTCTGCTGTTGTTTTTCAGGAGCTGACTACGAATCGAGAACTTGGTAGAGGCATGCTTCGGGACGGGGTCTACATGTTTGATGGACCGACACCCGTCGCCTGCACATCTATCTCTGATCGTGCCTTGGATCTTCATTCCCGGTTGGGACCCCCCCGCCTCCACCATTCATCAGCTTTATCCAGATTTCAGATCACATCTTTTCATTGCGAGTCTTGTACTTTTGCGAAACATCATCACACTTCCTACATTCCTCGGGTGGATACAAGGGCTTCCAAACCTTTTGATCTGGTTCATTTAGACGTTTGGGGGTCCCTGTACCATCTCGAGTCATTTGGGGTATAAATACTATATATCCTTCATTTATGATTTTTCGCGAATGACTTGGCTATACCTCCTTCGAGAACGCTCCGAAGTGTTTTTCACATTTCAGACATTTTACAATGAAATTCATAACCAATTTTCCACTTCTGTTAAATGCCCCCGCTCGGACAATGGGCGTGAGTACCTCTCCACCTCTTTTCGGCACTTTCTCCAGGCGAAAGACATCATTCATCAGACCTCCTGTCCTGATACACCCCAGCAGAATGGAGTGACCGAGCGGAAACACCGCCATATTTTGGAGACTGCTCGTGCCCTCCTCTTCCACCGACAGGTGCCTTTGCATTTTTGGGGAGATGCGATACTCACTGCTACCTACCTTATAAACCGCCTTCCTTCTTCTATTCTTCAGGGGGAGACTCCTTTTCGAGCTCTGTTCTCTTCTCTCCCTCCTCACTCCCTTCCACTTTGAGTGTTTGGATGCTTATGTTATGTTCGAGACACATGTCTTGGACTCTCCAAACTCTCTCCCAAATCTCTCCGGTGCATCTTCCTTGGCTATTCCCGCACTCAGCGCGGATATCGCTGCTACTCACCGAACCTCTGGAGGTATGTCATCTCTGCTGACATCTCATTTGTTGAGAACTCTCCGTTCTCCCTTCCCTCTCCTCATCCTGACTCAGCCATCGATGATTGCCTTCCTATCCTCATCCACCCTCCTCTAGTGTCCCCCCTTACCGCTGACACCCATTTTGGTAGGGTGTACTCCTGTCGTCCATCACCTATATCCCCCGTCCCGGCCAATGACACCGTCGTTCCTGCTTCGTCCGATGCTCCTGCCCCGACACCAGAGGACTTGCCCATTGCTCTCCGGAAAGGTACTCGCTCTTGCTAGAGTACTCCTCTGGAGCCTGGGGAACAATCTCTTTATGCCTCCACCGAACCATATTGACACCCAGAGCGATACCGTCGACTAGTAGACAAACTCAATTATCTTACCATGACTCGTCCCGACATTGCCTGCGCTGTCGGCAAAGTGAGCCAATTTATGGAGCATCTGACCACCTCTCATTGGGATGCTGTCCTCCACATCGCCAAATAAATCAAGCGAGATCCTGCTCGTGGTCTACGCTACTCTCATCATGCTCATCTCAATATTGAGGCCTTTTGTGATGCAGATTATGCTGGTTGCCTTGGTACTCGGAGATCAACTTCTGGGTTTGCCGTATTCTTGGCAGACAACCTCATCTCATGGCGCAGTAAGAAACAGACGGTCGTCTCCCGCTCCAGTGCGGAGTCCGAGTACCAAGCCATGACCACCGTCACTACAGAGATCATTTGGCTTCGACATCTCCTCCAGGAGCTTGGCTTTCCTCTGCAGACATCTGCTCAGTGTGACAATCAGGCAGCCACCAAGATTGCTTCGAATCCTGTTTTTCATGAACGCACGAAGCATATTGAGGTGGACTGCCACTTTCTTCTCCACCACCTGGAGCACGCTCATGTCAGCCTTAGCCACATCCCGACGGCGGACCAGCTTGCTGACATCTTCACCAAAGGCCTCCCAGGAGCTCGCCTCGCCTCGCTCAGTTCCAAGCTGGACATCCACAGCATCTGCTATCCAGCTTGAGGGGGAGTGTGTCCGGTCTTTCCTTGATGTTATCTTTCTTTTGTGGGACTCGTGTTCCAAGCTGGGCATGTCCAGCTTGAGGGGGAGTGTTAAAACCCTTTTTATTCTTCTGGGTATTTTCCGAGTCCCACATCGGAATACCTCTTTATGTTTTCTTTTTTCTCATTCTATAAAAGAAAGCCTCCGCCTCACCTTGAGGTAAAGAAATTTCCTCCTACAGTATTCAACTTCCGCACTAGATCTGGAGACGACAGTCTGCTTTTTGCTGCGCCAAGAGGTGAGGTTACCTGCCAAAAAGACGATATATCCAGAAGTAGACTTGCGGGTAGCAAGTTAACCAGCATAGTCAGCATCACAGAAGACCTCAACATTCAGATGAGCGTGATGGGGGTACCGAAGTCTACGAACATAGTCTTTCTTGATGTATTTGGCAATACGGAGGACAACATTCCACTGAGATTTGGTCGGATGCTCCATGAATTGGCTCACTTTGCCAACAGCGCATGCAATATCGGGTTGTGTCATGGTGAGGGAATTGAGTTTGCCCACCAGACGACGATAGCTCTCTGGGTGAGAAAAGAGTGCTGTGTCGTCATAGAGAGAACGTTCTCCAGGCTCAAGAGGAGTGTCCACGACAGTTGCCTGACTCAACCCTGCATCCTGCAAAATATCCATGGCATATTTCCTTTGGCAGAGAAAGATGGTGTCCGTAGAACGGGAAACCTCGATGCCAAGGAAGTATGTGAGAGGACTAAGATCTTTGGTGTGGAAGTGGTGGTGAAGATGCCCCTTGAGTTCGGCGATTCCAGTGGAGTCGCTCCCTATGATAATGATATCATCAACATATACCACCAGCAAGATGCTGCCGTTGGACGTCATACGGTAGAAGACGGTGTGATCTTTCATACTGCGAGAGAGTCTAAAGGCGGTGACGACGGTGCTGAAGTGGCCGAACCAAGCACGAGGAGACTGCTTGAGATTATATAGAGATCGACGAAGTCGGCACCGGAGGCACGAAATCCGGGGGGTTGCTGCAGATAGACCTCTTCTTCAAGAAAGCCACAGAGAGACATTTTTGACATCCAGTTGATGAAGTGATCAGTGATGATGAGCGATCAGAGAGATGGATAAGCGGACTGAGGCCATCTTGGCAACCGGAGAGAAGGTCTCAAAATAGTCGATGCCATATGTCTGAGCAAAGCCCCTCGCCACAAGTCGGGCTTTGAGGCAATGGAGAGTGCCATCAATATTGAGACGGACCGCATAAATCCATTTGCAGACTGTTTTTCTTCTGGAAGGGGGACCATATCCCAAGTATGTTTGTCATCCAGAGCCTGTAGTTCATCCCGCATCACCTGTAGCCACCCCAGGTGAGATTTGGCATCGCCAGCCATGTGGGGAATAGATATCGTCTCCAGAGATGACAAAATCTATGTATGAAGATGTATAGAGAGAAGTATTCTGGCAAGAACGAGTACCTTTCCAGAGTGCAATAGGCAAGTCGTTTGGTGCTGGGGCAGGAGCATCGGACGAAGCTGGGATGATGGTGTCCTCGGCCTGGACGGGGCACAATTGATGGGCGATGAGAGTAGACCGTACCAAAACGGTGATCAGTAGGGGGATACATCAGAGGATGATGGATGATGAGAGGAAGACAATCATCGATGTCATTGTCTGGATGGGGAGAGGGAAGTGAGAATGGAGGGCTCTCAACAAACGAGACGTTAGCAGAGATGATATACCGCCGTAGGTCCGGAGAAAAGCATTGGTATTCGCTTTGAGTGCGTGAATATTCGAGGAAGATGCAACTAAGGAATTTGGGAGAAAGTTTAGAGAGATTGAGGCGAGTGTCCCGAACATAACACAGCCACCCAAACACACGGAGTGAAAGTGAGTGAGGAGGGAGAGAGGAGAACAGAGTCTGAAAAGCAGTCTCTCTCGGAAGGATAGAAGAAGAGAGTCGGTTTAGGAGGTAGGTAGCAGTCAGGATGACATCAGATCAGAAAAGGAGAGACACCAGTATGTGGAATAGGAGGGCACGAGCAGTCTCCAGAATATGACGATGTTTCTGCTCGGCCACTCCATTTTGCTGAGGTGTGTCAGGGCGGGATGTCTGATGAATGACGCCTTTATCTTTAAGAAACTGCTGAAAGGATGTGGATAAATATCCCCGTCCATTGTCGGAGTGGAGACATTTAAGGGAGGTGGAGAATTGAGTATGGATTTCATTGTAAAAGGTTTGAAAAGTAGAAAAAACTTCAGACCGATCATGAAGAAGGTAAAGCCATGTCATGTGTGGGTATTCATCAATAAAGGATATATAATAACTGTACTCGGACTGGCTAGGAACCCTGCAAGGACCCTATACATCGGAATGAACAAGGTCGAAAGGATTCACGACACGCGGTTCCAGTCGAGGAACATATGTTACCTGATGATGTTTAGCAAACTTACAGGATTCATAATGAAATGAAAGTTGAGGACTAAATTGGGGGCAAAACTTATGTACGACGGAAGCCGGTGGATGACCAAGGCGAGAATGAAGGTCAAGGGGCACGGGCTGAGTTGGAAGAGCAAACAAGAGGTAGTGGGGTATCAAACATGTACATTCCATTCTGAAGATGACCTTGACCAAGTTCCCTATTCGTCGTTCGCTCCTGAAAAACACCACCAGAAAACGTAGAAGTAGCCACACAGTTTAAATCTTTGGTGAGTTTGGTGATGGAGATAAGATTAAATGGACTCTCGGGAACACGAGCTAGTGAAGTCAGGTAAATAAACGGGGTCAATGAGCAGGTGCCAAATCCCACAATGGGGATTTTTGATCCATTAGCAACAGTAATTTCAGAGGCACCTGTATGTGAATGATAGGTAGTGAACATACCGAAATCCCTTGTGAGATGTTCAGACGCACCAGAGTCAAACATCCAAGCTGTCAGCCGAGGAGAGATACCTGCGGCCGAGCCACCAGTCTGAACAATGGTGGTTGAAGAAGAGGAATGGGGCAAGGCAGCCCGATAAGATTGTATAAATGCAATCTCCTCCGGTGAGAGTGCCATTCTGTATCGGGTACTCTAGATCGGTGACGGAGCATGGGACAACTGCTCAGGCGGGCGCACAAACGGAAGGATAAAGCGTGGGGCTGTCGTGCGGGAAGGCTAAGGCGAGGGGGCGATCTTGTAGAAGCGCCGACGACTGGAGGTGGTGTCGGAGTCCCGTGGGCGGAAGTGCCAACCATGACGGAGTTGGTGGGCGTCGCGCGGGAAGTAGGTCCCTGGAAAAGGGTTATTGGTGCTGCGGGAGCCGTTGCGGTGACGGTAGCCAGCGCAGGAGGCGGGCTGGGAAGCCCTGAGGAGGGTGGTGACCGGGAGATTGCTGGGAAGCCTCGGGACACGCCGAGGAGTGTAGGACCAGGGCCGGGATGTGAACCCGAAGAGCCGCGAGAAGGCAGAGCCGGAAAAATACGGCGAGCGGCGGGGTTGGTCGCGAAGCTGGGAGTCCGCGGGTAGGCAGGTCCGGGAGAGCGACGCAGGAGGTGGGGTCGGGAGCCGCGACGGGAGGCGGGGCTGGAACTTTGCTGGGAAGTATGCTGGAGGGCGGGAGCCGATCGCGAAACTGGGAGGGTCCGCTGGTAGGCGGGTGTAAAGACCCGGAAATTTCAAGGAATTTTTTTTCTTAAATGCTTTGGAATTTTACGAGTCTGCGGTTTCTGACGACACTTGATTCCGAGGCCCGGTGTGCGCGGAATCAATTTTCGAAGTTTTGTTCGTGTACGTTCAGTAAACGTACGTGTGAGTTTTTCTATCTTTTGAACCGGTGCTCGGAATTGAAATCCGAGGGCACCGATGAACTCGCAGTGCCGGTATTCGCTTAAGGGGACCTTTACTGCAGTTGCGTTTTATGCGGGTTGAAAGTTAAAAATTGGGGTTTAATTAAAAAGTTAAATAAAATTGTTTAGAACAATTTTATTCACCTTGGTGGTTAAATCCTACATGGAGAAGTTAATGGTGGGGCCCACCCCCACATAACTCCCCATGTGTGAATATTTGTGAGGTGGGGCCCACACGAGCCCCAACCTTTCATCTCCCTTAAACCTCTCTTAAACTCCCCAATTTAACTCCCCTTGTTTAATTCTTGACAACTCCCCCATTTAATTGGGTGGAGCCTCTCCACATTTCACCTCCATCTCTCCATTTAATTCTTTGCAAACCCTTCTCAATTAATTAAACAACTATTCAATTAATTAATTAAAGAGTTTGATTTAATTTGAAATACATGGCATGTTATATCATGGGAGGGCCATTTTATTATTTTGGGTTGGCAATATTGGTGGGAGAGCTCTTGAGAGGATTTAGAAGAAGCGTTCTTCTCCGACGAAGAACACCAACCTTCAACGAAGAACGACTTTCTCCCTCGACGAAGAATGCTCTACGATTCGAGGAACGCGAAGTCGCCAACGACGCTTCTTCTTCGGGTGTACTCCGACGTCAACGGAATCGACACCGATCTTCCACGACGCCCGACCACCGCGACGTTCGTCTTCCGCGGTTCGACGACGTGCGATGTCTTTTCAAGGTAGGGGTTGTTTTATTTTCGTATGTGTGATTTGTATCCTCAAGCATGGGTGTTCTTTTATGATGAATTAAGGTTTGAGCCTCTAACGCGGAGGGCACGGGCTAACGAACAAGCCCGGACCCTCCGCTGGTTGGTTGTCTGTGCGTGGATTGACGGGCGGCGACGAAACGGGACCGCCACGGCGATTTGGAGCCTTCGCAGTAATGTTCGGGACCCGGGAGAGCCGTAGGCACAGACGGAAGCTAAAACGGACCACCAGAATGACTCCGGTGGCCCGCGGAAGATTCCGGCGGCGCGGGTCGCCGGCGACCGGAGGCGGCGGCCGGCCGCTTGAAGGCGGCAGCGCCCCAGCGCGTCGCCGGTGGAAGAACGGCCGCGGCGGTGGTGGAGAGGATCCCACGCCGCTCGGGATCCGGGGGACAGGGCGGCGCCAGGCGCCGCCGTTACAAAAAAAACGGGGGAGGCCGCTCCCGGACCCGGGTCGGGTCAATCCGGTTCGGGCCGACCCAGGGTGGGTTGAGCCGGGTCGGACCGGGCCCAGACCCCCTTTTTTTGGACCATTTTCGGTTAATTGCCCGTAACTTGAGCTACGGGCCTCCGATCGACGCACTGTCAGTTGCGTAGGAATCCTTGGATCGAGACGGTCGTTTCGGTATATTACACTCAAGGTTTCGGCGAAGTTTGGGTACGGCCGAGTTAGTTCGAACCCGAAACCAACCGGGCCCTTGGAGCGGAAACGCTTATAACTTAAGGACTAGACGTCCGATTGACGTGCCGTCAACTACGTTGGATTCATTTTGTTGAGATGGTTCTTTTGGCATACTCCATTTGAGGTTTGGATGCAGTTGGAGTACGGTCGGGTTGGTTTTAGCTTAAAAACCAACCGGACCCCTGGAACGGAAAAGCCAATAACTCTCAGACCGGACGTCCGTTTGACGAACCGTCAGCTGTGTTGGTAATCTCTTTGAGAAACGGTCCCTTTGAGTATACCAATGGGAGTTCGGGGTACAGTTGAGATACGGTCGGGTTGGTTCGTACACGAAACCAACCGGGCCCCCGGGACAAAAAGACTAATAACTCACAGACCGGGCGTCCGATTGACGCGCCGTCTGTTGCGTTGAGACCCTATGACGAGGCGGTCCTTTGAGATATTTCCACGTGAGACTTCGTGACACTTAAAGTATCGACCAATAGCTCGTGGAGCGGATCCTCCCGGAGACGAGTGTTCGGAGTGCGGAGACCTAGTAGCTGTAGACCTGACGACTGCTTGACCGATTCGACTCGGAGTGATTCGATTAGCCCAGTGGACGGAGCGCCCGGTTTGGCGGCAGACCCACGGCGGACGGAGCGCCTGGTTTGGCAGCATACTCGCGGTACTCGACAGGAGTACCTCTGTAGGCTATTAGGGGGAGCATTACTGTGTTGGGGCGGCAGACCCACAGTGGAGGAGCGCCCGGTTTGGGAGCAGTCCTGCGGTACTCGACAGGAGGAGTACCTCAGCAGTTTAAGGTTAGTGAGTAGCGCCTCAGAGTCACGATAGGGCCACTGTACTCGACAGAGGAGGAGTTCTCCAGCAGCCGTGGTTTCGATAATGAAAATCCTGGTTTGAGCTGAGTCAATGACCTTTGTGTTTTCCTCATGATTGAGATGAGTTACTTGATAACTTAGGTATATGTATGGGCATATACCTAAGTAAAGGTTATCTGTTGAGATCTTTGTGGTTTATCCTTGTTGGATTTTCGTGAGACTTTGAGGGTCTCGAGGTCCCTACTGAGTATCGTTATACTCACCCCTGCACGGGCTATGCCCACACCTCGTTGTGTTGGATGCAGACGACGGACAACGCTGACCGAGGCAGATTGTACGAGGACTGGACGGTACTCGAAGGTGGACCTCACGACGAGTCGGTACCCGGAGGAGACGGACGGACATGGAGTGCTGAGGAGGACATCTATACCTACCCTTCAGGTAGGAACCCGGAGAACGATCCATGAGCTGCTTCCATCTTCCAGCTGTTTGTCTTTTCAGTTGTACTTTCTTTCAGTTGTAGCTGTATCTTTCTGTTGGGCTTGTATTTCCGGCCCCTTTGTACTTTCAGCACACTTGTTATTTTGCTTTACTTAGTGTTTGATTCCGCTTGTACTTTGGTTGTGTATGTTTACGTTTTATAAAGACAATGCCTTCCCAGTTTATAGGGAGTTACGCCTTTGGTGCTAGTCGGCAACCCTTGGCCTATGGAAGACGGGCTTGGGGTAGTCACGACACGGGCCCCGAGAACGGGTCGTGACAGCGGGGGCCGATTGCGAAGCCGAAAGGGGCTTCAGACTCTTCCGAGAAGCTTGCTAGAGGGTGGGAGCCGATCGCGAAGCCGAGAGTCTCGGCTGGTAAGCGGGGCCGATTGAGAAGCCGATAAGGGCCGCAGAGGCGGGGCTGAGTGCGAAGCTGGGAGGGGCCGCAGTGGCAGGTCATTCGGGTGATGGCGTCGGGATTGGGAGGCGCGACGTCGGGATCGGGAGGTCGGTTCTTGCTGCGGGAGGCCGCTTGGTTTCTTCAAGTGCCGCGCGCACAAAGGTGACGACGGGCAGTGCACAGGAAGCTGCGCGCGAGAGGGCGCATACAGGAGGGGTTCCACCGGGACGGAGGGAGGGTTGGGAGCCGAAGGACGTCGGGAAGGGAGGGTCGGACGACCTGGAGGAATCTGCAGGGAGGGACGGAGCCGGACAAAATCGAGAGTCCGCAGGCAGCGAAAAAAAAAATTAATGGGATTTTTCCTTTGATACCATGTAGAGTGACGAATTCCCTTTACCTCAATATGAGGTGGGGACATTCTTTTATAGATGAGTAAAAAAGAATACATGGTGGAATATTCTGATGTGAGACTCGGAAATACCCAATATAATAAAACTGGGTTTAACACCTTCTAAGGGCTGAAATGGTGTAAGGGTCTTGTTGCAAGCCTTGTGTAAGGGTCCTGGGAGCTGGGTGCCCCTCCCACTTAAGGAGGGGGTGGGGGTGGGCTGGGTGGTGTTGCGTAAGGGTCCTCCTGGAGCCCTGTGTAATGGTGATTGGGTGGTTGGGGGTGCTGTCGAGTTGTTGGGGGCAGTATTGTATTTTCCATAGTTAGTGGTTGGGGTTGTTAAGTGGTGGGTGAGGAATATTAAATCGGGGGCAATATTGTATTTTCCATAGTGGTTGGGGTTGTTAAACAGTGGGTGAGGAATATTAAATTGGGGGAAAGGCTATACGGTGGGGATTATGGATTACTTTGGCTTTGTCTTCAGCGACAACTGGATCGTGAGGGTTAGGCCTCGGCCTCAGTCTCGGTGAGTACCTTCTAGGGGTGAGGAGTACCTTCTAGGGGAGTCTTCTTCATTTCTCTTCTTTCTTCTACTTCTTATGCTATTCACTGTAATTCTAGTTCGCTAGAACTACTGGATTTAATAGAAACAACTGTTTTCCTTCTCTTTCACAATTGATTCCTATCAACACATGTTATTGTCCCTACAAAGCTATGAAACTCTATCTGCTTGAACGCTTCAAATATAAATCCCAAATGATGAGGATATATGTACCATCACATTTTACGTTGAAAAACACTCAGAATGGACTACTTATCATGTTTTATGCGAACACTCAGAATGGACTGTTCATTTGCTCAAAACTGACATCCGGGCGGAAAGATACGAAGAGTACTGGAATCTGCCTAGTACATGACGTGTGGAGTCTCTGCTGTAATTGACCAGAAGCCACCGTCGACTATTCCATGTGGATAATAAACTGCACGACGTGTCTGGACACGAAGTGTAGGTTCACTTGGGTTGGGTCAGAGTGTATGCGCCTTTGTCGGTGGGTGTAACTCAATCCATTTGATGAAGTTGGACCAACTGCTAGTGGCCCATACTGTACACTAGACGTCAACTCTCGCGATTCGACCTCTGCGGTGAGGTCGTCGTGGGTTATAAGGGGCAGCGGCCTCTGCTTTGGTGTCGTCGGTCCTCAACCAAAATTTGGGGCACTGTAGCAATCCCGACTCACTATAACAAAGTTGACCGATGACACCAGCAACACTATTGTAGCAGTGCGGACTTCAACATGGTTACTGTAGTTTGATTGACTGGCGACATCGATAGGGTACCATAGCTCCGTGGATTTTCAGCCACTGGTTACTGTAGCATAGTGGACTTACTGTGCGGATTGACATTGTAGCACTGCGTTGCTTTATGAGCTCATTTTGAGCTAGGGTTTCATACTCTGAGATTGTACCTTGTAACTGCTTTCGAATTGTAGTGAAGTGTTCCGCCTCTCCGTGGACGTATGGATTATTCCCGAACTATGTAAATCTTTGTGTCCTGTGATCTTGTTCTTTTGTTTTTTCTCCTGTTTATTCCTGGAATCGACTGTCGTTGGAGCTCCCAATGTTTTCACAACAGGGTTGACCTACACGACGTGTCCTGAAGCGTACACGACGTGTGGCACTGCTGGGTCCACTCAGTATGTAACGACAGAACTGCCTGAGCTGATCTACTGAAGTACACGACGTATACTTTGACCACATAGCGTGTGGGGTTAGGGCATTGACTATGCGTGTATGCGGTTACACTTCGAGGGACGCAATCTCGAGATACACGACGTTTGACCTGGAGTCACATAATGTGTGATATTTATTAAATTGCGTAACCCTAACTCCACAATTTGTGAATTACATGACGTGTATCCCGATGGATTACATGGCATTTTATTTGAAATTTCAGATTTGGAATGCATTCTTCTTTGCGTTCACCGTTGCTTCCACCTTTGACTGTGTTGCTGCCGATCGTTGTTGGACGATCCTGATGCCTTTTCCATCTCTCGCCGGTGCATTTTCAGCGATCCATTGCTGTCTTTGATTGTTGCTAACATCCCCGTTCATCAAACCCGCACTTGAACGCTCGTTGGCCATCTGTTTCGTCTCTGGCCCGCTGCCTGTCATCTCCTGTTGCTCCTCCATGCTACCTCTTGTCCATCGTTAAACCTCATTGCCCATGCGAAGCCGAACCTTGAGTCAAGGCCTTTGTCGTTGAACCCCGATGGGAAGGAAACAAAATTAAACGAGAGGATTGATCGAAGGAGGGTGGTCGGTGGGAAGCCCGACCACCCAATATGAGTTTACGTCCACATTCATCGAAGAACATATAATAGAGGAAGAAGATAAATTTGCTTGTCAATGGAGGAATAATTGCGGCAAAGGTTTGTCAAACTTTGATGAAATAAATATCACATGCAACAAACCATTAGAATGAAAATAATTCTTCTTTAATCTCTTGTTTTTCACATCCGAAATATTTAACTGAACAACCGTAATCATAGTCATAAACATGCAATAAGGAACAATAATCCTCAATCAAATCTAATCGATTATTATATTTAATTTCAAATACTCATTTTACGTTTCAAGAATCGACACTGTGATCAATTACCAAATGTTTGTTCAAGGGTAAGCTAACAATAACCTTCAAAAATTTGTTACCAAGAATCCACAATTAATTCCCCACTGTAAACATTTTGTTAGAATCATTTCCATTTTTAAAATACAAAAAAAAAAAAACCTTTAGTATAAAATTCAAGAAAACTTATCTCTTAAAAACTCAATTAATCCAATAGTTTGAAGAACAGATATTTGAAATCCCATTAATCAAAAGAAAACATTGAAATCCAATTTTTCCGACTTCCCATAAATTTTGAATTTGAGTTGCTCTATATGAAATGGTTTTGGATTTTATACTTGATTTTCCAACAAGAATTTGAAAACAATAAATATCCAAGGATTCTTCATCATGAAATCGCCAATAGAAAAAGATCGTGTGATTCGAACATGAGGGGAAGAGGTTGAACCACACAATAACAAGACAAAATGAAAGGCAAGAAGTCCTACCTCATTGGCGAATAGTTGTTGCTTCAATGATTTTGTCTTGATCCACGTTTGTCGTTACTGTGACAGTGAAGAACGGGTAGAACACGAAGAATCGTTCTAAGTAAAACTTCTACCAACGATAAAGAGAGGGAGAGGAGATTTTTCTTTTTCTGATTTCTCCAACGGGGAGAGAAAGAATATAGGTGAGGAATTATCTCTCCATGAACTCTCGCCATAAAACCACTATTAACCCTCATAAATTTATTAATCAAATCCCCTCATCATGGCCAAGTCATACTTCCAAAAATATCCATCCTGTAAAACCTCTTGTAAGCCATGTCAACATCACCGTGACATGTCAACGCCACATCACTATTCCCAATAAATAATTTGAGTTTGCGTCCCACATCGGACTTGTGGTCTGATGTGGTCTTTATTATTCCTTATAAAATAACCTCAAGACCTCCCTTAGAGAGACACCTTGGGTATTGAGTCTTACCTCTTTTATCATTCTACATTGGTATCGGAGCAGGTTCTCCAACCCTAGCGCACCCTCCTCCTCTCTCTCCTCTTGTCTACGATTTTCCCCCAAGGGGAGCGACAACCTCCATGGCCAGGGAGCCATAATTCATGTCGTCGCCCCTCCTCCTGCGGAAGCCCCGCCTCACGTCGCGAGCGGCCTTCGCCTCCTGCGCGTCGCCCTCTGCGACGACTCCAGATCCGCTGTGTCGGCATCTCCCACGTTAGGGCTTCCCCTTGCCTGCGCGGCCCCTCCACATCCCTACGTGCGATGGCCCTCCGCGACCCCATCCCTGCGCACAATGACACCCGGCGGCTCCTACGCGACTCCCGTGTGATGGCCTCCCGTTGCCCTCGTCGATCTGGCGCTTCTGGTCGACCTTCTTCCTGTGCGCCAGCTCCGACGACACCCGACGACCTTCCTCCCCCAGATCTGCTACGTTGGCTCCTCTCGTCCCGCGTGCATCCCACTCAGACGAAACCTCTGACCGTCTCCATCCCTACGCACGGCTTCGCCGCGGCTTCTCCTTGTGCACGCGATGGCACTAGCGGCACCACCCTCCCAGATTCGGCCAGATCCGGCCGGATCCTGTCGGCCGCGCGCACCTCCTCCCGCTAGTCGGCTGCCTCTTCTACTTCCGCACCTCCTCCGCCTCTGCGCGGCTCCTCCGCTTCCGCTCCGGCCTTCTGCACAGTCCTAATGCTCCTGCACTGACTCCCTCCTTGCGTGCCGCTCCTTCCTGCAGGATGAGTCCCTGCACGTCGCACCCTCCTGTCGCTGGCATCCCCCTCTCCCTCCCGTTCGGCCAGATCTGGTCAGCTGTGACTGGATCTCCTTTCTCGATCTCCCCCATCCGTTGCTCCTCTGCAAGGCATACCTCCTCGCCGGTTTCCTCAGTGTCTAGCTTTTCCGGCCTCCTCTCTGGCAGCGGCCCACTCCACTGCGGCATTCCCGGCGCCTCCGACGACCGGCCCGCCTGGGCGGCTTTCCCAGCACTCTGTCGACCGACACCGCTTTTGCGGCTTAGCAGCCAATCCTTTTCAGCAGCATGATCCATCAGCTTCTTGAGGGGGAGCAACAACCATGGCGGTTAATCTTTTTTTTTTGCTTCGTCCTGTTTTGTCATCAAGCTTGGCATGTCCAGCTTGAGGGGGAGTGTTTGCAGTGTCTGTCGACTGCTTTGTTTTTCTTTGATTTGATCTGTTTTTCGTTATGTTCAACCTAGGTACACCCAGTGTTGTCAAAGGCGCGCGGCGCAATAAGGCGCAAATGCCGCTTGGGGATGCGGCGCGAGGCGCGGCGCGAGGCGCAATTAAGGCGCATGCGCACATAATTAAATATGTAAAGTTTTCAACAATATTTTAAATTAAAAAAAAACTTAATTCAATCAAAATAATACAAATTAAAATACATACCGACAATTTTTAACCAAATCATAATCAATCCTTGAGAACCTAAACATAAAAATCATCATCAATGGAAGTTTCATCATTAATGAAAAGCTTCATCATCACCGCGTGTCGTCGGATGCCTACTGTTACGCGTCGTCGGATGCCTGCTGTTACGCGTTGTCGGATGCCTGCTGGTGTTGCAGCGTGATTTGTATTTTAGACACTGTATTTTGGATGTGATGATTTTAATTTTATAGAGTTTGGTTCAATTATTTTATTAATATATTAAATAATATATTTAACCCTATATTATACCTGCTCGTTTTTCAGAAAAAAATATACCCGATTTCGAGTATACTTACGATTTCCGCTAGCGTTCTCATCACTGCACCCTAATTTCGATCCTTCCTACCCATGATTTCCACGATCGCCCTCTGCTACACCCCTGATTTCCATCCTTCCCTCCTACGCATGATTTTCGTGATCTCCCTCACCGTTGCACTGCACCCCAAATTTCCCTCGCCACCCCGATTTCCACAGCCACCCCGATTTCCATTCGCCCACGATTTTCGCCCCACGATTTTCGCCCCACGATTTCCCTATTTTTCCCTCGATTTCTGCAGCAGCAACAATTGGTTTCCCCCGATTTCCGCAACAAAAGCAACCGGTGCGCCTCTATGGCGCCTTGCGCTTCACCGCCTCATGGGTTGGCGCATGAGGCGCGCGCCTTTGGCGCGCCTCAGTGAGGTCGCCTCGCCTCACCGATGGTGAGGCGCCCTGGGTGCGCCTCGCCTCGCCTCACGCCAAGGCGCGCTGAGGCGCGCGCCTTTGACAACACTGGGTACACCTAGCTTGAGGGGGAGTGTTGAAGTCTGCGTCCCACATCGGACTTGTGGTTTGATGTGTTATTTATTATTCCTTATAAAATAGCCTCAAGGCCTCTCTTAGAGAGACACCTTGGGTATTTGGTCTACATCTTTTGTCATTCTGCAATAATAATAATTTATTTTTATTTAAATAATTTCATGATTTAAATAAAAACACGAAAATGGATTCGTCACTTGAGCAAAAAGTTTATACCATGCTTAGGGAAAACACCCCATTCTCGACACAAGCGTGGTTTCATAATTTTCACCCGAGCTTCTGTTTAGAAGATATTAACGTTCGCATCGGCGGGATAAATATTTATTTAGTTATTAAATATTAAATATCCCTTTAAATCCAACTAGTCCGGAATCCAACCAAATTCAACCCAAGGGGATGCACCGTGTTTTGAGTTCAATGGAACCATCAGAATTTTTTTTTGAGGCCGACTGTTATGGTAAATTTACCCTTTTACCCTCAAAGGACCTGGCCTTTGAAACTCAAAAATAAATTAATTCTTGCTTACAAAAAATCCAGGTCGCTACATCCCAATTTTGTTATTCTAACCGTGTTGCTTCATCCCAGTTTCTTGGGTTTTGAACCTGCACCCCAATTGCATAAATAGTAGTCCTTTGGATATAACGTGGTGCATGACTATGATGTGTGGAGGAGAATCTGTTTTTTTTCTTAGTTTCTTGGCTATCAATAATCTTCCAAACCTTAATTTTCGTTATCTATTGAAAATTTGCTATTTCTGCGTAGGTGTTATTAACAAAGATGACTGCTGTAGAATTTGTCCCCAAGTAGCATGCTGCACTCACTGAGAAATAAAACTTTGACAACACTGTTAATGGGATGATTTGAAATTATTAGTTATGTTTAATAAAAATAAATGTGACCACATTTTCATTTTTGGATTTGCTGGGCCTTGAGTTCTGTGAAACACTTCATCTTGTGGTTATTTTTATATCTTGTTGAATGATAAAAAAAAAAACATATGAATTAAGCTGTCTATGCCAGTGTGGTTGAAGGTGGTAGCCTTAGGCCCAATGCCTCTAAGGGGAGGAAAGGCGTTGGATTCACTGAAGCATGCACCTTTGGCGCCTTTCGCACCTTTTTGGCAGCCAAAAGCTGCACGTTTGGGTGACTAGTTGAAACTGTTCCTAACCATAAAAAATAAAAAACCCAGCCCAATTAGTTATAATCTAATGGCTTCTTTTAGTTTTGGAAAAATCATGAAGTCCAACCCAATTAGTTAAAAATATAATATCTTCTTTTAGTTCAGAAAAATTATAAAGCTCAACCCAATTAGTTATTTAGTATTAGGTTATAGATATAAAAGATTGATCAATTGTTCAGGATTTTCTTAAACAAACAACACGAGCCATGTGCTGAGAAAGATGTTGAAGATGAGCTTGTATGTGATAATGTCAACTCATCAAAATCACGAGACAAGACAAAAATAATGGGTAAAAGGGCAACTTCACTTGATATGAAAGATACATATGCTAATTCATATGTGATTGAAGAAGATGCTGAAAGATATGGATCTAATGAAGGAAAAAAATTAAAGTGGTGATAATTATAAATTTAAATTTGGTAGTTCAGAATCAGATTACTAAAATGTGGCGCTTTTGGGTTTATTATTTTATTTTGTGAATTTTTGGAGAGTACTCATCTTCTTTTGATATTTTATCATTTACATTTATGGCTGAATTTTATTATTATACATGCTTCTTTCTTTTAAATTGATTTTTCGTTAATCTAGTTGCATACATTTTGTATGTTTGCATATATTTTACTCTATTGATTTACTTCACTGGGGCGTGTGCCTTTATTGTGCCTCTTGCCTAAGGCATTTTAAGGGTTTGGAGCCTCAAGGGTGCCTCTTGCCCTTGACTATCTGGTTTATAACAATATGATTTTCTTATTGTAATGGAATCTTCATTTTCTGTTTTTTCCAAATGTCTAAAACTGGATTAATGATGGGAACACCGATTTATTCTTTTTCGTGTGGTGTTACGGCAGCTGTAATGACCTGGCCTTTTGTGGTGTTTTGGCTTTTGAATGATCTGGTCCCTGCTTTATTTGGTATTTGGTTTGTTTGGTTCCTGCTCAACCTCAAAGCGATTTATTAGAAAATCAAAAAATAGAATTTGGATGGGGGATCATATTATTGCTATCCTTTTCTATTTTTTTCAGCTTCGAGGTTCCTGCACAATGATATTGATGCATTCTTTTTAATGCAGCGCTGTTCCTTGTTATTTGCATGCCGGAGGATGTCAACTTCTTTGCTTTCTCCACATTACCTACCCCGCAAGAAAGCAGTTTCAGTTCCTAAGTTTTCTCAAGGTATGAGGAAAAGCTGTTGCATGATATGTAAACATTTATGCTATGTTTTTATGAGATATTTTGGGGTTTTGGAATGGGAAAGGGTGATGGAAATCCTTGATTAGCTTGTTTTGGTATGTGGAAAACCCTTTCCTTGGAAACCACCACAAATTCTATTAGATGATGAAATTTGACCTCCATTGTGGGGGCAGTGAAATTTTGGCGGTTCCTTCGAAAATCCATGTGTTTCTTTCATGCCAAACACATGCAAATGTCATTTCCCATTTCCCATTTCCCATTCCCATTCCCATTCCCATTCCCATTCCCATTCCCATTCCCATTCCCTTGCCCTTTCTCATTTGTCTGCGATTAAAAATATTCTCAACATGCCAAACATGGCCCTGCTACAAATCGAACAAAGGGTGAAGAAAGTATTACCTTGAGTCACTCAAAAAAATAATTTTGTGGTTTAATTGTGACGTGTGCTAACTTCAGTCTGGTGTTTGTCGAACTTTTAAATATGGGAGGGTGTGTACTTCAAATACGGCCTTGATGGATTTTAAGTTTCTAAGATTGAATTATTGTTTTGGTTTCCTGCTTTGATTTGTTGTCTTCATGTTATAGGAACTTATGATGACCTTGTAATCCCTGTAACTAATTTTTTTAAAGAAGATAAAGGATTCATGCTTTTGGCTGGTGATGTCTTTGATGTGCCTATTAGGAAGGATGTTGTTCACCGTGTTGTACGATGGCAACTTGCAAAACGACGAAAGGTACTGTTTTCTTATATCATTTTGATGCCTTGGACAATTTTATGGCTTTGATGGGAACATATGGAAGTTTCTTATTGTGAAATTATAATCATGCTTTGTATTTATTATCTGACCATTACTAGTCTGTTAAAAGAGCATGAGTAATTTTAAACGGGTGGAATTGACATGCATTTAGTTAAAAAAACAGCAATAGCTGGGATGCTTAGTACTATTATATAGGTATATATGCCAAATTGATGTGCTCAGCCTGTTTAGGCCTGTTCTGTATGGGGGTCAAAGTTTGTTTCTAGTTTTCCCTTTAAAGTAGAGGTGACAATTCGGGTTCACGGGTTCACGGGTTGGGTTGGATGTCCTGTAAACCCATTTAATCTCAACCCTAACTTGATCCATTTAATTAAATGTCTTGACCTAACCCAATATATTTATGAAGGGGTTAACCCTAACGTGATCCGCCAACTCGTTTAATATATAACATAGACCGCATCATGACATGTCTAACTAGTTAATATCATAAGACTCAATGATCTAACCAAATTGAATGATCCCTTTTAGGCTGAAAATTGCATAATTAATATGAAACATATGTTATCTATGTTAGAACTCTACCCTCTTAAATCATTTAAAATAAGTTGATTATAAGAATAAAATATATTATAAGATTAATTATTATTATATCTTTGATATTTTATATTATCATTATATTTTTAAATGGGTTACACGGGTAAGGCGAGTTAGGAATGGTCAACCTGAACCCGACTCAAATATTATTCATGTCAGATTACTCAACCCAATTACAATCCGAACACATTTATGCTTAACCAAAACCCATTTAACTTGTGCCGTGTTGTGTCGGGTTCAGTGTTGTTAAAGGCGCGCGCCTTAGGGCGCCTTGGCGAGAGGCGAGGCGAGGCGCAGTTGGAGCGCCTTGTCACAGGTGAGGCGAGGCGACCTCACTAAGGCGCGCCAAAGGCGCGCGCCTCACGCGCCATCTTATGAGGCGCTAAGGCGCAAGGAAGGTAAGACTATCAGTCATATCACTGAACACCTTGGGCTGCTGGAGCATTCCTCCCTAATGAGTACCGTGGGTATGCTGGGTCACACAGAGCCGCTCCCCACCGTGGGGTCTGTCGGGTCACACAGAGCCGCTTCCCCTTAACCTTGGACTGCTGTGATACCCATCCCTGATGAGTACTGTGGGTATATTGGGTCACACAGAGCCGCTCCCCATCGTGGGCATGCCGGGTCACACAGGGTCGCTTCCCACCTTACCCATCATACTGAGGTACTCCTCCCCGTCGAGTACCGTGGGTCTGATGGGTCACACAGAGCCGCTCCCCACCGTGGGTTTGCCGGGTCACACAGAGCCGCTTCCCACTGGGTCATCGTAGCCGATCCACACAGGGTCGCTTGTCAGCAGTTTTCGGGTCTTAGTTGTAGGATCTCCGCACGTAGTGCGTTTGATTCCGGGAGAACCGCTCAACCCATTCGTCATATTTCAACTTCCATGAAAACCTCCTTAGAGTATGCCAAAATATCCGCCTCGTCGTGAAGGTTCCAACGCCGCTAACGGCTCATCAATCAGACGTCTGGTTTGAAAGACATAGCCGTTTTTCCGAAAAGGGGTCGGTTGGATCTGGGTCTAGCCTGACCCGAGTCCGGCCCTGCCAGGTCTGCCATAGGTGGAACGGTTTCCTCCTCCAGCTCGGACGCGTAGCGCGTCCGGTGCGTGCCGTCACGCGGCCAGTCAAACCCGGCCGCTCGGGTTTTCTGCACGCGGTCAGGGGACAGTGTGCCACGAGGAGCCGCGGCCTGCGGCTGTGGGCCACTCCACCGACGCGGTCGAGGGGCCGCGTCCCTGCCGCGAGCCGCCGGCCCGAGCGCCGGCGGCTTCTGCTGCTTCTGCTGCGGCCCGAGCCGGCCGCGGCTGCCGCCTCCAGCGCGCCGTCGTGGCGCGCAACCACCTGCTCGCGGCCGCTGCCGCGGCCCACCGTTGGCGGGTTCTTTTGCGGACCACCGGGTCCGCTTTGGTGGTCCATTCTTCGCACCGTCTGCGCCTCCGGCCTCCGTGGGTCACCACCTTTCCTGCTAAGGCCTTGAAACCGCATTGTCGTCACTTGGAGGTTTGGCCACAAAGAACACACAAGGCAGAGGGGCTCGGGCCTTGTTCTGGTCGGCCCGCGCCCTCCGCATTAGAGTTTAAATAGGGGGAGGTTTGAGATTGAAGTTCTATCAAACAAATAATTAATAATCCCGACGCAAAACCCCAAGAAAAGTACCATCTGGCAAGGACGAGAGATCCACGGATCAACCTGTTCGTAGGTTGATCCGCGTTCGTCGTTTTAGAATAAAGAACGAGGAAACTTAAAAAAAAAAAACCCCTACCTCGTTGGAGTTCGTCATTGAAGGGATTCAAGTTCCGTTGGCGTTCAACGCTCTCCGATACCTTTCTTTGAGGTGCGTCGATGTCGCTGGCGATTCGCCGACGTTTGTCGTTCGTCGTTGGAGAGAATTCTCGCTGTACGTTCGTCAGAAAAATTCCACCATTTGATCCTGATTTCTCCAACGCGTTAACCCATTAAAAGAAAACACGTCGCAGCGTTTCTGTTACGCTGCGTCGTCGCGTCGTTACGCTGCGAGTTTACGAACCATTAATTAGCTTCATTTAATGCGACTCGTCGTTGCTTTGTCCCCGCACCGTAGCACCGCCGTGCCACCGCCCAACGGTTGGGAAAAACAAATAAAATAACGTTTT
This sequence comes from Viscum album, assembly GCA_963277665.1. NCBI lineage: Eukaryota > Viridiplantae > Streptophyta > Magnoliopsida > Santalales > Viscaceae > Viscum > Viscum album. The sequence goes on from OY728133.1 coordinate 617,183,802, forward strand.
AAGTTATTTTATTTTTTTCCGAAAAGTTCAAAAATTAACTTTTCCGGTTGACCATTACTGGTCGAAGTTAGGTCCATTCTAGGCGAATCCCGCCGTTCTGAGTTCAACGGTGCCCTTAGATTTTTGGTTCGAGCATCGGTTTAAAAGTTACAAAAACCTGCTAGCACATTTATTTAAATGAACTAAAAAAAGTTCAAAATTCTATTCCGGGCTCTCCGGGCCTCGGAATCAGGTGCCGTCAGAGCGTCTGGTCTTGAAATAATTTCATATAATTTAAAAAATATTTACATGGAATTTTTGGGACATTACATAGAGGCGGTGAAGGATAATTAGGGCTCGCTGGCCATGGGGCCGCCACTCGTTGAAAAAAAACCACTATAGGGTGTCCTAGGAGGGGTGCACAATTGCTGGGTTGGGGCGACGCAGGGAGTCGCCGCAGGTTCTGTAGAAGGGGGCGCACGACGGTTCAACGTCGTTTGGGTAAAGGGGCGTGATTGGAGACAGTGGGAGAGGCGACGACAGATGACTTATGGCTCCCTGGCCATGCCCCCCCTTGGAGGGGGGAATCGTAAGGTTTTCTTCAAGAGATTAGAGAGAGGCGGAGGGAGGGAATTGTAGGGTTTTCTTTAAGAGAAAAGAGAGGGGAGAGAGGGCTAGTGTAACAACTGTGCCCCGCAGACACGTGTTGCCCCCTTTTTGGGACCCACCCACATCCCCGAACGGGTCATTAGATTAATGACTATCTCCACAAACCAACACATGTTCTTTTTAGTGCGTTTTGTCCTCACACATCCTGAGAAACTTCCTAGGACATCCTGACCACTACTCCATGCAAAACACGTTTAATTGTGGAGTTTTAATAAGGTAGACTTCCGAAAAGAAAGATTCACATTGTTGGCATAAGTAGTAATATTTAGCCTTTTGACCCTTTAACATCCCAGAGTGTTACATTCATCTCCTTTTTAGAGCACAACGTCCTTGTTGTTGACCCTACATCTCAACCCAGGCAATGCCACCACACTTCCGGCTGAGTTCCTCCTCTGATACCAATGCAACTAGGCCCAACACCCCCCCCCCCCCCCCCCCGCAGACACGTCTTGTCCCCTCCTTGGGGCCCACTCACGTGTCCGAACGGACCATTAGACTAATGACTGCCCTCAAAGGCCAATACATGCTCTCTCTAGCGTGTTTTATCCTCACCCATACACACCCTGGAAACTTCCTAGGAGGTCACCCAGTGTTGTCAAAGGCGCGTGACGTGATGAGGTGCGAAGACCATTTGGGGATACGGCGTGAGGCGCGCGGCTCTTGAAACTAAGGCGCATCCCATGACATAATTAAATATGCACAATTTTCAACAATATTTTAAATTAAAAATCTTAAATTTAATCAAAATAGTACAAATTAAAATATTTAGTGATAATTTTGGTTCCGTGCTGTAGTTTTGGGGACTATTTTTTTAGAGTGCAGTTTTTTTATTACTTCATTAAATGTATTTTTAATGATGCTGACAGCCCATCTATATTTAATGCTGCTGACAGTAGCCCCCAATTTCCACTCCAATCCCCTGTAGCCCCGATTTCCACCCCAATACCCTGTATAGCCTCGATTTTCACTTTGATTTCCACCCCCTGCCCCCTGTAGCCCTGATTTCCACTCCCTGTAGCCCCGATGCCCCGATTTCCACCCCCTGTAGCCTCGATTTTCACCCCAATATCGTCGCCACTTTTGCAGAAAAGCGCTCCGAATTTTTTAGGGGGTGCGCCTTTATGGCGCTTGGCGCCTTAGCGCCTCCTGTGACGGTGCGCGAGGCGTGCGCCTTGGGCGCGCCTCACCAGTTGCGAGGCGCTCCAGGTGTGCCTCATAGCGCCTCTCGTCAAAGCGCACGCCGCAGCACACCTTTGACAATATTGGTCACCCATCCTACTTTAGACCAAACACGCTTAACTGTGGAGTTCTAATCTGGTAGGTTTCTGAAAATAAAGGTGTACCTTGTTGACAAGGGTTGTAACATTTAGCCTTTTAACCCTTTAACATCCTGGGGTGTTACAGCTAGGGTTAGGGAACGTCTTTTGATACCATGTTAGAATGGAGGAGAGTGAACCCAATACCCAAAATGCCTTCTAAGAGAGACGGTGTTTATTTATAGTGAATGACAAAGATGACATGATTCCTAAAGTCCGATGCGAGACTCAATAGAATCCATTGCATTTCTCTGTTATTCACTGGCATTCTCTGTTATTTACCTGAATTCTTCTACTGTACTCTCACACACCTACAGTCTCATCAATATGTTTGGTAGAGAGCAAACATGGAGAGGTAAAGAGAATGAGAAGTAGAAAATGAATTTCTAATGTTTGGTATGCAACTTTTGCGATTCACATGGAAATCAAAATTCCTTTATTTGAGGGAAACTCTGCCTTTCCCTTTCTCATTTCATACCGAACAAGCCATAAGTGGGCGTGGTACAAATGCTTTAGTTTGCATTTTAGTGAGATTTCTCTAATTGAGCAGCCTACAGGGGAATGCTTCAACAAAAACCAGAGGTGAAGTGAGGGGAGGCGGTAGAAAGCCATGGAGACAAAAGGGCAGCGGCCGAGCAAGACACGGATCGATACGCTCACCCTTGGTAATATATCATTCTGTGAAAGGCTATTCTGAATCTTTTTAATTCCATTATTTCTAGAATTTTCTGTCACATTTACTTCAATAAATTGTAACAGTGGAAGGGTGGCGGTGTTGCCCATGGTCCCAAGCCACGAAGCCATGCCTTCAAGCTTCAAAGAAAGTATCGGCGTTTAGGTTTGAAAGTTGCATTGTCGGCTCGTGCAGCTGAAGGGAGGCTCATGGTTTTTGAGGATTTCGTGATCCCTTCGCACAAAACCAAATACCTGGTGAGTTATGTGAACGATATATCAGATCACCGTGGATTTCTTCTGGTGGATGGTGGTCCGATCAACCCGAATCTGAAATTGGCATCACAGAATCTGCATCATGTCAACATTCTCCCTTCCATTGTGAGTTGCAGATTTTGATTCTTGGTCGGGCCGGGCCTCTTCCGGGCACTGTTTGGGCCAGTGTGATCCTTCTTGAACAGTGTCATCAGGCCAAGCATTTTTACATCCCAATTGTTCATCTATTTTCTTTAAAATTTGCAGGGTTTGAATGTTTATAGCATCCTGAAGCATCCTCTGTTAGTGATGACACGGGAAGCTGTAGAGATGATTGTGAATCGGATGCACACGCCGATTCGTCGGCCAAGGTCTAGTCCCCCCAAGCTTTCATGATTCTTCGGCTCGAGTTGTTTGCGCCAATCCTTCGAGCTGCAGGGAATCATCTCTTCAAAGTTATTATTGTATGATTTTCATGTCAAGTTGTTTTGTTCATTATTTTTATGTTCAAGATGAGCAACTGAAGGTCACATGGGATAAAACGACTTAATGAAGGGAATTCTGCTGTGTTGGGCATTTTGGTGAAGGCAGATGATGCAATCCCTCTAAAATAGCATGACAAGAATGATTATGTTGTGGTTTGAGTTTTGGTGGAGAATGCAAGCAGATCTCTCTCAATCCTTTTTATTTTTTGCATTAAAAACAAGGGCCTAATGGCCTCTCTCACCATGAATGAAGAGAGGGTTGGAGTGGCTTGCTGTTATATGGAAGGCGTTTTGATATACAAACAGTATAAGCTGAACTCATTTTTGAATGGTGTTTTATTATTAATGTTGTTATAACTAATATATAATCCATATGTAAGTGGCTAATTTATTTTATGTAATATATTTTACATGTATAAGTAAATAATTAACATCCAATGAATAATTAATGATTGATAAGAAATAAAAGTATAACCATTCATGGTTAAAGATGTAGCTTTGTTTTACAAAAAAAAACATAAATACTGGATATATATGGTATTTTATATGAATTTAAGTTATTTTATGGTTTTGGAATAGTAATGCTCAAACGAATATTCATCACCAAGTAACTCTCTATGTTTGATAAAGTAAGATGATGCGAGTGAATTGTGGAGTATTTCCTTGTGAAACATACTTGTTGGATTCTTGTACTAAAGCATAAGCCATGACGTTGTGGGACACCACACCATGGTTTGTGTTAAGTCATGGTTCTTGATACTGTGAAGTGGTGTTCATGATCAATGATACATGATACCATTCAACCAACTCTCTTACAATCGATTATCGTATTGTTTTAGCTTGTGATATAACACATGATGATGTGTTAACGATTTATTGATTGTCAAAGGAGTTTAAAAATCACATTACATAAATGAGGAGCCATTGTAATGGTTATAATGAGAGCCAAAGAGTTGGTTGTTTTATAATGTATGAAATGTTTGGACTCATGAGATTCTTCATTCAATGAAGAAGTTCCATATAATGGAGTTCATGGACCTCGTTTTGTGATATTGGAGGATACTCTCTAAAGTTGAAACTATTTCTCATACTCTTCTCCTCATTTTCCTTTGCGAAGGAGGTTCTGACACACCTTTGAAGAAGGGATCTTACCAAAGCGTTCTGTGATTCCATTTCGGTTGATGGATACATTTGGAGGTAGAAATCCATTGATTCCTGCTAATGGATCTCAACCAAACCCACTGTTGAGGAGGATTCAACATGGGTAGTGAGGTATGCTTTGTTTTATGGTTTTTCATTTCATTTTATAGTTCCCTCACATAGTAGATCCTGTAGATGAGTTTTGTGTTTTCTTCTATTGCATTTAGGTATAAAGATGCCTCACAAAACCCTTCAGTGGTATCCGAGCGAGTGCCGGTGAAGAATCAATAAGATGAAGATTGAAAAATGAAAACTAGTTTGGTGTTTTTCCAAAACCAGAATCATGGTTCTTATAAGCACTTCATAATTTATGTATTTTCATAAAAGATGACATGGCTTTGGAAAACATTATTGTTTTTCTTATAAAAAAAGCATCATAGAGTATATTTTCACGTTGTGGTTTTGATCAAAACAATGATTCATAGAAATTAGGTTTCCATGAGGAAAAAGTATGTCGTGGAAAATATTAACAAGCCTTGATTCAAGGTAGGACCAAGGAATAAAATGAATTATGCATGAAAACAATGTCATGGTTCAAGGAAGTAATTCTCTATTTGAAACGCTTGTGTAGAGAAACAACATTGTGGTTTTTGGCCGTGGTTTTGTTGAATATTAAAAAAATATTTTTTTCAAAAACCTTTACTTGCATGTGCCCATACCACATCAAAAATTATTTTTGATATAATTTATAATTGCCTAAAGTTGTTATATCTCATGTTAAATATTTTTTCTCCTAATCCGTTTTTTTATTTTGAAAAAATCCACTTATAGGGTTGAGTGGGAACCCTGACAAGCTTGACCAAAACCAGACAAAACCAATCCAAAAAAAGCCATAAACTCAAACATCAAACCCACTTCTAGGGTTGAGTAAGAACCCTTTCATTTATTTATGAAACCTCTATTTAATCATATAAATAAATTATTTATATTTTGAATGTTGGTATACTTTAGTTTAAAATTTTTAACCCGTTCCTTATAATTTTCATACCATGCATATAAGAGTTAAATGCTAGATATGACATAAAGATTTAGGTTTGTTCAACCAAGACTATGATTTTCTATTTTAGTTATAAATTAAATAATGAAGGTTGATTATTATTTATACATATTATTTGTTAGAATTATATTAAAAATACCGTCTCTCTTGAGTATTGATATATAGATAACGAGACTTAGGGTTAGACTTCTTATTGGCCTGGGCCGGGTGCTTATGCTCTCTGTCTAGAAAAGTGGGGGTTGAATACCCATTACACCATGATTTATCTTGTGGGGATTTTAGTTTCCTATGATTCTAAAACCTTCACATGGAAGAGTTTTATGTACCTTATGCATGAGATACATTTCAATATGTGTGGATATAATTGGATTTTATTATTGGGTAAGTAATACAAATCATGAGTTGTATAAGGTGTCATATATTAATATGTTTGAACCATATTAATTTGTTTTAAGGAATAATATTCAAAACTAAACCAATAGAATTATGCAAACAAATAGGGATTACATGAAATGTAAATATTGCATGAGATGCAATAGTTATTTATGATATTCATAGGATGCATATTGAAAAGCCGAGGCCAAGAAAACCCTAGAAATACTAAGTGTGAGATTCCTTCCAATACAAACACATGCAAAGACCTCAATTATTCAATACGGGTTATTTTAAAAGTTAGACACCCATAAATTATCATGTATAAGGCATAAAGGATTTGAATAACCTGAAAATTTAGGTAACCATGTTCCGTTGTGAGTTTTGGGATACACTTAGCTGGGAAAACCAAAGAATTAAGATACTAGAGGAATAAAGTTGAGTTTTTCCATACGATGGATTTGGACCAAGGATTGTCCACTTAAATATCCAAGAATCACATGTGTTATGATTGACATGATAGTCGACTTAATTAACTATACAAGGGAGAAATGTTAAAACTAAACAAAATCATAGTGAAATATGGATATTGACCCGCTAATAGGTATGATGCATGGGGTCATAATTTCATTGTGAATATATTTAATAAAATCCTTATTGAATTGATATAAAATATGACACTCAATCAAAGATATGTATTATTTTAGATTATGACATGCATCATGAATACCATTGTAATATCCTGTGATTTTTTAAAATAAGGCTATGTTCGATAGCGTACACAATATACAACACCGAGCATAAACGAACTGTAGAATATTATTATTTAAACATGGTCGTTATAACCCAACCGTTAAATTGACGGGTATGAATAAGATTAACTAAATTTTGAAATATATATAAAGGTTCTAATCAATACACATTAATTGATTAATTATTAGGAAATAAGCACTCAATTTTTAATAAATTCATTTTATTCTTCAAAAATATGTTTTCTTCAAAAATGTTTTTATTACTTTTTAAGAGAAAATATTATACTTCATTTTTGACATATTTAGAAAATGAATTTGATAAAATGAAATTAATTTTTGAAATAAACATATTATTTAAAGACACGTAAAATTCAAGGGAAATTTTTTTTTCTTAATTTTCTTTGGGATTTTACAAGAACGCAGTTTCTGACGGCACCTGATTCCGAGGCCCAGTGTGCCCGGAATCAATTTCCGAAGTTTAGCTCGGGTACGTTCAGTGAACGAACGAGCGGGTTTTTCTAACTTTTAAACCGGTGCTCGGAATCGGAATCCGAGGACACCGATGGAATCGCAGCGCCGGTAATTGCTTAGGAACACTTTTTTTGGAGTTACGTTTGCTCGGGTGAGGTTATTAATTAATTGGGTTAACTAAAGAATAAAAATAAAATATTGTGCTACAATTTTATTATTATTCTAAGTAATGATAACCTAGTCATGGTGGTTGGAGTGGGACCCACAATACCCTAACTCCTAGGTAGGATATTAGTGAGGTGGGACCCACATGAGCCCCACCCCCTTTATTTCCTTTTTCACCTCCCACGAGCATTTAATTTGGTAACTCACCCGCACACCTTTTTTAAATGCCAAGTCAACTCTCGCGTTTAATTGAATTATTAAACGCCTCATTAATTGGTCAACACTCGATAATTAAATCGTGATTTAATGTTGAAATTCAAAAACAGATGGCATGAGTAATAAAATAAGGCAACGCCTTATTTTATTATGGTCTTTTTGTTGTGCGAGAAGGATTGGAGAGGTTTTGCTCAAGTCTTGAACTTCATCCTCCTCCTTGAAGAACGCAAAGAACGCACCGTCGCCGACGAAGAACGCCGGCCTCCGATGAAGGACGACGCAGAACGCCGAATCCTTGGAGATCGACGACGCGACGCCGTGTACAGAGACGCCGACGATCCTCTTCCCCACGACGCCGTGTACCACAACGCCCACGATCCTCTTCCGCGATGCCATCTCCCGCGACGTCTTTTCCCGCGACGATCTTCGTTCATCAACACCTTGAGGTAGGGGGTTTGGTTTAATTTAAGTTATGTGGATTATATCCTCGGCATATGATTAAATTGTTGAAAGTCGTTGAACCACTAACGCAGTGGGTGCGGAACAACGAACAAGTCCGAACCCACCGATTCTCTGTTCTTGATGCGCGGAACGTTGGGCGACGATGAAACGGAGCCGTTGAGCGATTGGAGGTCGTCACAGTAATCTACGTGTCCCGAGGCGACCCCAGGAGCAGACGGGAGTAAGAACGGACCACCGGAGCGGCTCCGGTGGCCCGCAGACTTCACTGGCACCGGCCGACCGCCCGGAGGCGGCGACGTCCCGGCGCGCCGCTAGGAGGGACCGCCGCGACCGGTCCCGCGGCCGCGCGGGACCCGGGGGAGACGCGGCGCCCAGCGCCGCGTCCGCTGGCCGAAGGGAGCGGCCCCCACGTGGGGCCGCGGCTTCAATCAAGGGGGGCAGCTGCCCCCCCTTTCCGCAACGGCATGACCAGCACCGGCCGTGCGGGGCGCTCGCGCCGGGCCAACCGGCCGCACCAGGACGGGCCGGGCCGCGCCGGATGGGCCGGGCCGTGTCGGTTGGGCCGGTCCGCGCCCATCGGGCCGGGCCACACCCTAAAAGGCTGGACCCGGACCCGGTTTGGGCCGACCCAGGGGGTCTCGGGCCGGGTCGGTCCGGGCCTAAAACCCCCTAAACCGGACAAGTTCGTTCTTTTGCCCATATCTCGGGATACGGACCTACGATCGACGCACCGTCAATTGCGTGGAGATCCTTAGAATGATACGGTCGTTTCGGTATATTACACTCAAGGTTTCAGAGAACTTTGGGTACGACTGGGTTGGTTCGAACACGAAACCAACCGGGGCCTCGGAACAGAAACGCTTATAACTTGAACTCCGGTCGTCCGATTGACATTCCATCGACTTTGTTGGATTCCTCTTAGTGAGCCAGACCTTTTGGATTACTCCGCTCAAGGTTTGGACGCAGTTGGAGTGCGGTCGGGTTGGTTTTGACTTAAAAACCAACCGGACCCCTCGAACGAAAAAACCAATAACTCTCAGACCGGGCGTCCGATTGACGCGCCGTCTATCACGTTGAGTTCCTCTTGTCGAGACGGAACTTTGAGATACATCAAATTCGGACTATGTGTCAGTTGATGTATCGACCCCCTTGGCTCGTGGAGCGGACCCTCCCGGAATCGAGCATGCTGTGTGCGGGAACCCTAGAGCTGGTTGCGACGATGAAGACTGCACTGAAATCCTCCGTGGGTTTGGCAGTGATGAAGACCGTACTGAAATTCTTCGTGGGTTCGACGGCGATGAAGACTGCACTGAAATCCTATGTGGGTTCGGCAGCGATGAAGACCGTACTGAAATGCTCCGTGGGTTCGACGGCAATGACTACTGTTCTTGTATCCTACGTGGGTCTGGCAGTGTCTGACTATGTTCTTGCTATCCTATGTGGGTCTGGAAGAGTAGCTGGTCTGTATCCTATGTGGTTCCGACAACTTAGCTGGTTTAGTATCCTACGTGGGTCCCATCTTAGATGAATCAGTGGCTATATCTGATCATCTCTATCACCTTACGTAGAAGTATACCTGTGTGAGCTAAGTCTTGACTTTCAATCATTATCTTCGATATGATTGACTTGCTTTCCTATGTGGATTGTGTTGTGCTTTCCTGTGTGGATTGGGTTGTACTATCCTGTGTGGACGTGATCGAACTTGGGCTCAGATGTTGGAGCCGAATGAGAATTGATGACTTAGGTATATGTATGGGCATATACCTAAGTAGTGTTGGTTGTTACTTTGTGATTGTATCTTTCCTTTGTAGATTATCCTTTGTGGATTCTGGGAGACCTTCGGGGGTCTCAGGGTCCCTACTGAGTAGCGTATACTCACCCCTACACAGGCTATGCCCGCACTACGTTGTGTTGGATTCAGATGACGGACAACGCTGATCGTGGTTGAGGCTTGTGGAGCAGGTCGGTACCTGGAGGTGGACCACTGGGCGAGACGTACACGGAGCGGACGGCTGGACCCAAGGAGCTGAGGAGGCTATCTGTACCCACCCTTCAGGTGGGACTTCTAGTGGATGACTTGATGTTGCTGCTTTACTTTCAGTTACTGTACTTTCTTTCCAGTTGTACTTTACTTTCAGTTTGGGTTTGTATTCTGGACCACTTACTTTTCCGCACCACTTTGTACCCAGTTTTACTTAGTATTTACTTCTTCTTGCTTACTCTGTGATGTTTGTTTACTTTATAAAGGCAATGCCTTCCCCTTTTGTTGGGATTTACACCTTGGTGCTAGTCGCCAGCCCCTGGCCTATGGGAGGCGGGCTTGGGGTAGTCACGACATGGGTCCCGAGGACGGGTCGTGAAAAATTGGTATCAGAGGAGTTCAGTTCTACCGTAGAACTCTGGACTCTGATCTTTCTTCTATGTGAAGCAATGGTGTTAAGGGTATTGAGTGTGGTTATCAGTCCAGGGAGTCCAGTGTTGGTGCGGCGGCCGACGTATCCGTACACCAGGACCCTAACTTCTGATTTTCAACTCAATGCACGAAAACATTGATTGCATGTGTGTTTCAAAAGTTTTCTTTGTGATTAATTTGTGTCAGCTCACCAGGTATACTATTTTGATCGTGGCGCACCTGTTTCTTTTCAGGATGGCCCCACGACAGCAGCCAGCTAGGGTTCCGAGCTTTGAGCGAGACGACAGCCCACCGAGTGATGAGGCCTCGATGCATGGCCCTTTGATAGTGGAGGCACCGGCGGTACCTCTACCTGCCGAGCCACCGATGCTACCAGACTCAGCTGCTAATAGTGCATGTCGCCTTAGTGCACTGCACGAGTTTCAGCGTCAGAGACCGCCCAGGTTCCGTGGGGAGACGGACCCTCAGGCAGCCGAGGATTGGCTGGAGGCGGTTGTATGAGTTTTCAGGTTAGTGGGGACACCAGCTGACCTCATGGTGATCCTCGCAGCGAGCCTCCTGCACGCGGCAGCAGGCAGATGGTGGAGCTTGATGCTCCAGGTACACGATGAAGCATCTCTCCTCTGGACGGACTTTGAGAGCCTCTTCCGCTCAGAGTTCGTCCCAGCCACCCTCCGTGCGGTGCACATTCAGGAGCTACTACAGCTGCAGCAGGGCAGCATGACGGTTGCCCAGTACTCAGCGAGATTTACCGATCTGTCGCGCTATTCGACGGACATGGTATGAGACCCATTCTTCCGGGCTCGAATCTTCGAGCAGGGAATGAGGCATGAGATCAGGGCATCGGTGATCTCCCTCAGGATTTCGACGCAGGCAGGAGTACTGGAGTGATCCCTTCTCATCGATATCTTTCTTGCTGAGCCTACACCAGCAGCGAGACCTACCGCAGGGCGGCACGTAGTAGAGTCGTCTGCAGTTGGTAGTCGACGGATGTCACAGGGGTCCAGGTGGACCGGGCCATCAGGCAGACGACCTCAGGACACTGGATCAAAGGTGCAGGGCACAGGGCGCAGAGCCAACCTTCCAAGGAGCAGGCAGTGCTACGCATGCGGCGGGTAGGGCCACATGGCTCGTGACTGCCCGACCCACTATGCAGAGGAGCAACAGACGGTTGAGGGGCCACCCGTGCAGAGGAAGAGGGTCGACCGTGGCGGTCCTCCGAGAGCAGGCGGATGAGGCATGGGAGATGGACGAGCAGCAGGTGGTGGGAGATGCTTTGAGGCTTTACCACCACCACCACCACCAGGAGGTCCACCCCGACCACAAAAAGCTGGCGGGCAGAGACAAGCTCAGCTTCAGGCAGCAGAGGCCTATGACCACAGTGCGCCAGAGATGATTCGAGGTACTATCTGTGTCTACTCCACCCTTGCTGTAGTTCATATAGACACATGAGCGAGTCATTATTTTATTGCCGCTGCCCTTTTTTGGAGCTCGGAGATTCCGACGGAGCCGTTGGCTCGATTTTTACGGCTAGAGACTCCTACGGGAGCAGACTCGACGATTACGCACTGGTGCCGGCAGTGTGAGCTTACTCTAGGAGGCGAGAGCTTCGGCTGGGATCTTCTTGTAGCAGCGTCGAGTACTTATGACTACATCTTGGGCCTAGATTGGTTATCCACAGTCCATGCTCAGATCGACTGTATTAGGCGCAAGGTGCGGTGTGTTCACACCGATGGGAGAAGGTCACCTTCACTGGCAAGAAGGGATCCTTTTCAGCACAGGATGGACTCACGCAGAGGAGAGTACATCCCATCACTCATCAGTTGGCTAGCCTCATCCTAGGAGCAGTTGACGTGCAGAGTCCTAGTTTTCCTGTAGTGGTGGATCAATATGCAGACGTTTTCCCCGATGACGTCCCAGGACTACCTCCTCGCAGAGAGGTAGACTTCTATATTGACATGTACCATGGGACATCCCCAATATCCACTACAGCATATCGGATGGCCCCCGCTGAGCTTTGAGAGCTACGAGTACAGCCGGAGGACTTGCAGAGCAAGGGATTCATCCGACCCAGTGTTTCACCCTGGGCTTCCCCGATATTGTTCGCCAAGAAGGCGGACGGGAGCTTGCGACTGTGTGTCGATTATCGTTGCCTGAACCAGGTGACCGTGAGGAACAAGTATCTGCTACCAAGGATTGAAGACCTCTTCGATCAGCTCAAGGGGGCACGATGGTTCTCGAAGATAGACCTTAGATCAGGCTATCATCAGCTCAGAGTTCGAGACGAGGACGTGCAGAAGACGACCTTCAGATGTCGGTATGGCCACTATGAGTTCTTGGTTATGCATTTCAGCATAACCAATGCTACAGCAGTGTTCACGAGTCTCATAAACAGGATCTTTCAGCCATACCTCGATCGATTTGTCACAGTCTTCATCGATGACATATTGATATACTCGACCACTGAGGAGGAGCACGCCTACCACTTGCGGGTTGTACTAGACACACTCTGAGAGAACCAGCTTTATGGAAAGCTCTCTAAGTGTCAGTTCTAGTTACTTGAGGTCCACTTCTTAGGACACGTCATCTCTGAGGCGGGAGTTGCGGTGGATCCTTCGAAGATCGAGGGAGTGCTAGCTTGGGAGCCACCCAGGAGTGCGACGGAGGTGCGGAGTTTCTTGGGTCTAGCTGGGTACTACCGGAGGTTTGTACCAGACTTATCCAGAGTTGCGGCACCACTCTCATCTTTGACAAAGAAGGGGAAACCCTTCGTGTGGTCAGACAGATGTCAGCAGAGCTTCTAGGAGTTGAGACAGAGATTGACCAGCGCACCTATCTTGAGGCTAGCGGAGGAGGGAGTAGGGTACGTAGTCTACTGCGATGCATTAGGGACCAGACTCGGATATGTCCTGATGCAGGAGCGGGCCGTGATTGCATATGGATCACGTCAGTTGAGGCAGCATGAGCAGAACTATGCTACCCATGACTTGGAGTTAGCAACAGTGGTCTTCGCTCTGAAGATGTGGCGACACTATCTGATGGGCGAGCGATTTACAGTCTAATCTGACCACCAGTGTCTCAGGTACATCTTCTCACAGAAGGACCTAAACTTGAGAGATCGGTGATGGCTTGAGTTCCTCCAGGACTATGAATTTGAGATAGTCTATACTCCTGGAAAGGGGAATGTAGTAGCTGATGCTCTCAGTAGGAGGACGGGCATCCAGCTACTCGGGGAGGCGATGGAGCAGCTAGCCACTTTGCAGATATCCTTAGTGGATGGAGATGGAGCAGCCTTTATTCAGTCACTCACAGTCACTCCTCCACTACTGCAGTGGGTCAGAGAGGCACAACATGGGGACACTAACTGTGAGACGCGGCGTGCGCAGATATCCTCAGGACAGGCACCTGATGGATTCTCTGTAGGAGGAGAGTACGTTGTCCTTTTCAGAGGACGTACCATGGTACCAGTTGCTTTACAGGAGGAGGTGCTGAGAGAGTTTCACACTTCCCCTTTAGCGGTACATCTAGGAGTGGTGAAGATGTACCAGGATCTCAGACGACAGCACTAGTGGCTGGGTATAAAGAAGGCTGTAGCTGAGTTAGTTTCTCGATTCCTCACCTGTCAGCAGGTGAAGGCGGAACACCAGGTACCAGCAGGCTTGGTACAGTCCTTGGAGGTCCCAGAGTGGAAGTGGGATGGGATATATATGGATTTCGTGACTGGACTTCCACGTACTTCCAGAGGTCACGACTTGATTTGGGTGATTGTCAACCGACTCACCAAGTCGGCTCACTTCTTACCCATTAGAGAGCAGGGCTCAGTAGAGAGCTTGGGACGTCTCTACGTTCAGGAGATTGTATGGCTTCATGGTGTGCCATCATATATCGTCTCCAATCGAGATGATCTCTTTACTTCCCGGCTTTGGAAGGGGTTGCAGAAGGCATTCGGGACGCAGCTACGTCTGAGCACCACCTTTCACCCTCAGACGGATGGTCAGACGGAGAGGACCATTCAGACTCTCGAGGACATGATCCATGCATGTTTCCTCGACTTTGTTCGCAGCTGGGAGGACCACCTACCCTTGGTGGAGTTCGCGTACAACAACAGATACCACTCCACCATCGGGATGGTGCCATACGAGGCATTGTACGGACGACCTTGCAGATCACCTCTGTGCTGGACAGACCCTGGGGAGTCAGCACTTGTGGGACCAGAGATGGTCCAAGCCATGATAGAGAAGGTCCAGGTCATCCAGGAGCAGATGAGGACAGCTCAGAGCCGGAAGAAGTCTTATGCTGACAAGAGGCGAAGACCACTAGAGTTCGAGGATGGCGACCACATCTTCTTACGGGTCTCACCTTGACGTGGATTATAGAGATTTGGCCAAGGCGACAAGTTATCTCTGCACTTCATTGGAAGATTCCAGGTCCTCAGTAGGATAGGCGAGGTGGCTTATCGCCTGGCTCTACCACCTCAGTTGCACCGGGTGCATGACGTCTTCCACCTATCTCAGCTTAGGAGATACATGCACGACCCGACGCATATCATCGACCATGGGGAGCTGGACGTTGACGATGGGATGACTTTTGCGGAGGTCCCGGTGGAGATCGAGGATCGACAGGAGCAGGACATGCGTGGATGGTCGATACCTATAGTGCGCATCAGATGGCAGCACAGGAACCTCCAGGAGAGCACTTGGGACTGGGAGGCTCAGATGCGTGCACAATACCCACATTTGTTCCCCTAGTTTATGATGTATCTTTACGAGGACGTAAAGTCCTGAGGTGGAAGTAATGTAAAGACCCATAAAATTCAAGGGAATTTTTTTTTCTTAATTTTCTTTGGGATTTTACAAGAACGCAGTTTCTGACGGCACCTGATTCCGAGGCCCGGTGTGCCCGAAATCAATTTCCGAAGTTTAGCTCGGGTACGTTCAGTGAACAAACGAGCGGGTTTTTCTAACTTTTAAACCGGTGCTCGGAATCAGAATCCGAGGACACCTATGGAATCACATCGCTGGTAATTGCTTAGGAACACCTTTTCCGGAGTTGCGTTTGCTTGGGTGATGTTATTAATTAATTGGGTTAACTAAAGAATAAAAATAAAATATTGTGCTACAATTTTATTTTTATTCTAAGTAATGATAACCTAGGAATGTTGGTTGGAGTGGGAACCACAATACCCTAACTCCTAGGTAGGATATTAGTGAGGTGGGGCCAACATGATCCCCACCCCCTTTATTTCCTTTTTCACCTCCCACGAGCATTTAATTTGGTAACTCACCCGCACACCTTTTTTAAATGCCAAGTCAACTCTCGCGTTTAATTGAATTATTAAACGCCTCATTAATTAGTCAACGCTTGATAATTAAATTGTGATTTAATATTGAAATTCAAAAACATATGGCATGAGTAATAAAATAAGGGAACGCCTTATTTTATTATGGTTGTTTTGTTGTGCGAGAAGGATTGGAGAGGTTTTGCTCAAGTCTTGAACTTCATCCTCCTCCTTGAAGAATGCGAAGAACGCACCATCGCCGACGAAGAACGCCAGCCTCCGACGAAGGATGACGCAGAACGCCAAATCCTTGGAGATTGACGATGCGACGCCGTGTACCGCAACGCCGACGATCCTCTTCCCCGTGATGCCATGTACCGCGACACCCACGATCCTCTTCCGCGAATCCGTCTCCCACAACGTCTTTTCCCGCGAAAATCTTCGTTCACCAACACCTTGAGGTAGGGGGTTTGGTTTAATTTAATTTATGTGGATTATATCCTCGGAATATGATTAAATTGTTGAAAGTCGTTGAACCACTAACGCGGTGGGTGCGGACCAACGAACAAGTCCGAACCCACCGATTCTCTATTCTTGATGCGCGGAACGTTGGGCGATGATGAAACAGGGCCGTTGAGCGATTGGAGGCCGTCGCAGTAATCTACCGGTCCCGAGGCGACCCCAGGAGCATACGGTAGCAAGAACGGACCACCGGAGCGGCTCTGGTGGACCGCAGACTTCACCGGCGGTGCGGGTCGCCGGCACGCCGCCAGGAGGGACCACCGCGGCGGCAGGCAACCGGTCCCGCAACCACGCGGGACCCGGGGGAGAGGCGGCGCCCAGCGCCGCGTTCGCTGGCCAAAGGGAGCGGCCCCCACGTGGGCCTGCGGCTTCAATCAAGGGGGGCAGCCGCCCCCCCTTTCCGCAACGGCACGGCCAGCACCAGCCGTGTGGGGCGCGCCCGTGCCGGGCCAACCGACCACACCGGGCCGGGCCGCACCCTAAAGGGCCGGACCCGGACCCGGTTCGGGCCAACCCAGGGGGTCTCGGGCCGGGCCCAAAACCCCCCATAAACCGGACATGTTTGTTCTTTTGCCCATATCTTGTGATACGGACCTCCGATCGACCCACCTTCAGTTGCGTGGATATCCTTGGAATGAGACGGTCATTTCAGTATATTACACTCAAGGTTTCAGAGAACATTGGGTACAGACGAGTTGGTTTGAACACGAAACCAACCGGGCCCTTGGAGCGAAAACACTTATAACTTGAGCTCCGGACGTCCGATTGACGTGCCGTCGACTTTGTTGGATTCCTCTTAGTGAGACAGACCTTTTGGCTTACTACGCTCGAGGTTTGGACGTAGTTGGAGTGCATTCGGGTTGGTTTTGACTTAAAAACCAACCGGGCCCCTGGAACGAAAAAGCCAATAATTCTCAGACCGGGCGTCCGATTGACGCACCGTCTGTCACGTTGAGTTCCTCTTGTAGAGATGGAACTTTGAGATACATCAACTCCGGACTACGTGTCAGTTGATGTATCGAACCCCTTGGCTCGTGGAGCGAACCCCCCGGAATCGAGCATGCTGTGTGCGGGAACCCTAGAGCTGGCTACGACGATGAAGACTGCACTGAAATCCTCTGTGGGTTCGGCAGTGATTAAAACCGTACTGAAATCCTCTGTGGGTTCGACGGCGATAAAGACTACACTGAAATCCTATGTGCGTTCGGCAGCAATGAAGACCGTACTTAAATCCTCCGTGGGTTCGACGGCGATGAAGACTGCACTGAAATCCTCCGTGGGTTCGACAGCGATGAAGACCGTACTGAAATCCTCCATGGGTTCGACGGCAATGACTACTGTTCTTGTATCCTATGTGGGTCTGGCAGTGTCTGACTCTGTTCTTTCTATCCTATGTGGGTCTGGCAGAGTAGATGGTCTCTATCCTATGTGGGTTCGACAGCTTAGCTGGTTTAGTATCCTACGTGGGTCCCAACTTAGATGAATCAGTGGCTATATCTGATAATCTCTATCACCTTACGTAGAAGTATACCTGTGTGAGCTGAGTCTTGACTTTCAATCATTATCTTTGATATGATTGACTTGCTTTCCTATGTGGATTGTGTTGTGCTTTCCTGTGTGGATTGGGTTGTACTATCCTGTGTGGACATGATCGAACTTGGGCTCGGATGTTGGAGCCGAACGGGAATTGATGACTTAGGTATATGTATGGGCATATACCTAAGTAGTGTTGGTTTTTACTTCGTGATTGTATCTTTACTTTGTGGATTATCCTTTGTAGATTCTGGGAGACCTTCAGGGGTCTCGGGGTCCCTAATGAGTAGAGTATACTCACCCCTGCATGGGCTATGCCCGCACTATGTTTTGTTGGATGCAGACGACGAACAACGCTGATCGTGGTTGAGGCTTGTGAAGAAGGTCGGTACCTGGAGGTGGACCACTGGGCGGGACGTACACGGAGCGGAAGGATGGACCCGAGGAGCTGAGGAGGCTATCTGTACCCACCCTTCATGTGGGACTTCCAGTGGATGGATCAGCGTTGCTGCTTTACTTTCAGTTGCTGTACTTTCTTTCTAGTTGTACTTTACTTTCAGTTTGAGTTTGTATTCTGGCCCACTTACTTTTCCGCACTACTTTTGTACCCATTTTTACTTAGTGTTTACTTCTGCTTGCTTACTCTGTGGTGTTTGTTTACTTTATAAAGGCAATGCCTTCCCCTTTTGTCGGGATTTACACCTTGGTGCTAGTCGCCAGCCCCTGGCCTATGGGAGGCGGGCTTGGGGTAGTCACGACACGGGTCCCGAGGATGGGTCGTGAAAAATTGGTATCAGAGGGGTTCGGTTCTACCGCAGAACTTTGGACTCTGATCTTTCTTTTATGTGAAGCAATAGTGTTAAGGGTATTAAGTGTGGTTATCTGTCCAGGGAGTCCAGTGTTGGTGTGGCGACCGACGTATCCGTACACCAAGACCCTGACTTCCGATTTCCGACTCAATACACGAAAACATTGATTGCATGTGTGTTTCAAAAGTTTTCTTTGTGATTACTTTGTGTCAACTCACCAGGTATACTGTTTTTACTATGGAACACCTGTTTCTTTTCAGGATGGTCCCACGATGGCAGCCATCTAGGGTTCCAAGCTTTGAGCGAGACGATAGCCCACCGAGCGACGAGGCCTCAGTGCAGGGTCCTTTGACAGTGGAGGCATTGGAGATACCTCTACCCGCCAAGCCACCGATGCTACCAGACCCAGCCGTTGATAGTGCACGTCGCCTTAGTGCACTGCATGAGTTTCAGTGTCAGAGACCACCCAGGTTCCACGGGGAGACGAACCCTCAGGCAGCCGAGGATTGGCTGGAGGCGGTTGTACGAGTTTTCAGGTTAGTGGGGACACCAGCCGACCTCATAGTGATCCTCGCAGCGAGCCTCCTGCACGCGGCAGCAGGCAGATGGTGGAGCTTGATGGTCTAGGTACACGATGAGGCATCTATCCTCTGGATGGACTTTGATAGCCTCTTCCGCTCGGAGTTCGTCCCAGCCACACTCTGTGCGGTTCGCATTCAGGAGATACTACAGCTGCGGCAGGACAATATAACGGTCGCCCAGTACTCGGCGAGATTTACCAATCTCTCGCGCTATTCGACAGACATGGTACGAGACCCATTCTTCCAGACCCGGACCTTCAAGCAGGGACTGAGGCATGAGATTAGGGCATTGGTGATCTCCCTTAGCATTCCGACGCAGGCAGGACTACTGGAGCAATCCCTTCTCATTGAGAGCTTTCTTGCTGAGCCTACACCAGCAGCGAGACCTACCGCAGGGCGGCACATAGCAGAGTCGTCTGCAGCTGGCAGTCGACAGATTTCACAGGGGTCCAGGTGGACCAGGCGATCAGGCAGACGACCTCAGGACACTGGCTCAGAGGTGCAGGGCACATGACACAGAGCCGACCTTCCGAGGAGCAGGCAGTGCTACGCATACGGCGGGCAGGGCCACATGGCTCATGACTGCCCGACCCGCCGTGCAGAGGAGCAGCAGACGGTTGAGGGTCACCCAGGCAGAGGCATAGGGTCGACCGTGGCGGTCCGCCGAGAGCAGGCGGACGAGGCAGGGGAGCTGTCCAAGCAGCAGGTGGTGGGCGACGCTTTGAGGCTTTACCACCACCACACCAGGAGGTCCACCCCGACCATAGGGAGCTGGCGGGCAAAGACAGGCTCAACTTCAGGTAGCAGAGACCTACGACCACGGCGCGCCAGAGATGATTCGAGGTACTATCTGTTTCTACTCCACCCTTTCTGCAGTTCATATAGACACAGGAGTGAGTCATTATTTTATTGCCACTGCCCTTGTTCGGATCTCGGAGATTCCGATGGAGCCGTTGGCTCGATCCTTATGGCTAGAGACTCCTACGAGATCAGACTCGATGATTACGCACCGGTGCCGACAGTGTGATCTTACTCTAGGAGGTGAGAGCTTCAGCTGGGATCTTCTTGTAGAGGCGTAGAGGCCTTACGATGTCATCTTGGGCATGGATTGGTTATCCATAGTCCATGCTCAGATCGACTGTATTAGGTGCAAGGTGCGGTGTGTTCGCACCGATAGGAGTACGTTCACCTTCACCGGTGAGAAGGGAGCCTTTGCAGCACAGGATGGACTCACGCAGAGGAGAGGACAACCCATCACTCATCAGTTGGATAGCCTCATCCTAGGAGTAGTTGACGTGCGGAGTCCGAGTTTTCCTGTAGTGGTGGATCAGTATGCGGTCGTTTTCCCCTATAACGTCCCAGGACTACCTCCTCGCAGAGTGGTAGACTTCTATATTGACCTGTACCCCAAGACAGCCCCGATATCCACTCCAGCATATCGGATGGCCCCTGCTAAGCTTCGAGATCTACGGGTACAACTGGAGGACTTACAGATCAAGGGATTCATCTGACCCAGTATTTCACCCTAGGCTTCCTCGATATTGTTTGCCAAGAAGGTGAACGGGAGCTTGCGACTGTGTGTCAATTATCGTCGCCTGAACCAGGTGACCGTGAGGAACAAGTATCCGCTACCGAGGATTGAAGACCTCTTCGATCAACTCAAGGGGGCATGGTGGATCTCGAAGATAGACCTTAGATCAGGCTATCATCAGCTCAAAGTTCGAGACGAGGATGTGCAAAAGACGACCTTCAGATGTCGGTATGGCCACTATGAGTTCTTGGTTATGCCTTTAGGCATAACCAACGCTCCATCAGTGTTCATGGGTATCATGAACATGATCTTTCAGCCATACATCGATCGATTTGTCATGGTCTTCATCAACGACATATTGATATACTCGACCACTGAGGAGGAGCACGCCTACCACTTGCGGGTTGTACTAGACACACTCCGAGAGCACCAACTTTATGGAAAGCTATAGAAGTGTCAGTTCTAGTTACGTGAGGTCCACTTCTTGGGACACATCATCTCTGAGGCGGGAGTTGCGGTGGATCCTGCGAAGATCGAGGCAGTGCTAGCTTGGAGCCACCCAGGAGTGCGACGGAGGTGCGAAGTTTCTTGGGTCTAGCTGGGTACTACCGGAGGTTTGTGCCAGACTTCTCCAGAGTTGCGGCTCCACTCTCAGCTTTCACGAAGAAGGGGAAACCCTTTGTGTGGTCAAAAAGATGTCAGTAGAGCTTCCAGGAGCTGAGATAGAGATTGACCAGCACACCTATCTTGAGGATACCAGATGAGGGAGTAGGGTACGTAGTGTAATGCGATGCATCAGGGACCGGACTCAGATGTGTCCTGATGTAGGATCATGCCGTGATCACCTATGGATCACATCAGTTGAGGCAGCATGAGCAGAACTATGCTACCCATGACCTGGAGTTAGCAATAGTGGTCTTTGCTCTGAAGATGTGGTGACACTATTTGATGGGTGAGCGCTTTACAGTATACTCTGACCACCAGAGTCTCAGATACATCTTCTCGCAGAAGGACCTGAACCTGAGACAGCGGCGATGGCTCGAGTTCCTCCAGGACTATGACTTTGAGATAGTCTATACTCCTGGAAAGGGGAACGTAGTAGCCGATGTTCTCAACAGGAGGAAGGGCATCCAGCTACTCAGGGAGGCGACAGAGAAACTAGCCGCTTTGCAGATATCCTTTGTGGATAGAGATGGAGAAACCTTTCTTCAGTCACTCATAGTCACTCCTCCACTACTGCTGCGGGTCAGAGAGGCACAACATAGGGATGCTGACTGTGAGACGCGTCATGTGGAGATATCCTCAGGACATGCACCTGATGGATTCTCTGTAGGAGGAGAGCACGTCGTCATTTTCAGAGGATGTACCATGGTACCAGTTGCTTTACAGAAGGAGGTGATGAGAGAGTTTCACACTTCCCCTTTATAGGTACATCCAGGAGTGGCGAAGATGTACCAGGATATCAGACGACAGCACTGGTGGTCGGGTATGAAGAAGGCTGTATCTAAGTTCGTTTCTCGATGCCTCACCTGTCAGTAGGTGAAGGCGGAGCACCAGGTACGAGCAGGCTTGGTACATCCCTTGGAGGTCCTGGAGTGGAAGTGGGATGAGATATCTATGGATTTCATGACTGGACTTCCACGTACTTCCAGAGGTCATGAATCCATTTGGGTGATTGTCGACCGACTCACCAAGTCGGCTCACTTCTTACCCATTAGAGAGCAGGGCTCAGTAGAGAGCTTGGGACGTCTCTACGTTCAAGAGATTGTACGGCTTCATGGTGTGCCATCATATATTGTCTCTGATCGAGATGCTCGCTTTACTTCCCATCTTTGGAAGGGGTTGTAGAAGCCATTCGGGACGCAGCTACGTTTGAGCACCGCCTTTCACCCTCAGACGGATGGTCAGACGGAGAGGACCATTCAGAATCTCGAGGACATGCTCCATGCATGTGTCCTAGACTTTGGTCACAGCTGGGAGGACCACCTACCCTTGGTGGAGTTTGCGTACAACAACACCTACCACTCCACCATCGGGATGACACCATACGAGGCATTGTACGACCGACCATGCAGATCACCTCTGTGCTGGACAGATCCTTGGGAGTCAGCACTTGTGGGACCATAGATGGTCCATGCCACGACAGAGAAGGTCCAGGTCATCCAGGAGCGGATGAGGACAGATCAAAGCCGGAAGAAGTCTTATGCTGATAGGAGGTGGAGACCACTAGAGTTTGAGGATGGAGACCACGTCTTCTTACGGGTCTCACCTCGAAATGGATTATGGATATTTGGCCGAGGCGACAAGTTATCTTCGTGCTTCATCGGACCATTCCAGGTCCTCAGCAGGATAGGCGAGGTGGCTTATCGCCTGGCTCTACCACCTCAGTTGCACCGGGTGCACGATGTCTTCCACGTATCTCAGCTGAGGAGATACGTGCACGACCCAACACATATCATCGATCATGGGGAGCTGGATGTTGACGATGGGGCGACTTTTGCAGAGGTCGCGGTGGAGATCGAGGATCGACAGGAGCGGGTCCTTCATGGATGGTCGATACCTCTAGTGCGCATCAGATGGAAGCACGGGAACCTCCAGGAGATCACTTGGGAGCGGGAGGCTCAGATGCATGTACAGTACCCACATTTTCCCCTAGTTTATGATGTATCTTTACGAGGACGTAAAGACCTGACGTGAGAGTAATGTAAAGACCCGTAAAATTCAAGGGAATTTTTTTTCTTAATTTTCTTTGGGATTTTACAAGAACGTAGTTTCTGACAGAACCTGATTCTGAGGCCCGGTGTGCCCGGAATCAATTTCCGAAGTTTAGCTCGGGTACGTTCAGTGAACGAACGAGCAGGTTTTTATAAATTTTAAACCGGTGTCGGAATCAAAATCTGAGGACACCGATGGAATCGCAGCACTAGTAATTGCTTAGGAACACCTTTTCCAGAGTTGCGTTTGCTCGGGTGAGGTTATTAATTAATTGGGTTAACTAAAGAATAAAAATAAAATATTGTGCTACAATTTTATTTTTATTCTAAGTAATGATAACCTAGGAATGGTGGTTGGAGTGAGACCCACAATACCCCATCTCCTAGGTAGGATATTAGTGAGGTGGGGACCACATGATCCCCTCCCCCTTTATTTCCTTTTTGACCTCCCACGAGCATTTAATTTGGTAACTCACCCATACACCTTTTTTAAATGCCAAGTCAACTCCTGCGTTTAATTGAATTATTAAACACCTCATTAATTGGTCAATGCTCGATAATTAAATCGTGATTTAATGTTGAAATTCAAAAACAGATGGAATAAGTAATAAAATAAGGCAATGCCTTATTTTATTATGGTTGTTTCATTGTGTGAGAAGGATTGGAGAGGTTTTACTCAAGTCTTAAACTTCATCCCCCTCCTTGAAGAACGCGAATAACACACTGTCACCGACGAAGAACGCCAACCTCCGATGAAGGATGACGCAGAATGCCGAATCCTTGGAGATCGACGACGCAACGCCATGTACCGCGACGCCGACGATCCTCTTCCCCGCGACGCCGTGTACTGCGACGCCCACGATCCTCTTCCGCGACGCTGTCTCCCGCGACGTCTTTTCCCGCGACGATATTCGTTCATCAACGCCTTGAGGTAGGGGGTTTGGTTTAATTTAATTTATATGGATTATATTCTCGACATATGATTAAATTGTTGAAAGTCATTGAACCACTAATGCGGTGGGTGCGGACCAACGAACAAGTCCGAACCCACCGATTCCCTATTCTTGATGCGCGGAACGTCGGAAGATGATGAAACGGGGCCGTTGAGAGATTGGAGACCCTCGCAGTAATCTATGGGTCCCGAGGTGACCCCAGGAGCAGACAGGAGCAAGAACGGACCACCGGAGCGGCTCCGGTGGCCCACAGACTTCACCGGCGGCGCGGGTCGCTGGCGCGCCGCCAGGAGGGACTACCGCAGATGAAGCCGCGGCGGCAGGCAACCGGTCCCGCGGCCACGCGGGACCCAGAGGAGACGCGAAGCCCAGCGCCGCATCCGCTGGCTGAAGGGAGCGGCCCCCACGTGGGGCCGCGACTTTAATCAAGGGGGCACCCCCCCCTTTGCAATGGCACGAACAACACCGGCCGTGTGGGGCACGCCCACGCCGGTAGGTCTGGGCCGCGCCATTTGGGCCAAGCCACGCCCCAAAGGGCCAGACCCAGACCCATTTCGGGTCGACCCAGTTCGGGCCGACCCAGGGGGTCTCGGGCCGGGTCGATCCAGGCCCAAAACCCCCTAAACCGGACAGGTTCGTTCTTTTACCCATATCTTGGGCTACGGACCTTCGATCGACGCACCGTCAGTTGCGTGGAGATCATTGGAACGAGATGGTCATTTCAGTATATTACAATCAAGGTTTCGGAGAACTTTGGGTATGACCGGGCTGGTTTGAACACGAAACCAACCGGGCCCTCGGAGCGGAAACACTTATAACTTGAGCTCCGGACGTCCGATTGACGTGCCGTCGACTTTGTTGGATTCCTCTTAGTGAGACGGACCTTTTGGCTTACTCCACTCAAGGTTTGGACACATTTGGAGTGCGGTCAGGTTGGTTTTGACTTAAAAACCAACCAGGCCCCTGGAACGAAAAAGCCAATAACTCTCAGACCGGGCGCCCGATTGACGCGCCGTCTGTCACGTTGAGTTCCTCTTGTCATGACGGAACTTTGAGATACATCAACTACGGACTACATTTCAGTTGATGTATCGACCCCCTTGGCTCGTGTAGCGAACCCTCCCGGAATCGAGCATGCTGTGTGCGGAAACCCTAGAGCTGGCTGCGATGATGAAGACTGCACTGAAATCCTCCGTGCGTTCGGCAGTGATGAAGACCGTATTGAAATCATCTGTGGGTTCGATGACGATAAATACTGCACTAAAATCCTATGTGGGTTCGGTAGCGATGAAGACCGTACTAAAATCCTCCGTGGGTTCGACGACGATGAAGACTGCACTGAAATCCTCTGTGGGTTCGGCAGCGATGAAGACCGTACTGAAATCCTCCGTGGGTTCGACGACAATGACTATTGTTCTTGTATCCTACGTGAGTCTAGCAGTGTCTGAATCTGTTCTTGCTATCCTACATGGGTCTGGCAGAGTATCTGGTCTGTATCCTATGTGGGTCCGATAGCTAAGCTGGTTTAGTATCCTATGTGGGTCCCAGCTTAGATGAATCAGTGGCTATATTTGATCATCTCTATCACCTTACATAGAAGTATACCTATGTGATCTGAGTCTTGACTTTCAATCATTATCTTCGATATGATTGACTTGATTTCCTATGTGGATTATGTTGTGCTTTCCTGTGTGGATTGGGTTGTACTATCTTGTGTGGACGTGATCGAACTTGGGCTCAGATGTTGGAGCCGAACAAGAATTGATGACTTAGGTATATGTATGGGAATATACCTAAGTAGTGTTGGTTGTTACTTCGTGATTGTATCTTTCCTTTGTGGATTATCCTTTGTGGATTCTGGGAGACCTTTGAGGGTCTCGGGGTCCCTACTGAGTAGCGTATACTCACCCCTACATGGGCTATGCCCACACTACGTTGTGTTGGATGCAGACGACGGACAACGCCGATCGTGGTTGAGGCTTGTGGAGCAGGTCGGTACCTGGAGGTGGACCACTATGCGGGACGTACACGGAGCGGACGGCTGGACCCAAGGAGCTGAGGAGGCTATCTGTACCCACCCTTCAGGTGGGACTTCCAGTGGACGACACGACGTTGCTGCTTTACTTTCAGTTGTTGTACTTTCTTTCTAGTTGTACTTTACTTTCAGTTTGGGTTTGTATTCTCGCCCACTTACTTTTCTGCACTACTTTTGTACCTAGATTTACTTAGTGTTTACTTCTTCTTGCTTACTCTGTGGTGTTTGTTTACTTTATAAAGGCAATGACTTCCCCTTTTGTCGGGATTTACGCCTTGGTGCTAGTCGCCAACCCCTGGCCTATGGGAGGTGGTCTTGGGGTAGTCACGACACGGGTCCCGAGGATGGGTCGTGACAAATTGGTATCAGAGGAGTTTGGTTCTACCACAGAACTCTGGACTCTGATCTTTCTTCTATGTGTAGCAATAGTGTTAAGGGTATTGAGTGTGGTTATCAGTCCAGGGAGTCCAGTGTTGGTGCGGCGGCCGACGTATCCGTACACCAGGACCCTGACTTCTGATTTCCAAATCAATGCACGAAAACATTGATTACACGTGTGTTTCAAAAGTTTTCTTTGTGATTACTTTGTGTCAGCTCACCAGGTATACTGTTTTGACCGTGGCACCTGTTTCTTTTCAGGATGAACCCATGATGGAAGCCAGCTAGGGTTCCGAGCTTTGAGCGAGACGACAGCCCACCGAGTGACGAGGCCTCGGTGTAGGGCCCTTTGACAGTAGAGGCACCGGCGGTACCTCTACCCGCCGAGCCACCGATGCTACCAGACCCAGTCACTGATAGTGCACGTCGCCTTAGTGAACTGCACAAGTTTCAGCGTGAGAGACCGCCTAGGTTCCGCGGGGAGACGAACCCTTAGACATCTGAGGATTGGCTGGAGGTGGTTGTACGAGTTTTCAGGTTAGTGGGGACACCGTCCGACCTCATGGTGATCCTCGCAGCGAGCCTCCTGTACGTGGCATCAGGCAGATGGTGGAGCTTGATGCTCTAGGTACACGATGAGGCATCTCTCCTCTGGACGGACTTTGAGAGCCTCTTCCGCTTGGAGTTCATCCCAGCCACCCTCCGTACGATGCGCATTCAGGAGCTACTACAGCTGCGGCAGGGCAGCATGACGGTCGCCCAGTACTCGGCGAGATTTACCGATCTCTCGTGCTATTTGACGGACATGGTACGAGACCCATTCTTCCGGGCCCGAACCTTCGAGCAGGGACTGAGGCATGAGATCAGGGCATCAGTGATCTCCCTCAGCATTCTGACGCAGGCATGAGTACTGGAGTGAGCCCTTCTCATTGAGATCTTTCTTGCTAAGCCTACACCAGCAGCGAGACCTACCGCAGGGCGACACGTAGCAGAGTCATCTGCAGCTGGCAGTCGACGGATGTCACATGGGTCCAGGCAGACCGGGCCATCAGGCAGACTACCTCAGGACACTGGCTCAGAGATGCGGGGCACATGGCGCAGAGCCAGCCTTCCGAGGAGCAGGCAGTACTACGCATGCGGAGGGCAGGGCCACATGGCTCGTGACTGCCCGACCCGCCGTGCAGAGAAGCAGCAGATGGTTGAGGGGCCACCCAGGCAGAGGCAGAGGGTCGACCGTGGTGGTCTGCCGAGAGTAGGCAGACGAGGCAGGGGATCTGGCCAAGCAGCAGGTGGTGGGTGACGCTTTGAGGCTTTACCACCACCACCACCAGGAGGTCCACCCCGACCACAGGGAGCTGGCGGGCAGAGACAGGCTCAGCTTCAGGCAGTGGAGGCCTACGACCACGACGCGCCAGAGATGATTCGAGTTACTATCTGTGTCTACTCCACCCTTGCTGTATTTCTTATAGACACAGGAGCAAGTCATTCTTTTATTTCCGCTTCCCTTGTTCGTAGCTCAGAGATTCCGACGGAGCCGTTGGCTCGATCCTTACGGCTAGATACTCCTACGGGAGCAGACTCGAGGATTACGCACTGGTGCCGGCAGTGTGAGCTTACTCTAGGAGGCGAGAGCTTTGGCTGAGATCATCTTGTAGCGGCGTCGAGGCCTTACGATGTCATCTTGGGCATGGATTGGTTATCCACAGTCCATGCTCAGATCGACTGTATTAGGCGTAAGGTGCGGTGTATTCACACCGATGAGAGCCGGTTCACCTTCACCGGCAAGAAGGGAGCCTTTGCAGCACAGGATGGACTCACACAGAGGAGAGGACAACCCATCACTCATCAATTGGATAGCCTCATCTTAGGAGTAGTTGATGTGCGGAGTCTGAGTTTTACTATAGTGGTGGATCAGTATGCGGACGTTTTCCCCGATGACGTTCCAGGACTACCTCCTCACAGAGAGGTAGACTTCTATATTGACCTGTACCCCGGGACATCCTCGATATCCACTCCAGCATATCAGATGGCCCCCTCTGAGCTTTGAGAGCTACGGGTACAACTAGATGACTTATAGAGCAAGGGATTCATTCGACCCAGTGTTTCACCCTGGGCTTCCCCGATATTGTTTGCCAAGAAGGCGGACGGGAGCCTGCAACTGTGTGTTGATTATCGTCGCCTAAACCAGGTGACTGTGAGGAACAAGTATCTGCTACCGAGGATTGATGACCTCTTCGATCATCTCAAGGGGGCATGATGGTTCTCGAAGATAGAACTTAGATCAGGCTATCACCAGCTCAGAGTTCGAGACAAGGACGTGCAGAAGATGGCCTTCAGATGTCAGTATGACCACTATGAGTTCTTGGTTATGCCTTTCGGCGTAACCAATGATCTAGAAGTGTTCATGGGTCTCATGAACAAGATCTTTCAGCCATACCTCGATCGATTTGTCATGGTCTTCATCGACGACATACTGATATACTCGACCACTAAGGAGGAGCATGCTTACCACTTGCGGGTTGTACTAGAGACACTCCAAGAGCACCAGCTTTATGTAAAGCTCTTGAAGTGTCAGTTATGGTTACGTGAGGTCCACTTCCTGGGACATGTCATCTCTGAGGTGGGATTTGTAGTGGATCCTACGAAGATCGAGGCAGTGCTAGCTTGGGAGCCACCCAGGAGCGTGACAGAGGTGCGGAGTTTCTTGGGTCTGGCTGGGTACTACCGGAGGTTTGTGCCAGACTTCTCCAAAGTTGTGGCACCACTATCAGCTTTGAAGAAGAAGGGGAAACCCTTCGTGTGGTCAGACAGATGTCAGCAGAGCTTCTAGGAGCTGAGACAGAGATTGACCAGCACACCTATCTTAAGGCTACTGGAGTAGGGAGTAGGGTACGTAGTTTACTGCGATGCATTAGGGACCAGACTCAGATGTGTCCTAATTCAGGAGAGGTCCATGATCGCCTATGGATCACGTCAGTTGAGGCAGCATGAGTAGAATTATGCTACCCATGACCTGGAGTTAGCAGTAGTGGTCTTCGCTCTGAAGATGTGGCGACACTATCTGATGGGCGAGCGGTTTACAGTCTACTCTGACCACCAGAGTCTCAGGTACATCTTCTCGCAGAAGGACCTGAACCTGAGACAACGGCGATGGCTCAAGTTCCTCCAGGACTATAACTTTGAGATAGTCTATACTCCTGGAAATGGGAACATAGTAGCCGATGCTCTCAGCAGGAGGACGGGCATCCAGCTACTCGGGGAGGTGACAGAGCAGCTAGCCGCTTTGCAGATATCCTTTGTGGATAGAGATGGAGCAACCTTTATTCAGTCACTCATAGTCACTCCTCCACTACTGCAGCGAGTCAGAGAGGCACAACATGAGGATGTTGACTATGAGATGCGGTGTGCACAGATATCCTCAGGATAGGCACTTGATGGATTCTCTGTAGGAGGAGATCACTTCTTCCTTTTCAGAGGATGTACCATGGTACCAGTTGCTTTATAGGAGGAGGTGCTGATAGAGTTTCAAACTTCCCCTTTAGCGGTACATCCAGGGTTGGTGAAGATGTACCAGGATCTCAGACGACAACACTGGTGGCCAAGTATGAAGAAGGCTGTAGCTGAGTTCATTTCTCGATGCATCACCTGTCAGCAGGTGAAGGCGGAGCACCAGGTTCCAGTAGGAATGGTACAACCCTTGGAGGTCCCAGAGTGGAAGTGGGATGAGATATCTATGGGTTTTGTGATTGGACTTCCATGTACTTCCAGAGGTCACGACTCCATTTGGGTGATTATCGACAGACTCACCAAGTCGGCTCACTTCTTACCCATTAGAGAGCAGGGCTCAGTAGAGAGCTTGGGACGTCTCTACATTCAGGAGATTGTACGGCTTCATGGTGTACCATCATCAATCATCTCCGATCGAGATGCTCGCTTAACTTCCCGGATTTGGAAGGGGTTGCAGAAGGCATTTGGGACGCAACTACGTCTGAGCACCGCCTTTCACCCTCAGACGGATGGTCAGACAAAGAGGACCATTCAGACTCTCGGGGACATGCTCCATGCATGTGTCATCGACTTTGGTCATAGCTGGGAGGACCACCTACCCTTGGTGGAGTTTGCGTACAACAACAGCTACCACTCCACCATCGGGATGACGCCATACGAGGCATTGTACGACCGACCTTGCAGATCACCTCTGTGATGGAAAGACCCTGGGGATTCAGCACTTGTGGGACTAGAGATAGTCCAGGCCATGACAGAGAAGGTTCAGGTCATCCAGGAGTGGATGAGGACAGCTCAGAGCTGGCAGAAGTCTTATGCTGACAGGAGGCGGAGACCACTAGAGTTCAAGGATGGCGACCACGTCTTCTTACGGGTCTCACCTCGACATGGATTATGGAGATTTGGTCGAGGTGGCAAGTTATCTCCACGCTTCATTGGACCATTCCAGGTCCTCATCAGGATAGGAGAGGTGGCTTATCGCCTGGCTCTACCACCTCAGTTGCACCGGGTTCACGACGTCTTCTATGTATCTTAGCTGAGGAGATACATGCACGACCCGACGCATATCATCGACCATGGGGAGCTGGACGTTGACGATGGGGTGACTTTTGCGGAGGTCCCGGTGGAGATCGAGGATCGACATGAGCGATTCCTGTGTGGATGGTCGATACCTCTAGTGCGCATCAGATGGTAGCACGAGAACCTCTAGGAAAGCACTTGGGAGCGGGAGGCTCAGATGCGTACACAATACCCACATTTGTTCCCCTAGTTTATGATGTTTCTTTACGAGGACGTAAAGCCCTGAGGTGGGAGTAATTTAAAGACCCATAAAATTTAAGGGAATTTTTTTTATTAATTTTCTTTGGGATTATACAAGTACGCAGTTTCTGACGGCACCTGATTCCGAGGCCCGGTGTGCCCGGAATCAATTTCTGAAGTTTAGCTCGGGTACATTCAGTGAACGAACGTGCGGGTTTTTCTAACTTTTAAACCGGTGCTCAGAATAGGAATCCGAGGACACCGATGGAATCGCAGCGTCGGTAATTACTGAGGAACACCTTTTCCGGAGTTTCGTTTGCTCGTGTGAGGTTATTAATTAATTGGGTTAACTAAAGAATAAAAATAAAATATTGTGCTACAATTTTATTTTTATTCTAAGTAATGATAACCTAAGCATGGTGGTTGGAGTGGGACCCACAATACCCTAACTCCTAGGTAGGATATTAGTGAGGTGGGGCCCACACGATCCCCACCCCCTTTATTTCCTTTTTCACCTCCCACGAGCATTTAATTTGGTAACTCACCCACACACCTTTTTTAAATGCCAAGTCAACTCTCGCGTTTAATTGAATTATTAAACACCTCATTAATTGGTCAATGCTCGATAATTAAATTTTGATTTAATGTTGAAATTCAAAAACATATGGCATGAGTTATAAAATAAGGCAACGCCTTATTTTATTTTGGTTGTTTCGTTGTGAGAGAAGGATTGGAGAGGTTTTTCTCAAGTCTTGAACTTCATCCTCCACCTTGAAGAACGCGAAGAACGCACCGTCGCCGAAGAAGAACGCTGGCCTCTGAAGAAGGATGACGCAAAATGCCAAATCCTTGGAGATTGACGACGCGACGCCGTGTACCGCGATGCCCATGATCCTCTTCCGCGACGCCGTCTCCCGCGACGTCTTTTCCCGTGACGATCTTTGTTCATCAACACCTTGAGGTAGGGGGTTTGGTTTAATTTAATTCATATG
This sequence comes from Viscum album, assembly GCA_963277665.1. Lineage (NCBI taxonomy): Eukaryota > Viridiplantae > Streptophyta > Magnoliopsida > Santalales > Viscaceae > Viscum > Viscum album. Next base: position 617,216,316 of record OY728133.1, read on the forward strand.
GATTATATCCTCAGCATATGATTAAATTGTTGAAAGTTGTTGAACCACTAACACGGTGGGTGCGGACCAACGAACAAGTCCGAGCCACCGATTCTCTGTTCTTGATGCGCGGAACGTTGGGCGATGATGAAACGGGGCCGTTGAGCGATTGGAGGCCATCACAATAATCTACAGGTCCCAAGGCGACCCCAAGAGTAGACGAGAGCAAGAACGGACCACCGGAGCGGCTCCGGTGGCCCGCGGACTTCACAGGAGGCGGCGGCGCCGGCGGCCGGAGGCGGCGGCATCCCGGCGCGCCGCCAAAAGGGACCGTCGCGGCTGAAGCCGCGGCAGCAGGCGACCGGTCGCACGGCCACGCGGGACCTGGGGGAGACGCGGCGCCTAGCGCCGCGTTTGCTGGCTGAAGGGAGCGGCCCCCACGTGGGGCCGCGACTTCTATCAAGGGGGGCAGCCGCCCCCCCTTTCCGCAACAGCACGACCAGCACCGGCCGAGCGGGGCGCGCCCGCGCCGGCCGGGCCGGGCTGCACCCTAAGGGGATGGACCCGGACCCGGGGCGGGTTGACCTGGTTCGGGCCGACCCAGGGGGTCTCGGGCCTGGTCGGTCCGGGCCCAAAACCCCTCTAAACCGGACAGGTTTGTTCTTTTGCCCATATCTTGGGCTACAGACCTCCGATCGACGCACCGTCAGTTGCGTGGATATCCTTGGAATGAGATGGTCGTTTCAGTATATTACACTCAAGGTTTCGGAGAATTTTGGGTATGGCTGGGTTGGTTCGAACACGAAACCAACCGGACCCTCGGAGCGGAAACACTTATAACTTGAGCTCCAGACGTCCGATTGACGTGCTATCGACTTTGTTGGATTCCTCTTAGTGAGACAGACCTTTTGGATTACTCCGCTTGAGGTTTGGACGCAGTTGGAGTGCGGTCAGGTTGGTTTTGACTTAAAAACCAACTGGGCCCCTGGAAAGAAAAAGCCAATAACTCGCAGACCGGGCGTCCGATTGACGCGCCGTCTGTCACGTTGAGTTCCTCTTGTCGAGAAAATACTTTGAGATACATCAACTCCGGACTACGTGTCAGTTGATGTATCGACCCCCTTTGCTCGTGGAGCAGACCCTCCCGGAATCGAGCATGCTGTGTATAGGAACCCTAGAGCTTGCTGCGACGATGAAGACTGCACTGAAATCCTCCATGGGTTCGGCAGTGATGAAGACCATACTGAAATCCTCAATGGGTTCGACGGCGATGAAGATTGCACTGAAATCCTATGTGGGTTCGGTAGCGATGAAGACCGTACTGAAATCCTCCGTGGGTTCGACGGCAATGAAGACTACACTGAAATCCTTCGTGGGTTCGGCAACGATGAAGACCGTACTGAAATACTCCGTGGGTTCGACGACAATGACTACTGTTCTTGTATCCTACGTGGGTCTGGCAGTGTCTGACTCTGTTCTTGCTATCCTATGTGGGTCTGACAGAGTAGCTAGTCTGTATCCTATGTGGGTCCGACAGCTTAGCTGGTTTAGTATCCTACGTGGGTCCCAGCTTAGATGAATCAGTGGATATATCTGATCATCTCAATCACCTTACGTAGAAGTATACCCGTGTGAGCTGAGTCTTGACTTTCAATCATTATCTTTTATATGAATGACTTTATTTCCTATTTGGATTGTGTTGTGCTTTCTGTGTGGATTGGGTTTTAGTATCCTGTGTGGACGTGATCGAACTTGGGCTCGGATGTTGGAGCCGAACAGGAATTGATGACTTAGGTATATGTATGGGAATATACCTAAGTAGTGTTGGTTGTTACTTTGTGATTGTATCTTTACTTTGTGGATTATCCTTTGTGGATTCTGGGAAACCTTCGGGGGTCTCGGGGTCCCTACTGAGTAGCGTATACGCACCCCTGCACGGGCTATGCCCGCACTACGTTGTGTTGGATGCAGATGACGGAAAATGATGATCGTGGTTGAGGCTTGTGGAGCAGGTCGGTACCTGGAGGTGGACCACTGGGCGGGATGTACATGGAGCGGATGGCTGGACCCGAGGAGCTGAGGAGGCTATCTGTACCCACCCTTCAGGTGGGACTTCCAGTGGACGGCTCGACGTTGCTGCTTTACTTTCAGTTACTGTACTTTCTTTCCAGTTGTACTTTACTTTCAGATTGGGTTTGTATTCTGTCCCACTTACTTTTCCGCACTACTTTTGTACCCAGTTTTACTTAGTGTTTACTTCTGCTTGCTTACTCTGTGGTGTTTTTTTACTTTATAAAGGCAATGCCTTCCCCTTTTGTCGGGATTTACGCCTTGGTGCTAGTCGCCAGCCCCTGGCCTATGGGAGGTGGGCTTGGGGTAGTCACGACACGGGTCCCGAGGATGGGTCATGACATATTAAAATTATCTTAAGGTGAAATTTAGAGAATTTTCTGAAAAGATTGATTTTTCAATGAATAGTGAAATATATTGATTTTTATTGAAAATTATATTTTCTTTTCGATTATTTACAAAGTAAAATTCTATTTTAGATTAGTTTTAAAATTTAATCAGTTAGTTTTTATTTAAAATAATCCAATTATGTTTTTTGAAATGAATTTTATACTTGAATTTAGTATAAAAATATTTTTGTACTTAAAAGAAATTTTTCTGAAAAACCGTTTTTCATCGCATTTTGTCTATTTAATTTTAAATTAAATCCTAACACTTATATGTTTGGAATATTGAAAAATGGATTCCATATTTGGAATCAGTGATTCCAAATTTAGTAAACAAATCCCTTTTATTGATTCATTATGAATAGTAATCATAGTAATCTTTGTTACCAAAGAAAAGAGTAAATTGAGTAATTAAGCGTTAAAAATAATATGATAAGGACTAGAAAATGACCATAACACTTGAATTGATTTTATTTTATGGGTAAATTTATTCCAAAATCATCCAAGATTCAGTTATATGGCCTTTTGTTTCCATTTGTATGTGATTATAGCCATTATAATATTTTATGTAAAGAAAAGTTAAAAATTCCACTCTTATTTTTAATAACTATAATATTTTTAACAAGGTGATAATTAGAGAATATGTTCTATTATAAATAATTTTTTAAAATATAAAATATTTATATTAATCATAGTGGTTTTTTTATTTTTTATTGAATAAATAATTACCTTAAATGCTTACCCAACACTGACGTAGTAGTTATTCAATTATCGGAAAAATCAAATAAACGATATAAAAAATATAAAAAGTAATATAATTTGAGATAATTAATGTGATACATGAATTTTATAGATGAATATAACAGGTTAGGGATGTAATATTATTTTTTGAATTTTATTTTTTGTCTTCATGTTATTAAATCCAAAGTAATGAATAGTTCTAAAAATTGATTTTAATGATATTTTATAATAAATAATATTTTATTAAATGATATAAAATTCCTAAAAATTATATCTTCATACAAGTGATTAATATATGGCTGAAAATATCAACCATGGTCCATCTATAGGACTTTTTTCCATTTATAGTAATTATAATGAACCTCAAAGAGTAAAAAACCATGTTGTCATGGTAAGTGTGAAAAGGGTTAATGGGGGGGTTAAAACAGAAAGATAATAGTAAAATTATAGTCAAAACTTGTCCAAATTTAATTGGATGATATCATTTCAACTAATAATCATCTTAGCGTTGAATACTATCAATTTGGAGCCATTTGGACATCAAAATTAATTTATATTAGTTTAATATTTTAAGAAATTCCAAGAGTGCCCCTCCCCTCTCTTATAAAAGGGCACCTTATCTTATATTTTCATCACACATTAAGAACCATTTTTTAGAAAATACCTAAGAAAATACCTTCTGAACAACCCTATCCACATTCTAGAGGTCTTAGTTTGGGAAGAATACCAACATTAAAGGGCTTAAGGTGTAAAGAAAAAGAGGTTGTACAATGAAGAGGTATAGTTCTTAACTGAGTGTCTTCATTTTATTTATTATTCAAAATACTTAAAATATTTTTCAACCATACTGATATAATAAAATCAGTATCTTATATATATTGGGATGTTATCATGTTAGTTTCATAATCTATATCCCTCTCCAGTCTTCATCAAATGGAAAAGGAATTCAACATTCGTGTGTATAGTGAACTACTGCCTCACAGACTGATGTAATTCATTTTCCATCACTACCTATCACAACTGGTTATAATTATGGAATTAATGTTTATATATGATATTCATGACATATTTATCATTATAAAAATGATAACTTCATTCATGTGTATGTGTGGACTACCACCACCACGAAGCAATGCGATTTGTTTTTCATCACCACATCACATAGATGATATATATAAGTATATTTAAATAAGTAATATGATATTTATGATATTATGATAATTATTTAATTATAAAATAATAATTACCTTCTTTCCATAATGATCATTAAAAAATTGAAACGCTACTCATGTGTATATATGACCTACCATCTCCATGATTGTAACATAGTTCATTTTTCATAATTAGCATTCATGATTGGTTTCAAAAGTATAATTTATATATAAAGATAATAATTATTTCATGATAATTATTCTAGATATGATGGAACAATAACCCCTTTAACCATGTTCAACACACTGAAGATGTTTTGAAATTATAGACCAAACATTCTCAAAGTACCTGACATGGACTTAACTAATTAAGTAATTAACCATGTCATTAAGATAAATGAAATAAATGGTTTAAGTATAAGCGATTAAACCTTTAAAATGTTCTCAATTAATCAAATATTTTATATGATTTTATTATATAGGAGTTAAAAGGGCATACATGGAAATTCTGGACTCGAGGTAATAGATTTCATCTCAATTTATTTTCAATAAGAAATATTTTAATATTATGCACCTATTTTATTTTATATGATTTATATAATACCAATTTTACATGTTATATCATGAATCCTTCACAATAAATGATATTTTAAATTTTAATTTGAATTATTTTATCAAATTGGATTTTAATTGGAAGTTACCAAGTGGTAAAGGTTTTTATAACTCAATTTTCTTACATTGGGTTATAACTCTTTTTCATTGACATTTTTATGCCATGATTATGTGTGAATTGATCTCTAAATTTTTTATTCTTTATTTCCACCAATTTTTTGTGGGTTTTCATTTTTTTCATATAATCTCTCCATTGATTAATTCCCAATTCAATTATATGATCTTTATAAGGGTTATTCATATTAAATTCCCTTTCCCTTGGACATATGTTTATGACATGCACCTATATTATTTTATGAGGTGTATACACTACCCCTTTGACATAATATATCATTAATATCCTTATTTTAATGATTTTTAAAGTTTCATTTGTTGTTATTATTTCATGGAATTATGATTGAATAGTTACTAAAGTGACAAAGGCTTTATGTTGCAACCTCTTTTCTTTTTGGGATTGTTTATGTTCAAGGTTTCTTTGCGGGGAAATATTAAGATCTTATTTTCTTGAACCACATATATTCTATTATCCTCTAGTTATTAATGTGGTTTTGATATTTAATTTCCATTTCCTCCCTTATTGATTAAAGAAACATCAAGAAAGTTGTTTGTAAGGAATATTGATATTGTGTCTTCTTTTAGACCGAGAATATTTCTATTATATATCCATGTTTTCTAAAATGTTTTAAAAAATGTTCTATTCTAAAAATAAATATTTTTCTAAATCTATTTTACATGGTCTTTGGCCTTCTTTTTTTTTAAAAAAAATTTCTCAACTTTTTCCAAATGAGTTACTTTTGACTCCCTTTTAATTTTTTTAAAATAATGTTTATTTTTAATATTTAAAACATGAACAGATTTTCCCACCATCATAACCATTATTTAATTTGAAGCTTTATTTATTATTTTTAAGGTTATTTTCAAGGAAAATTATTGTCATAGTATTTTGTAATTTTTTAGTTTTTAAATGTGATTTTCAAAGTGAAAATGTTACTTTCCTCAAGAATGATTTTAATGATATTTTAATAGTATTTACATTCATCAAAATCAACAACCCTTGATGTTACTTATGCTCCACTGGGGATATTTTTTATTGATACCATCTTCATTCTTTCCATGGATAAATTTTGATTGTTTTAAAATAGTTTTTCATGGAACTAATTTATTTTACATGGGTTAATCAAGTTATGAAATGAAAAAAAGATGTTTCTAAGAGTTTTATGATGAAATAAAAGATCTATATATTTTATTTATGTTATAGTTCTTGGGAATTTATTACCATGAAAAATGTTTCCATTATAAAGCAAGATCAGGTGATCCTATTATATCTGTCCAATGCATTGGGTAAAGGGACAATTAACCAATTAGGTTTCTCCTAAAAGATTATGAGAATATACTACAATGGTTATTCCAAGTATAACCATGATGGTTATTTCAAGTGTAACTATGATTGTTACTCTAATTTTAACCATTATGGTCACTCTATGTATAAATATGATAGTTATTACATATTTAAGAGTGATATGAAAATGATGGCCAAGTTACCTAAATGTTTTATATATGCTTTCTATGGGGTTTTAATGATTCCTTTGATCAAGATTGAAATCAGATGGATCATGATTATTGATTCCAATGACTCTTTCCTTTATTCAAGCTTTATTCCATGTTTCATGATTGATGATCTATGTATTGATGGGTATGAATTTACCTTATGTTACTCTCATGCACTATGATTATGTAATCATATCCTTATGATAATCTTACTCTCACTAATGACATTCAATTGTTAATGCTTATGTATACCCTTACTAAGAATTTGAGCTCACCATTCTTATGATTCATTTTCCCCAAGTTATGAATAATGATGATAAATGATTTGAGTCGATAAAGGTTTCATATGTGAGGAGTTTTATGGTATATGTTTAAGTATTAACATGGAATATGAAAATCTGGGTATAGGGGAGATGATATTGATCTTTATGAACCAATTATATATTAACCCAAGTTGTTGAGAGTTTGTCCTAATTCTCTAAAAATATAAAACTAAAAGTTCCTTGGGTATGTAAGTGATACAATATTTCCTTTTCATGTTGTAAGTTTTGGATGACAAAAATTGGGTTACATTTATCAGCATCAAAGCTAGAAATGTTAAGTTTATGTTTTTAGCACAGAATTCAGGAGTGTGGGTTCAAGGTATTTATAATAATTTTTAGATTTATTATAGGTTAGAGATATATATTAATTGATTGATATATAAGGTTGATAATCATTATCAAGGAGACACATTTCGAGTATAAGGATGTGAATGTTATAGAAATAAATTTCTATGATTCCAACTCATGGGTATTAGATACCTGGTGTGCATCACACATTTGTGCTAATAAAAACAAACCCAGAAATATGATATAATTGATGAAAAGATAAGTATACCTATGTGTTGGAAATAGGGAAAGAGTTTCCACATTGGAATTTGAAAATTATTATCCAAGTCCACTTAGTGGATTAATTTTAGAATCAAAAAATTGTTATTATGTTTTGGACATAAATAATTTTTTTATTTCTATAAGTTTTTTGGACAAGAAAGGGTTTCATTCATGATTAAGATTAAGAATTGTTCTATATACATGAATGAAATGTTTTATGGTATTGGGAATATGATGAATGGTTTATAGATTCTATACATGGATAACATGGTCTATAACATTCAAGATAAGAAGGTCAAGGTATTTGACTCTAACAACACTTATCTTTGACACTATCACCTTGGGAATATAAATGAGAAATACATCCAAATATTCCATAAAGATGGATTATTCAACTCATTTAATTATAAATAGTTTGATAATTGAAAATATTTTTTATTAGGAAAAATGAATAAAGAACCTCTTAGTATAAAAGGTAAAAGATCTAGTGGACTATTGGATCTGATACATATTAATATATATGGGTTAATGACCATAGAAGAAAGTGATGGGTATAGGTGCATTGTAACCTTTATTGATGACTTCAGTCAGTATGATTATGCATTTATTATGTTTTTCAAGTTTTAAATCGTTGAAAAGGTTAAATAATTCAAAATCAAAATACATAATCAACTAGAAAAAAGTATTAAATTTTTCAATCAGACTGGGGTGGTGAATACCTGATCTTAGAATTTATTGATCATTTGAGATATTGTAGAATTTATTTACAACTAAATCCTCTTGGTATAAAATAGTGAAATGGTGTGTTTGAGAGGAGGAATCATACCTTTTTGGTTAAGTTTTTATTGATTATGAATTAGTGTTAACTTCCTATATAATTCCAAGGATATTTTCTAGAAGAAAAATTCATACTAAACTGTATTGACTAAAAATTAATTTTTTTATTGAAACATAATCCCCTTTTAAGGGGTGAGGGGGAACCCAACAAGACTTCAATACTTAAAAAACCATCAAACCTCCATAGTAAAAAATCCAAAGGCCCATTCCAGATCAAGACAAAAAAGAAACACTCCTTCTAAGCATGAAAAGATCATATTACCAGTTTCCATCTTCTCATTACTGCTTGGCAAGCTGTCCCGTGCAAGGATGCACGGGCCTGGTACCGATGGAAATTCCCATACCCTCTCAAACATCCAAATCTAAAATCAATGATCATATGAAAACTCGCTGCTTTGAACCTCTTCTAAAGCATCCCCTTGAAGTTGAACTAAATAACCTCTTAAATCACAAACCGCATGGCCACAAAACTCAATCTCTTCAAGTCATCAACGACATAATTCAACAAAAACCAACAAAACAACCCATCAAAGAACCTAAATCACACACTGTATTCCAAAGATGATGAACCACTGCTGTAACCGAAGCAACCCCGTCGCACCCAAAGGTACACTCGAACACCACAGCTGCATCAACCTGAAAAGGAAGACGAACCAAGGAGCCTGAAACTAGGTCAACATCTCCCAGGACTAGATGACCTGAAATCATGTCAAGGGACCGTCACCGTTGAGGGGATCCGAGCAGGACTGAGCCAACAATGCTGCTATGGGATGGAGCCTGACGAAACCAAAACGTAGAAGAACCCCCATCAGTTTCCAAAACAGGAGAACCATGGGAAGCGGGAGGTTCCAATGAGGGATAGGGAAACTTCACCAACAGTGATGCCGCAAGAACATAAATGGAGCCTCCAACATCAAAAAATTCAGATCGAACCCAAAACCTTCAAAAAAAAAACTCATGGAAACACCGAAATCCAGAACCTCCCCCCTATGAGACACTCCAGATCGATCAACGAGCCACACCAGAAGCGAAGCCAGAGCCATCGCCAAGCCACTCCTTGTCACTGAGAACAAGAGGCCAACTCCATGTTGGGCCATGCCGATCCAAGCCCAGAAGTCGACGCCACACCGAGCCACATCTTCGCCGAGGTTGAAGCTGGTGACAAAGTCACACTGAGCCACGTGCCACCAAGCCACTCCATCGATGAGACGATCCGAAGGAAGCCGACGCCGAGACCAAGCTACACTGGAGGAGGGAGGAAATCAAAATGAAGGAAAACCCTATCCCCCGTGAGAAGAAAAGCGGCGCCGCTCAGAGGCCTGTCCCATTATAGGGGTATTTGCAATAAATCCTAAACTGTATTCAATATAAAGTATTCATAATGGTACTATATGAGATATAGACTAGGAGGCACCCCAATTTTTCTTTTATAAGGATTTGGGAATTTGAATCATATACATGATGTTTGTATTCTAATAAACTTGGACCAAAATAATATAAATGTATTTTTATTGGTCACTCCAAAAAATGATGAGTCATTATTTTTATAATCCATCAAATCAAAAAGTGTTTGTTTCTTGATTCTGTATATTCCTTGAGAAGGAAAATTTGATTCAAAGGATTATTGGATGTAAATTAAACTTTTGGAAGTTCAAAACCAACAAATAAAAATATTTTATGAGATGGAAAGTGAGTCAGTTCCACAAGTGATTGTGGAAGTATAACTGAATCAAGTTACAAAATAACCTTGAAGGTATGGTATGATTTGTTAGGATCTTGAGAGATATGGATTTATTATTGTAAATGATGATGAAGTAATGTTCATATATTATGAGATTATTACCACCTGATATTCCATTAAGAGTTTTTTATTATGATAAATGTATAAATCCCATGATATTTGAGATAAACTGGACATACATTAAAAAAGTTTGAAACCCAGTGGAAGCACCTAAAGGGGTAAGATGAAAGTGAGTTTTTAATAATAAAACTAAATTGGATGGTAGAGTGTCTACTTATAAATACTTCTTGGTGAAAAATAGTTATTAAAAAAAATTATAGTATTTGATATGAAGAGAAATTTTCACCAGTAATGATGATAAAGTAAATTTAGATATTTCTTACCATAGAAAATCAATATGATTATGAGATGTGATGACCCATGAATTTGAAGGTTAGTGAACTAGGAGGCGGTTTGTCTTCCATCAATTTAATGGATGAGTGAATTTAAATTTCTATATTTAGATCAACAGAGAGATTTTTTTTGCACATTTTAAGTGTATAATTAAATTTTTCAGAGGTGGGAGTTTAGTGAAAAAACAACTAGAAAAAGATATCAGGTTTTTAGTAAGTGAAAAGGTGTGGGAAGTGGTAGTTATATGGAATCAGGTATCTATTCCAGGACCACCAGGTACCTAGTGGAGTTACTAGTGGGGATATCCCATTGGGTAGCCGGTGGTTTAACACCAAATTCTTGATGAGCTATTGAGTATCTGTTGGAGGACTACCAGGCACCTGGTAAGCCCACTTTCATTTTTTTTAAAGAGGGGAAATTCTATAATTTTATGATCGATCCTCCTTACTTTTATACATGGGTGGGGATTTGGGGAGACCACTTTTGGATGGAGTATCCCCCTTCTCTTTACCCATATTTGTTCCCTTGATGCTCACTTAGAGAGGTGACCCACTATTTATTTTTTGTGTGGATCAAATGTGAGATCCTCCTCTTATCCTCCCTGGCTCATATTTTTTATTTTATTTGATTTTTGATTGGACAAATTTAGTGATTTGGATGGGAAATTACATTGAAGCATGGTGGAATCACATCATTATGAAGAAAATTTTACATGTAGTGCATAAATGAGGCTCAAGAGAGATGAAATATCATTATTGAACACCATTAATCGTGAGGTATGTTTTTTTGATATATTTATTTAGGAATTTTGGTGAAATTAGTATAAATTGGATATTGATTTGAGGATGAAATTGGTAGTTTTTTCATGTCTTAATTTTAAGTGCATGTCGATAGTGGATGGAACCTCATTTATTTAGGTTTCAGTATCACAGAACTACCCAATGAGTTTGGTTTTGATTATACCATTGTTTTTTTATATTATTTTTTTTGGTTATTAATTTGAGATGGGTTATAGATTAGATATGTTCTTGTAGGATTGATGGTGTTTGGTATAAGCTTTATATTAATTATAAATCATGTGATATAGGTAGGAAACCTTTACATTATTGAGTCTCTTGATCTTTTGGTGATATTATGTTTGTATGTTATTATTAGCATATCTACATGACATTGTGTGGTATCACTCCATAAGTGGGATGAACTTGTGTCACCTTAATAGTCAATAATAACCATATAACTTGTTAAATGGTTCTTTGATGATTCCTTGGTCGAATGAGTGCTGGTGGCCTATTTTATGGATTGTTTGGTGACATGGGTTTGTTTTATAAATAAAATAAGATATATTTTTTATAGACGATTATAAAAAATATTTATTTAAATTGGATTTCAATAGAAAATATTTTTATCTTTAAATGTTTATTTAAAGGGTTTGTATTATGAAAATGGAATTTCTAATGGAAATAGTTTTGGATGGAATTTATAAATAAAAGTGGTGATTTAAAGTGATGATTTTAAATGAGATTTTAAAAAATAGAGTTTTTTTAAGAATATTTTCACAGGTTTTGGAAAAAGTCCTAGTGTGATTAATTTGGTGTGTGATTCCATTTCTAACTGATTTTTCAGAGGATATTTTGACATGTACCTTTTTAAAGGAAAATAAGTGTCTTGTTTAGAAAATGATTTGATCTGTTTGACCTTATGTGGGCGAGGCCCAGTTTTCCAAGCATGTTTACTTATGTGATTCCTCTTTATTTATGTATTCCTTATTGTTATACATTATTTCATGATAATTTATGATGGCATAGGAACCATACACATGATACTGTAAGAATTGATATTCAATTATAGTAAGTAAACATCTCATCATAAAGAAACTATAGTGTGATGTACATTTTATTTAATTATAAAAATCCATTTAAAATTTTATAAAATAAACATCATTTTTGTATTTATTATGTAAAAATTATCTTAGGGAAAATTTTAGAGATTTTTTTTGAAATAGTTTATTTTTAAGTAAATAGTGGGAATACTATTTTTACAAATACGATACATGTTATGATATCATTATGATATAAGCTTGACTTAAAAATATATGAAACATTTTTATCAACAAAAAATTAATTTAAGGAGTAAATAATACATTTAAAATAAATATATTTAATTTAGAAATCTATGCTTGGCTTTTTGGAACCTAAGTTATAATTTATTCTAATTAAAAACTATTTTTGGTACTTTTCATTTAATTAAGTAGTTGGAATGTGATATTTGGTCTTGGATTTTATTAAATGTAAAATAAACCTCCTTGTTTTAATAATAAATCAATAAATTTCATATTAATCAATACTATACATGAATTTATTTTAAATTAATTTTTGTTCTTGAAAAAAGGCATTTTTCAAAAGATGTTTTCTTTGCATTAACCACAATTTTGTTAAAATTAATTTTTAATACCTTTAAAAATTGAATATAATAAATGGTTTTCATATTTAGAATCTTAATATTCAAATTTATTACTATGTTCAATTTCATTTTTGGTCATAAAAATGAGTTACCATAGTAAAAGTTTATCACTACCATAATAGTTGAAAGGGTTGGTGGTGGTGGTGGTGGTGGGGGGGGTAAACTAATAGATAAGGCTCAAAATATCACAAAAACCTATCCCTAATTGATTTTTGAGTGTATTTTCAACCTAATTTATCTTATATTTTAAATTGGTTTAATTTTGTGTCGCTTTCTCTTGAAAATGAAATTTATTTATTTTAAATTTATAAGTATTTACAAAAGTGCCACTCCACCTACTTATAAAAGGATCCCTTCACCACATCACTTTTCCACACAAATTGTGCACCTTAGCTCAAATAATATATGAAAAAATCCCTAAAAAACTCTATTTTTCAAATCCCAGAGGTTTTGGTCTTCCCAAAACACTAATCTAAGTGGCTTAAGGAGAGATACAAAAACCATACAACAAATATGCAACTGTTTTAACCGAGTTATTTCAAGTTTCTTTCTTCTTAACCACCTAAAAATATTATATAAACATCCTAAAATAATTAAATAAATCTCTTAGTTTACTAAAATTTTATTATTTTTATGCAACAACAATCATCTACCTATCTCTCATCAATTGGAAAATGAAAACTTTGTCTATGCTACATGTAGATTACTACTTCTATTAATGATGAATTTTATTTTTCACCACCGCCTTACAAGGATGGTTCTAAAAATGTATTTAATAAATAAATTTTGATAATATAATGTAATAATGATGAATTTAGGATCAATTCATAATTATTTAATGGTAATATATCTATTTATATTGGTTAATAATATCAATTTGTTTTACAAAATCAAAATTTACAAAAAAGATATTTTTAAGTGTTCCATGCGATCCAGTAATATAAGTTCCATGAAATGGATATGGGAATATATAATAATAATAATAAATAATATTAAACTTCATGAACATTCTATATATTATGAAACCATGACCAAGGTTCAATTATTTGAACCACCAAACCAAAAACAAGCATGGAAAATGAAATAGTTAACACAAAAATATTGATTTTAACAAAGAAATATTAATAAATGGGTAATAAGAAATTATAAAAGAATTATATATATAAAGATAAATATAAATTTGGTTATTATATATATGTATAATAAATATAAATTTATTATACAATAGGTTAGAGAATGTTCAACCAATCAGAAGTCCAAGGTAAGAGTTTATTTTACAATCTCACTTTTTATTTGGATTGTTTATGTTTCAATTTAAATTGGGGTAATTGTATGTTATTTATCTCATAAAACCCATATATTTTCTTATCTACTTATTTTTTTTTGTTTTTTAAATATTATTTTATTTCCCCTCTCTTTGGTACTCAAATCAATCAAAATAATGTTTATAAGAAAAACCGACCTTATTTCTCCTTTTTGGTGAAGAAACTTTTTATTCCACATATATATTATTTAATTTCATTCAAGAATTTAATTTTATAAAATTCAATGAATTAATATGGCCAATTTCTATTAACCACGACTTTCTATTCAAAATTTTAAAAGGAACCCTTTTAACATTTTCCACACAAGTCATTTTTAACTTTCTTTATAGAAGCGTGAAAAATATATCCTTTTAATTTTTTTGAATGAATGAATTTTCTCAAATTTATGATCATTTTTCATTATTTATATTCCTTTACAAGTTTTTAGGGTTTTAAAAAATAATATATATTCCCATTATTATGTGAATTTTATCATTTTTATACCAAAAGAAAAGAATATTATTTTCTTTAAAGTTTTGAAATGGGATTTCATTTCACTTATGTATATTTTTATATTTCACTCCAAATTTGATTAATTAAGAATATTTTCTTTTCAATATTAAATTATTTTAAATTATTTTAAAAATAAGTTTTTAAAATTCTCCCTGAAACCTCATGAAAATACTAGGTCGATTACATTATCCACCGTAGAACACAACGCAAGGAAGAAAAATGCAGTAAATCATAGGCCCGGGGACTTAACCCTATGACTTACCCCTCACCCCACACAAACCATTACCACTACACCACCAATAGTGGGGCCATTAAACCTCATTAAAATAGTTTGTAAGTAACTTTTAACTTCATTTTTTGACTAAGTTTCAAAGTCTTTAAGAAAGTTCTTTTCAACGTTTTCTTCCATTTTTCATTTATATTTCTAAAAAGATATTCCTTTAATATAAAAAAAATAATTTCTTATGAATTTATTATCTCCTTTTATCCATTAAAAATTTATGTTTTATACCTTATTTTTTTCATAAGGTTTGTTATCAGTTCATTCACTTCCTTAAAGTTATATTCTCTATCATTCTATATCTTTCTTTTGAATTTATTTTTCTCCTTCATGTTAATGTTATCTATTACTATAGATATATTCAATATCATATCTATATTTTCTTAATCATATACCCATTTATATATATGTTTTTAGTTTAAGGAAACTTACTAATAAAGTTATTCTATTGGATGATAAATATTAACATTTCATGTACTTGATTCAATATGGATATTTATTGATTACTATGGAATATTGATTATGTATTGTATTTTTTATTAAATATTTGAGAAATACATTATATATATTTTTTGATTGGTGAGGATTAAAATTATATATACCCTAAATGCATCTGGTAGGTTTCATGAGACAAACTAGTTGGTATGCCTTATTATTTGGGTATTTAATGTATGCCTACCCATTTATTGAAAATTTCCTAGATGAGGCCATGATGGTAAGATTAAGATGTCAAATATTATTCATTACACCATTGAGAAATAAATTATTATTTTCCATGTTATTACTATGTTTTTATTACCTATGGATATATTCTATGCTCAAGTTATTGATATATGGAATATTTATTGATTATTCACTCTACTATATTGCTAACACCTTATGTATTTATGATTGATTCTTCTATACATAAACCCTTACCGGGAATATGATCTAACCATTTATTTTTTATTCCTTTACTTAGGTTACAAATAAGGGATCTTTTAATGAATTCAAGGATGTACTAAAAGGAATAATAAAGTTTTCATGAAGTTTATAAGTTGTGTTTTAAGTTTCTAATATAATATGGAAATCATATATGTATATAGTATCATAAGTCTACTAAACTATTTGGTTATATGTGATATCATCTATAGTATCTTGTACTAATAAAATGTAGTAAACACCATATTTGGATTACTAGAGTTGGATTTTTTATAGTTGTTATCAGATAAAGTTTAGTAGGAACATTGAGAACTTGATTTTAGAAGAACATAAATAGCACGATCATTATGATAAACCCTTAGAATGCTCAAGAAATTTTACCTAGATAATATTTTTTTATCTGTGGATCAATATTCATAATGTTATGCGATAATTAAGTGAATTACATTATTTATAGATAGATCCTAATAGAATTAATGAAAAATGTATCAACACCTGTAATCAATGTAGGCATTTCATTCTCGAGAAAGTCAATGTGACTAATGTTGGAGAGAAGCATATTATGGCTATATTAGGACAATTGACTTAGGTTGTGAACAATAACCTTTATATTATGGAACTTCCTATTAATTAATATAATGATGAATTGATTTTGGACCACTTTATGTGTCAAAAACCCCCATCTATTAATGAAACTATTAATCCATTAATAGATGAAAAAATTATCAAGTACCTCAAAAAGATATTTCTAGATTTGGGGAGTAATAAAAGGGAGAAGTTTATTCTAGAAGTGTATTTTTCAAAGGGATATACTGATCAATTGTTTCCATTAATTCAAATTACTAAGGAGGAGGAGGATACACAGATCATGGAATGGAATACTTTTAAGGTGATATTATTTGAGTAATATTTTCCTTAAGAACAACATGCTGATATAGAAAGTAAATTTTTTAATTGAAAGAATAAGGACAAGGAAAGTATTTCTAAGTATAAGGATAAATTTAAAAGATTAGTAAGGCATGATTTTAAGTATTCACATAATCCAGAAATCAAGATTGAATGTTTCTTTGATGGGATTAAACTAAGCTTATGAAGGGTATTGGTCTCTCAAAAAATTTCATCATATTATGATATGGTATCATGTTCCATAAATATAGATAAATAATTATCTAAGTATTATTTTTAAAGGAAATAAAGATAATAATATGATAACTAAGAACTAATGAAAAATAAATGTGGTGAAGAAGAAGAAGGGAAAGTAGAAACTTCCAACATGTGATAATTATAGAAGTAAACAACCTAATACTTTCTTAAATGGAATGAGAGTCTGTTACAAGTGAGGAGATAAATTATATAAGGATAATTAATTCAAGGGTAATAATAAAGCCACCGATATCTAGTGATTCAACTATAAGGAGATGAGGAACTATTAAAATCAATATTCTAAGCATAATGGGAACTTTCCTCAAAAGAGTTTATGGGGAAAAGACTAAGCTTATGAAATTACTACAACTAAATTTGAAGTTCCTAATGATGTAATAATTGGTACTTTAATCATAAACTCAAATATAGCTAATGATTTATTTTATTCCAAATATATGCACTATTTTATATCTTGTATGTTTTCCTAGAACATTAAATCATCCTTGAAAACCGAAATAAATGAGTTATAAATCAAGGAAACCGGTGGAAATATTATTAAAATAAGGATATGTTATCCAATCCCAATTATGTTGTATAGAAATACCCTAATTGAGAACTTGATTATTATACCCATAGTTAAATTTGAAATAATCCTTGATATAGATTGGATCTTAAAGAATAATTCAAAAATTTATTTCCAACAGAAGGAGATTCTGATTCACTGAGGCATGAAATTTTTTATCTTTAAAGGGGAGACTTAATTACCTGAGTCATGTATGGATCCAACTACACTAGACCACCTTAATTAAATTATTATAGAATAATAGAATACATAATATATAGATAATAAAGGAAACCTAATAATAAATCATATGCCTATTGTGTAAGAATACATTGATGTATTTTATGAATAATTACTTATACATTAACCTAAGTTTGAAGTTGAGTTTTCTATTTAAATCATACTTGATGTAAAACCTATATCTAAGAATCCATATAGAACTGGTCTAGTGGAATTGGTGGACCTGAATAAAAAATAATATGAGTTGTGTGATAAAGGATTCATTTTCCCTAGTGTTTCACCTTAGGGAGCCCCTGTTCTTTTTTAAGAAGAAGGATGGGTCTATGAGGTTGTTCATCAATTACAGGGAGATTAATTCCATTAATTTAAAGAATAAGTATCCCCTTCCACACATCGATAACTTGTTTGATCAACTTCAAGGAGATAAATATTTTTTAAAGATCAATCTTCTTTATGTGTATCATTAATTATGGGAAAATAAGGATGATATACCAAAGACAAAATTTCATACTAGGTATAGAAATTATGAGTTTATAGTAATTACCTTTGGATTGATTAATTCACCATCTATTTTTATGGATATGATGAATATAGTATTCAAGGATTATCTTTATAATTTTATTGTGGTATTTATTAATTATATCTTGGTAAACTCTAAAAGCTATGAAGATCATAATAATCATTTTCAATCATTATTTATAATCTTAGAGGAAAGGAGTTGTATTATAAATTTAGTAAGTTTGAATTTTGGGCCCAGTAAGTTTCTTTTCTTGGCCACATTGTATCTAATGATGGTATATCTATTGATCCTTTTAATAAAAAGGAAGTCAAATAATGACCCATTCCAAAAAATATAACCAAGATAAATAGTTTCATTGGATTAAAAAGTTACTATTGGTGATCTGTTCAAAAACTTTCCTGATTGAATAACCCATTAACCAAGTTTACATGTAAAGGGGTTGAGTTTATATATTTAAAGGAATATAAATAAAGTTTTTATGATTTAAAGAAAATATTGGTTAATGCAACGATATTAACATTAAAATTGAGAAAGGATGAATTTATGATATACAACGATGTATCAAAGAATAGGCTAGGTTGTATCCTTATGAATAATGATAGAGTTTTTTCTTACACCTAAAGAAGGTTAAAGATCCATGAATGAAATTATCCATACCATGATCTTGAGTTTGAATCCATAATATTTTCTATGATAACCCATATATTTAATACACCTTATTTCATGATTTAATACACATTATACAACCCCAAAAGATTGTGAGTCCCAGTGTATTTGGGAAATTAGGTACATATCATAAGAAATTACAATGGAATAGAATGAAATTATTGAAAACTTCTTTAACTTGATCATAAAATTCCATCGTCCTTCTAAAACCGCACAGGATAACCTGAGGATGTATATAAGAAAATGGAGATCTATAGATCCTAGTAAGGTAATAAAAAAAATCATAAAATAAGGTAAAGTAGTACATGTAATCCAAGAGGCATATCAAGTTAACATAAGAGGGGTGAGAATCATAATCTTGAACAATGAGGCATGATATAACATGATAACATAAAGGCAATATGGGATTGTGGAAACATAAAACACGACATCATAAACATAAGTAAAATAAACTCCCATGAACCATAAATGAAATATAATGAGATTAAAATATCATCCAATGCATTAAAGGAAAATATAATTATAGGCCCACTTGTCACATTCATATCATGTACATGTGTAAGTGTTCCACATAGATCATACAAAATAAGGATTTATTTCATCAATTTTAATCCCATTATTAAGGAGTGTGAGATAAATACATGTAATTACCAAATAAATAAATTATAGGTATATAAAGGTGAATACCCTTGAGTGGAAATGGGAATGAGTATTCACTATACAAATGTTTGGCATGGAAATTCAAAAGATAATTTTAGGAGTATAACAGGGGTACATAAAGGTTCATGGAAGGGATTAAAAAGAGTTAAAGGGGTATACCATAACTTTTAAATCATAATTATGATAATAGTTATGTTTAAAAACATATCCCAACATGAACAATTGAGAATTAAAAGGCAAAATTTAAAGAAGGTTCTTGAATAAATAGGAGAAGGAGAGGATCCCTTATCTTGAGAGAACACTTATAAAAGATTAGGAAGAGTTTCTTAAGAGATTGGGGGAACATTAAAAGGTAACTAGAGAAAAAATGGAAGAGTAATGTCATGATTAAAGGGTTTTTAGTGAAGAGAAATGGGAGTTTGGGTGGGTTTATATAGTAAAAGTGTGGAGAGTTCTTTATTAATTTCCAAACTCAGGTTTTGGATTCTATATGATAAAGTAATAAAAACCAAAAACAATACCATGGTTTATATAAAATTGGAGTAGTTTTCATCATTTTACATGTTTAAGAACCGATATCATTAAAATAATTCCCTTGGTGATGTGGAATTGAGTCATGTTTATAAAGAATTGATTTTAAAACCTTAAAATATAATATAGGTTTTGGAGGATTCAATAAGGATTTATAAAATTAATAAAATAAATTAAAAACACATTATTTTAAATGTGAAACATATATTTAGTAATTTATACCTTTTATATTATATATTACATCACTTTTAAATCATTATGATATCATAATTATACTGTATAATTATACTGTATTTATTATTTACCCTAAAATTTGACTCGCTCAGAAAATTATGAAAAAATAACCATTATCTAATTTAGAAAAGATGATTCCAAAAATGTTATTTATTTTATAAAATTAATTCTATATATATATGATAATTTACACTTTTAAATCAAAATACCCATTTATTGAAAAATAGTGGTTTTTTTGACAATAATAGTTTTTTGACCCTTATAATGATTACATTTGATTTCGTAAAATTATATTATCATTTATATTTAATAAATATTATTTAATAATAATATTAAAATATCATTTATATAAAAAATTCTTAAATTTATCAAAAAGATTGTCTTGATTAAAACTATATATTTCCCAAAAATACAAATTGTGTTTCAGCGTATCAAAATCTAATTTTTATGAAACTCATTATCTAATAATTTAAAAATTAATAATAAAAATAATAAAAATAATAATTATTTTATAAAAATAGAAAATTCATACTGTTAGGTTCTAGATAAATATCCCTTTATTACACCAGTGAATTCCCTAAGGGTAAGGTGTGCGGTGGTCAGATTTTTTAGGGTGATTTAACATACATGGTTTGGGCCATGATCTCGATGTGATTGAAATTATCCCATAAAAAGTTTTTCTCATGATTTATCTATTGAATATCTGCCTTAATGGCCCAAAGGACTTCATTTTTATTTATTTTTGATAACCCTTCTTTCAAGGTATGAGGGGGAACCCTTAGAAGGCTCGTAGGCTCAGAGATTACATGGCCCGTAGGCTTATGAGATTACATGACCCAAAGGTCTTAAGGAATTCAACCAGACTATCTACAAGGAACTGCCCCTCCCCAGCATTTGCATCCTGATAGTAGATCTCCACCTTTGCATGACTGTCTGGCTAGGCTTCCCGTGCAAGCACAGGCTGGTACCGATGGCATAGCCATACCCTCTCATTCTGACAATCCATTTGGCTCTGCTCTGGTGAGTGCACCTGCTCTGAATCCTCTTCTAGGGCTTCTCCTTTTTTGTAGTGTGTCTGGGGCCTGTATTCATGTGGCCCGAAGGCCTTGGGGTGGCCCTAATGCCTTAAGGTGGCCTGAAGGCCTTGAGAATCAACTGGACCGAAGGCCTTGGGAGGCCCAAAAGCCTTGTAGGACCCGAGGACCAAACCGGTGGCCCGAAGGCCCAGATGGATGAATAGTTATGGCTGCTACAATACCGAACTGTTCCGCTGCAGTGCCTACTATAGTACTGCTACAATACTGCTACAGTACCCCCTAGAAATATCTAATTGGGATTAGTCAAGGGAAAAACCTATTGATTTTATCTACCTTGGAATCTATGATAAATAGGCTTCATAGGGTATGATCCTACTGGTTGAGGACATCACTTATTTTGCCTGTGTCAAACAAAATTTATCATAACCCTTAATATAATAATATTAATGGTCACTATAAAATGACTATATTATCAATGTTTATTATTATTAATGGTAATTTAAATTTTACAGACCATATAATGGTCCAAAATAACTAAATTAGTGCATGTGTTTTCTATAAATACATTACTTTGATAAGGAATTTATTCATTAAAAAGTGAATTTCATTTATAAAATTCCAGGTCGTTACATTCTTCCCCCCTTCAGAAATTTCAACCTCAAAATTTTAATTGCATTTATTAAAATAGACGAGGGTGCTTCTATTTCATCACCTCTTCCAGTTCCCTTATCTCCTCCTCAAACTTGTGGTTATGCCACAACACTTTTACTAGGATAGTTGTCTTGTTTCATAAAATTTTGTCTCTACGATCTAAGATCTTCATCGGGTGCTCCTCAAATGAAAGATAATTATCCAATGGTACCACCTAGAGATTCAGTACATGCGAAGGATATGATATATACTAACTCAATAAAGATACATCATGTACTTGAGATAGTTAGGTGGGAGGGATGGTTGATATACCATCGCTCTGACTCAATCAAGCTTGACATGAACAAAGCATATGTCATGATGGAATGAAGATACATCCTCAAGGTGTTATCTTGTATGGGATTATAAAATTGGGTGATTGATCTTTTGTTTTTATTCTTGAGCTCTTATGGATATCGACTTCATTTATGGGAAAATAATATGGGTTCTTCAATGAAGTATAGGGATTAAGGAAGGGAGACCTGCTTTCTCCCACCCTTTTTATTCTCATTCAATACTCTTTAAGTCGCTATATCAACAAATGCATGATGTCAGGAATTAATCTTCCTTTTCATTCTAAGAACCACTCAGGTAATATATCTCACCTTATGTTTTTTGATGACATAATTATTTTTGTGAATGGCAGTAATAAATATGTCTGTGGGATTAATGGAATACTGGAGGAGTATTACAAATGGAGTGGAAAACTTATCAATTGGGACAAAAGTAGTATTTACATTTCAAGCAAGTGCTCCAAAAGGTGGGTTAGAGAAATAGAGATTAGTTTGGAGATACATAAAGGAACCTTCCCCATGGAATACTTGGGTGCCCCAATTTACCAAATAAGGCTTTTAATTCATCACTTTGATAAGTTTATAGGGAAAATTATGGGGATAATCATGAACTAGAAAAATAGTTTTCTATTATTTGGAGGAATAATCACACTAATTAATAGCGTAATCTCATCTATTATCATGCATGTTTTTCTACTATCAAGGTTCCAAAAGTGGTTATTTCCAAAATAGAGAGGATTATGGTCTCATTTCTATGGGATACATATTTAGAAGGAAAAAACCACTATGAGACTTGGACTAGTATGGAAAATCCTTTATCTGAGGGTGGTATTAACACACGAAGTATTTCAAACACAATGAAATTATTTCATGATAAGTTAGTATGGTAGGTCATAGAGGGGAAAAATCTTTGGGGAATGTTCATATAGGAAAGGTATAGAGTTGATATGGACAAGAAAAGAGGGAGGACTTCGGCCATATGTCTTATGATACAGACACACATACTGAAACTCCACCATCACACCCACTGGATAGTGGGAAAAGTAGAGATCAATATTTGGAAGCACAAATGGACATGAATAAGGTTTGTCTTTACAGGATTCCCCACCCCAGATATTACCTTCAGAATAGAATCATCTTATCCAAGATTCATCCAAGCTATCCTTAATGAAGATCATAAAATTATATTTGACAGTATTGATCTCAGCTTGGAACCAGATAAATGTATTTTTACATGAGCCATCTCAGGAGTTTTTTTAGATAAAGACTATTTGAAAATACAAGTAATGACCAGCTAACATAATGCATGGGTTGAAATACTCTAGTGCAAAGAGATTCTATCAAAAATTAATTTCTTGGTATGGTGGTTTAGAAACCACGCTTTGTTGACCAAGGAAAACATTCAATGATATTTTATGAAGGTTATTGGGAGAAAAAGGTGTGGAAACTGATCAACAGATTCACTGATTGGACTCCCTAGGGCTCATAGAGTGCAACATTTCTCAACTTGTGGTTTCAAGGGGTGGTAGATAACAGTCCTAAGCAGAAGGTGAGATCAATCATATTTGTGGCAGGTTGCTGGTGTTTGTAGAAATCACAAAACAAGTCCATACACAAGGGGTTCCAAATTATGGTAACTAACCTCATCTTCAAGACTAGGAACACCTCGACTGATCTGATTTTCCTTGGAAAAGAATGGGAGGCCTCTCCTTCTCTTAAAGAGATCCATTTAGGAACCTCAATACCTAACAATGTCCCCAAATTCATGAAGGGAAAGTGGGTCCAATGGAATCCACACAACTTAGGGATTAATATAAACACTAAAATATCATGTAACATGGGGATCATATAGGGAAAGGGTTTTTTTGGGACACCAATGAATTTATGGTTATGGAATTTTATTCCTTCATTGGGAGTTATAATTCACTCCAATCAAAATCCAAATCCATGTTTACTGGTCTCCAACTATGCAATGAAAGGAATATTCATCAAGAGGCTATTGAAGCTGATTCACTCTTACTTTACAATGATCTATTTGTTATTGGTCTGACCCTTTGGTTGATTGAATACATCATTTGAAAATGAAAAGGGATTATGAATAGTTGTACTGAGGTTAGTCACACCTTGCATAAAGAAAATGGATTTGCTTACTTTATAACATATAAGGTGATCCAAGGTATGAAAAATAGTTATTTTTCTAATATTCGGTCCTTACCACCCCAAGGGGATGAAATATGTGTGTGAAGATGCACTTGGACTTCATTTTTTAGACCTCCTTGATCACCCAAATCTATTTTCCCTGTTTCATTGTATTTCCTTGTACTCCTTTTATTTTAATAGAATAAATATTTTAGTGAGGTAAGGTGATTGACGACCACCCAGATGAAATTATTACCTTCGGTTTTCTAGGGAGTCCTATGATGAAATCAATGGTTATGTTTTCCCATTTCCATATTGGTATGGGAAATGGTTTCATCATACCCATATAGTTTTTTCATTCCACCTTAACTTGTTGGAATACAAAGAATCAAAATACAAACTCTATAATCTCCATTTTCATGTTATCCTGCCATAATTTTTTATTCAAATATCTATATATATTAGTACTTCCTAGATTAATAGATACATATGAGCTTTTCACATCATTCAAAAGTTCCCTATTCAGTTCTTGTTTTTATGGGACACATATATGGGTTACAAACCTTTTAATCCCATCTTCTGCAAAGTTGAACTCCAAAATATTCACTACCATCTTCTATATAAACTCATTATATTTCTAGGCCCCCATGATCATATTAATAATGGATGGTTGAAAATTTATTTGATAAAGGTAGGATAAATATCCTTTTATGATTCCCATTTCTATCTTTTTCATGTCTAAGAAGATTGGATCCCTTACAATCTTCATTATGGATAGTGTTTCAGGATCCTTTCTACTCAGAGCATCTTCCACATTTTTTACTTTTCCAGGATGGTAATGTATTGAACAATCACAATCCTTGATCCTCTCTAACCACCTATGTTGGTACATATTTATCTCCTTTTGTGTGAATATATACTTGATTATTTTATGGTTAGTATATTTGTCACACTTTTCTCCATAGAGATAACGTCACTAAATATTCAATATGAAGATTACTAGTTCCAATTATAGATCATGCATTGGGTAGTTCTACTCATGGATTATTAACTGTCAAGGGGAATATGATATCACTTTTTCATCTTTCATTGTACACAACCCAATCCCTTTTTGTATGCATTACTATTAATCAAAAATCATTCCTCACTTGTGGAAAATGTGAGAATATGTGCAATGATTAGCCTCTTCTTCATATCTTTAAATATTTCCTCACATTAATCAGTCCAAACAAACTTTACTCCCTTATTATTAATATTGGTTAGTGGGATTTAAAATCATTAATTTTCTCAAAAATCAACAATAGTACCCAACTAATCCAAGGAAACTACAGATTTTCATTAGATATATTGGTCTAGTCCATCCTTCAATTGTCTCAATTTTTTAAGGATCTACAAATATCCCTTTGTCGGTGATAACATGCCCTGGTATGGTTACTTTATCCATACAAAACTCACATTTACTATAATTTTCAAATAAATTTTCCTTTTTCGAAGTATTTTTTATGATATTCAAATTCTCCTTATGTTTCTCTTTGATTTTGGAGTAGATTAAAAATAAAATCTATAAAGACTACCACAATTTTTTGAGGTAATCCCTAAAGAATATATTCATCAAGTAAATTAAAATTTATAGAGAATTAGTGATTCCAAATGGAATCACTATGAAATCTTAGTGACCATACCTTATACAAAAAATTATTCTTGGTGATATCCTCCTTATTTACCTTTAATTAGTAATATCCTAATTGAAGATCCACCTTATATATGTATTTTGATCCATGTAGCTTATTTAACAAGTCATCAATCTATGGTAGATGATACTTGTTCCTTATCAATATCTTTTTGAGCTCATGATAATCAATACAGAGGTGCATTGACCCATCATTCTTCTTGATGAAGAGGACTAGTGCACCCCATGGTGAAGCACTTGGGTGTATAAACCCTTTATCCATATTCTCCTATAATTGTTTCTTCAACTCCTCAAGATAAAAAATATCCATCATATATAGATTCTTGGATATTAGCAAAGATTTGGGTATTTTATCAATTGAGAACTTAGCCTCATATCTAGAAGGAAGGCCCAACAATTATTTAGGAAACACATCAGTGAATTCCCTTACAATGGGCATGTCATCAAAATTGATATTTTCTTTAGTCTCAATCATTTGATCTATATATGATTGATCATAAGGGATTAATATACATGATTGAGATGTTGGTACCAAAGAAGATTTATCCTACTCCTTGCACTTATATAGAATCACAGGGTGATTTGTGATACAGAGGTTGATTTCCTTCTCTTGGTGATTTATGTTGGCTCTATATAAGTAAATTCAATCCATGCCTAGAACAACATTAAATTTCACTAATGGGATTATCAAAAGGTTATCTAGAAATTTTATCCCACAAATTTGGATAAGGGATGATTTATATGCTTGGGATGTGACAATCATCCCATTTTTCATCTTCACTGATATTTCAAATTCTATGTTTTGAGGTGGTGCTTGAATATTTCTACTAAACTTGAATGATATGAAATAATGCATAGTACCATGTATGATAAGTCCACCTTTCACTATTTGATTCTGGTTCTAATCATTTACTTCATCCAAAATAGAATTAGGGATGATAATTTTCAAACTATTAAACTCATAAATGGGAAACCATGAACTTTAAAGTTATGACTAAAAAATGATATATATTATTTAGCCTATGAATTTATAGGTTTCAATCTAAGTTATCCATGATCTGTTTTCTAACATAAAATCTTATGGGCAGTTTTATCATCTTAATAATGGTTCGTAATGAACTTGAAAATTTACCAAATAATATTCCCAGGATTGTCAAACCAGATGTACAACAAGGCATATTTTCATGCACTAGGTGATGATCGAGTCTAACTCAATGCACCCTTTTTAGGGTTATTACCCCTATATACAACTGTGATAGATCCACATCCACTTGTATCTTGTATTATCTGGAAAGAGATGTTTTTTCTTAGAAACCACTAAATATATACTTTAACAAAATTTAGGGGTGTTTTATTATGTTTAGTCTTATACCTAAGTCTTTTACTAGATTTTTCTAATAATAATCACAAAAAATAAATAGACTTTACTTTGATACCAATTATGACAACCCATATCTTTGATACACCTTATTTCATGATTTATTACATAAAGGTACATAATATTAAACCCCAAAATATCATGAGTACTATTGTATTTGAAAAATTATGTACATATATTAGCAATTTGAAATGGAAATACAATGAAATTATTTAAAACTTAATTAATATACTCCTAAAATTCCATCATTCTTCTAAAACTGCATGGGATAACATGGGGATGTACATAAGGAAAGGATGAGATATAAATCATAGTAAGGGAATAAATAAATCATAGTATAAGTTAAATTAGTACATATTTTCCAAGATGGATATTAAGTTAACATAAGAGGGGTGATAATAATAATCTTGAATAATGAGGCATGATATACCATGATAGCATAAAGGGAAAAAGGTATCGTGGAAACAAAATAAGACATGACATCATAAATATAAGTCAAGGATAACCATCAATACAATATAAAATAGTGTTCTTAAGATAACCTTATATTAACCATACATGGAATATCATGAGATTAAAACATTATCTAATGAATTTTAGGGATATATAATTCTAGACCCACCTGTCACATTTATATCATGTACATGCATAAGTTTGCAACATAGATCATACAATATAAGGATGTATTTAATAAATTTTAATCCAATTATTAAAGAGTTTGAGATACATACATGGAAGTACATAATAAATAAATTATAGGCACATTAAGGTGAATACCCTTGAGTGGAAATGGGACTGAATATTCACTATATAAATATTTGGCATGGAAATTTGTAGGATAATTTCGGCAGCATAACATGGATACATAAAGGTTCATAGAAGGGATTAATGAGAGTAAAAGGGATCTATAATAACTTTTAAATCATAAGTACAATAATAGGTATGTGTAAAAAAATATCCCAACATGAAAAATTTGGAATCAAATGATATAATTTAAATAAGGTGTTTGGATAAAGAGATTGAGAGGATCCCTTACCTTGAGAGGACACTTCTAAAAGATTTATAGAAGATTATTAGGAGCTTGGGGGAACCTTGGGAGGGATATAGATAGGAAAGGTAAGAGTAATATCATTCTACAAGGTTTCTGAGTGAATAGAAATGTGATCTTTTTTGGGTTTATATAGAAAAGGGAGGATAGTTCTTTATTAATTTCCAAACTTAGGTTTTGGACTATATATGATAAAATAATAAAAACCACAAACCATACCATGGGTTTTTACCATTATTTCAATAAAAGTGGAGTGATTTTCATTATTTTACATGTTTAATAACTGATATAATTAAAATAATTCCCTTGGTGTTGTGTAAGTGAGTCATGTTTACAAATAATTTATTTTAAAACCTTAAAATATAATATAGGTCTTGGAGGATTCATTAAGGTTTTATAAAATTAATAAAATAACTTAAAAAACATTATTTTAATGGTGAAACATATATTTAGTCATGGATACCTTTTATGTAATATATTACATTACCTTTACATCATTAATTTGTCATAATACGTACTGTATATTTATATCAAATTTAAATTTTACCCAAAAAATTCGACTGTCATAGAAAATTATGAAAAAATAACAATTGGATAATTTCAATGTGATGATTCCAAAAATTATATTTATTTTATAAAAAAACCTCTAGATATGATAATTTACACTTTCAAATCAAAATACCCATTTATTGAAAAAATATTGGGTTGTTGACAATAATAGTTTTTTGACCCTTATGACGATTACATTTGAATTCATAAAATTATATTATCATTTATATTTAATAGATATTATTTAATAATAAAATTAAAATATAATTTATTAAAAAAATTATTAAATTCATCAAAAATAGTGTCTTGATTGAAACTATACATTTCCCAAAAATATAATTTGTGTTTCATCGTATCAAAATCTAAATTTTATCAAACTCATTATCTGACCATTTAAAAGGTAATAATAAAAGGAATAAATATAATAATTATTTTATAAAAATATACTAATTAATACTATTAGTGTATAGATACATATCCCTTTATTACACCAGCAAATTCCTTAAGGGAAAGGTGTATGATAGTGAAATTTTCTTGGGGTGGTTCGACATAAATGGTTTGGGTTGTTATCTCAATGAGATTTAAATTATACCATAAATAGTTTAAATAATGATTTAGTTATTAAATATAAGGTTGGGATTGGTCAAGTAAAAAACCTAGTGATGTTATCTCCCTCATAAGCTCTGATAAATGGGATTTATAGAGTATGATCCTACTATTCGAGGCCATCACTTCCTTTTCCCATGTCAAATGGATTTTATCATAAAACTTAATATAATAATCTTAATGTTCACTATGAAATGGCTATATTATCAAAATTTATGATTCTTAATGGTATTTTAAATTTTATAGACCATATAACAGTCCAAAATAACCAAAGTAGTGCATGTGTTTTCTATAACTACATTAATTTTATTAGCTTAACTAGGTTAAATAACCTAAGGGGGTGAATCTTGGTATGAAATATTAAAAAAATTCCCCTTCAAATATTATTTCATTGTTAAATAATACACCATTCTCTCCCTTTCCTATAGAAATGTATGAGCAGAAATGAAATCATGCATTAGAAATAATAATTTTACTTGGTTCACCCACACTGGGATACATCTAAGGAGCATACACATGCAATGTGACTATATACTAAATCCACTAAAGTGTACTACTATTATAAAGTTCAGAGCGAACTCACTGTCCCTACTAGTTCACAACCAATCACAATTTGAAATCTCACTTATCACTCAACTGATGTGTTCTCGCTACCCCTTAAGAATATTCTTCTATTGATTAAATAAATCAATATTTTTTACACCTCATTTGGTTCATCATTAAGTTACTCTTTCATGTACTTTTTGAATAAATATTTAAGATAGGATGTTTGTGAAAATACTTCTGGTTCGTGTATGATCCACTTTCACAACACCCTATCTCAAATTTCACAAAACCACCTAATTATTTGTGAAAATTTTCAAACCTTCATGAAAATTTTCATTTCGTGAAAATTTCTAAGCTTTCATGAAACTTCTTTTTCTTTTGAAAATAATGTTCTTATAAATCCTTTGCACATGAAATCTTTCATGAAATTCCTTTTCAAATTCAGAGCCTTTGGATTTTTTAAGGATTTCTCTCTTCAAATGAGGAGGATAACCACCTATTTATAGACATTACTACCATTCATGAAACTTTAAAGATATCCACAAACTTTTCATAAAACTATTCATTCATGTTCATGAATCTACCTTTATTAATGAAACTTTAGAGAATTTTTCCATTCAAGAGACTTCTCATAATCACATAACTTAATACCTTTTTCCTTTTCACCTTAGCCGTATTTCATGAAACGTTCTTTCAAAAATCTCTAATCCTTTACAACACTGAAATTTCACTTATTACATTCCTTTTACATATTTTAATGAGGTAGTAATGAAAATACATCTTTCATAAATTTTTTCAATTTTTCTAAATTTTCAACCCCAAAAATTTAGAAAACACTAAGAAACGCCACCACCTTATACACACAATTTTCTATATAACTTCCACAACTTCCATAACTATATATTTAATATTTATCAACATATATGGTCAAAAATCACATTAAAACTCCACAAATAACCGTGTAAATATTATTTTTCAACAAACACAATCAACCCAAAAACACTACAAAGTTACCTTGAGAGATTTTTCCCAATAAATTTAATAAGGAATTTATTTATTAAAAGATAATTTCATTTATAAGTGTTTGAGTTGTTACATTTTCCTTGAAGATATGGACTGACTGTATCAATGGTAAGATATATGAGATATCTAAAGATCATAATAATTTTAAATACATATTATCATAGAAAGAGATTAACACGAGACAAAGTAGATGACTAGAACTACTCAAGGATTATGATTTATCAAAACACTAACACCCCATGAGAGAAAATAAGGTGGATGATTCATTGATTAGGAAGGATCATGGAGTTATTAACAAGATTAGGATAGTCAAGGATCCTTTATTCATGGATTTAGTAAATTTGTACATGGATATTGTTATGGAAGGGAAAAAATTACTCATTTTCCAAGTTATTTCCAAAATATCTTTACTAGAGAAGATAAAAAGGGACCAACTTGATGAAAATAGTTAACAAGATAAAATTAAAGCTGTGAATAATGGAAAGTTAGTAGATTTCATCTATTATGATGGTATATTGAAATTTTTAAAGGGACTATGTGTTCCATCCATACCTAAACTAAATAAGGAATTACTAGATGAAACCTGTAGCTCAAATTTCTATATATAACCTAGAATCACTAAGATGTATTGGGATTTAAGATAATATTTTTTGTTGGATAATATTAAGTGTGAAATTTTTGACTATGTATCAAGATACCTAGTTTTTTAACAAGTAAAGGTTGAGAGATAACATCATAAAGGCATCATGAAACCTCTACCTATACTAATGCAGAAGTGGGATGATATTAATATACTCTTTGTTAATGGACTACTGAAGACTTATAATAGGAATGATACTATATGAGTTATTATTGATCACTTTACCAAATATGCATGTTATATATCTATAAGAGAGGATATAACCCTTTATTGAATTAAAATACTCTATATTAATGAATTTGTAAAAATTCTTAGTGTATATATTTCAATTGTATCATACTGTGACCCATGGTTCGTATCAAAATTCTTAAAGAGTCTTCTGAAGGCTCTCAACACCGAGATACATTTGAGAACCACCTATTATACTCAAATTGATGAATAATATAAAATTATTATTCAATCATTATAAGACATGATAAAGTATTTTTTCACTTGAATTTCATGGTACATGGGATTTTTATTCACCTTTAATAGAATTTGAATATAATAATAGATTTTATTCAAGCATTCAAATGGAACTGTATGAAGAATTATATAGGAAAATATTCCATACTCCAAATTTTTGGGATAAAGTTAGAGAGATAAATATTATAGGCCTAGAACTTATTAAGGATACAATTATTAAAGTGAGAACTATTCTAAATCATATTAGGATAGCTCAAATAAGACAAAAGATCCATGCTGATAATTAGAGAAAGAATTTAGAATTTCAAGTGGGGGATAATGTATTATTAAATGTATCTCCATGGAAGGGAGTTATAAGTTTTGGTAAGAAAGGGAAACTAATTCCTTAGCATATCAAGCCTTTTGATATTTTAGAAAGAATTTGAGTAGTGGATTATCATTTGAAAATCCCATCCAGTCTCTCTAAAGTGAATGAAGTATTACATATCTCATTATTAAGGAAGAAAATTCCAGACCCAAAAAACATAATAACCACTAATTAAATAGAGTTGGAACATGATTTATCTTAGTATAAATATCCTATCCCGATTCTTAACACTATAGAGAAATTATTGTAGAATCAGATGCCTTGGCTAGTAAAAGTACTTTAGAGAAATCATAATATAAAAGAGGCAATGTAAGAACCATAGTAATTAATGATTAATAAATACCCAACTATATTTATGATTTGACATTTTAAAAATTTCTTGGATGAAACTATTAAAGGGAGGAGGAATGTAAGACCCAAGATTCAATTATAGTAAGTAAAAATCCCATTCTAAAGAAATTATTGCATGATGCACATTTTATTTCATAACAAAAAGTTTATAATTCCAATTTTATAATATAAAAATTATTTTTAGATTTATCATGTTAAAATTATCTTAGGGTGAATTTTTGGGATTTTTATCAAATTGTTGTTTTTAGGTGAATAGTGAAAATAAAAATTTTCAAACACCGTTACTGTTATAAAATAATTATGATATAATAATTATTTAAAAAAATATAAAAACTTTTTATTAACTAAAACAAAATTTAAAGAGTAAAATAATTAATTTAAAATTAATATATTGAATTTATAAATCTATGCTTGAATTTTTGAAACCTAAGTTATAATTGATTCTAGTAAAAAACTATTTTTGGTTCTTTACAATTCATTGAGTGGTTGGAAGGTAAAATTCAATTTTGTATTGATCTAAATGTTAAATAACCTTTCTTGGTTTAATAATAAATCAATAAATGTCATGATAATTAATACTATACCTGATTATAATGTAAATTCATTTGTCTTCTTAAAAATTTATTTTTCAAAAATAGTTTTCTTCACGTTAAGCGTACTTTTATTAAAATTATTTTTTATAATCTTTATAAATTGAATCTAATAAAATTGTTTTTAAATTTTAAATTATCACATTCATATTTTTAATAAGGCCAATTTCATTTTTGGTCCTAAAAATGAGTTATCATGGTAAAATTTTATCACCACGGTAAATGTTAAAAGGGTTAAAGAGGGGGTTAAACTAGTGATAAAGCTTAAAATATCACAAAAACTTGTTCATAATTGATTGGTTGAGTGGATTATATAATTCAATTATCCTATTTTATAAATTGGTATAATTTTTTGCCACTTTCCCTTGAAAATGAAATTTATTTATTTTTAAGTTATAAGTATTTACAATAGTGCCACCCCTCTCACTTATAAAAGGATCCCTTCCCCACCTCACTTATACAAAAAAATTGAGAACCTTATATAACACCCTGATATTATAGTATTAATTTACCTTTAAATAAATATTATTTTGAATATATTTTTTCACACACTAACTTAAACTACAACAAACCAAGATATATTTTATTGAGGTAAAACAATTTAATACAAGGTAAACATTAACAAATTATGAGCAAGCAATAAGAAAAATTATTAAGAAAAGAAAAAAGGAATAAAAAGTAAAAAAATAACATAAAAATAAAATATTTATCCTCATGGTTCACAATCATGACCACAATCACAACTATGGAAAGAAGGCTAAGCAATAGAGTTATTATATACATGTTGCAAGAGAAGTGAAAGAATATGATGAATGATTTAGTGATGTATAGATGGTTATAGAAGTAAAATATGACAATTATAAATATTATTATTGAAAATATGGTCATTTAATTCCCATGTATATGATATGTATACTGAATTATTGTATTTTTAGTAACAAATTTAAAATAATATAATTCGAAAATAAGAAATAATGAAATAAAAATATCCAATAAAAATAATTATTTAAAAAAAATATTTTTATGAATTAAAAATTATTATGAATTATTTATAATATTAAAATAAATTTTTTAATATTAATTGTTTGATAAAATTAAATGGTTATAATATAAATAATTAGTTTTAATGGTATTTAGTTAAGATCATTTAATATAAAAGGGGTATTTTTCAAAGAACTGTTTTTCTAAAAGTATCGCTCATTTTTTAAATCACTATTAGAGAATGATTTTAATGAAATTTATTAATAATATATATTAGGAAATAAATTAATATTCATTAAATATCTATCACTAGTCATGTAATAATAATAATTTTATTTTGTTCTTTAAAAGTACATATTTTCGAAAAATTGTTTTTATGTTTTATGGATGCTTATAGTAAATTTGATTTTTATGGACTATATAAATCAATTATAATAAAATTATTTTAATATTTTAATAATCATATACAATTTTTTAATAAATTAATTTTTATTTTTAACATAAAAATATGTTACCAAAGTAAATATTAGTTAAAATGATAGAACACTTATTTTTTAAAGAATTCTTTTTATAAACACTATATAATTTTTATATAAATAAATTAAATTGATCTATTTTTATCAATATAATATGATTTTTAAACATAAAAAAATATTATATTAAAACTAATTTAATTTAAATTAATATTAAATAATAATTAAAAACACTTAATGTATAAAAAGACAATTTTCTATAAT
This sequence comes from Viscum album, assembly GCA_963277665.1. Lineage (NCBI taxonomy): Eukaryota > Viridiplantae > Streptophyta > Magnoliopsida > Santalales > Viscaceae > Viscum > Viscum album. Next base: position 617,251,870 of record OY728133.1, read on the forward strand.
AACAGTTTTCTATATATTATATGTTTTAATTTAAAAGTTATTTTTCTCATATTTAGTAATTGAATTAGATTAAATGGAGCCCAAAATTTGAATAATAATTTCTAAATTTTATAATAGGTTTTATCTCATATTTTTAGTTAAAAAATAATTACCATGGTAAATTTTCAATCAAGGCTGACAAGGGTAAAAATGGGAAACCTAAAGTGGATCGATTTTTGTTAAGTTTACATGAAAAATAGACCTTATATAAGAAATTTTTAGTTTATAAATTAATACACACATGTATTAAAAAGTTTTACTCACCTAAATCCGCAAAATTCCATGTGATTCCATCTTTACCCCTCACCTAAATTTCATTCCCAAGGAAAAGTACCTCTTTTTTACCTATAAAGGGAGCTCAATTACAACTTCTTTAAGACAAACAAAACCTTATAATTAATATTTAAAGCATACCTATTTTATATATAATATATGAATATAACACTTTTTAAATACCTTTGTTACAATAACATATCCAGAGTCTTCCATTCCCAAGATATCTTTCAAGAGAAGACTCGAACTCTCAACATGAGTATCATTCACTCATTAACTTTCTCTTCTCATTTTTTCTCATAAACCCTCCATTTTTTTAAAAAATAATAATATATTTAAATAATTATAATTAGTATACATGAATTTTATTATATAAATATAATATCCATTTTCTACCTTCCTCCCATCCATTAGAAAAATAAAAATGTTAGTCGTGTTACGTGCACACTACCACCTCCATGAACGATGTATTTTGTTTTTCATAACCACCTATCATAGATGATTATAAGAATAGGTTTAATGAATAAATATGATATTTATTATATTATTAATATTATTTTAAGATAAATTAATCATTTTATTAATAATAATAATAATAATCGATCATTGTAAATTTAACTTCCTAAAACGAGCATACCAAGATGAAAAAAGATTTCTTCATTCTAAGTAATAACATCATATCAATAATATTATTCTTATAAAATTTCACAATTCAGATTTATCAAATTAATAAATCCTAAATAAATTCAGTATACTTCTATAATAATAATATTGCAACTAAATCACTTCATAATCATACTTATCCATTAATTATAACATGTTTTTATTTAGGTGGGTTTAACCAGAAACATGAACAATGCTATAAATTTACATAATGTATGGATATGGAAACATAATTAATGGTAATATTAGATATTAATAAGTAAATAATATTTGGTTTTTTTCTCTATAAAGGTAATATTAATATTTAAACTCATTATTAATATACAACCTTTTATTCACAAAAAATTACCAAAATAAGATCTCCACCAATTATATCTTCATGAATCATAACTAAAAATCTCATGGAATAAAATTATAAAATTATAAATAATTATGGAAAAAATATTTCAGTTCTATAAATAATATAATAATGATGATCTTGGTATCTAATCACGGGGATCGGTAATGACATTATAAAGCATGTGCAAAACAATCAAAATTGCTAACATCTAATAATGAAAATGTATAATACCCAATTGATAAATATATAATGAAGGATTATAGTTAAATGGTAGGAAAGATAATAGATATGAATAAGGTTATAAAATAATTTATTAAGATGGTTATTTTTATTATACATTAGGTTAAATTTCTTTCATGGATGTCAAGAGTATAGGTAAGGGTTTTTATCATCTCAATTTTCTTTATTTGAGACATATTCTATATTCACCTATTATTTTATTTTGTGTGGTGTATATACATAACTATTTATTCCTTTTATCATAAATTTCATAAAATTTAATGGATTTAAAAATCCATCATAAGTAATATTTTTCAAGGTTTTTTGATACAATTGTTACTAAATCCATAGGGGTTTTTATCAACTCAACTCTCTTTCATTGAGTTATAAGATTTATTCCTGAAATTATTTATTATATGTTTGGTTTATTCCACCCTAATTTTTTATTATGTATATATTTTTATTTATATTTTAGGAAAATAATGTTTTTAATTCAAATATTCTTCCTTGGTGAATTTATTTTGTACAAAAGCATAGCATTGTTAAGAATAATTATCATCTAATTTAAAGACTATTTTTCTTATATATCCATATTATTTCATTAAAATGTTTTTTATATTATTTTGAAATCCAAATATGTATTATCTATTTTTATATTCATATTTTTCTTTATCTCTTTTCAAAAAGAAGCTTTATTACTCTTTTTATGAGGTGAGTTTCAACAAAGGTATTTTAAAATATTTAAGGTTTTACTTCCATGATCATATGTTTTATCTTCCACTCCACAATTCCTATTGAAAATTTTTATGTATTTTTAAAGGAACCATTATTTATATTTATTTACAAATAATTTTTTAAAAAGTTTTTCATGTTAAATTTTTGAAAGAAACTTTTGAAGGGAACCTAAAACTTCATTTTTTATAATGTTAAAAATGTTTTATGAAAACTAATTTTATGATTTCACTTACATTTTCATATTTAATTATAGCATATATATCTCCTTTATATTTAAATTTCATGAATAAACATATAAATTCACTTGTGAAATACTCTTTTTTGGTGATTTATTTTTTGGTATTAATTGATCTAACTCTTGAAGTCATTTTACGTCATACCATTTGAAAATGCCACGAAACCCATTTTATTTCCATGGGTTCTTCATGATTTTATATATGATTTATTTTTTATAGAAAAAATGTATAAGGATTATGATTATGTGATGGTTGGGGTCTTATATCATCCAATAATGCATTGTTTAAGGTTTTATACCTCATGAGATAATAACATTGAGCATGTAATTTATACAATTATCTATGTTCACAATATCGAGCCTATACTCAACGTGGTTAGATATTTTAAAAAAATTGAGCAAGGAATCAATGTAGTTTTAAATTTTAACAATATTGATCCTGGATTTTATGTGGTTAATCATGTTCACATGATTGAGTGTTCAATTTATGCAGTTATCTATGTTCACAAGATTGATCATGAACTCAATGTAGTTAGCGATTTTTCCAAGTTTTATCATGGAATTGATGTGGTTATATATGTTCAAAATATTTAGAATGGAATCTATGTAGTTAGAAATGTTCACAACATTTATCATAGACTTGATACAGTTAGAGATGTTCAGAATATTGAGTATGGAAACGATGTAGGTAGCTATGTTCACAAGATTGATCTTGGAATCAATGCATCTAGCTACACTCACAAGATTGAGTGTGGAATCGATGTAGTTATATATGTTAAAAATATTTAGTATAGACTCTATGTGGTTAACTATGTACACAATATCATTATTTATTATGCTTATTCTTATACCATATTTATATGCCACTTTCCTTTGTTATGCCCCATGGATCTTGTTTATTTCTTCATGTTCTCACACTCTTATGCTGTAGTATATGTTTGATCATTTATATTACATGAATTTTTATTATTCCTTTTATAAAACTTATTTTCCATGTTATTTTTAATCATATATTTCTCCCTTTATCATGTTTTCTCATATGCTTGTTCTTTAACCCTATGATTTATTGATATATTTTTCACTTAATGAGCATTTAAGCTCATCCCTTATTATGTTTTCCATTCCATGAGTTTTAAAGATTAGTATAACCTAGTATATGAAGGGGATATATTATATTGAGATTATGAAGAAATGTTCACAATTATGTGGAATGTGTTTTTTATATAGTTAATCTCTAAAGATAGTAAAACTTTAGGTTCTAGGATTGTGTGATCATTTGTGATATGTAATATTTATATTCTTTAAATATATGGAATTTAGGCTTGATTCACCTCACTTGGTATCAAATCCAAAATATAAAGAATGTGTTTTTATTAAAATACCTATAAATGTGAGTCACGAGTGCTTTAGTTGGTATCAGATATGAGTTTAGTTATTTTTGTGGATTAATACTAGATAACATTAGTAAATCCCTAGGGATAAGCCTAAATATATAAAAACATCCTAAAATTTTGGTAAATTATATATGTGTGGTTTCCTTTAAATAAAATACCTATTTGGATACAAACAAGTGGATATAGGCTTTGACATAGATTCACCTAGGGAAAAAATCTTGAAAAAGGTTTGTTGAATATTAACTCAATATTTACTTGGTGCTTAATAAGTGGGCCTCATTAGAAACCTATTTTTAAATTCTCAAGGGATATAATTTGGTTAATTTATATGATCTCTATGAACCATTATAAAGGATTTGAATAAGTTATTATGAATTTGATATTGGAGTAATTAAGGTTAATATGGACAATTGGTTAATTAATTTTGGGAATATAAGCTAATATATATAAATATCTTTATGGGTTTAAAAGTGATTTGATGAGAAATAAATTTAGGTTATTTTAATAAAATATCAATATTTTTTTGAGGGTATATATGATTGAAGTATATATTAATTGATATGTGATTTTATGAATCATAGATTTCAATGATTTTTGGGTTTGAAAAATAATAAGAAATTTTATTATAATATTGGATCAATTATTTTTTGGGATTATGTTAATAAGTATTATATAACACAACTTAAATAAACCTAGGTTAAACCTAAATTACCATAGGTTTAATTAAAGGTGTCATATTAATGGATTTTATAAGATTATATTTGATATTAAATTGAAAATGTATATATATATATATATTAATAATAAATTAAAACATACATTAAGACTTTGAAAATTATTAATTTTTGTTATTATATATAGTTATTAATTCATAAATTTTCTTCAAAAGAGTCAATTTCATGCTTGAAATGTATAGGAATAAGCCACACAAAACCCATCATTCTCTCCTAGAGGATTTAATTGGAATAATAATTACAATATCTAGATCAAGTTATTTGGAAACCTTTTCCAACATCCAAATTACATGCAAAAAACTTTACAACATATCCAAACCCTCTTCCTTACCTTTGTCTCATGAAGGATTACGAGGAACATTTGATCATATTTTAAAAACCCAACTATCCCATCTTAATTTTTTTAAAGAATACCATATGGTAATTTACTAAGTCTTTACAATGTATTACTTTGGAAAAGGACATGCAGTCCTCTTTTCAGCTACAATTGATAGCGACCTTCAAGCATCACATGTCTTTATCTTATTGTATAATTGTTTTCAATATCATAAATTCAAACCTTTATTCAAAAAACTCACATAAAATCCTATCTTAAGGTATTATGGAAAACACGTTTGAGATTATGTTTCATAACTATATATTTAAAAAATTATTATTTATAACTTTCCATTTTGACTAACATCCATTTCGATAATGATTTAACAACTGTACATGGATAAAGGAGGAAGGGGAATTTGGAAAATTTTTAAATCTTTCTATCAATGCATGGTCTCGACAGGGTTTATCATGGTGAATCAAATGTTGAAAATGATATTGGAATGTTTGGTGATCCATATTTCAATGTTATGTATAAAATATCCCCTTTTATAAGTTGAATAGGAAAAAATCATGATGATGAAATTTATTTAGGGTGGGGGATGTAACACCATGATAATTTAGTATTAATTTCAATTTAAATATGTATTATTTTGAATATATTGTTTCACATGAAACACCAAACTAAAACAAACCACTATATATTTTATTTAGGTAAATTTTTTTAATACCAGGCAAGAATTAATACATTATGTGCATGAAATAAGAAACATCAATAAGAAAAGAATAAGAGGAATAAAAAGTAAAAAAAATACCACAAATATAAAATCTTTATCTTCACGGTTCTCTATCATAACCTCAATCACAACCATGGAAAGAAGGATAAACAATAAAGCTATTATATGTATATTGAGAGAGAAGTTAATAAACAAGATGAATGATTTATTGATATATAAATGGTTATAGAAGAAAAATATAATCATTATAAATAAGATCATTAGAAATATTCTCATTATATATACATGTATCCAATGGATACAATGAAGTTATTGGTGGAAGTGGTAGGCTGAGGTGCCATTAGGAAGTAAATAGTGGTGTTTATTTGGGTAGTGGTGGGTGGATCTCATTTCATTAGTGATATAGTGACTGGTGAGTAATATTTCAATGGGATGTGAAAGTGAATGATTGTATGGATTCAACCTTGGGATGGGGGTCCTTGATGGCAATTGTTTTGTTATTGGTAGTGGATATTGCGACAATTGGGCTTTTGGATGGGCGATGACAATGACCGAGGCTTTGGGCCGAGGCTAGTGGAACCCGTGGCTTCTAGTGGCATTAACAGAGCTACTTTGGGTAGTTATGAAGGCATATTCATGATGATGGAGGATGTCAAGGTGGAAGAAAAAAACTTAGGATCACTCTTTGTGGTCCGATTTGGGATTCTATCACCCTCTGGGCCTTTGGGTCATTTTGTTTGGGTATTCGGGTTTTGGGCCTCCTAGACACTTTTTTGTTGTAGGTCTCATGAAAAGTTCATGATTTTACCTCATTAGATTTGGTTGGTAGTATTACTCTTTTACAAGTGATGTCAGGTGGGAGACCTTGAAATAGGGATGGGTGTCCTAACACCCATCATTCAACCATATTTATCTTCCTTTGAGAAATGTATGGGCACCCAACCTCATAACTTTCTGTACAATGATTCAGTTGGATGTTATGGAGCATCGGGTTGATGTTGCAGTAACCATGCAATATTCTTTAGGTGGTAATATTGAAAGAGTGATGGGTGTTCTATCACCCATCATTTGATCCTCCCTCATATTTCAATGTGGGATGGAGGAGTAACTTTTCTCATTGCACTGTTCTAGCACAACATAGTTTTCAATGGAGGGGGGGGGGCAATATCCTTGACTAACCACACTATTAATTTTCTCTAGTTGGGGGTGGTGATATTTTTGTCTAGTGCTTTTCATGTTTTCTTATTCTTCTATGGACTTTGGGTCATCTCCTACTTGAGGGTTGTTTATGGGCCTTCAGGCCTCTAGGCCCTCCAGATAATGTTCTAGACTTTGTGACTCTAGGAATACAATCCATGTCTTAGTTTTCCTCTCAACCCATTATAAAAGTGGAAATTTTTTTTTGTCTTAATAAAAGTGGGACTGACCCTCAACCCATTGAAAAAAACAATGAAAACACTTAATGTATTAAATTTTTTTTCTATAAAAATAATTTTCTTTATATTATATGTTTTAACTAAAAATTTGTTTTTTTATTATTTAGAAATTGAATTTAATTAAATAGATTTTAAATTCAGAATTATCATATCAAAATTGGGTAATATGGGCCATCTCATATTTTTAGTAAAATAATAATTACCTTAGAAAATATTTAATCAAAGTCAATATGGGTAAAAATTGGCAACTTAAAGTGAATCAAATTTTATTAAGTTACATGACACTTAGAACTTCTAGAATAATTTTTTTAGGTTGGAAGGTCATAACCACATGTCTCACCAACCTTTAATCACCTAAATACTCTAACTCCTACGTGATTCCATCTTTACCCTAAACCTAACATTCAATCCCATGGAGAAGTCTTTTTTTCACATATAAAAGGATCTCACTTCCACCCACTTCAATCCAAAATTACCCTTTTAATTTCTCTTGATACCCTATATATTTTTCCTTTACTATAATCCTATTACACGTTTTTTATACTTTGGTTACAATAAAGTGACTCAAGTCCTCTATTTCCATGAGATCTTTCAAGAGAAGTCCCAAACTCTCAATTTAAGTTTTATCCACTCCTTAACTTCATATTCTATATTTTTCTCATCCACCCCCATAAAAATTGTAACATCCACTTTTTTTATAATAATTAAATACAATTTTTGGTTTTATTTTTATTTTTTTAAGAAAAAATTAAATAGTTTTTAACATAATTTTACCCTTATGCATGGTATAGGAGTTGCGTAAGGGTAAGTACATTTTACCCTTACATAGGGTAGATTTTAAGAGTTTTATAAGGTTAATTCCCTATTTCCTTGTGTTTTTAAGGGTAATAATATGTTACTTAATTCTTAATAAGGGTATAGGTTAATTTCCTTTACCTGTGTAAGGGTATATTGTGTTTTTTAAAGGCTGCATAAAGTTAAGAGGGTGTTCCCCTGAGCTATGTAAGGGTAAAATGTGCACTATTTAAGGGTAATCTCGACACCATATAATGGTAATCCTTGATTATATAAGCTTTAAAATGTTCATTCAAATTCCTTTTAAGGGTAAAAAATTCTATGTAAAGGTAACCCAAGGAATACATTGCTCACGTAAGTGTAGTTCCTTGGCTACATAGGGGTCAATCCACATTTTCCCTTATTACATAAGGGTAATATGCATATCAAGTAAGGGTACTGACTCACATAAGGTTCATATATTAACTAATTTAAAGGTAATTCATGGGTTCCAAAGAATATGTAAGGGTAAAATCCACTGTGTAAGGATAGGCTAGGCGCTTCGTAATGGTAAAACCTCCTTTCTAAAGGTTGTGTAAGGGTACTCCAATTCTACATAAGGGCGATCCTGGTTGGGTGGACTATGTAAGGGTAAATATAGTTACCCTTACTTGACATATATGATCTGTATAAGGGTAAACTATGTTACCCTTACGTAGTTCTCTCTTTTAAGTAATATATTTTTAAAACCTTTTTTTTCATTTCTTCTTCCTCCAACTCAACCTGAAATTCCTTTCTGATGATTTTAAATGCTAGAATTTATAGAAATAGATTATTTAACCCGTTTAAAGGTTGTAACCCTATTTTAAATGTTTATAATCCCTATAAACTCAATATCTGAGTTAAATTAAACGATTATTTAATTTTAGGTTTTTAAATACTATTACGCCTAGTGTATTTATTAAAAAAATACCCGAAGCTTTGCTGCCTTCAATTTTTGATATCCACTTAGGGTGCGTCATGAATCCAGCTACTGGGTGATCTTAGGGAGTGTGTTAGAGGTGGGTTTTTCTTGGTTTACTATTCAAGGGCCTTCTTCCACTACTGTTGCGGATCCCTTACCATGTTTTCTGCTATTCTATATTTGAGGTATGTGTTTCTTTACTATTTCTTCACCCTATAGTTCATTATTGATTGATAATTCATAAATACACATTTCTTATTTTCTAAAACATTTTTTGTAAATATTTACCTTTAAATTCCTCATAAAATATTTTTTAATCCTTTTCTTTACTAATTGAACATAGCATGAATATAATTATTATGAATTGATAAATTAAATATTGGTTTTAATTCCTATTAAAAGAGATTATAAATAATTTTTTAATGAAAGTAAGGGGTTAGACCAGGTTTTGATTTTCTAAAGTGAAATTCCATGATTATATAAAAGGGTTTGATTTATGAAATGTTTTCTACATGGTTTTGTATGCATTGATTAAAATAAAATAGTCATGGTCCATATTTTAAAATGACTTCAAACCTTTAAAATTGTACAATTACTTTGAATTAAATAGGGATATTTTTTAAATAAATTATTGGTTTAAAGTCCATTTTAAATTTTGATAATTAATTCAAAAAAGAAGAGAGTATGATTACCCTTTTGAATTTTGATTTTTAAATAAAGGCTTGATTTGGAATTGATGATATTTTATAGAACAATTATAACTTTATGATGATTATTTCAGGTGATAATACTTTGATTTAACTTACTTGATTATTATACTTACAATTAATGGGTTTTGAAAAAGGGATTATCTACTTTGAAGAAGCTTGAGGTTAAGGGTGAGATGTGAACTGATAATGAATTAAAATACCAAGGGAATGATCCCTATTGATACTGATGGGGGTTTCTATTATAATCCTTGTAACTTGATTATCTCACTCAACTATTTTGATTGGTCATCAGAATCTGGGTTGCTAGATGAGATAAAATAGTTTTATTATTTTCTAGTGGACTCACACCCCATCAAATAGATACATAGAGAACATGATCAATTATTCCTTGGTTTGGTCGAGGTCTTTGAGTCTTGACATAGGATTGATCAATAGTCATGATTTGTTGATTAATTTGAATATAGTGGAATTAATATTGTATCTTGTTCATACCCATGACATCCTTATACTTGAAACTATATACAGTAAAACATTCATTGTCACTATTTGGCACTAGAGTTTCCTTGATTGATTGATTATCATTCTTGATTAATCTTCTTATTGATATGATACACCATGATTTTATTATATTGACTCTTTGTACAAATGGTTGATATCTGATGTGTTCTCTTACCATTTATTTATTTATCCAACTTATATTGTGAAATGATTTTCAAATATTTTCAAGAAAAGGTTTGGTTTTTAAATAATGAAATGGCATATTTCTATCTTTAGTTTCATATATGATTTAGAAATGTTTAAATTTCCTTCTTTAAAACCTGATTTGGTTGTAATATAATTCTGATGGATTTATTCCCTATTATGAAATGTAAATCATTTAACCCTATATTGTACTTATTTTTTATAATATTTAGATTACTTTATGAAGCAACTGTATAGAATCTTTGGTGAAATACTATTGGGATCTATGGATCACACCCTGCTTGTACCATTTAGTGTTTGAAAACTTTATGTTCTTATAGCAGGTGAAAGTGTTCCCTTAAAATTATTTTTTGAAATCATACTTGTTTGTATAAGGTCAGGTAGTTGGGGACATGGTGGGTGGTCGTGGACCACAAGTAGATGGGTTTTGGTAGTTATGTTTTACTTTTAGTTTTTGTATCGTCTCCTTGTACCATATATGGGTGTATTGATTAATTTATCAAATGATGTTCCTATTATGAACTTTGACATTTTGGTTGTATGTTTTAGGTTAAATTTTTCCTAAATATTTTTTCTAGATACCCATGTTCTTGTTACCAGCCCTTGGGGATCAAGAAGGCTCTTTGGGTTAGCGGCGAATCGACTTGGATACCAGTTTAGATGGTATTATGGGTTGGTTTGTTACACAAACATATTCTAAAAATACTAATATAATTAAATAATAATAATAATAATACTTAAATGTAATTTTATTAACGGAACAACCATTTTTTACCTTCATCTAATCCATTCAAAAAATGAAAATGTCACTCATGTTACATGAAAACTACCACCTCCATAGATGATGTATTTCATTTTTCATAGATGAATTTCATAGATGGATATAAAGGTAGATTTAATGAATAAATATTATATTTATGAAATTATTAAGACTATTTAAAGATAAATTAGTCATTATATTAATAATTTTAACAATATGCGATCATTTTAAATTTAACTTCCTAAAATGAGCATACTAATAAAAAAATGATTTCTACATTATAAGTGATAGCTTTGTATCAATTATATTCTTATTATAAACCTTCCAAATTATGATTTATCAAATTAATAATATCTAGATAAGGTCTTCATATTTATATAGTAATGATATTATAATTAAATCACTTCATAACCATACTTATCCATTAATTATAACATGTTATTGTTTGGGTAAGTTTAACCAACTACATGAATGATGATATAAATTTCCATCATGGATGAATATGGTAACATAATTAATAGTAATATTATATATTAATAATTAAATAACGTTTTTAAAAAAATGTAATATTAATATTTAAACACATTATTAATAAACAACATTTTAGTCATTAAAAATTACTAAAACAAGCTCGTCACCAATTCCATCTTCACGAATCATATATAAAAATCTCATGGAATAAAATTGAAACTTTATAAATCATTAAAAAAGATATATTCAATTACCTTAATTAATCTAGTAGTTATGAAATTGGTATCAAATTATAAGGATCAACATTGAAATTAAAAATCATGTGCGAAACAATCAAAATAACTAACATCTAATGATAAAAATAGACAATAACCAACTAAAAAATTTATAAGAATGATTATAGTTAAAGGATATAAAAGATAATAAATATAAATAATTTTTTGAAATAAGTTATTTAGATGGTTATTTTTATTATACAGGAGGATAAATCATTTTCATGATAGTTAAGAGTAAAGGTAAGAGTTAATCTCATCTCAATTTTATTTCTTTTAGATATATACCAAATTTAATTTTTATTTTATTTTATGCGGTGTATATACTTCCATATGAATTAATTTTATCATAAATTTCATAAAATTAAATGGTTTTAAAAATACATAAAAAGTTAAAATTTTCAAGGTATTTTAATACAATTGTTATTAAAAGAGCAAGAGTTTTTGTCAACTCAACTCCCTTTCGTTGAGTTATAATATTTATTCTTGAACTTATTTCTTCTATGTTTGGTTTATTATAATTTATGGTTTTATTATATTTAACTTTTTATTTCTATCTTGGAAAATTTACATTTTTAATTCAAATCTTCTTCCGTGATGAATTTATCTCACATAAATGTATAACATTGCTAAGAATAATTATTATCCTCTTTAAAGACTATTTTTATTCTATATCAATATTCTTTCTTTCCACATGTATTTTAATTTCATATTTTGAAATCAAAATATGTATTATCTATTGAAATATTCATATTTTTTACTTAGCTATTTTCAAAAACAATATTTATTAATCTTTTTTAAATGTGAGTTTCAATAAAGGTAATTTATTATATTAAAGGTTTTTCCTTCCATGACTGTATGCTTTATCTTCCACTCCACATTTCCTTAAAAAAAAACTATATTGTTATCAAGGATATATTGTTGATATTTATTTAAAAATAATTTTTTTATTTTTTTTTCATGTCAACATTTTGAAAGAAACTTTTGAAAGTGACCCATAACGTTATTTTTTTTGATTATATTAAAAATGTTTTATGAAAACTTTTTTTATGATTTTGCTTCAATTTTACTCTTTACCTACAATATATCTATCTAATTTGGAGTAATTTTTCATGAATAACCCTCTAAATTTCCTTGTGAAATATTCCTTTTGGGTGATTCTATTTTTAGTATCAACCGATCTAACTCTTGAGGTCATTTTATGTGATACCAATTTGAAATGTTAAAAAACCCATTTTATTTCCATGGTATCTTCATGATTTGATATATGAATATTTTTTTGTGGAACACATGTATAAGGATTATCATTATATGATGGTTAGGGTCCTTTATCACCCTCCAATTCATTGGTTAAGGTTTTATATTTCACGAGATAATAATGTTGCGCATGGACTCAATGTGGTTAGATGTGTTCAAAAGATTGAGCATGGACTCGATACGGTTAGCTATGTTCACAAGATTGAGAATGGACCCGATGAAGTTAGATATGTTCAAAAGATTGATTATGTAATTGATGAAGTTAGCTATGCTCATATGATTGAGTGTGGAATTGATGCAGCTAACTATGTTCACAAGATTGAGAATGGACTTGATGCAATTAGATATGTTCATAATATTTAGCATGGACTCAATGTGGTTAGCTATGTTCACAATATTGAGCATAAAATTGACATAGTTAGCTATGTTCACAAGATTGAGCATGGAATTGATGAAGTTATCTATGTTCACAAGATTGAGTGTGGACTTGACGCAGTTAGCTATGTTCACAAGATTGAGTATGGAATCAATGTAGTCATCTTTGTCCACAATATTGAGTGTAGACTGAATGATGTCATATATGTTTGAAATATTTAGTGTGGACTCAGTGTGGTTAGCTATGTCTATAATATCATGATTTACTATTCTTATTCTTATACCATATTACAATATAATTTTCCTTTATTATGCTTCATGAATCATGCTTATTACCTCATGCTCCTACAATATTATGACATGGTATATGTTTCATCATTGAGATTACATGGATTTCTATTATAACTTGTGTACAAATATTATTATTCTATTTTATTTTAATTATATATTTTCCCCGTACTCATATTTTCTCATATGATTATGCTCTAACCCTTTACAACTCATTGATATATTTTTCCCTTATTGAGTATTTAAGATCAACCCTTTCTTATGTTTTCCATTACCTAGGTTATGAAGAGAAGTATAACCTAAGATATGTCTATAATGAGATCTAGTATGGTTAGATTATGGAGAAATGTTCATAATTATGTGAAATAATATTTTTATATATCTAATCTCTAAAGACACTAAAACTTTGGGTTATGTGACTGTGCTATCATTTATGAGATGTAATATTTATATTCTAAAAATATACATAGGTTTGGATTGATTTATATCATTTGGTATCAAAATGGTATGTAAACAATGTCTTTTTATCACCAGACCAAAAAAGTGTAGGTTAAGGGCACTTCAGTTGGTATCATAGTAGTGTTTAGTTATTTTTGGAGATTAATTTCATTATTTTGAGGGATTAGGTTTATAAAACATTATTAAAAACCACAGGGATAGTTCTAAATGTATAAAAACATTATAGAATTTTGGTAAAGTATATAGTGTGTGATTTCCTAGCAATAACATTCATGTTTGGCTATAAAAAAGTGGATGTAGGCTCTATCACTGATTCACGTAGGGGTAACATGTAACACCTTGAGATTTTAAAAGAGGAACCTCAAGTTTGAGAGCGTATATAAAATAAAAACCAAGATTAGAAGATAATGTAACACCCATAAACTTTAAAATATATTTAATTTTAATAAATTCAATCTCTTTAATAGATTACGATGCATAAAACATCAAGTTTAAACAAAACATGATACTCTATTAAAATATTATTCAATAAATACGAACATTAAAACCCATCCGTTAAGTTGGTGGGTATTAATAGGAATTAATAAATTAAGAAAATTATATGGTTTAAACATTTATAAATTGTTATCTATTTATTATAAATAAAATATAAACTATTTAAAAGAAAAAGAAATGTTTTCTGAAAAAATGTATTTCTCTAAAAAGAGGTTTAGTTGCGCTTTGAGCACAAAATTTAAAATTTATTTTTAAAACCTTTATAAAATGTATTTGAAAAAATAAAATTCATTTTTATCTCTAAATTTAAAAATTATTTTTTTGTTAATTTTTTATAATTTTATGAAAAGATTAATTTTTTGATAAATAGTGAAAAATATTGTTTTTTATTAAAAATAACCTTTTATTTTAAATTATTGACAAGGTTAAATTATATTTTAAATTTTTTTAAAGTATAATTAGTTCAATTATATTAAAATTTAACTAATTTAGGTCATTGAAATCAATTTTATATTGAATTATGATATAATTTGTTTTTTAAACTTTTTAAAGTTTTTCTTTGCAAAAATCGTTTATTCGACATGTCTATGTGTTTAATTTTAAATTGAATGCTGAAAATTATGTGGATTGAAATTGAAAATTGGATTAAATATTTATAATCAGAATAATTTATATTATCTAATAATTTAAAATTAATTTTTGACCATAATAAATAGCGAAAGTAGTAAAAAATAATTATCACGATTAAGGTAAAAATGAGTTTATTGAGGGGTTAAACTAAGAATATAAAGGTTAAAAATGTTCTAAAACTTGTACAAAACCAATTTTATGGTCATATTTTGAACTTATAATCTATAATTTTATATAATTACCCATTTTTTATTCTTTTGGAATGAGAAAAATGTGGGTATTAATTATCTTTTAAAAAATTCCATGTGTCTCCTCTCCCCCACTTATAAAAGGCTACCCCATAAAATCCCATATTAAAACTTTAAAAACCATTTGGTTTGGCCAATAACTACCTTAATATATTTATTAATTCACTACCCACATTCTAGAGGCATTATTTTTATTATTAATCCCTCCTAAGAAGGATTTAGGCATAAACCTAAAGAGTCTCTCTAAACAAGAGTTAAAATTATTAAACATAAGTATTTGTTTTATTTCTTATTTCACCCACTTCAAATAATATTAAAATATGATAATATAATAAAACTTGTATCCCATATATAGTGATATGTTATTATGTTAATGGAATAACCCAAATACATCTCTACTTCTATCAAATGGGAAATAAAACTATTGATTGTGTGAATAGTGGACTACGACCTCATGAACCGATGTAATTCATTCCCCATAACCACATTTAAAGGACATATATAATGATGTATTTAACCTATGTTTATGATATTTATGAAATTATTATAATTATGTAATTATTATATCACATATTACATCTTACTTTCCATTATGTGGGGGATACGATAACTTTGTCTGTGTGTACAGTGGACTATCGTCTCACGAAGCGATGTGATTCTTATTTCACTTACACTTTACATGGAAGGTAGTATGGTTAAAATTAATGAATATATTTGATATTTATGAACTAAACATACTTATGGAAATATAATATCCCATATAACTTCTTACCTTCCAATCCATTGGAAAACAATAACGCCCTTGTGTGCATGTCTGGACTACCGCCTCCACATAGCGATGTGAAATGTTTGTCATTTTATTTTTAAATGGATGGTAATGAGGATAGATTTTATTAATATAAAAATATATATAAAATAATAATGATTTTATAAAGGTTAATTATCATTTATTTTCCTTTCATTCAATCAGTCTGAAAAAATGGAAACAACGTTTATGTGTACGTATGACTTACCGTCTCCATGAATGATGTAATCCATTTTCAGTCTCTAACTTTTATAGATCACTATAATTACATATATAATGAATAAATATTATATTTAAATAATGCTTAATATTTTTTGAGATGATATAACCATGACAAAATTAAAAGTATTGAAATTATCAAGCCAAAACATACATGAAAACAAAGTAATCACTACTATAAAACAGGCCTTTAACAGAGCTAAAATTGGCCTTTGCTAACACAAAAAAGAACTGGGTGCCAAAGAAAGATTAAAATACCTAGGATTTTATCAGTTTTGATAAAGAGGTACTTTATCAATGCTAAAAAAAGTGTTGATAAAGGGATATAATGTAGTGTGATGCTAAATTTAAAGCATACTACTGCACCATAAACAACACAAAAAACAACATAAAAAACAACAACAAAAACAGGTAAATATGCAATTTATAAATGAAATAAAATTTAAAACACAAATAAAAGAAAAAAACACTATTTTATATACATTTATAACATTGGTTTATACAATTAAATGATTAAGTAAAAATTATCACATACATTCAAAGACATCAATGTTTCTTTGTCTTTGGCCCCTGACCCCCACTCATGATATTTCTGAACAATTTAGCCCAGCTCGAGTAAAAGAATGCACCTGTATAAGAAAAAATATTATGTTAGTAATAATACAAAAAAATAAATTAAACATAAATTGTTAATTTTAAAATAAACATTGAGTCATACTAGGAACACTGTGTATCATATTGAGTTGTGGTTGATTCTTGTACGTCACCCCATTATTGTTTATCTTCAAGAATTATCTTTGTGAAAATTAACTAAATAAGTATAAGATAAAAATTATAATAAAATTAATTAATAAATAGTAAATAAAATTATTTGAAAATAATCTGATCTCGTTTGATTAGTTTTGGCAATGTGATGCACATTTTAAACTAAAATGACACTTATAAATTGAAAACACACACTTAGAGTCATTACGGTCACACCGTGTATTGTATTTAGGTGAAAATGAATCCTACACATCCCAAATGACTTATTGATCATTGTAATAAAGTTTCAAAACAATCCAAATTATTTTTCATAGTTTTGAGTATGTCACATGTGTTTTTTACTAAAACATTATTTTAAACTAGAAACACACACATTGAGTCATACCCGTCACATCATGTTTTGGTTTGACATGATACTAATTAATACACATAAAAAATGATTTATGAATAATTTTAATAAATTATAAAGATAATATGAGCATGTTTTATTGGTTTTTAGTGAGTGACACCTTTTGAACTAAAATGTCATTTTTAAACTGATAACACACACTTTGAGTTATATCGGGAACATCGTGTATCAGATTGAGGTGAAGAATATTCCTACATATCAAAAAGAACTTATGGATAGTTTTAATAAAGTATTAAAACAATAAGAATGCATTCACTCAGTTTTGAGTGTGTTAGTTTTCTTTTTTACTAAAATTAATGTCTATTTTAAATGAAAAGACACACTTGAAGTCATATCCATCACATCATGCATCAGATTTAGGTGAGGTTTATTCCTAAACATACAAAATTACTTATGGATTGTTAAAATAAAGCATAAAAATAACCTGAATTCATTTTATTGGCTTTGACTATGTCACTTTTGTTTTTTTACTAAAATGGCATTTTAAGCTGGAAACACACACTTTGAGTCATATCAGTCACATCATGCGTCAGTTTTATTTGAGAATAATTCCTACATGTCAAAAATGAATAATGAATCATTTACCTAAATTATAAATATAATACGAGCATGATTTCTTGGTTTTTATTGAGTGACACTTTCTGAACTAAAATATCAATTTTAAACCAATAATGAACACTTTGAGTCATACCAGGAACATCATGTATCAGATTGAGGTGAGGATGATTCATACACATAATAAATGAATTATGGATAATTTTACTAAAGTATCAAAACAATATGACTGTGTTTTCTTTGTTTTGAGTATGTCTGTTGTCTTTTTACTAAAATTAATGTCAATTTTAAATAAAAAGAGAAAATTAGCATCATACCGGTCACACCATGCATCATATTGAGGTGTGGATGATTTATACATGTTTTAAATGACTTATAGATCATTTTCTAAAGTATAAAAATAATCCAAAATCATTTTCTTGGTTTTGAGTATATCACTTTTGTTTTTTACTAAAATGTCATTTTAAATTGTAAACACACATTTTGAGTCATACTAGTCACATCATGTGACAGTTTGATATGATATTGATTACTCTAAATAAAAAATGACTTATGAATCACTGTTATAAAATTTTAAGATAATCCGAGTGCATTTTCTTGGTTTTGAATGAGTGATTATTTTTTAACTAAAATGTCATTTTTAAACTGATAATGAACTCTTTGAGACATACATAGAACATTTTATATTAGATTGAAATGATAAATATTCCTACACATTAAAAATTACTTATGGATAGTTTTATTAAATTTTCAAAATAATATAAATGCATTTTCTTAGTTTTGAGTACGTCAGTTGTTGTTTTTACTAAAAATAATGTTAATTTTAAATAAAAAGACACACTTGGAGTCATACCGGTCACACAATGTGTCAGATTGAGGTGAGGATGATTCCTAAATTTTCTAAATAACTTATGGATAATTTTTATAAAGTATAAAAACATTCAGAGTGTATTTTCTTGATTTTGAGTATGTCACTTTATTTTACTAAAATGTCATTTTAAACTAAAAACATGCACTTTGAGTCATATTTGTCAAATCATGTGTTGTTATTTTGTGAGACTAATTCCTACATGTCAAAAATTACTTATGAATAATTTTAATAAATTATCAAGGAAATCCGATTATATTTTCTTTGTTTTTAGTGAGTGACACTTTTTGAACTAAAATGTCAATTTTTAACTGATAACAGACTCTTTGAGTCATACAAGGCACATTGTGGATCATATTGAGGTGATTTTAATCCCTATAAATAAAAAATGACTTATAAATAATTTTTATAAATCATTAAGTCAATATTAATGTGTTTTCTTAGTTTTGAGTATGTCATTTTTATTTTTTACTAAATTAATTTCAATTTTAAATAAAAAGGCACACTTGGAGTCATACCAGTTACACCATTCATTGGATTTAGGCGAGGCTAATTCCCACACATCCAAAATTAATTTATGATCATTTTAATAAAGTATCAAAACAATAAAAATGTGTTTTCTTAGTTTTGAGTATGTTACTTGTGTTTTTTACTAAAATGTCATTTTAAACTAGAAACACACACTTTGAGTCATACCGATCACATCGTGTTTCGATTTGAAATGATACTAATTCTTACACACTAAAAATTATTTATAAATTTTTTAATATATTATCAAGACAACCTGAGCATGTTTTATCGTCTTTCAGTGAGTGATATGTTTTGAACTAAAACGTCAAATTTTAAGTGATAACGAACACTTTGAGTCATACTAGGCACATAGTGTATCACATTGAGGCATGGATGATTTATATATGTTATAAATGACTTATAGATCATTTTACTAAACTATCAAAACAATATGAACTAATTTTATTAGTTTTGAGTATGTTAGGATTCTTTTTTACTAAAATTAATGTCAATTTTAAATAAAAAGGCACACTTGAGGTCATACTGGTCATACCGTTCATCAGATTAAGGTTTTAATGATTTATAAACATCCCAAATGACTTATGGATCATTTTACTAAAGTATAAATACAAATGGAATGCATTTTCTCAGTTTTGAGTATGTCACTTGTGTTTTTTACTAAAATTAATGTCAATTTTAAATAAAATGACACACTTCGATTTGTACCGGTCACATCATGTATCTGATTGAAGTTTGGATGATTCTTACACATTTAAAATGACTTATGGATCATTTTAATAAAGTATCAAAATAATTAGAATGTTTTTTCTTAGTTTTGACTATGTCACTTGTCGTTTTTACTAAAATTAATTTCAATTTTAAATAAAAAGTCACACTTGGAGTCATACTGGGAACACATTAAATCAAATTGAGATGAAAATGATTTGTACATGTGAAAAATGTCTTATGGATAATTTTCATAAAGTATCAAAATAATATGAATTTATTTTCTTAGTTTTGAGTTTGTCACTTGTATTTTTTACTAAAATCAATGTCAATTTCAAATAAAAAGACACACTTGGAGTCATACTGGTCATATTGTGTTTCTGATTGAGGTGTGAATGATTCATACACATCAAAAATAACTTACAGATTGTTTTAGTAAATTATCAAAATAATATGAATGTGTTTTCTTGGTTTTAAGTATGTAATTTATCTTTTTTACTAAATTTAATGTCAATTTTAAATAAAAAGACACACTTGGAGTTATACTAGTCACACCATGAATTGGATTAAGGTGGGTATGATTTCTATATGTCAAAAATGACTTATATATTTTTGTATTAAATTATGAAAAATAATTCTAATTCTTTATCTAGGTTTTGAGTATACCATTTGTCTTTTTTACTAAAATGTCATTTTAGTCTGAAAAAGCACACTTTCAGTTTTTAGAATAACCATTACTTCCCATATTTATAGATTTTAATTAGAATACATATTACATATATAGTTTTCCCTATAACTATCACTTTAAGATATCATGAATAACCATTACTTCCAATATTGAGACCTTGTGATTCTCATTTCATATTTTTTATTTTAACCATTATAGTGGAGTGTTTGATCAAAGGGGTATTAGTGTCTATATATTTCATTCCTTTTACTAATTATTATGTGCATTATTGGGGATTTAATTGTGTTTATAACTAGTGTGAACTATACAAGAAAGTAGTCATTCATTTGGATGGGAGAAAAGGTAATTTTTTTTATGATAGAGCCTAAAATGATAAGAGATTTATTCACCATGTTACCACATGAATTGAATTTGTCTCAACTATGTAAAACCTATGGAACTAGTAATTTTAATTTTCAAATGATTTATAAAATAATAAATAATATTTTTATGATAAAAATAAAAAAACAATGTGGATCACATACATATAGTTTCTGCAATATAGAGAAGAAAAAATTACATCCTGAGAATCCAATGAATTGCTATGGTGAAGAATTTGTTACTAGAATTTTAGTTTATTTGTAAGGAAATGATAACATAGTGGAATCAGAAGTTAAAAAACGATAAAAGTTTTTAGTTTTACCTAAAGTCATGGTTCAATAATTTTATTAGAGATGCGATTCCTCAGGTAAAATTTGGTAGTAACTTTGAAGAAGGAAAGCGCATTTTTGAAATGTTAAGAGAACAAACTATTATCTTATTAAAAGATTATCAATTGACCCACATTATTGGATGGTGGTAATTGCTTTAGTCTCATCACCACATTATATAAAAGGCACCGTATTAACCCCCTGAGTATTAAAATTGGTATCTTTTAATTTAGAAAGTCATAGATTATCATCTACACAATAGCCTAAAACTAATCCAATCATGTGTAGGTTTGTTCCTATAGAAACAAATAAAAGGTATTATGAAATCCACTATAAAATTAGTTCCTTGATCAGAGGTAACATCCCTAAAAAAGAGGAGGTAATTAATATAGGTGAAGGCAAGCCAGATGACTTATTAGGCATACTTCTGAATTTCAATGCACAAGAAATTGAATAACATAGAGGGAAGGAGGAGAAGGGGATGAATCTCTATGAGATCATTAATGAACACAAGTTGTTATATTTTTCTATAAAATAGAAAACTAATTACTTACTTCTTTGAATAATAATTTTAATATGAAAACATCAAGATTGGAAAACCCATGAAAGAGAATAAGTTTTTAAAATATTCAGAAAGAACCAACTAACCAAGTTATATTTTGACTCACTAAATTTCTTTAATAAAATATAGATATAGGTAAATTTATTTTGGATATTAGGGAATTTTTTTTCTTAGTTTTTAGTATCTGATGTGTGTTTCGAACTAAAATTTAAATTATAAACTAAAAACATACAGTTCGAGTCATACTAAGAACACTATGTATCATATTGAGGTGAAAAATATTGAGTATGTGATATGTGTTTTTCTTTCAACCATCTGCACCTATCCATAAAAGAAAGAGATATTATATTTGGATGGAATAGGAAACCCCATGATTCCTGAAATGTCTCATCCAAAAGAAACATTTTCTCTATTTTCTGGATTACTACAAATAATAGAATGAAAAATATGACTTCCCAAAAGATCTGTAAAAAACAATAAAAATTAGATAAAAATGATAAGGAAATTAACTTAAAAATAGTAGATAAAATGGTGAAAAAATTAACTAAATAAGTATTAGGAATTAACCTTTTCACGATGTCCATATATATTCTCGACCCATTTCCTTTTTGTCGTTATCTCAGTTATAGCTTTGAAGTCCAATCTCTCAAGAGTATGAGAAACTTTGAAAAAACCACCCCAACTCAAGAAAAAGAGCCAACCTTTATAATAAAACCATTCTTATGTTAGTAATACTATAAAGAAATAAATTTAAGATAAATATGAAATAATACATTAATAAAATGTCAATTTTAAATTGAAACCACACAATTTGAGTCATAGAAGGTATACCGTGTATCATTTTGAGGTATAGTTGATTCCACTATGTATTTTTATCTGACAGTGCATTCAAAATTCTGGATTATATAACAATATTGTGGTTTGATAACCCAAAATGTTAAATTCATTGGAAAATAAAAAGAAAATTACATCATCATGAGTTCATTATCCTTATTGAGTTCATGATAATATTATAAGAGTGAATCATCCTTGTTGAAAAATTTATTTCTTTATGATATCTGTGAAAATTAACAAAATAAGTATTGAAAAAAATGATGAGTAAATTGACTAAAAAAGTAAATAAAATGATGATAAAATCAACTAAAAGGAATTTTTTTCTAGTTATATATCATTAAAATATAATACAATTATTCCTGATCATATGAAATGAAAACACAAGGAATTTAGTCAATCTTACATGACACTAAAAGAAAATATTTTAGAAGCTCAATCAAAACATCATGATATATTTAACCACTTTACAATGACATAAAATTCATGTATTACAAAAAATTCCCGTAATTTTATTATACTTTTGGGTTAGAGTAAAAATCATATATAATCATTTTCATTCTTATATGCAACAAAAAACTAGGATAACACATCATATATTCTTGGATTATACTAAAAATTAGTGTATCCATTTATTTATTAATAGAAAACATTAAAAATTATTGTAAACCTATTAGTTTTCATTGATTGAACTAAAATAAATATTTACATTTGAGTGTTTATAGAACATAATAAAATCTATCTTTCCATTTCACCATCATAGATAGTTAAAACTCCATGATAAACCATTTACCTTCTTTGATGGAAAAAACTTCAATGTGACCCATTATGTATTTTTAGAACACACTAAACTCCATTATAATTTCTTTACCCATTTTTTATAGTATTAAACATTGGTATAACTCTTTATAGCATAAAAAAACTAAAATCTAGCACATCCATAAAGTCTTCATGGATTTTTATATAGATAGTATATCCTTTTTAATATTTTAGGTTATGATAAACTCTAACATAACATCATAATTATTTATTCATCAAAATGGGAACATCCCTATTCTCATGTATTTTTTATTGAGAATGATGATGAGTTTTTATTAATGAGGTTGTGAACATGGATCATTTTACATAATGAATGTGTACATGCATATTAGTGATGAACCAATGGACACATTTTTTGATGGTGATCTAGTGAAAAAGTATATATATATATATAATAAGGATAGGTTAAATACCTATACTCATGTAATGATTGTGAGATTCTGTGTGATATGATGGTGGGATGATATGATTTCACATCATAAGCATTAAAAAGAATCAGTTTTAGTCAATACATTTCACTAATGTAATCTTGATGTGTTACTTATATGGATTTCATAAGTATTTGTGATATTATATCATGAATCTAATTGATAATCAAATAGCCCAAATAATCCCACCACCCACCAAAGTGAAACCACTATATTTTTCTTTTATTATATCATTTACCACAACCCATGATGGAACCTTAGAGAGATAATTAGTATAATCTTATTATAAAAATAATAAGGAAAATAAATACAAAAGTAGATAAAATTATGAGAAAATTAACTAAATAAGTATTAGGAAGTCAACTCTTCATGATTCCTATATACATTCTGACACTATATTTTATGCACGTTTCTAAATAAATTGATTTACTCCATTATACTTATACTTGAGAAATAGATCAAAAATAACTTATAATAATTCTAATACTAATGATTCATATACCAAATATATTTTTATGTTCATCACACGTACTATATCACAAAAATATATATAAATCGACTAAATTTGTTTTCGAAAAACATTCCGACACCTTGTATACTACCCACTCATTTATAAACAAATTTACTTCTTCTTTTGAGTATGAAGATTATCATAAGTATTGGTAGTAATGAGAAAATATAGAAAAATAAATGATTAATAAATATTTTTAATGAAATTATAATTACCTTTTGAAATTACCTATTTGGGGATGATGATTTTTCATTGTTTATGATCTCTCTTATAAATTTTCAAATATAATATCTAAAATAATTTCCATTATCTTGCTTTAGACACTACAGGAACATTGACCAAAATAATTAATTTGTGTTGAAATATGTTTTGATAGTTAAATATTTATATATATACCTTAATCTATTTCAATTTGAATTAATTCACAAGATTTTTATGTTTAGTCACTGACTTCATGCCATTAATTAGCATATATTTATCAACCATCATATCATAAAAAAATTATTTTTAAAACACAGACTGAAACATGTAATTTGAAGTTTATCTATAAAATATTGATTTTAGTGTATTAAAAATTCACAATTCACATCACGTGTGGTCAATTTATTGTATATACTTGAATTGGATTAAAAAAATAGTTATTTTGGGTATCCAGATTGAGTATGATTAATTCAGTACTTCCTAAAAAAATAAAAAAAAGTAATGAAAAAAATAAAAATATATTTTATGTGATTATATCATAGAGTTTTATCCCTAAAATATAGGCATAAAAAAGAGTTTTTGACATGTTACTATCGTGGGGTGTGACAAAAACAAATATTACCTAAGTTAAAATGTAGTAGAGTGGTTATCCTAGGTTGTCTCTAGAGAGGAGTGCACAACAATTACGCTGTCACCTTAAAATAAGAGAAAGAAGTGAGGATGTTTTTAGAAATTGATTGATTTTGAAAAGACGAGAGTGAAGGAAATATGATTAATAAAAGTATTGAGAAAAAATTGATAAAACAAGTAATTGAAAATATTATATGATAAGGGTGATTAGGTTAGAGTTTGTTCTCCATTTGTAATTCTATCATAGTTCCAATTTATCCAATTCTCTTCTGCTAAACCGTTAAGAGTGAGAATCCACAATAGTTTCTTCTCACTCCCTTGGTCAATTAAAAATGTGAGAATAAACCTTACTAAAATCTTAGGTTGGTATACTCTCCTTCCAATGTGTAATATAGTTGTAGAAAATACTCCCAATTATCTTATGAAATTCCCAATCGGGTCTTGTTTATTCCAAGTAATCAAGAACATTCACTACTCCTCACACACGTACCGGTGATCACCAAGTACTTTACCACTAAGTCCCAGTCTATTCCATTGTTTATAAACCAGAACCTAGTGGAGGGAGATATTGATCATTGACCAAATATAAATGAACAACAGAATCTAAAATCAGATACAATCGTACATGATAATAAAAACTATTATAGGAAATTGAAGCTGATTCACATAAGAGAAGAGGATTTTAAAACATTAAGAGAAGGAACTCATGAAATACAACATGGAAAACCTATTCTTCCCCAATAACACAGAAGTTTACCCCACCATGGTAAGATTAATTGTGACTAAGGGGAAAGAAGAATTCATTACAAAACTAAGAAGAACAAAAGAGAGAAAACAAAGAACAAAAAATTTGGTACTCTAGATTCTATCCTCCAGAAGTTTTCCTCTGTTATGCCCACCAGAAAGCTGACACTCACTGAGGTCCCTTCTTATAGAATGTTGGGAATGGAGTTTTCTATCGACACTAAAAATTTGAGAGTCATTGGACACGTGTAAAGAAAGATATGGCCGAATCAATGACCATTACTTTTCTGGCCTCCAAACACTGTTTCACCCACTCCACTTGGACGCGCCCAAAAGATGCCTTAATGAGATTAATATTTTATGAAATTTAATATGAACCGCCCCTTGAAAGTACTATGTCTCCACCAGCTAAAATAATCTCATTATAAGGTCTGCTGAAGGATATATTCCATATTTTATGAAGTGGGGTCCATTCTGCCTTCCAAACTGATTTCTCCACTTGATTGAATTTTTTGTACCATTGGGTTTCGAATTGGGTCTTGGTAAAGAAGGAACATTTTAATCCCACAAGTATAGTAATCCTTAAAAAAAAGATTCACTTCAATTGGACCCATATTATAAAAGTTATTCCCAAAAAACAGAAGCTATATAAAACTGACAATTTTACAGAATTACCCCATTTTCACATTTAAGCCCAAAATACACCAAAAACACACAAATGATGCAAATACACTCACATTGAATAATTGGGAGGGATTAAATCATTTAAAAACATATAAATAATAATGAAAATATTAAATCTATCAATTACCCCACACTTATCACTTGGACTCCCGGACAAGTCAGAATCAAAATAAATTCAAGTAAATTCAAAACACATATCCATGAGATCCACCAATTTGAAAACAAGAAACAAAATATATCATGCCTCCTCAAACTCTATTATTTCATGTTCTTAATTTAGGATCATTCAATAAATTTACTATTCATTTCTCCTCCCATGCACACAAAACACTTACCTAACTTTCATTATCTCTCATTACACAAATTTCAATTTTTTAGCAATGTCTTTCTCATCCAAACTCATAAAAGGGTCACCATAGGCTTGATAAATTTATACATCTCCACCCGCTGTGAGTCAAAGACATATGTTTATTATGAGGACTTGTTAAGGTTGTTCTGTGGCTTTAGGTTGGTAGGATTTATATGTGAAAATTCTGAGGCTGAATGAAGAGGGCTTGGCTCTTTTTGAAGCAAAATTGCATTACTCTAATTTTCACAAAAGTATGGTATTCTATTCACTCCCCTTAGAAGAAAATAAACTCCTTCTCCATGGAATATCAAGGAATGTTCTCATAGTTCATCATTTCAGCAGCAAACATTTCAATCTTCTCAAATATAATATTTCTTGAAAGATCCAGAAAAGGCACAACTTCCTTTTTACATTAGAACCTCCAGAAAGGCACAACCTCTCTTATCATGAAATCTCCAGAAAAGGCACAGATTTCAGCAGAATGATTTTTTTTGCACCAATAACATCTCTTCAACATTTTTTTCACCCAAATTATCCCCAAAAAAAGGTAGTACAATAAAATACATCTTCCCCCCACACTTATGTTCAAATAGATCATGCAATTTCACTTCAAGAGCAGGTTGGATAGGGAATATTGGCTTGTAATGTGGCTAACCTAACAGGATGTTCATGGCTTCTATGGGCTAAAAGGATTAAATGTTCAAGGTAGGCCATTATGAAAGGGATTATCTTGAAAATGAGGCTTTTAAACCAAAGAAATGCCTCAATCATTTAAAACACAAGTACCTCAAACCCTCAAGTTTTGACAGGAATAAATCAAATTCTGGTTAAATCAAGCATGATTTGGTTCTCTCAAGAAGTGAGGTGAATGTAAATAATATGAAAATAATAGGTTCAGAAACCTCACGGAAATGTGATTTCAAATATAAAGACAATGATATGTGTCACGATATTCAAAAAACAGAGTATTTTTCATGAAATTCCCAAAGTTGAACTTGAAACAATGTCATTTTCAGCATTCATTTAAGCTCAGTTTCAAGGAATAAGTTATTTCACTCATGGAGATGGGTTTGAAAAAATATCAATGATAATCATTTCAGCTAAAAAGTTTCAAAAACTTAAAAAATTTGAAAAATAAACACACAAAATTTTAAACACTCACATGTTTTTTTAAAACAAATAGGAAAACAAACAACACATAAAAATCCTACACTATAAAGGTTCCCTCCCCCACACTTAAATGATGCAGTGTCCACAATGAATTAAAATGTATTTAACATGTAAGAATATTGGAAATTGAATCACAACAATCATGAAAATATAAAGGAGAGGTACGACCTGATGGAGTTTATTGATAAACAGGTTGGAGGAGTGTAATCTCCTCCATTGGCTCTGATGGCATGGTCCCAAGGAATTTCTTCAATCTGTGACCATTAATAGTGAATAGATCCTTCACTACATCCTTCACAATCTATACAGCACCAAAAGGATATACATGAGTAACTATAAATGGACCTTCTAACCTGGAATGAAGTTTACCTGGCATCAGCTTGAGTCTTGAATTGAATAACAACACTTTGTCTCCTGGATGGAAGTCCTTTGGTTGGATCAGTTTGTCATGAGACACTCTTGTTCTCTCTTTGTAAATACTAGAATTTTCAAATGCTTCCCTTCGAATTTCTTCTAACTCCTGTAATTTCAATCTTCTCTATTTCCCAGCACTTTCAAGATCCAGATTCATCTTCCTCACAACCTAGTATGCCTTATGTTCCAATTCCACAGGTAGGTGACAACTTTTCCCATAAACCAGCCTATATGGACTCATTCCAATTGGAGTTTTGTAGGCTGTCTTGTAAGCCCATAATGTGTCTTCTAACCTTTAGCTCCAATCCTTCCTATTTGGATTAACAGTCTTTTCAAAAATTCATTTGATTTCCCTATTGAACACTTCAGCTTGCCCATTAGTCTGTGGATGATAGGGAGTTTATGTTTTATGATGCACCCCATACTTTTTCAACAAATCCGCCATTATCCAATTACAAAAGTGAGTCCCTTGATCACTAATGATGGCTCTAGTAACTCTAAACCTAAAAAATATGTTAGCCCTAAAAAATCACAAACAACTTTAGCATCGTCAGTCCTTGTGGCTTTTTCTTCCACCCATTTGGAAACATAATCAACATCAAGCAGAATATAAGAATTTCCAAATGAAATTGGGAAAGGGCCCATAAAATCTATCCCCCAAACTTCAAATATTTCACAAAAATTAAGTGGATTTTGGGGCATTTCTTGTCTCTTTGAAATATTTCCTGTAAACTGACATTTTTCACACCGTTTACAAAATTCATGATAATATTTGAAAAGTGTTGGCCAATAAAGTCCAGATTATAAAACCTTCCTCGCTGTCCTTTGAGGTCCAAAGTGGGCTTCACAAGATAATGTGTGAAAAAACCTAAAGACTGATTTAATCTCATTTTTAGGAAAACATCTTCTGATCATTTGGTCATTGAAAATCTTCCAAAGAAATGGATCATCCCAGATGTAATATTTAGATTCAGATTTCAATTTGTGAATTTGGTGAGAATTTAAATGAGATGGGACCTGAGATGTTACCAGATAATTGACCATGTCAGCATACCAAGGTACTTCTACTTCAATCAAGTACAACTAATCTCCTGGAAGGCGATCATTTAGTGGTTCAGTGTCTGGAATTTCAACTTCAGCGGTGTTGGGTAGTCTACTTAAGTGATCAGCCACTTGGTTCTTAGATCCCTTCTTATCTTTGATTTCTATGTTGAACTCCTGTAGTAGTAGCATCCATCCCACTAACCTTGGTTTTGCTTTAGCCTTCTTCATCAAGTACCTAAGAGCTGCATGATCAGAAAACACAATGACTTTAGTTCCAAATAGATACGATCTAAATCTTTCTAAAGCAAAAACAACTGCTAAAAACTCTTTTTCTATTGTCATGTAGTTGAATTGGGCTGCATCTAAGGTTTTCGAGGCATATGAAATGACTTGTGGCCTGCCCTCATTTTGCTGAGAAAGGATAGCTCCAACTGCTTGGTTTGAAGCATCACAAAGTAGCTCAAATGGTTCTTCCCAATTTGGTGGCTTCATCACTGGTGGTGTAATAAATTTCTTCTTCAACTCATCAAATTATTCCCTACATGAACCGTTGAAATCAAAATCAGAATCTTTCAAAAGTAATCTAGAGAGAGGGAGAGAAATCTTACTGAAATCTTTTATAAACCTACTGTAGAATCCTGCATGTCCTAAAAGTGATCTAACATGTTTCACACAAGTTGGGTAAGGCAAAGAATTTATCACTTCAATTTTTGATCTATCAACCTCAATGCCTTTATGTAAAATGACATGCCCAAGGAAAATTCCTCTCTCAACCATAAAATGACACTTTTCAAAATTCAAAACAAGGTTCTTTTCAATGCAAGTTTTCAAAACTTTTTCCAGATTTTTCAAACAATGGTCAAACAAATTTCCAAAAACTATGAATTCATCCAAGAAAACCTCCAAGAAATCTTCACTGTGATCAGAAAATATACTTACCATACACCTATGAAATGTAACTGGAGCATTACACAATCCAAATGGCATCCTTTTTTATGCAAAAGTACCGAAAGGACAAGTAAAGGTAGTCTTATCTTGATCCTCGGGGGCAATGGGTACCTGAAAATAACCTAAAAATCCATCCAAAAAGAAATAATGAGTTCTCCCTGCCAATCTCTCTAACATCTGGTCAATGAACGGGATAGGGAAATGATCTTTTCAAGTGTCCTGATTCAGCTTCCTAAAATCGATGCATACTCTCCAGCTATTCTGAATTCTCACAGGGACTAATTCATTATTTTCATTCCTCACAATGGTTAGGCCAGTTTTCTTTGGGACTACATGGATGGGGCTAACCCATTGTGAATCTGATATAGGATAGATGATCCCAGCTTCTAATAACTTCTCAATCTCTTTTTTCACAACCTCCATCAGGGTAGGGTTCATCCTCCTTTGGGGTTGTCTGATAGGTTTGGAATCTCCCTCAAGAAAAATTTGATGTGAGAAATTTTTTGGGTTTATTCCTGGGATATCACCTAAGATCCACCCTATTTCTTAGACATTCTCTCTCAAAATCTCAATCAATGATTTTTCTTGAGTTTTAGATAGATTATTAGCAATTATTACTGGTAATTTCTATCCCTCTATAAGGTAAACATATTTTAAATCAGTGGGGAGTGGTTTTAATTCTAGATCAGGAGGATGCTCAAGAGATGAAACTAAATCCAGGTTCTCCACTTCCAATGGTTTGACATCCTGCACACAAGAAATCATATCATCTTCATCATCATTTAACAAATTATCAAAGAAATCAGATTTTACCTCTTCTTCCAACAGGAAATCAGAACCTCCAAGAGTTTGGGAATCCATATGTTCAGTGATATCTTTAATGGAAAAATTCTCTCCTAATGATAAAAATTCATGAAACATACCTGATTCTTCAATTGGTTCTATTTCATCTTCATGGGAGAGTGCGAAGAGTGAATGATCATCTGATGGGTGCCTCATGGATTCAAAAATATTGAAGTGGACAGTACTATCTCCAAACTCCATGGTAAGTGTCCCTTCATGGACATTGATGATGGTTTTGGCCGTCTTAAAGAATTGTCTCCCCAAAATTATGGGTGAGTGTGATGGGATCCTATCATCTTCCATATTCAACACATAAAAGTCAGCAGGGAATAAAAGAACTTTGACTTTTACCAGGACATCCTCCAGAACTCCTGCTGGGAAAACTGTGGATCTATTTGCAAGCTGGACCACCACTCTTGTGGGCTTCAAGTCTCCCATCTACAAAGAAGTATATACTAAGTGAGGAAATACATTAATTGATGCACCTAAATCGCACAAAGCATTAGATAAATTTAATGAACTAATGGTGCATGGAATAGAAAACGTCCCTGGATCTTGACATTTGGTTGGAAATTATGGTGTGATAAGGGCTGAGATGCTTCTTCCCAAATTGATCCTCTCATTCCCTTGAAGTCTACTTTTCTTGGTGCAAAGATCCTTCAAAAACTTAGCATACTTTGGAATTTGTTTGAGTGATTAAAGCAGAGGTATATTGATTTCCACTTTCTGAAAGGTGTCCAGAATTTCTTTTTGCAGTGATTCTTCTTGTAACCTCTTTGATTCAATCATACTTGATGGAAATGGTGGTGGTATATCTTTCTTCTCCCTTTGTTTCCTTTGAAATGATGTTTCTTGTTTCTTCCTTCTTGTCCTATCATTATCATCCTCCTCTTTCTTATCTTATTCCCGATGCATTTTCATAGAATTTTCATCATTTCTAACTTCATTATCACCCATATTAGTTTTTATTGTTTCAGGTTCAATGGTGGATGGTGGTTAGAGTTCTTTTCCACTTCTTGTAGTTATAATAATAACATTCTCTTTTGGGTTTGGGATTGTTTGGGAAGGGAGTTTACCTGGATTTTTGGTCAGAAAGTCCATGAGACTTTCAAACTTGTTGGACAAATCTTTAACAGTGTCTTTCAGTCCTTTAAACTCAGATTTTTGTTGGTTTTGAATTGGAGGTTGTGAACTGGTGTATGGTTTCTCATAGGGTCTTTGGAGATTGGTTGGTTTTTGGTAATAAGGCTGGTTATAAGATGGTTTTTGTTGAAATGGTGGTGGATTCTGGAATGGTGGTTGGTTTTGAAACTGGTTTTGGTATGGGGGTCTACCTTGATTCTGCTGATTTCCAAATCCATATTGGACTTGGTTAGGCTATCTCCATCCTTGATTTTGCTGGAACTTCCTTGGCTGAAAGGCTGCTGCACATGTTTCCATTCCCTGTATTTCAGAACATTGGTCAGTAAAATGATCAGGTGATGAGCATAAACCACATACCTTAGCTGACGCTTGTTGGTCACTAACTTGCTTCAAGGTCATCTATCTCACCAAAATAGTAATCTCTTCAATCTTAGTTTCTAATAAGGGTGATGGATGAGAAGTGCGTACCTAATGAATACCTCTTGTTCCAAATTGCTGCGAGTTTTGGGAAATCTTCTCAATCAAGCCCTTGGCTTCTTCTGGTGACTTGTCAATCAAGGCACCTCCAGATGATGCATCAATAAGGTTTCTGTCATTGTCCAGTATTACTTGATAGAAGAAGACAAGAAAGTGGTGTTCCTCAATGGCTTGATGTGGACAGCTGGCACATAGCTTCTTAAATCTCTCCCAGTACTCGTAAAAGGGTTTCTCCAGATGATTGTCATATGGCGTAGATTTCCTTCCGAATGGCTGTGCTTCTAGAGGTGGGGAAGAATATTTGCATAAAACATCTTACCAGTTCATTCCAGTCATGTACGTCTCCTAGTTTTAGGCTGTACAACCATTATTTTGTAGCTCCATCCAATGAAAACGGAAATTCCTTCCACTTTACCTGCTCCTCGGTAATTCGACGGGGTCTGAAAGTTGAGAAAACATGTGTAAACTCTTTAATGTGTTTGTTTGGATCTTCACCTGCCAAACCATGAAACTTTGGAAGCAAAGGAATCATGTTAGGTTTCATTTAAAAATCATTTGTAACACTGGCATGGCAAGTTGATTGTTTTTATTAAGGAATTGTGGTTAACAGAGGTCTCTAAGTGTTTTGTTTTGATTTTCAGCCATGATGACAGGCTCAGAGTGAACACTTGAAGTTTCACTTGAGTCTGCAAGGGGAACTTCCTCAAATTCAGATTCCAAATTAATGTTTCTAAGTCTATTCAACAAGGTTATTTCAATTTCATGATCTATGGGTAAAGGTTCAGTTTTTGAGGTTCGAGTCATGCAATTTTGAAGAGAAAAGATGAAAAGAGAGAAAAAAAAGAAAAGAAATGTTGGCGCTACCTCCCCGGCAACGACACCAAGTTTTGACACATGCCTATCATGGGGTATGACAAAAACAAATATTACCTAAGTTAAAATGCAGTAGAGTGGTTATCCTAGGTTGTCTCCAGAGAGGAGTGCACAACAATTACACTATCACCTTAAAATAAGAGAAAGAAGTGAGGATGTTTTTAGAAATTGATTGATTTTGAAAAGACAAGAGTGAATGAAAGATGTTTAAGAAAAGGATTGAGAACAAATTGATAAAACAAGTAATTGAAACTATTATATGATAAGGGTGATTAGGTTAGAGTTGGTTCTCCATTTGTAATTCTATCATAGTTCCAATTTATCCAATTCTCTTCTGCTAAACCGTTAAGAGTGAGAATCCACAATCGTTTCTTCTCACTCCCTTGGTCAATTAAAAATGTGATAATAAACCTTACTAAAATCTTAGGTTGGTATACTCTCCTTACAATGTGTAATAAAGTTGTAGAAAATACTCCCAATTATCTTATGCAATTTCCAATCGGGTCTTGTTTATCCCAAGTAATCAAGAACATTCACTACTCCTCACACACGTACCGATGATCACCGAGTACTTCACCACTAAGTCCCAGTCTATTCCATTGTTTATAAACCAGAACCTAGTGGAGGGAGATATTTATCATTGACCAAATATAAATGAACAACATAATCTAAAATCAGATACAATCGTATATGATAATAAAAAATGTTATAGGAAATTGAAGCTGATTCACATAAGAGAAGAGGATTTTAAAACATTAAGAGAAGGAAATCATGAAATAAAACATGGAAAACCTATTCTTCTCTAATAAAACAGAAGTTTACCCCATCATGGTAAGAGTAATTGTGACTAAGGTGAAATAAGAATTCATTACAAAACTAAGAAGAACAAAAGAGAGAAAATAAAGAACAAAAAATTTGGTGCTCTAGATTCTGTACTTAAAAAGTTTTCCTCTGTTCTGCCCACCATCCGGCCGAAACTCACTGAGGTCCCTTCTTATAGAATGTTGAGAATGAAGTTTTCTATCGACCCTAAAAATTTTAGAGTCATTGAACACGTGTAAAGAAATATATGGCAGAATCAATGACCATTACTTTTCTGGCCGCCAAACACTGTTTCACCCACTCCACTTGGACGTGCCCAAAAGATGCCTTAATGAGATTCATATTTTATGAAATTTAATATGAAACATACCTTGAAAGTCCTATGTCGACACTAGATAAAATCACTTAATTATAAGGTCGAATGAAGGAGATATTCCATATTTAATGAAGTGGGGTCCATTCTACCTTCCAAACTGATTTCTCCATTTGATTGAATTTTTTGTACCATTGGGTTTAGAATTGGGTCTTGGTCCAGAATGAAAATTTTAATACCACAAGTACATTAATCCTAAAAAAAATATTCACTTAAATTGGACCCATATTATTAAAGTTATGCCCGAAAAACAGAAGCTATATAAAACTGGCAATTTTACAGAATTACCCCATTTTCACATTTAAGCCCAAAATACACCAAAAACACATAAATGATGAAAATACACTCACATTGAATAATTGGGAGGGATTAAATCATTTAAAAACATATAAATAATAATGAAAATATTAACTCTATTAGTTTTTCTTCTATTTTTTTCTCAAACACACTATATAGCTCATATTTCTTATTATCAATTTCTTCCTTCTCCAAATAAGTTTCTTGCATAGAAATGATAAAGGGATTAATGAATCCAAATCATTATTTACAAAATTTTACCTTTATATAGTAGTAATATAAACTCTTGAAGAAAATATAAATAGTTATTAACTTTAATCAACATATTGGATCATTATTTGGATAGACATATTATGAAAACGTACCTTATGTATGTATTCACAACTGAGACTCCCATCCATTCAAACTTCAGAATCTCATTTATAATATTGAGACCAACTATATCTATAATAAAAGTTCCAAATATTTCTTATTTATATGGAATTTAAGACACATTTTATTCTTTAAATGTGGTATCTACATGAATTTTTAATGATAATAAATGTTGATGTGGAACTTGCGGGGAGATGGTACCACCAAAAGGTCCTTTTGATTTATTAGTCAATTCACTAGATTATCTTGATCTGAACTTCCATTTCCCCATCGATTTATCCATTTATAATACCATACATCACTTAAGAATTTTT
Source organism: Viscum album (assembly GCA_963277665.1). NCBI lineage: Eukaryota > Viridiplantae > Streptophyta > Magnoliopsida > Santalales > Viscaceae > Viscum > Viscum album. The sequence goes on from OY728133.1 coordinate 617,288,478, forward strand.
TTCCATCAACTTTTATAGGGTTTTCATAAGAAAAAATTTGTTAAAAAAAACCTCATGTATCTTTATAAGATTAGATGGACATGCTACAAAAGTTCTAATAACAACATTAACTATTGTAATATCTGGATCATAAAGTAGAATGAGAAACACATTGGTTAGCTCTTTATCTACCTAAATACCTAATATCATATAATATTTTGGTAGTTTTTATTGTGTATCTTATCTTCTAGTATATTATACACTGTACCCCTCACAATAAGGTGTTTCATGGGTGTTGATAGACAGAAATCACATACAACTTTACCCTGTATAATTTTAGTAATATAAAGTTATTGAAAGTTGTTTGATTAAAATTTAGAAGAAAGATTAATGAAAAAATTGATTACCTTAGGTAAGGTATTTAGTTGAGGTATATGACTAGCCTAAAAGATTACTAGGTCATTTGGCTCATCATTTTTGGATCTTTGTTCCACTGCTAGTTCTATTTGATCCTTTCTCATATATTGGTATGCCAAACCAGATCAGACAATAATGTAAAGACCCCAAACCTAGTAGCTGAGAGTTGGTGCCTTACATTAATATATTATAATTGATAATATAATAAAATTCCAAAGGACCAATCATTTTATTAGTTTTGAAACTATATTACATACATTACAATAAAACATGAAAAGAAAAACAATATAAAAACTCCATTAAAAACATCCATAACTCCTAGATTATCTGTGAAAGTATTTCATAATATACATCTTCAAATCCTAGGAAAAAATAAAACATAATAAATGGGTGAGATTATATGCTCAGTAAGGGCAAGTAACATATAAATATAAAATTTAAATAACCTTCCCCAATCTATAGACATAATCACTAACCATTCTGAGTAGTATGGTGAATGATATCAAGATAGCACATCCATAATCAAACTGATCATAAACCATTTAATAAAATATGATATATTATAATAATAAGAGATAAACCTCAATAAATAATAATATTCAACATAGGTGTTTAAATAGATGAAAATACTCTGATAAAATCACAGATGAATTCTTGATAGAAATACCCTTTTTACTTTACAAAGAAGAGTTATTTTAAAAAAATCATTTGTATTTTTCATAATTGTTTGTATAAAACTAAAAATGAACAAATATAGTTTTTTTATAAATAATTAGTGATTTTAGAAAAGTAATGATGTCATAAAATATATTATGTATGGTACTTGAAAATGGGTAAGAAACTAGGAAGTTCCCTTAAATCGGGCTTGCTCAATGGGAAGAATTGAGAAGGGAACCCTATAAAACATGTATTTCCCTATAAACGAAAGATGGAATGATTTAGATACATGATTCTAGAATGTATTCAAAAAATTTATAATAATTATATTAAAATAATTAAGAATTACATTATTTTGTAAAGGGATAAAACATAACCCGAATGAAAATAGATATTCAGGAAGAAACCCTTACCTTATGTCTGAAAGTGTTCTGCACTTGACCTTAATGTCCTAGATAATAAAATTAAATAAATTAATTAATTAATTAATAACATTTTATACATGTATTTGATTTGTTATAATTTTATTAAGTTCATTTATTTCCTTTTTAATGATTCATAGGATTTAATTTTATTGTTTGAGAGTGTTCGTTTCCTTGGTTTTCATGATCAGTTTACTTGTATATGAGTATGGAAGTTCATGTAAAATGGGAATAAATATCCAAAATTGAATTTATATTATATTAATGAACATACATATGATTAAATGGTTATATAATTCATTTGGTTATTTTGGGTGATAATGAATCATTAGATAAGACATTAGTGATAATCATTTAGATTATTTTGGCGGTTTTTCGATCATCACAACTAATTTTGTTTTATTAATTAACATAATTTATATATAATAGTTCCATAATATTAAATAGGATTTAATACATATATTATAATTTGGGTTAACCATAAAAATGGTTTTATGACCACCCTTGAAGGCGTTAATGGAAATTTAAAACTATTCATCATTGAATGTGATAAATCAACACATCACGGATAATGATTTCATTTTTAGAATAAAAGGATAGGGAATATAATTGATGATGGATTATTCATTTAAAACAATAAAATTATAGTATATAGATTATATTTGATATATCATGTTACTTTGGGATAGAGAGGTGAGGATAAAATAATAAAATAAAATAACTTGAAAGGAAATTAAAAGAAAAGAGAGATATTTTTACCGCTTAATTTTCTCCTCCTTGAGAACCTCCTTAAGAAGATTGGTTTTGGTTTTTTATCGAGACCAAAGAATCTTGAAAATTGGGTAGGGGACTAGGAAGATTATTGGTCAAAAATTAGACAAGTCTCAAATCTTGAAATGTTTGAGGAGAAGAGGTGGTGAGTGGTGATATTTATAAGGGAGAAGAGGGGTGTTTTCTCATTATTTTATTCATTAGTTTATTATTTTGCCTCAAGACTATGAATAGTTTGATAATTATCATAAAATATATTAAAATAATTAAGGATAGTTCTAGATTATGGTTTTTACATTATCCATGACTCAAGGAATAGTGTATTTATCTTATAATGTATTTATACCATAAATTACCGTATTTTACTATTTATAAAAAATTCACGTATTTTAGAAAAATACCAAAAATTCACCCTAACCATTTTTCAACATGTAGAATTAAAAAAAACTAAATTTTATAAAATCAATTTTCTAAATATTAGAAATCTAATTTTTAACTAAAAACATCATTTACTCGAAAAATACAGATTTTAAAATTATAATTGATTTTATAACACTTTGATAATTTAACTAAGGTATTATAAAATTATATTAAAATCATAAGATAAAAAATATTAATTTATGAATACATTTTATGAAAATAAATTTTATTTAAAATCATTTTATTAATTATAAAATTGAAATTAAATATTTATGACTTACAAAAATATAAACAATTAATCAATAATTTTTTAAATATTTATTTAATTATACTATGATATAATTATATCATACTTTCATTTATAATATGCCTAAATTTTATTTACACTTTCATGGGTGAGGTTACTATTCATTTGGCCAGTTTACTATTCATAAGAGTCATATACTATTTCCTAAGGTCAAGTTACTATTTAATCGGTATAGGTTCCATAACTTTTAGAAATACCTATTATTTCATTCATTCTTCATTTATAAAGTTTTTATTGCGTTATCTAAGTGATTTTATGTGATTTATACTATATGAAATAATTAAAAGGGAAATTTCATTGATATAATTATGGGTCATTACATTATCCCCTCCTACAAAAATTTCATCCTCAAAGTTTCCAGAATGTCACCTTATAAAATTATTTCGGTAATTCTTCATCATAACTTCCTCTGGTTACCATATCATCTCTTTAATTTTATGATTTTTCTAAAGTAACTTAACCATATAAGTCATCTGATTCCTCAACACCTACTCTCTAGTGTCTATAATCCATATAGCATCTTCACAGTAAGATAAATCAGGTTCCAATTCCATTTCTTCAAAAGTGAGAACATGCATTTGGTCTAGCATGTACTTCCTTAACAAAGAGACGTGGAACACATCATGAAATTTGGAAAGGCTAGGTGTTATTTCCAAATGATAATCCACATCTCCAATTCCTTATATAATTTCAAAAGGTCCGATGTACCTGGGGATCAATTTTCCTTTCTTACTGAACCTCATGACACCCTTCCATGGAGATAATTTTTGAAAAACATGATATCCCACTTGAAACTATAAATATTTACTTTGATTATTAGTATATCTCTTTTACCTAATTTGAGATACTTTTATATGGGTTTGAATAGTCTTTAACTTTTCTATTGTTTCCTCTACAAGCTCTGGGCCTAAAATTTTCCTTTCACCAACTTCATCCCTATAAGTTGGTGTATGACATCTCTTTCAATACAATGATTCATATGGTGCCATTTGAATACTTGAATGGAAACTATTATTATAGAAAAACTATACCAAAGGTAAATAATGATCCCACTTACCTTTAAATTTGAGTTAACATAATCTTAATATGTCTTATAATGTTTGAATGGTCCTTTCAGATTTACCGACAGTTTGAGGGTGATAATCGGTACTCAAATGAAGCTTAATATTTAAATTTTTTTAAATAATTTTCTAGAAATTAGATGTAATTATTGTATCAAGATTAGATAAAATTGAAATAGGTTCTCCATGAAGTCTTAAAACTTCATTAATATAGAGTTTTTCAAGGCTCTCTAGTGGAAAATCTCCCCTTATAATAAGGAAATGTGCAGATTTGGTAAGTCAATCAATAATTAACCATACTGTATTATTCTTTCTTGGTGTTTTTGTTAATCCAGTGAAAAAATCCATGATTATTTCATCTTATTTCCATGTAGGAATATGCAAAGGTTCCATGAATCCTCTAGGATGTTGTATTTCACCCTTCACCTATTGGCAGACTAAACATCTTGATACATAATAAAAAATTTTCCACTTCATATTATCCCACAAAAAATGTTCCTTAAAATATCTATACATCTTAGTGATACTAGGGTGTATAGAGAAATTAGAGTTATGGGAATCATTCAATAACTCCCTTTTTAGCTTGGGTATAAAGGTAACACATATCCTTCTCCAAAATTTCAGAATTCCATCTTCATACATAAAGTCTACCAACACACCATCTTTTATAGATTTAATTTTCTTTTTAGGATTACCATCATTAGACTATGAACTTTTAATTATTTCCAATAAAGATGGTTGGGAAAACAGTTGAAAAATTAATAATGTTTCAACTTTTTTGATAATTCCCATATCCATCTTTACTAGATCCATGAACACATGATCCCTTTCAATACTCATTTTGTTTATAACTCCATGATTCTTCCTACTAAATGCATCAACTAACTTATTTTCCTTCCCTATATGATAGTGTATTGAACAATCATAATCTTTGAGTATCTCAAGCCATAGAACTTGCCTCATGTTAAGTTCTTTCTATGAGAATATATATTTTAAGATCTTTTGATATTTATATATCTCACATATTTCTCCATAGATATAGTGTCTCCATATTTTTAGAGTAAAGATTATAACTTCTAAATAACTATCATGAGTTGGATAGTTATATTCATGAGTTTTTAACTGCCTTGATGCATAGGAAATAACTCTATCATTCTGCATAAGGACACAACCAAGTCCTTTCTTTGATGCATCACTATAAATCACAAACCCACCATTTCATGATGGTAGAGTCAAGATCAAAGAATTCACTAATCCTCTATTCAATTCATCAAAAACATTTTTCACATTCTTTTTTCCAAATGAACTTAACCCCTTTATGAGTAATCTTGGTTAATAGGTTAGCTAATCAGAAAACGTTCTGAATGAAACACTGATAATAACCTACTAAAACAATAAAACCACATACCTCAGTTATGTTCATTGGTGTGGGACATTCCTTATTTTACTTTTTCTTCATAGGATCAACTGAAATTATATCCTTATATACAATATAACCTAGAAAATAAACTATTTGAATCCAAAATTCACATTTTATAAACTTCCCATATGGCTATTTTCTTCTAAGAGTATCTAGAACAACCCTCAAGTGGTTATCATGGTTCTATTAGGTTTTGGAATATATCAATATATCATCAATAAATACCATAACAAAATCATCAAGATATTCCTTGAAAATTATCTTCATTAGATCCATGAAAACATAGGGTGTATTAGTCAGTCCAAATTTCATTACTGTAAACTCATAATGTCCATAACTAGTTTAAAATACTATCTTTGGGATATCTTCCTTCCTTACACACAATTGATGATATCCAGATCGAAGTTCAATCTTTGAAAAATATTGATCTTTATGAATTTGATCAAATAAATCATCAATGTGAGGTAGAGGATAATTGTTCTTTATTGTAATAACATTGATTTCTCTATAATAAATGCATAGACTCATGGATCCATCTTTTTTATTGAAAAATAGAATAGGGGATTCCTATGGAGAAACACTAGGGTGAATAAATCCCTTATCACTCAATTCCTATAGTTGTTTCTTTAGATCCACTAATTCCGCAATGGCCATTCTATAGGGAGTATTTGATATAGGTCTTACACAAGGAATTAAATCAATAGAGAACTAAACTTCCTACTCCGAAGTATGTACAGGTAAATCCTCTAGAAATACATTAATATATTATTTCATAATAGGTACATATTCAATTTTCAGATTTATTTTCTCATCCATAGATGATGTTTTCTCTTCCTTGCCAAGAATTTCATTTACAAGAGCTATTGGAGGTGGATATGGACAAGAACCATATGATGATGTTTCTTCTCTAAAGATAAGGGATTCTATATCTTCCTCACAAACTATAACTTACTTCTTATTGTAATATATTTTCACATCATATTTTTAAATCTGGTACATACCAAGGATTATATCAAAATCAACCATAGGTATGATGATAAGGTTTGAAAATAAAGAACCTTTATATATTATAAAGGGGGCTGAATGAAATATATTTATTACAATGATACTTACCTTATGAGTTTTGATTGACAAATCCTTTATTAAATCAAAATGGAAATGTCTAATTTTCTTATCAAACTAGGAAGATATAAAATAATAAAATGATCTAGAATCAAATAAAGCATTGACTAAGTTTGAGGAAACAATTAAAGTACCTGCTTGTCATTCAAGAGACCCAGGTTCAAAACCGAGTGGAGGCGAATTTCCGAGTTACTGTAGCAGTACTGTAGCGGTACTGTAGCAGGCATTGTTCGGTACTGTAGCTGCCAAACTATTTACCTGATTTGGGCTTTCGGGCCACTGGTTTGGGCCTATGGGTCTCAGGGCCTTCAGGCCATCAAAAGGCCTTCGGGCCACAGGGCGTTCGGGCCATTGAAGACCATGAAGTAGCCCAGTTCACACAGAGCAGGCCCCAGATGGGGATTAGAGCACCATTAGCAGTCACCAGAAGCAGAGCTAACAGGATTAGAAGAATGAGAGGGTATGACAACCGCCATCGGGACCAGGCACCATGCAGCTTTGTGCGGGGCAATGCTAGCTGATCAGCAATGAAGGTGGGGAGATAAAGGTAATCAATGATACAGAAGCTGGGGAGGGGCAGTTCTAGTGGGTTGGGCCTATGGGTCATGTATTGGGCATGGTATGCCTCTGGACCTTCAGGTCATGTATTACAGGTCATGTCGGTCCTTGTGCCTTGGGCCTACAGATCATGTACGTGTTCCCCTTCAACCCTTAAAAGGGGGATTATCTATAATAAAAATAAAAAAAGAAGGCCTTTGGGCCATTCAGGATTAAAGTACCTACCACCACATCATTAGTAACTTCAACCTCTAAAATTTTGATCAAATAATCTTGACATTACTCCCAAAGCCTTTTCTGGGGAAAGTTTCCTTGATTATTAGGACAATAATTTTCATAGTGTCCGATATCCTTATAATTATAGCATTTAGCATTGGTATCTTCTTTTTCTCCTTTTAAATCATAAGCTTAAAGGCCTTTTTCTCCACACTTGTAACATAATCCTTTTTCCTTTTAATCAGGAACGAGGGTGCTTCCTTCCCCAAGTATCGCACATTGGAAAATTACCTTTTTCTATTCTTACCTTTACCCATTCTTTCCTCCACCACCCTCTTATTCTATTTTTTCCCTTAAAGTCATAATAATTAGAGAATTATTTATCTGTATTGATATCACATGATACTATATCTTTGTATGATGAGAAATTTTGGGAGACCAGTTCCCTTTAGAGGAATGATTTTAAAAAATCAAAGAATTGATCAATATTTCTCCATGGATTACGTATGCAGTCTATGTAATGAATTTATAACCTTGTAAAGTTTTATTTGTATTTGGAAACATTTTCATCCTCTTTATGTCCCAAACTTAAGAATTGCCTCTCTATATCTACTCGCTATTTGAGAGGTTAATGTTTATCCAAGAAAATTTCCTTAAAATACTTCCATTCCATATTTAAAATTTATTCCTCCTCCTTTGTGTTTTGAATCAATAACCACCATTGATCATCATCTCTTAAGAGATGATAAACTTCCATGATAACCTTCTACCTTTCATTACTTCCCAAAGAGAGAAATATATTCTCTAAGAAAATTATCCACTAATCAGTTACAAGTGGGTTTGTAGTCCCATTGAATGATAAAGGTCATTGTCTCAAAAATAGGCCTAACATTACTCCTCCATGTTTTGGATCAATATGCTCCATACAAGTAAGGTTATTGTTTATAACCTGAGTCATCTATCCCTATATAATTATAAGTTGCTCAGAACCAGTCGCAGATCTAGTACTAACATTATTAAATTTCATAAGAGGGAAATACTTACATGGGATACATGAATTGATACGATTTCCATTCCTTCAACTGGGCTCCATTTCTAAATAATGGAATACACTAAATTAGGTTAGAATTATAATACATAACTTCTAACTATAAAAACACTTAACACAAATTGAAATTTTATGCATAGATATTCTCATAATAATAAACATGGTTTATTTTAGGACATAATTAATTTTAAATAATTCATAATGGATTGTAAAGAAAATGTGAATTATCCTAAGTATATCCCATAGGAGTGTCAAACAAGGTGCATAGTAAGGCATGTTTTCATGTACTGGGTTACCCCGAGTCAGGTCCAAGACACCTTATCGAAGTTGTTAACCTTAGGTATATCTATGAAAAAACAATTCCATTTTTAGTATCTAGATAGATATGTATTTCTAGAAAGACCCAAATAATCTCTAATTGACCAAAATTATAGAATATTCTTCTATTCTTATCCTCAAAGTCTGTCTTAGGGGTTTTCCCCCTAATATATGTTATTTAAATCTAGTTTTCAAGGTTTCTACTAAACTTCCTCTAATACCAACTATAAAGACCCTGATCCCAGTTTCCTAGAGTAGGTGCCTCACATAAATACCTTGGAATAGATACAAGACTCGAATCCTAAATGAAAGATCAATTTAAAAGTTTTGGAAACTATATTACATACATTACAACTTGAAAATAAAAACAACATAGCTACTCCATTGGAAACATCCATAACTTCTAGATTATCCCTATAAGTAATTTATAATATACATATTCACATCTTGAAAAAAAAATAAAACATAAGAAAGGGGTGAACTCATATGCTTAGTAAGGGTAAGTAATACAGTGAAAGATAATATAAATAACAAGGCATGGTGAATGACTAAAAACACATGCCATTAAACATAATCTTGAGCATAATATGATAAGAATAAAATCTGAATAAATAATTCCATATAAAAAATCACATCAGAATGAAGATTAACCATGGATGTTATACTAGTTGAATATTTACATGGTTTATCAATTACTAATATCATAATTAGGGAATACATATTCTGTACATCTGAAACATATCGTCGAGGCCTCAGATAAGGCATATGAAAATAAATGGTTAAGGACTCAGATAAACCCATATCTATTTTGTATCATGAGACCTACTAATGCATTGAGGGGCTATAGTGGGCCCCACCCATCACTTACTAAGTCAAATTAATTCCTCATATGAATGGAGTTAACCATAAACAACATATACATATGAAATGTAAATAAATTTCCCCCAATCTCGGAACATAATCACTAACCATTCTGAGTAGTATGTTGAATGATATCAAGATAGAACATCAATTGTCAAGATGATCATAAACCATTTAATAAAATATGTTAGATGATAATAATAAGATATCAATATCAATAAACAATAATATTAAATATAGGTGTTTAAATAGATGAAAATACTCTGATAAAATCATCGAGGAATTCTTGAGGGAAATACCATTTTTTACTTTGCAAAGAATATTTCTTTTGGAAAAATCATTTGTATTTTTCATAATTATTTATATAAAACCAGAAATTAAAAAATATAGTTTTTCATGAAAAAATTATTGATTTTATAAAAGAAATAGTGTCTTAAAATATATTATGTATGGTACTTAAAAATGGGTAGGAAACTAGGAAGTTCCCTTAAACCGGGATTTCTTAACGAGAAGAATTGAGAAGAAACATTATAAAACATGTATTTCACCATAAAAAAAAGATAAAATGATATGGATACATTATTTTGGAATATATTAATATAATTTATAATAAGTATATAAAAATAATAAATAATTAAATTGGTGTATAGAGGGAGAAATCATAACCCAAATGAAAATGGAGATTCGGGAAGAAACACTTACCTCATGTCTGGAAGTGTTTTTCACTTGACCTAAATGTCCTGGATAATCAAATTAAATACATTAATTAACTAATTCACAACATTTTAAAATATTATTTAATTTTTTTTATAATTTTATTAAGTTCATTTATGTCTTTTTTAATGAGTTATATAATTCAATTTTATCGTTCATGAGTGTTTGTTTCCTTAGTTTTAATGATCAATTTACTTGTATATGAGTATAAAAGTTCATGTAAAATGAAAATAGATATCCAAAATTAAAGTTATATGTTATTAATTAACATACATAATATTAAATGGTTATATAAATCATTTGGTTATTTGGGATGAGGATGAATCATTAGATAAGATGTTAGTGATAATCGTTTAGATTATTTTGGCAGTTTTTTGATCATCACAACTAGTTTTATTTTATTAATTAAAATCATGTATATATAATGCTTTAGGAACATTAAATATGTTGTAATAAATATATTATAATTTTTTAACCATAAAAATGGTTTTATGACCAGCCTTGAGGGTGTTAATGTAAATTTAAAACTCTTCGTCCTTGAATGAGATAAATCAACCCATCACATACGATGTTTTCATTTTTAGAACAAAAGGAGAGGGAAGATAATTGATGATGGATTATTCATTAAACATAATAACATTACAATATATAGAATATATTTGATATATCATGTTACTTTGGGATAGGTATGTGAGGAGAAAATAATAAAAGAAAATAACTTGAAAGGAAATTAAAATAAAAGAGAGATGTTTTTACGCCCTGATTTTCTCAACCTTGAGAACCTCCTTAAGGGGATTGATTTTTGTTTTTATAGAATCAAAGATCCTAGATATGGGGTAGGGGAGTGGGAAGATTATTAGTCAGAAATTGGACAAGTCTCAAATCTTAGAAGGTGTGATGAGAGGAGGTGGCAAGGGGTGATATTTATAGTGGAGGAGAGGGGTGTTTTCTCATTATTTTATTCATTAGTTTATTATGTTGCCTCAAGACTATGAATAGTTTTATAATTATCACAAAATATATTAAAATAATTAATGGGAGTTTGATATTGTGGTCTTACATCATCCACAACTCAAGGAATAGTGTATTTATCTTTTAATGTATTTATACTGTAAATTACCGTATTTTATTATTCATAAAAATTCAAGTATTTCATAAAAATCCTAAAAATTCACCATAAACATTTTTAAATGTGTAGAATTAAAAAAACTCCATTTTATGAAAACAATTTTCTAAATATGATAAATTTAATTTTTAACTAAAATCATCATTTCCTCAAAAAATACAGATTTTAAAATTATAATTGATTTTATAACACTTTGAAAATTTAACTAAGGTGTCAAAAAATTATATTTAAATCATAAGACACCAAAATATTAATTTATGAATAAATTTTATGAAAATAAATTTTTATTTAAATCATTTTATTAATTATAAAATTGTAATTAAATATTCAGGACTTACAAAAATACCAACACTTAATCAATAATTTTTTAAAATATTTATTTAATTATACTATTTTATAATTATATCATACTTTCATTTATAATATGCCTAAATTTTATTTATACTTTCATCGGTGGTGTTACTATTCATTTGGCCAATTTACTATTCATAAGGGTTATATACTATTCATAAGGTCAAGTTACTATTTCATCAGTATATGTTCCTTACCTTCTAGAATTACATATTATTTTATTAATTATTTATTTATAAAGTTTTTATTGTGTTATCTATGTGATTTTATGTGATTTATACTATATGAAATAATTATAAGAAGGGAAATTTCATTTATATAATTCTAGGCCATTACAAATAATATCTTGAAAAGCATCTATTTATGTCTACAATCCTTTCATCATATTATATATATCTTTTTATGGTTTTATCTTCTAAAAATATGTTCTAGGAGAGACTCCAAAACCTACTCCTCTAACGTGACCATATTGTTCCAGCCACTTCAAAGCAACTGAAATTAGTTTTTCTTCCATTACGCTCGCTACGAATTCTTGTGTCTAAACCGTTTACAAAACATATGAACATAAATAGATATTTTTATGTAATACTATTATAAATCACAATGAATTACTATTATTTCATAATTAAACATGTTTCCCATACTAATTTTGTATTTTCATCAACTAGTTTACCCTCCTCATTTACGCGAGCCTCTTTCCATAGCACATGACGTGGGGTAAAAGTGGATTCAGATTTTGATTCATCAATTTTTATATAAACAATGGAACACATTTTTTTTCACATCACATAAAACTTTTATTATTTATTTGAAATATGTACCAATTTCTTCTATAGTTAAGCACACCCAATCCTTGCTTTATGATAGGGGTCCATTGGTTTTGATGCACATTCTTTATTTTCAGCACTCTTTTGTTATTTCATAAATTAATTTTTTTGAATCAAATTGGATAAAATAAATAATGTAAAATAATATATTATTTACTAAAATGAAACTAAAATGATTTCTCATCATGATGAATGATGAAATAATTCCATGTTTCTTAATTTATAATGTGTGAATAACTAACTGGTGGGTGGGGCTTTGCTTTCCCCTCAACATCCCTAAGATGTAACTTGGTAAGAAGAGTCTAGAAGCCTCTATGGGATTTTTCAGTGGCCATTAAGACATATTTCTTATATAAATATTCTAAAATAAATGATATATATGAGGAATAATGAAAATTAAATCAGTATTTCATTATATAATTTTTTGGTAAAATAGATAAAGTATATAATAACATTACCATTATATCTTCCTAAAGGATTTCCTTTATTAGAGGATGGACATGGTACCAAAAATCTATATTAATCAGCAAATTATTCCTCATTTTCACCATAACATAACTAATGAACATTGACTTGTTGGGGTCAAAAGGTTGTCCGTGTTGATTCCAACTAATGTCAAATTTTATACCCTTACTTATTACCTTGATAATTTTATTCAACATTATGATACTTCTTTGTTCTTGTTTTTTTCATAAACATGATGTTGGTCCCCTAATAATTCTATAGTTTCAATATCAACAGTCTATTCTTCCCTGGGATTGGTAACACCATCAAGTGAAAAAGATCTTGTCTGCATGAGTAATCTAACATTTAATTTAGATTATGTCAACGTAGTAGAGAATAGATAATATTATGAGGTAAAGCATATTATATTTAAATACACTTTAACCTTCTCATTGAAATTTAATTATTTTTTTAAAGGATGAAGGGATTTTGATCCTCTATAGAGAATCAAAATCCCCTCTTTATGGTCCCTTCTAACATAAAAGACATTGTCTACATTGGTACTGCCATGAACTTATTATGATCTCTCAATGAACAAATCTTCCATTTTAGTTTATTTTAAGGAAAAAACTCATTTTTTCATTTCAAAACCCACTTTAACATTAAAAACCAAGTTTCTTTTTTCAAAACTAAAATTTAAAATAATAATGACCATTGAAATGCTAATTAGGAAACTAACCAGTCTTAAGAAAATCATGATTATTAAAAAATCAATAAATATTTTATAAATATGACATCAAGAAGACATTTTTTAGAAGATAGTAGTAAATTAACAATTTAATCCTAACATGATTTTCTAGGACTACCCACATAAATACTAAGGTTCCCATGGGATTCTTCCAAAATTCAATCAAGGAACTATTCATTTATCAAAAACCAGATTCATAAAATATCACACAAGAAGCCACAAATCCAATCTTTCACATTCCGTACAATTTATTCAAGAATCAAAATCCAGAAGGTTTTACAAATATTCATGACATTGAAAACTATTTTCCAAAATATCATGAGTCGTTAGACAGAGTCCATGTGTGATATGAGGCTTATCTTGATGGAGAGTCAATAAATCAATGGATTTCAACACCATAAAATTATCATGATAATTCCACTGAATATACATGATCTTTTAGAACACAAAATATATCTCTTCATGAAATTATGGAAAAGAAAATAGTCACCCATTACACTCAGATTTGTCCCTCAAATAATCCAACTACATCTTTCAATTTTGAAATTTCAAAAGTTTCCTAATGATTAATGGTTCCCTAAAACATATCTTCCCACCATATCACCTCAAATAGACCTTGATCAGTATGAAAATAAGGATGGTATCAATTCAAAAGTTTTTGGATATATTAAATTATAAAACAATGATATGGATCCATCACTCCTTTTTTATTCTAGGTAGATACAACAATATGAATCTTAGATCCTAAACAATACGAGGAATCACCATGAGTATCATTTATAGAGATGAATTTCCAAATTTCATCAAGAAATTTTTGGGAGGAATAATATAAATAACATGAAATATGAAATTGATATATTATTTCTTTAAAAATTAACTTAAAAAATCCCAACATAACCATGGGAACAAATATCAGAGAAAAATTAACCAAATAATGCACTCTTACAAAAAATTTCCTTTCACTTTAAGTAGAATAATTTGATAAAATGTCTAAAAAATAATTTTAAAAAAGTAATCATCATTTCAAACATTTGAAAAAATTTCTAAAAAATGATAAAAACAATTTAACAACTCTTTAATGAGTTTAAAACATATACCTCTCTACCATGTAATTAGAAATGTTTCTATAAAAATAAACATTCATTTCAAAACTACTCATAAATTAAATTTTTAAAACCCACCACTTTTGAAACCACACATGATGGTCAAAATCATTTACAAAAAAACATAACACTTAGTTTCAAAACATAAACATTCCATAAAATTATTCTTTTAAATGATGCACCAAAAATAATTTTAAACAAAAGAATTCTTAAAATTTAGTTTTGACAAAAAAAGTACTTTTAAATAACCACGATAAACAAAAATAGTAAATTAAAACTCTCTTTGATCCATCTATAAAAAAAGAAAATCAAATTATGAGATATTTGAAATAAAAATAGTTTAAAATTGAAAGTCTAGGAGGGATATAGAGATATGCATTATTTTTTCAAAAGATTTGTAGAATCAAGTTCCAAACATGTAATATCCTATGAATAGTTCTCAATACCATAAACATGAGTCGTGTATTGTTTTTAGAATATTAAGGTAATTGTTTTCCTCTAATTGTTCTCAAATTATTACCCAAAAACTCAAGAAACCACCAAAATATCTTATTTAACTCAATGGGGATAAAAATATTATCACCTCATGTCACGACTTGTCCTCGGGGCCCATGCCATGACTACCCCAAGCCCGCCTTCCATAGGCCAGGGGCTGGTGACTAGCACCAAAGGCATAAATCCCTAAGCTGGGAAGGCATTGCCTTTATAAAAGTAAACAAACACAACAGAGTATGCAATAAGAAGTAAACACTAAGTAAAACTGAATACAAAAGAGTGTGCTGGAAAGTAAATGGGCCAGTATACAAACCCAACAGTAAAGTACAAGGAAAGGAAAAATAGGTGCAACTAAGAAGATAAACAGCTGGAAGGTGCCTAGCAGCTCCTGGATCATCCACCACAGATCCTACTTGAAGGGTAGGTACAGATAGCCTCCTCAGTGTTCCACGTCCGTCTGTCTCCCCCGGTACCGACTCATCGTGAGGTCCACCTCTGGGTACCGTCCAGTCCTCATACACTCCACCTCGGTCAGCGCTGTCCTTCGTCTGAATCCAATACAACGAGGTGCGGGCATAGCCCGTGCAGGGGTGAGTATAAAGATACTCAGTAGGGACCCCGAGACCCGCAATGTCTCACAATATCCACTAAGGATAAACAAAAGAATAAATATACAATCATGAAGTATCAACCAACCCTACTTAGGTATATGCCCATACATATACTTAAGTTATCTATCTCAGTCTGACTCCAACTCTCGAGCCCAAGCACAAACCAATTCCACAAAGGAAGTAAAGTCAATCACCACTATGATAATGGTTGAAAGACATGACTTAGCTCACACAGGTATGCCAAAATAGTAGAGAGAGATATAGATGATCAGATGTAGCCACTGGATCATCTAAGCTGTCGGACCCACACAGGATAGAGGACCAGCTTAGCTGTCGGACCCATAGAGGATACAGTCCAGCTATCTCATCTAAGCTGTCAGACCCACACATGATATAGTCCAGCTAAGCTGTCAGACCCACACAGGATACAATCCAACTATCTCGTCTAAGCTGTCGGAACCACACAGGATACATGCCAACTATTCTAGAGTAATAGAGATGATCAGATGTAGTTACTGATTCATTTAAGCTGTCAGACCCACACAGGATACAGTCCAACTACTCTGTCAGAACTGTCTAACCCACACAGGATTCCGGTACAGTTGTCATCATCATCAAATCCACAGAGGATTCCAGTACAGTAGTCGTCGTAGTCGCAGCCAGCTCTAGGGTTCCCGCACACAGCACGCTCGATTCCGAGAGGGTCCACTCCTCGAGTAAAGGGGGTAAATACATCAACTATCACAAAGTCCTGATTTTATGTATCCCGAAGTTTCGTCTCATCAAAAGAAACCCAACGCGACAGACGACGCATCAATCAGACGCCCGGTCTGAGAGTTATAAGCATTTTCGCTCCGAGGACCCAGTTGGTTTTAGATTCGAACCAACTCGGACATACACAAACCCAACCAAAACCTTAAGTGTGATATAATGAAATGACCATCTCGATCCAAGGAATCCAACTCAACTGATGGTGCGTTGATTGGAGTTCCGTAGTCTGAAGGGGGGGGGGGGGGGGGGGTCTGGGCCCGGTCCGACCCGACCCAACCCGCCCTGGGTCAGCCCGAACCGGGTCAACCCGATACGGGTTCAGGTCCGGCCTGGTAGGGCACGACCCGGCCCGGTGGATGTGTCTTGGCCCACGTGAGGGCGTCACGACCCACGCGGCAGGCGGCCCGGCCCGCGTGCAGGCGGCCCGACCTGGTGGCTGTCTAAGCGCGGAGCGGGGGGGGGGGGGGGTTCTCTGTAATGGCGGCGCCAGCTGGCACCGCCCATTTCTCCCAGAACCCGCGAGGTGGGTTTCGTCCACCGCCACAGCTGATGCTGCGGAAGCCTTCCGCCGGCGGTGCGCGAGGGGCGCCGCTGTCCTTAGGAGGCCGACCACCGCCTCCAGTCGTCGGTGCCTCCGCGCTCCTCCGTAGGCCACCAGAGTCGTTCCAGTGGTCCATTTTGCCTCCCGTCTGCACTTACGGCTTCCTCGGGTCTTGATCTTCACTATGACGGCCTCAAAACGTCGTCGCCCTTCAGTTCACCCATCGCCCAACAAACCGCGCATCATGAACAAATTGGAAGATGGTCCGGACTTGTTTGTTAGCCTATTCCCTCCACATTAGAGGCTCAAAAAATTATCCAACATACAATCAACCAAGTAAGAGGGTATAAATCACATGTTTAAAATTATACAAAACCCTCTACCTCGATTCAAGTTATGTTGTCATAGTCACGGAAAACAGTGTCGTGAAAGACGGTGTCGTAGAAGATGGTGTCATTCCGTCAATTTCGGAGGGAGAGTCATTGTTCTTGGTGACATTCTTTGTGGGCAGTGTCTTCTCTCTTGACACGGAGGAAGAATAAAGAAGAAGACATTTGAGTGTCTTGTGTTCTTCGTCGAGAGAGTACGTCGTTCTTCGTGGAAAGAATGTTCTCCCTATTCTCCAAAGCTCCACCAAAACAAAAAGTGCCAACCCAAAAATAATAGCTTGGATATTATTTTTATTCTTGACATGAATTTCAAAATAATTCAAACTTGGTGAGACAGTTAATTAATTGCTAATTAATTGAGTGAGTGTTGGCATCTTTAATGGAAGGAGGTGAAAGGTTTAAGAGTTAAAGGGGGTTCATGGGAGTTTAAAGGGGAGGTGAAGAGTTTGAGTTCGTGTGGGCCCCACCAAACTTTATCCTCTCATGAGAGGTTATGTGGGGGTAGGCCCCACCACCAACCTCCCTTTGAAGATAATAACCACCAACTAAATAAAAATGTGTACTCACACATTTTTATTTAATTTTTAATTTTAAGTAGTAACCACAAATTATAACTTCCACCCTATACAAAACACAACTGTGGTAAAGGTCTCCTTAAGCGATTACCAGCACTGTGAGTTCATCGGTATCCTCAGATTTCAATTTCGAGCACCGGTTCAAAAGATAGAAAAACACGCACGTACGTTTACTGAACGTACCCGAACAAAACTTTAGAAATTGATTCTGGGTACACCGGGCCTCGGAATCAGGCACCATCAAAAACTGTGGACTTGTAAAATTCCAAAGAATTTAAGAAAAAAAATTTCTTGAAATTTCTGAGTCTTTACATTACCCCCACCTCAGGGATTTACAAACCCATAAAGTTACAACACACACTAGGGAAACAAATGGGGGTACTAGGCAAGAATCTGAGCCTCCCGCTCCCATGTGATCTCTTGGAGGTTCCTGTGCTGCCAGCAAACACACACCAGAGGAATCGACTGTCCATGTAGGATTCACTCCTGTCGATCCTCGATCTCTACTGGGACCTCTGTGAAAGTTTCCCCGTCATCGATGTCCAGCTCCCTGTGGTCGATGATGTGGGATGGGTCGTTCATTTATCTCCTTAGTTGAGATACGTGGAAGACGTTGTGCACCCGGTGAAACTAAGGTGGAAGGGATAGGTGATAAGCCATCTCGCCTAACTTGTTGAGGACCTTAAAAGGTCCGATGAATCATGGAGACAACTTTCCGGCTCAGCCAAATATCCATAGACCTCATCGATGTGAGACTCGTAGAAAGACGTGGTCGCCATCCTCGAACTCCAGTGGTCTCCGTCTCCTATCAGCATAGGACTTCTGTCTACTCTGTGTAGTTTTCATCCACTTCTGGATGATCTACACCTTCTCCATCATAGCCTGCACTATCTCTGGTCCGACAAGTGATGACTCCCATGGGTCTGTCCAGCATAGAGGTGATCTACAGGGTCGGCCATAAAGTGCCTCGTAAGGTGCCATCCTGATGGTGGAGTGATAAGTACGTAAACTCCACCAAGGGTAAGTGATCCTCCCAGTTGCGTCCAAAGTCGAGGAATCATGAACGGAGCATGTCCTCGAGATTCTGAATGGCCCTCTCAGTCTAACCGTCTGTCTGAGGATGGAAGGCGGTGCTCAAGCGAAGCTGCGTGCCAAAATCCTCTTGTAACCCCTTCCATAGCCAGGAAGTGAAACGAGCGTCTCGATCGAAGACGATAGTCGATGACACACCATGAAGCTGTACGATCTCCTGAACTTAGAGGCATCCTAAGATCTCTACTGATCCCTTCTCTCTGATCGGTAAGAAGTGGTCTGACTTGGTGAGTCGGTCGACAATCACCCAGATAGAGTCGTGTCCTATGGATGTACGTGGAAGTCCCATCACAAAATCTATGGATATCCCGTCCCACTTCCACTCTGGAACCTCTAAGGGCTGAACTAAGCCTGCTGGAACCTAGTGCTCCGCCTTCACTTGTTGACAAGTGAGGCATCGAGAGACAAACTCTACAACAACTTTCTTAATACCTAGCCACCAGTGCTGTCGTTTGAGGTCCTGATACATCTTCTCCACTCCTGAATGTACCTCTAGAGGGGAAGTGTGGAACTCCCTCAACATCTCCTCCTGTAGTGAAACTGGTACCATGGTACATCCCCAGAAGAGGATGACGTGCTCCCCACCTTCAAAAAATCCACCAGGTGCCTGCCTTGAGGATATTTGAGCATGTCGCGTCTCGTAGTCAACGTCCCCACGTTGTACCTCCCTGACTTGATGAAGTAGTGTAGAAGTGACTATGAGAGACTGTAGAAAGGTTGCTCCATCTCTATCCATAAAGGATATCTGCAATGCGGCCAGCTGCTCTGTCACCTCTCCTAGTAGCTGAATGCCCAATCTCCTGATGAGAGAATCTACTACAACATTTCCATTCCCAAGAGTATAGACTATATCAAAGTCATAGTCCAGGAGGAACTCAAGCCATCACTGCTGTCTCAGGTTCATGTCCTTCTGCGAGAAGATGTACTTGATAATCTGGTGGTTAGAATAGACTGTAAAATGTTCACCCATCAGATAGTGCCACCACAACTTCAAGGCGAAGACCACTGCTACTAACTCCAGGTCGTGGGTAGCATAGTTCTTCTCATGCTGTCTCAAATACCGTGAACCATACACGATCACTGCTTTCTCCTGTATCAGGACACACCCAAGTCTAGTCCCTGACGCGTCGTAGTAAACTACGTACCCTAATCCCTCCTCCGGTAGCCTCAAGATGGGTGCACTGGTCAACCTCTGTCTCAGCTCCTGAAAGCTCTTCTGGCATCTATCTGAGCACATAAAGGGTTTCCTCTTATTTGTCAAAGATGAAAGTGGTGCTGCAATTCTGGAGAAGTCTGGAACAAATCTCCAATAGTACCCAGCCAGACCCAGAAAACTCCGTACCTCCGTCACACTCTTGTGTGGCTCCCAAGAAAGTACTGCCTCGATCTTCACTGGATCCAATGCAACTCTAGCCTCTGAGATGACGTGTCCCAAGAAGTGAACCTCTCGAATACAAATCTAGCACTTCAAGATTTTACCATAAATATGGTTCTCTCGGAGTGTATACAATACTACTCACAAATGGTAGGTGTGATCCCTCTCAGTAGTTGATTAAATCAGTATGTCATCGATGAAGACTACAACAAATTGATCGAGGTAAGGCTGGAAGATCCTGTTCATGAGCCTCACGAACACTACTGGAGCATTGGTTATGCCGAAGGGCATAACCAAGAACTCGTAGTGGCCATACCGACACCTGAAGGCTGTCTTTTAAACATCCTCATCTTGAACTCTAAGCTGGTGATAGCCTGCACTGAGGTCTATCTTCGAGAACCATCATGCTCCCTTGATCTGATCAAAGAGGTTGTCAATCCTCGGAAGTGAGTACTTGTTCTTCAAGATCACCTAATTCAGGCAATGGTAGTCGAAACATAGTCACAAGCTCCCATCCTCCTTCTTGGCGAACAAAAATCAGAGATACCCAGGGTGAAACATTGGGTCGGATAAATCTCCTCCCCTACAATCCCTCTAGCTGTACCCGCAGCTCACGAAGCTCAGCGGGAGCCATCTGATATGCTGGAGTAGATATCGGTGCTGTCCCGGGGTACATGTCAATGTATAAGTCTACCTCTCTATGAGGAGGTAGTCCTGGAATGTTGTCAGGGAAAACATCCGCGTACTGATCCACCACAACAGGAAAACTCGGACTCCGCACATCAACCGCTTCGAGGATGAGACTATCCAAATGATGTGCGATTGGATTCCCCCTCCTCTGCGTAAGTCCATCCTGTGCTGAAAAGGCTCCCTTCTCGCTGGTGAAGGTGAACCTGGTCCCATCCGTTCGGACACACCACACTTTGCGCCTAATATAGTCGATCTGAGCATGGACTGTAGTTAACCAGTCCATACCCAAGATGATGTCGTAAGGCCTCAACGTTGCTATAAGAAGATCCCAGCCGAAGATCTCGCCTCCTAGAGTAAGCTCACATTACCGGAACCAGTGCGTAATTGTCGAGTCTTCTCCCATAGGAGTCTCTAGCCGTAAGGATTGAGCCAACGGCTCCGTCGGAATCACCAAGCTCCAAACAAGGGCATCAGCAATAAAAGAATGAATCACACCTGTGTCTATGAGTACTACAGCAAGGGTGGAGTAGATAGAGATAGAACCTCAAATAATCTCAGGTGCACCGTGGTCGTAGGCCTCGACTGCCTGGAGCTGATCCCGCCTCTGTCCTCCAGCTCCTTGTGGTCAGAGTGGACCTCCTGGTGGTGGTGGTGCCTTGAAACTTCATCCACCACCCGCTGATCGTCCAGCTCCTCTACCACGTCCGCCTGCTCCCGACGAACCACCACAGTCAAACCTCTGCCTCTGCCTGGGAGGTCCCTCTAATGTCTGCTGCTCATCTTCATGGCGGGTCAGGCAGTCCCGAGCCATGTGACCCTGCCCGCCGCATGCATAGCACTGTCTGATCCTTGTATAGATGACTCTGTCTCGTGTGCCCCGCACAACTGAACCTGTATTATGAGGTCACCCACCTGATGGCCTCGTTTTCTTGGACCTCTACATCAACTGTTTACTACCAGCTGCATAAGACTCCGCTACGTGTCATCTTGCGGTGGGTCTCGCCGCTGGTGACTGTTCAGCGAGAAAACTCTCCACTAGAAGGGCTTGCTCCAGTACCCCCTCCTACGTTGGGAAGCTGAGGGGAATCATCGAAGGCCTGATCTCATGCCTGAGACCCTGCTCAAAGCTCCAGGCCCTAAAGAATGAGTTCTGTACCATATCTGTGGAGTAGCACGAGAGGTCGGTAAACCTCGTTGAGTACTGAGCTACTGTCATGCTACCCTGCTTCAGATGAATTAACTCATGAATCCGCACCACATGAAGGGTGGCTGGAACAAACTCTGAGTGAAAGATACTCTCAAAGTCTGTCTAGAGTAATGATGCCTCGTCATTCACCTGGAGCATCGGGCTCCACCATCTACCTACTGCCGCATGTATAAGACTTGTGGCAAGGATCACCATGAGATCGGCTGGTGTCCCTACCAATCTGAAAACTCTGAGGATAACCTCCAGCCAATCCTCAGCTGCCTATGGATAAGTCTCTCACCGGAACCTGGGCGACCTCTGTCACTGGAACTCGTGCAATGCACTCAGGTGGCGTTCACTCTCTACTGCTGGGGCTGGTGGTATCGGTGGCCCAACGGGTAGTGGTACCACTGGTGCCTCCGCTGCGATGGGGACCTGCACTGAGGCCTCATCGCTCGGTGGGCTACCATCTCGTACGAAACTCAGAACCCTAGCTGGCTACCTTCGTGGGGCCATCTTGAAAAGAAATAGGTGTTCCATGATTAAAATAGTATACCTGGTGAGCTGACACAAAGTAATCACAAAGAAATTTTTTTCAAAGGAAACACACATGCAATCAGGGTTTTGTGCACTAAGATGAGAAACATAGGTCAGGGTCCTGGTGTATGGATACGTCGGCCACCGCGCCCACACTAGACTCCATGGAATGAAAACCACACTCAATACTCTTAACACTATTACTTCACAGAAAATAAACAGAGTCTAAGTTCTGTAGTAGAACTGACTCCTTTGATACCAATTTGTCATGACCCATCCTCGGGGCCTATGCCGTGACTACCCCAAGCCCGCCTTCCATAGTCCAGGGGCTGGCGACTAGCACCAAAGGCGTAAATCCCTAAGCTGGGAAGGCATTTCCTTTTTAAAAGTAAACAAACACAACCGAGTATGAAATAGGAAGTAAACACTAAGTAAAACTGAATACAAAAGAGCGTGCTGGCAAGTAAATGGGCTAGTATACAAACCCAACAGTAAAGTACAAGGAAAGGACAAACAGGTACAACTAAAAAGACAAACACCTGGAAGGTTCCTAGTAGCTCCTAGATCATCCAACACAGATCCTACCTGAAGGGTCGGTACAGATAGCCTCCTCAGCACTACTATAAATATGACTTTTACCAATGGTTTTGGCCAAACCATTGGTATAGTTCATTAATTTGGACCTATACCAATGGTTTGGAAAAAACCGTTGGTATAGGTCACTTATATGGAACTATACCAACGGTTTTGGACAAAAAGTTGGTATAGGGGGGGACCTATACCAACGGTTTGGCCAAACTGTTGGTATAGGTCCATTATAGAGGACCTATACCAACGGTTTTGGCCAAACTGTTGGTATACGTCCATTATAGAGACCCTATACCAACGGTTTGGCCAAAACTATTGGTATAGTTCCCAAAATCAAAGGACCTATACCAACGGTTCTCAAAACCGTTGGTATAGGTCTATACCAACGGTTTTGAGAACCGTTGGTATAGGTCCTTCGATTTTTTATCGAATCTTCTTACCGAGAACATTATATAAATAAAAATTTAAAATAATTATAACAATACATATATATATTTATGAAATTATGTTCACAAAAGTCATGCTAGGTTAGTGGTTAGGTCATTCAATTATAAACTAGAGGTCCTGGGATCAAATCCCGCCGAATGTTTTTTTTTGAAATATATATACCAACGGTTTTGAGAACCGTTGGTATAGATTTTCATATTACTTATACCAAAGGTTTTCAAAACCGTTGGTATAGACCTATTGTCACGGCTTACTTGCCAATGGTCCTCCAAACCATTGGTATAACCCATACCAACGGTTTGGGGGCCTATACCAACGGTTCCAAACTGTTGGTATAGGGTATTTTTCCAGTAGTGCAGTGTTCCACATCCGTTCATCTCCCCTAGTACTAACTCGTCGTGAGGTCCACCTCTGGGTACCGTCCAGTCCTCGTACACTCCGCCTCGGTTAGCGCTGTCCGTTGTCTGCATCCAACACAACGAGGTGCGGGCATAACCTTTGCAGGGGTGAGTATAACGATACTCAGTAGGGACCCTGAGACCCGCAAGGTCTCACAATATCCACTAAGGATAAACAAAAGAAGAAAGATACAATCACGAAGTATCAACCAAACCTACTTAGGTATATGGCCGTACATATACTTAAGTTACCAATCTCAGTCTGGATCCAACTCTCAAGCCCAAGCACAAACCAATTCCACAAAGGAAGTAAAGTCAATCAACACGATGATAATGGTTGAAAGAAATGACTCATCTCATACATGTATGCCACAATAGCATAGTAAGATATAGATGATCAGATGTAGCCACTGGATCATCTAAGCTGTTAGACCCACATAGGATACAGAACCAGCTAAGCTGTCGGACCCACACAGGATACAGTCCAGCTATCTCATCTAAGCTATCAGACCCATAAAGGATACAGTCCAACTAAGCTGTCAGACCCACACAGGATACAGTCCAACTATCTCGTCTAAGTTGTCAGACCCACACATGATACAGGCCAGCTATTCTAGAGTAATAGAGATGATCAGATGTAGTTACTGATTCATCTAAGCTATCAGACCCACATAGGATACAGTTCAGGTATGCTGTCAGAACTGTCGAACCCATACAGGATTCTGGTACAGTTTTCATCGTCATCGAACCCACGGAGGATTCCAGTACAGTAGTCATCGCAGTCGCAACCAGCTCTAGGGTTCCCACACACAGCACGCTCGATTCCGGGAGGGTTTGCTCCTCAATCAAAGGGGTTTGACACATCAACTATCACGAAGTACTGATTTGATGTATCCTGAAGTTCTATCTCATCAAAAGAAACCCAACGCGACAGACGACACATCAATCAGACGCCCAGTCTGAGAGTTATAAGTGTTTCCACTCTAAGGGCCTGGTTGGTTTCAGATTCAAACCAACCCGGCTGTATCCAAAATTATCCAAAACCTTGAGTGTGATATACCTAAACGACCATCTCAATACAAGTAATCCAATGCAACTGACAGTGCATCGATCAGAGGTCCGTAGCTCAAGTTATGGGCAAAGAACCAAATGTAGTCCGAAGAGGGGGGGGGGGGGGCGTCTGGGTTCGGTCTGACCCGGCCCAACCCGCCCTGGGTTGGACCGAACCGGTTCGACCCGAACCAGGTCTGGGTCCATCCCGGTAAGGCGTTTCCCGGCCCGGCAGCTGTGGCCTGACCCACACGAGGGCGGTCCTGCCCGCGCGGAAGGTGGCTCGACCCGCGCGTAGGCGCCCCGACCCAGTGGCCAGCCGCGGCTCGGCCAGCTGGTTGAGCGCGGATCGGGGGGGGGGGGGGGTCCCCGGTTCTCTATAACGGCAATTCCAGCTAGCGCCACCCGTTTCTCTTAGAACCCACGAGGTGGGTTCCGTTCCACCGTTGTGGCTGATGCCGTGACGACCTTCCACCGACGGCGAGCGAGGGGCGCCACTGCCCCCAGGTGGTCGGCCCGTGCCGACCGCCGTCTCCGGTTGCCGGCGCCGTCGGGCCAGCGACCCAAGCCGCCGCGATACTCTGTAGGCCACCGAAGTCATTCTGGTGGTCCATTTTTCCTCCCTTCTGCACCTACGGCCTCCTCGGGTCTTTCTCTTCACTACGACGACCTCGAAACGTCGTTTCCCTTCCATTCACCCATCACCCAACAAACCGCGCATCACAAACAAATTAGAAGAGGGTCTGGACTTGTTTTTTAGCCCGTGCCCTCCATGTTAGAGGATCAAACAATTATCCAACATACAATATCCCAAGTATGAGGGTATAAATCACATGTTTAAAATTATACAAAACCCCCTACCTCAATTGAAGGTACGTTGCCGTAGTCGTGGAAAATGGCGTCACGAAAGATGGTGTCGTGGAAGATGGTTTCATTCCGTCAAAATTGGAGGGAGAGTCATTGTCATTGGTGACGTTTTTCATAGGCCGTGTCTTCTCCCTTGACATGGAGGAAGAATAAAGAAGAAGACGTTCGAGGGTCTTGTGTTCTTCGTCGAGAGAGTACGTCGTTCTTTGTGTAAAGAATGTTCTCCCTATTCTCCAAAGCTCCACCAAAACAAAAAGTGCCAACCCAAAAATAGTAGCTTGTTTATTATTTTTATTCTTGACATGAATTTCAAAATAATTCAAACTTGGTGAGCCAATTAATTAATTGCTAATTAATTAAGTGAGTTTTGGTATCTTTAATGGAATGAGGTGAAAGGTTTACGAGTTAAAGGGGGTTCATGGGAGTTTAAAGGGGAGGTGAAGAGTTTGAGTTCGTGTGGGACCCACAACACTTTATCCTCTCATGAGAGGTTATGTGGGGGTGGGCCCCACCACCAACCTCCCTTTGGAGATAATAACCACCAAATAAATAAAAATGTGTACTCACACATTTTTATTTAATTTTTAATTTTAAGTAGTAACCCCAAATTATAACTTCCATCCTGTAAAAAACGCAACTACGGTAAAGGTCCCCTTAACCGAATACCAGTGCTATGAGTTCATCGGTGTCCTCAAATTTCAATTCTGAGCACCAGTTCAAAAGATAGAAAAACCCTCACGTACTTTTACTGAACGTACACGAACAAAACTTCAGAAATTGATTCCGGACACACCGGGCCTCAGAATCAGGCGCCGTTAGAAAACGTGGACTCGTAAAATTGAAAAGAATTTAAGAAAAAAATTTCATTGAAATTTCCAGGTCTTTACACCTCATATAAAAATACATAAAAAACAATAAAAATAAAATCAAATTAAAGAATTAATAATTATTAATCATCAAAAGTCATTTCTTATCATGAAATATAACGATCAATAACCTAAACATATCACACCTAATGATTTTTGAAGTCCTAGATCTATACAACAAGACTCATCAAATAAAAAGAGTTATTTGATGCCATTTTGTAATGAATATTCTAGGCTCAACCAGCCAAATCACCTAGTCCGTTCCTCCATAAGAACTGAAGAGTGTTCCTGATTTCCAAGAGCTTAGGGAAAGAACCATGGTATCAATAGATATACAATTAGGATTGATCTCACCCTTTAATTACTTTAAATAAGCACTATAAATATTTTTTATTATCCAACATGGTGTCTCTATACATTAAACATCCATGGATATAAACTAAAAACCAAAAAATAAATAATTAGGAAAAATTATTCATAAGAAAAATTAACTAAAAACTCACTTATTATATAAAACATCATAGTAATATATAATTAGGTCTATTTGTAAAGGAAAATAAAATTAAAATAGAGAAGATTTCAAAATTTTACAACAAAATAACATCCCAAAATAAACCATCAACTAAGACACAGCTCAAACATCTCCATATGACCCATGGTCACTTACCTTCACCAAAATATCTATAAATGGACTACATGAATGACATCCAAATTGTGATCATAACCTTATAAAATATATGAAAACATAAAATCTATATATACCCATATGGGTATGTATGTAGGGTGTGATCTAAACAGGCCTAGTAATATTTTATCAAATAGTCAATTAAATTTCCTTTATAAAACATTTCACAAAAAAATATTTTGAAGAACATTTAATTTTTTCCCAAAAAAGGAAAGTATAAAAGAATGAAATATCTTACATTTAACTCTTTTTAAAATCCCAAGGTAAAATATTTCTTGAAAATAAAATAAAACCATGATTAAGATTAATACATTTATACTCATGTAGATAAAAATATTTCATTTAAAATTACTCTTTCAAAATCAACTTTTTACCAACCAATAGATGGAATCATACATTTAAAAGTGAAAACACTTTAAAATATTAAAAAATTTTACTTCATAGCATATTAAAATAAATTCAAATCAATTTTATTCATTCAAAAAATTTCTCAAAACACATTTTATAATAAAAACGAAAAGTAAACTCAACCATAAATTAAATATGGCATATAGATCAAATAAAATCCATTATAAAAATGATGTATAATATTATTAAACAAAAATAAATTTCTACAACATGTCCATGAAATGTAAAAAGGGATGAAAACAATGTGTTTAGAGGGGATATCTAATCTAATATCATCAAATTATAAATCATCATGGGAATCTCATTGGATTCTAGGGTGTGAACATATTAAACATATAACAGTAGAATAAAAAACACATGGGTTACCATCTATAAAAACACCATTATAAAAGTAATAAGGATATGACATCCCTAACACTATAGGTGAAGCTACATGGATATTTCATCAATAATGATTTGGTTAAAGAACAAAAAAAAAGAAACAAAAATGAAAAAACTCCTAAATAACACAACTAATGGAAAATATATATGAAAAAGTTGATTATGAGGAACCCAAATAATAAATGTATGAGTGAGGAGGATGATAAAATAACATACCTTAGATTCGAGCCTTGATTCATCCTAGAGAAAGAAAAGGAGAAGTGCCGAAAGTAGGGGACTTCTGCAAAAGCATGTGAATCACAACTGAATCAGTCACGATTAGGGTTCTTTTAAATAGAATAGGGAGTGGTTTATCAAAATTTCTAAAAAATCACTAATAAAGATACCTTTTATTAGTGTTAAATTAATGAGTACTAATAACAGATATGTTTAGTATAGTTAAAAAGAACCGATAAAAGACATCTTTATTAGTGTTAAATCAATAGCACTGGTAAAGAATTTATAATTATAATAAAAAATAAAAAATTTGTAAATATGTTTATAAATATAAATATATTTATTATAAATTTATTTATATCATTATATATATTTATATAATTATCTATATATATATATTAAATATATTTATTAATTAATATAATTAATATAATTTATAATTATTTAAATATATAATTATTTATTTATAATTATACAAATAATTTTTTAAAAAACTATATTTCTTAATTTATAATTATAAATAAATAATTTTATAAATATAGTAAATATATATTTATAAATATTTAAAAAATGGTGCAGAACATGGGTTATCATCCCATGATCTCAAAATTTATTAAGAGAAAATAAAAACAACATACAAGATAGAGATGGTATAAAAAAACTAGTGAAATATACAATGCTAAAAAGTCTGACACATTCAGAAAATAGGAGAGAATAATCAGTGGGAGAGATGTCCACCACCCCTTCCTTGGAGATGTTGTCCTCTCCACCATGTCTTAGGCTATTGCCATGTCTTATCATTTACCTGTGAGAGAATATTTTCCTCTAGTGGTAAGGTTCCCTTGGAAGATGAAGATTCCAATTCTCTAACTAGATCAGAGCTCTTCAGTGGGTATTTCAAAGAAGACCCCCTTCATTGATCATTTCAGAGCCACGAGTGCTCCTAAATTCAGCACGAAATACATCCCTACTGCTGGATCTATTAAGAATGTCAAGAAGACTAAAGACATTTTTCCCAGACTCTGGAACATCATTCATTGGACTAGTCTTCCCTTATCCCTTATAAGGGACTGTAACTGCATCCTGAGAAGTCTCCAGTGAAGTTACCACTTTGGCAGAACCTATAGTCCTTTTCACCTTGGATGGGAGGGGAGAGTCAACCTTTGTCCCTTTCCTGTTTTTAGAAGAGCGTCGCTCCTCCCAAAACTGAGAGTCATATTACATTTGGGCATCATGTTCTAAGTCAGACTCATCACATTGATCTTCAATGGTATCTTGAATCCATGCTACAAGAATATCATGAAAGGGAGCAGTATTATTTTCCTTACTAAGGTTGCAACCCTCTTTGTGTGCAGAACAATATGGAGAACATTACCTCTCCATTGAAATAGAGTCGATTGGTGTATCAACTTCTGCATTATGAAGTGCCCCTTATTATACCCTCCTTGAAGACAATCTCCTGGTCCATCATACTACCATTTTTTATCTCCTTAAAGGATCCATGATACTTTTTTCCCTATGAAGAAGGCCCCACATTCATCTGGATTTTACTCACATTCTTACATTCAGAAACATCATGCCCCACCAACCTACAATAGTTACAAAATGAATAGATTCAATCATATTCAAATTCAACCTCAAATTTCACACAATTGGCCACCAAGCTGGCACAATCACGTAAAGAATTATGCATGTGCACATCAACCAAAACTTTGGAAAAGTAACCAAATTTTCCATGCCAATAGAGAAAACTAAGTCACTCAAAATTAATGGATGCCAAAATACCCATCTTAATCCATGAATTTTAACCCAAATCTGAGCATTAGAATGCTTATGTAGGTATGGGTTAAAATTTAAATCCCAAGAAGACAAACAATGGATTTCTGGATTAAGAGAGAAGAACCCATTATTCCATGCCCTTAATCTATCATTAGAGGATGAAAAAATAAGGTGAAATTAACCTCTACTAATAGGGACTATCCTCCAGTTTGAAAAACCCAAGATTCAAGATATTTTGAGCTTCAAATCCTTAGTTTTCATCCACTTATCACCCTTAGAGAGTATTAACCACCCAATAAGGGAGAATCTGCAGACCTGAAGCAGTTCCTTGAGTGCCACAAGATGAGAAATTATAGTAAATTTTCCATCATTAGATTTGGAAATCTAGGAGCCATGCTGACTAGATTCCCTAGTGAAATTAATGACATCATAGAACAAGACACTCTTAATCAAAGGTTTCAGTGAAGAACCTGTCAAATTTGCATCACGAACCAAACCCTCGGAAGGGTTCTTGGTAGGCAGCGCATCTAGGCACACTGATATAGGAACAAAGTAAATTAGGACCTTGTCTGGCCCTTTATCAGATCAAGAATGTCGTCGTAGTAGAATCCCTCTTCTGTCAGAGTCAAATAAGGTTTCAACACCAAGCTTCAAGAAGTCAAGTGCAATAGGATTCACAGAGGTAGAAGCCAAATTTAAAAGATATGAGACTAGCAAGATCAATGCTATTGTCATCGAGGCTGGAGCACGAACACCATCAGAAAGATCTGAAGTGCAAACAACATGTTTCAAGGAGGAAAGAACATAAGTGCGAACAGAGGTGGTAAGATCTGAAGTACAAGCAGCAGAAGTTAAGGCAGTCAAATCACCATGAACACGAGGACCCAAAA